>OX369255.1:8891316-9533189 GCA_947284805.1 Coleophora flavipennella | reverse complement strand
AATGCCATATGCCTTTTAAAATTACGTGATTTAGGTACTTATAAATAAGAATGATGTAATTATTAAGATATTAAAATGTGATTATTAAAACTACTGATACTTTTATCATTTATAGTCCTTCCTGGTTTTTGAGTATGGTATGTAACAAACATATTTTTAATTAGTGCTGTTTTCCTGTTTTAGAACTACACATACTTGTGTTTGCATATATTTGATATATGAACATTTTGTTTAACATTAGTTACGCTACTTAAATAACTTTATTAATATTTAATAATTGAAAACGTTAAACACATTAAAAACCGACTTCTATCGCAACAACTTAGTACATTTTTGCATTATTATTTTTGGTTTTTGTAAATTTTCTAATAAAGTACTAGACCGATTTTGATAAAATTTATATGAGACCACACGGGAAGCAGTAGCTTTCAATTAAAAAAAAATAATCATAAAAATCGGTTAAACCAGTCAAAAGTTCTGAGGTAACACACATAAAAAAAAACATACAGACGAATTGAGAACCTCCTCCTTTTTGGATGTCGCTTGAAAATATAAAACTTAAGCTACTCTGCTCACTTGGCACGAGGCGAAGTGGCAGGAGCACCTCCCGCGGAAGCACAGTCGGCTGGAGTTCAGTGTGACGGGGAGAGAAAGCGTCGGACTATCCGGGCATTATCGAGGAGGACTGCTTTCTGCATTGCTCCAATTATTGATCTGCCTCGGAGTTCCAGCCGCCTTAGGTGACGTTCAAGGTCGGCTGAAATTAGCCCGTTCACGCATAGCACTACGGGGATGATTTCGGTGGATTCCACTCGCCACATATCAGTAACCTCGTGCGCCAGGTTCAGGTACTTGGTCCTTTTATCGGCATCAGCCTGCACGAAGTTTAATTATTATTTTATTCATAATTGATAGGTAATGATAAGCCCTTGGCATCATCTCACCTGATGGTAAGTAACGATGATGCCGAAGATGGAAGCGTACTTGGGAAACGCATTAGGGCACTGGCTATCTTATCTTCAAGCCGGAACAAGATGTTTGGCGGCAAGACTTAGATAAGATGGTGGTAGCTAGCCGGGCGGGCTTAGAAAACTCCCTTCCACCAACCAAGCCGAGTCTTACAAAGTTAGACTCCGCCGGGAATCGAACCCGTGCCCAATGATGTGAAGCTAATTGATTTAACCACTATGCCACAGAGGACTTACGAGTATTATATTAGAGACAGCGCCAGACACAGATATCTTGCTCGAGCTTGAAAGTTTTACCAAATAGAAAAACGAAATCTACTCAATTAAGTAAAAGTAAGTAGAAGCAGCTGACTTGTCTGGTTGTGTCGATCGCGTAGGTTAACGACCTTGAGGACGGTCATTACCTGGATGGTTTTGGCAGTTGGTTGATTTCTCTATCGTTTTTGATGTGTAACATCTTTGCTCTCGCTTTCCTGCAATTTGTGGGAGTGATTTCGTGAAATGAGACGGAAATGTGTAACAGGAAATGCAAACGTTTTTTAATTCTCGAAAACTAAGGTTGTCATAGCCATTCCGCCTAGTGTGATGGCAAAGGCAAAGATGACATACTACTATTCGAAGGGTCGGCCCGTGAATGTACGACCCGATAATTAATTAATTTCATAAGTATTTTGTCACATGTTACACATCATATGCGAGTACTGTAGGTCTCGTTTTTTGTGCTTCGCATGACACCTTGTTAAACCGTTGGTGCCGGTTGCTAGATGGCAGTCGATAAGCTGTGTCAGAGGCTGGAATTATAGTCTGGAATTCCTCTTCGCACTACGGGTCCCTCTCTCTCTTATCGTGTGGCACAATTAACCGTGCTAGCCATGGAATAGACGGCGGTTGCCTGGTGTTGCACTTATAATCACCCGCGGTCACGTGTAGGGCATTGAGATTTACACCTACGGACGTGTGCAACGCGACCTTAAACACATCTGAAATCAGATGTACAGGTTTCCTCACGATGTTTTCGTTTGATTATTTAATGTTTTCCTTCACCGTTAAGGCTTTAAGATGACTCAATACGAGCAGGTTGAGACGTGTTAAAATAATATCGAACGCAAGTCTAGTTCAAATCAATGCGGACTTCAACGCGGCTGTTACCTTGAATGAAACCGAAGTCCGAACGCCCATTTCTCGATTTTTACATGTTTTTATTACTTTTAAATACTTCAATTTAAAAGTTAAAAAAAATATTTTCAATTAAAATTAAAGGTGTTAGTTAAAGTCATCGCTTTTTGTGTATGTTGGTTTCAAGAACAGGGTGAACAGTATATTTTTTACATCAAAAGCTGTTATATTTTTTTAAATGTATTCAATTAAATAGATTTTTTATTACTTTAAGTTTTTTTTCTTTCATAGTGATAGCTTTACACAGTCTTTCAATAATTTACATTGAATATTGTCAATTGGTAATACGTAGATATGATACGTACATATCATTACCGATTGCTTTAACGGTGAAGGAAAACATCGTGAGGAAACCTGCACAGGCCTGCGAAGAAACCCGAAGGTTGTGTGTAAAGTCGACCAACCCGCACTGGGCCCGCGTGGTCGACTAAGGCCTAATCGCCCTGATTCAGGGTAGGCTCGAGCCCCTCGGTGGGGACGTATATGAGCTGATATAATAATAATAATTGTCAATTGACCCATCTTAAGATCTTAAAACAATCGGTAGGTATAATTATGTACTTACGTAAGTTTCGAAAAACTCATAGGTACATTGGATGTCCGGATTTGAACCCGGGACCTCTGGTTAGGAGGACCGAGTCGTTACCGGTTGAGCCACCCATGCTTTGTTTCACGACGGGTCGCTAAACAAGCCCATTGTCGCATAATGGTCGCATATTATAGTTCATTAAATTAATTACGAAAACTCATCGTTACATGCAGTTGATATCACATTCACCTTGCATGATATTTATATTTTATGGTTAGTTTAACTAGTTACGTAAGCGTTAGGTAAACATTTCATTAACTATGAACATGGTGCAAATTGTTTACCTACAGTTATGTATTGTATGCCTCTGTGGCATAGTGGTTAAGTCCATTGCTTAGTTTCACATTAGAAGGTCGTGGGTTCGATTCCTGACGGAGTCTAAGTTTGTATGACTCGGTTGGTTGGTGGAAAGGCATTTTCTAAGTCCGCCTGGCTTGATACCACCGTGTTGTCTAAGCCTTGCCGCCAAGCATCTATGTTAACAGCGTTGATGTGTTCCGATTTGTAGATACGATTACGATAACCAGTTCCCCATTGCGTTAGGGAATCTTGGTAAGCCCGCTTCTATCTACGGCATCATCGTCACTTACCATTTGACTTTTTCACTTTTGCCTTAGCTTTTTTTCCGACTATTACCATCTTTCCTCAACTTTGTTTATTTTCTAATGATTTTCAAGTATTTATTATTTAAGTTCATAGAAACAGTTGGTGGTAAATAATTTGTGCTCCTTTCCCGTCACTCTGGTTCCCCTGCCCCCCAAGACCATCTAATTTACACACGTGCCAGCTACGTTACGAGTCGGAGGGCGCGACGGGGCTGCAAAGTTACGTCAGGACTCAAGAGTAGGTAAGGCATTAGGGACAGAATCCCCAGCCAATTTTCTCTACCTTGTAAACACTGGGCTGACACAACAATACTCAACTACATTGTGTTTTTGAAAGGTTCTAGGTTAAGAAATACTAACATAGTTTTTTAGCACATTGTTACTAACATTCTATGAGTCTTAAGTTACTTTAATAAATGAATTTAATTATAATACGAGCATCTACTATACTGGAAAAGAAATTCTCAAGATTTCCACCTCAATAACCAAAGAAACACCTATTATACGCAATTAACCACTTTAAGCATATTATACGTACTTTTTGCACAGTGATGTTTTCATTTCATATCACAAGCCACTTGCTGTTAATATTAACGGTCAAACATTGGTATCTTTTTTGGTTTTTTTATCTACATCTGGTACGTCCTTGGCGTCATCTTAACTGATGGTAATGTGTCGATGATACCGAAGATAAAAGGGGTCTTACCATGATTCCCCAATGCAATGACGAACGGGCATTTTTATCTCATTTTGACCTGTATAACAGCCATGCCAGCCAAGTGGCATTGCTCGACTCAATTTTGTCACACTTTTGCTCAATAGGACCCCAGTCACAGATGAGATACTAGTTACTTCGTACCCCAACTATGTAATCTTCAGGCCGGAACACATCAATGCGCTAAGATGGTGGTTAGCTAATCAACATTGAGCTAAGATGGTGGTAGCTAGCCAGACGAGCTTAGAAAATGCTCTACCACAAACCTAACAGAGTCTTACAAAAATCGAATCCGCGATATTCTGGTGTGAAACGAGTGTACTAACCACTACGCTACGAACGCGGTATTTTAATCAAGTGTTCCTTTTTTACAGGTTTATTTCTAAACCTAAGGCCAATTTGCAAAAAAAATGGACTTTTCAAACAAATTGATCAGCATGCGGGCCAGCTTTGTACCTATAGGAAATAATTTTTTTGCGAACTGACCACAGCTTTATTTGAGAAAGTTGTTCAGAATCACGAGTAAAAGCAAACCCTGAGTAACCCTGAGTAACACCTGAGTAAAAGGCGATGACATGCAACATAGTAAAAGTACTTATGTCTTATATTGTTATCAAGTTATTCATTAACGTTCATCCATCATACACAAGTCCATTAAATGGGGAATACCTATTACCTCGATGGTACTTAAGGCATATCTAGTCTTTATTTTTTACTTAAGGTATCTACAGGATGTAACAAAATTGGTGTAGGATTCGTTAACTAAGGATTCTACTCAGCTTACTGAACAAAGGAGATCATTCGAAACGTACCAAAAATTAAAAGTGCAGGCCAAAAAAAATATCAATATTTTGATAGAACATATTATTATGAATATTTTAAATTATGACAGCTAACCTGTAGGACCAATACTATAGTTGTCATTTAAGTTTTAAAATGTGGATTATCTTTATTTTGATTAAAAATATTATACTTTGCCAACATAACTTCAATTGACAATTAAGATAGAATATAATATTCTGAATGGTAATGTAAGCTGTAAGATCAATACTAGAGTTGTTATCTAAGTTTGACAGTGTGAGTTATATTTCAATTGACAACGATAGCACATATTATTTCGTATATATATATATTTTTTATTATGACAGCTAATATGTTTGACCTTTATAAGACTTATTTTTTATGTTTGAAAATAAGTACATTCTCAATATAAAATGGGAAAGGGCCAGGCAAAGAAGAAGAAGCTGATGTTTTACTCATTGCGTAAATAATTACAAATGTATGGATAAATGTTTGTTTTATTTACTTTAATTACAAAATAATGGTACAGGAAAAAGTTACAATCTACAACTGCATATCTTAATATACATAGTTAGGTACTATTCATCGATTCTGACAATCACGTCTTCTAGACCTTCTGCTGGAGGTGATATTGCCCCTTCGTTGTGTCGTGCATAGCACATGTACCATATTATGCACATGGTATGCGAACAACATCCCAATGTTCTTTCTCCTATATTACACATGCAATAATAATGTTTTATTGCTCGCCGACCATTTTGCACTCTATCTATTGCTATGTACACGTAATAAGTTTTTGCTCTGACGTGCCGGGATTGGATGCGTCCTCTGATTAGCAAAAGATCTTCTCCTTCTTGATTCCTGACATCTTCTAATTCTTCTGTAGCAAGTTCAATCACAAATCTTCATCCAGGTCTTTCCATTCATTCAGCTGTCATAGTACAAACATGCAAAATAATGTTTTTTATCGAAATTGGCAATTTAAGTAAGTTTGCAAAGTATTATATTTTTAATCAAAATAAATGAAATCCACATTTTAAAACTTAAATAATAACTCTAGTATTGGTTCTACAGGTAAGCCGTCCCAGTAGTAAATATTCAGAATATTATGTACTATCAAAATATTAACTTTGTATCGTTTGGCTGGCACTTTCAACTTTTGGTACGAAAATGTATGGGACGTGAATGGTCTTCTTTCCCCAAGAAACCCATAGTCAATTCTCAAAAAAAAATATTGGTCCCTCCATACAAAAATACACAAAAGTTCAACTGATCGATTTGTACAAAGAGCTATTTTTTTACAATTTCAATTCAATTCAATTCAATATATTTATTCAAAATAGGTGCAAATTACACTCTTTCTGATAGTCATAAAATAATGATAACAATGTCATTTGTGAAGAATCAAGAAATAAACAATAATTATAATTAGTTAAGGGTGTCAATTAAATGGTTAGCATAGTATTGTTATTTCTGTGAGCAGAAAAATATAATCGGTCAGCAGAAATAGCTAATCGGTCAGCAGAAATAGCTAATTGGTCAGCAACTCATGGTCAGCAAACATTTCAAAATCAATCAGCAATTTATGTCATTCTGGATGGCTGTAATTATTTTAAACATCCCCGTACTACACTCTTCCTACAGTGTTGAGTGGTCGACGGAGCCCCTTCGGGGCTCCTACTTCTGTGTTCTCATGTTAAACCTAACACTACGACTGTGCGGGGAGGCGAGCTAAGCTCCGAACCTAACGGATCCGAGTCGGGGTGCTCCGCAAGTCCGAGCTCGCTTCGCTCGCTCCCGCTTCCATTTAGAACTCCCCGTACCACACTCTTCCTACAGTGTTGAGTTGCTGCTTATAGACATGTTTTTCTGCCGCTCAATCATGAAATCTTGCCGCTCAAGTAGTTATTTTGCGGACCGAATGTTTATTATGCCTTTAAAAAATATATATTTCATTAGTTAATAACGTCAAAATTAAATCCTTGATTATATGTAGGTAGATTATGTCAATGTCACCTACATAAAAAAATCATTGAATGCATTTAACAAGAGTAGGCCAGTTCACACGGACAGCACCCGGTCACGAGTATAACGCGAGAGTCAGCCATTGCTCCCATCAACCATATTAGAGGGAAAGGAACGACCCGGCTCCCGATGCGCCACCATCCGCACGAACATTTAAGCGAGCATGCACCACTCATGCCAATGCTAAGATAAAAATATTGATTAAAAGAAGTACTAGACTTGTCATGTCTCATCGCTTCCACATCAGTTCTTAGGTTGGTCATCATTTTATTACTATTAAACATGATTAGTAGTGTTGATAGAAGAAACACTGTCTACCCATACATTTTTGTCATTTAAATATTCGAATGTCAATAACCTTTTCTACAAAGATTTCTTTTGATACAATTTTTAAACTGTTTTTCTGACAAATTTAACACACCATCGGGTAATTTGTTATACACGAGAGTACTAATATATATACTGTGACATGAGTGAGCATTGTCCCACAAAGGATTTATTGATTTTGCTAAGTCTGTTATAAGTTAGTTGAAGTTTATTCCTATTCCGAAGATTTCGACTGTGCCTGTCACTATTCAGTGAAAAGAGATGCAGATTTTTACGTACATACATTATATTTTCATAAATGTACTGACACGGGAAAGTCATTATATTAATATCATTGAACTTATCTTGGAGCGACTCACGAGAACGCATTCCATAAATCGCGCGAACCGCTCTTTTCTGCAAAACAAATATAGTATTTATATCAGCTGCATGTCCCCACAAAAGTATCCCATAAGACATAATACTATGGAAGTAGCTAAAATATACCAGTCTTGCGGTGTCTAGATCCGTAAGAAGCCTGATTTTGCTGGCCTGCCAGCTAGTGTTTCTATATGCGGGCCCCATTGAAGCCTTGAATCTACAGTTAATCCTAAAAACACGCTTTGATTTACAAATTCTAATATATTACCGGCTAAGGATAAATTGTTGTTTACTTCAATAACATTAGGTAATGTGAATTTAATACATTTGGTCTTTTTTGCTTTTAAGACTAAGTTGTTTATAGTAAACCAATTGTACACTTTTAAAAGAGTGTCCTTTACTTCGTCAGACATATCAGTTTTTCTGTCAACCTTAAAAACTAGTGATGTATCATCCGCAAACAACACAATTTTTGACAGTGATTCAACCATGAATGGTAGATCATTAATATAAACTAAAAAAAGGAAAAGTCCCAAGATAGAGCCTTGAGGCACACTCATCTTTACCCATGAACCCCTTGATTTCGTACCATTTATTTGTACTTTTTGTATCCTATTTACTAAATACGATTTTTAAAAATCTAGAGCCTTCTTTTTAACACCGTAATGGTCCAGTTTTACAAGCAGAGTTTTATGTTCCACACAATCGAATGCCTTTGACAAGTCGCAGAAGATCCCTATCGCATTCTGGGATATCTCAAAAGCATCATATACGTTTTTAACGAGTTCAACTCCCGCGTCCGTTGTGGAACGCCCTTTTGTAAAGCCAAACTGCAGGTTATGGAACAATTTATTGATGTTAAGTGAGTCAACATTTGATTAAGTATAATTTTTTCAAAGACCTTACTTAAAACTGGTAGCACAGAAACATGCCTATAATTACTAGGGTCTTTCTTTTCTCCCGACTTAAAGAGCGGAACAACTTTACTAAATTTCATGAGATCCTGAAACACTCCAGTGTCAATACAAATGTTGAATAGATCGGCCAAGTAAGGGGCTAAAGTTTCAATTACGGACTTTATTAAATTTACAGACATGACCCAAAGATCCTCAGTATTTTTTAGTTTCAACAACTTAAAAGCTTTTATAATTGTGTGTGGATAAATTTTTCTAAATGTAAAATCTTCTTCGCACTTTGGTACATTTTCAGAAAGTAATTGATTTACGAGAATAGGCGACGAGTCAAGGCTCTCGGTTGTTTTAAGTGGAACATTTGTATAGAAAGATTCAAATTCTTCTGTTACCTCCGAGGTTTCAGAAATGAGACCACGATCAGTTTGCAAGACATATTGTTCCTCTCGTGGCTTCGTTTTCCCCGTCTCTTTTTTATTACGTTCCAAACAGTTATACGTTATGTTTATTACGTTCCAAATAGTTTTATTTTATTTTCTGAATATTTAATTTTCTTAAAGATGAAGTTGGCTTTAGCTGCTAAACAAACTCTTTTAAATAATTTTTAACATACTCAACAAACTTGAGATCAAAGTTGTATGTCTTTTGTTCGTAAAGCGAAAACAATTTTTCTCTACTCTTGTAAATACCTACAGTTGCCCAGTCACTAAACTTGAATTTTTCATTTACATTAATTGTGTTCAATTTCAGTGACAAATAAACGAATTATTTGAATATATTTTCAAACTCTGTACTGAGCACTTCAAAAAATAAGTTGAAAAAACTATTTGGGTCTTGTTCATCTAACATTGAGTTTGGTAGCTTTTGGACAAGTACATCTTTGTACATCTCTAATCTTTGAGTAGTGACAGGTCTCGTTTGAACTGTAATTATTTCTCTACTTCTTTCACATGGAAACAGTACAAGCTGACCACTCTGGTCAGATTTTAAACAATTTATGATACCTTTTTGTCTGTGTTCGCAATTACAGAAAAATTATCTAAACATGTAGCTGATGTTGCTGTCACTCTAGTAGGCTCGTGAAACAAAAAATCTAGATCAAACGACTTAAATAAGATTATTAATCTTGTTGTTAAACTTGTTTTTACAAGGATATCTACATTGAAATCGCCGCAAACAATGATAGATTTGTTACCTTTGCTTAATTCAGCAAAGTAAGGAAAAAAGTTGTTCAGTATGATGAGTAGAAGCCCTAGTTAAGGTGGTAATATTACCTATTTTCGTTATTTTTGACGTCAATTACTCCTAAACGATAGAAAACCCAAGGTTGAAAAAATACCCTAAGATGATGCTCCTTACAGTCAAAAGCTATTAGAAACACGATTGAGTAGTTTTGGCTCGATTGTAAAAAATCTTAAAGATAGGTCTACACTGTTACTTTCAACTCTAGTCATGACTAATATTTTTAAGTATGAATTTAAAAATAATACGGTAATAAAAAGTGAGTAATGTTATTATTTTTTATACTTTCTTTGTAGTTTTTGATTAAAACGAAAAACCATTGAAAAATTGTGGTTATTTTCTTTACACGTAAAGAAAAAGACAGAGACAACTGATCCAATCAATACCTTGCCTTAACGTGACCTACACCAACTTAGTTAAACCTGTATAATAAACTACTTATTTTATATTAGGTACAGGGTGTGGGCACACCCTGGACACTTCATACACCGGGCCAGAAATGACATTTCAAAACAGGAATGGCGGAAGAAACAAAATGGCGGCGAAATCCTTTACGTTCGCAATCTAGAGAGCGGCAGGGAGTGTCCATACTGTATGTTTACTAATGTGTATATTTTGACCTGGGCTGACCGAGCGTTGCGTCTCGGAGGAGGTATGTAAACTAAATATTATTTTTTGAGTGAAAATGGATTTTCTCCTATAGACTTGGAATGTAAAACAATACTCAAATACAAAATTAAGCTGTTTCTGAGATACCAATTTTATATATAGGGTGACTTTTAATAAGTTCTTGATAGCAAAGGATATGAATGTACTCGTGATTACAAACACTTTTGCAAAGAAACTATAAGTCAAATCAGAAAAATAATTAACCAATTGACCAAGGTCCTCGATACATAATAATAAGTTATCAAATCGGTAAAAATGTAAGACCAAAAATTTTTATTCTTAAGTGACATATAGTTTCTTTGGGAAAGTTGTTTGTAATCACAAGTACATTCATATCCTTTGCTATCAAGAACTAAATAAAAATCACCCCATATGCATATATCGGTATATAATATGTACGAGAATTGCTCACTTATAGCACAGTATTAAGACTATAGGACGAAGTAACTAGTATCTCATCTGTGCTATAGGCGATAGTCTTATTACTGTCGTTATAGTAAATTATAAGCTTGCTAAAATATTTAAGAAGGTAAATATATCAAACAGAGATTTTGGAAGTCCCATGAAATAATGGATAAGGCGACTTGAATAGGTCAAAAACAGTTTTTTTTGCAAATTGTGCAACATTTAGGTACTTATGTCTTAATGAGGATATTATTGTAATAAAGTAGCTAGTTCTTGAGACCCACGTAATAGAAATGACGAATTCTAGTCATCTGAATTACTTTTTATCATCTGTCAAAAACGACATTTTGTTCTTAAAATGTTGGAAATACCTAGGCGTGACGTCATAGTTTAGCAGTGTCATATAATATGTACTCATTTTGTGATTTAGGTCAATTAAAAATCGAAGACTTTATGGAAAACAAAACGAGTAAGGTTTTCCGAAGTTTAAGTAGGAGGGCAATTTAGTGATCAAGACTTCATAATTTATTTCTGATGCTGTCGTCATCCCTATTATGTATAATGATAAGTCTCGCATATACCTAATTTCGAATAATAAATATAAGTTCATTTCGAAAAAAAATAAAACCTTTTAGGTTTGCTTGATTCCAAATTTAAAAAGCCGGGTTAAGAGGTACAGTATTTCTTTTGATCTGATTGAAAACAATAGATGATCGTGGGACCTTGTTTCCACCTTCGTAATTCATCATCAGATCAATTTTTTTTGGTATTTTACCAAAAGGAACTATTGTGTTTATCTAACACCTGGAAGTCGTTCTATAAACGATCGCAAGATTCGACAGACTTATTACATTCGAACATTAATAAATAAATATTCTGGGACAAATCACACATGGTCACCTGGCCCCAAAGTAGGATTCCCTGTGCTATGGGAATCAGAGACTGATATACATACTTATATACGTTTAAATACATACATATATATATATGATATTTAACACCCTGACACAGAGCAAACAAATCTGCTCATCACACAAATGCTTGCCCTGGGTGGGGATCGAACCCACAACTCTCGGATCAGTAGTTAAGAGCACTAACCACTGAGACACCGAGTCAGGCAAACATTGCAAATTAAATAAAAGCTTGTAATAATAATAAAATATACTTCAAGATCGATTACTTATACATTTATCAAGTTATTAGTGTTATTACGATATTGCTAGGTATTTATCTTTCACTAAAACCCATTAGTCATAACTTATCATTATTGAGTATCGTTAAATATTAAAAATTGAAACGCAGTTAACATTTTAATGCGCATTATTGATTAGCTCGCTATGTTTACTTACCTGCTACATATATTGTAATACTGTGGTACTAGCCTGTAGCCAGCCTGGCAAACTCGCGGAGTTTGGCAGGCTGTGCCCCGCTGCCCGTTGCCCCGCAAGTAACCTTCCGTTGCTCTGAGTAGTACCTACATTCGTTGCGCTACTGTAAGCCGCTAATTGTAATAATATGCCTTTACGATGCGGTAATGGTATGGAAAATTTATCGATTGCGTTGGAAATAAAATGAGTGTTATTATTTACCTCCTTGGAAATACCGCGATTCGTGACATAATATAGTAATTATTGAGATTAGGAGATTTCTTGTTTACTTTGAAATCGATGAAATTTTATGGGTTTAAAAAAAAGTTTTTTTTTAAATTGGTAGAGCAGTTAGTAATGTATAAACCAACAAAATAAATTGCTGTGGTTAGTTTAATTGGTGCTCACAGAGCCGGGCCTGGGTCGCTCTAGGCGCCAGGTGGCAAAGGTGCGCCAAAAAGCCAAATGCGAAAAATAACCTCCAGCGCAATAGTATTGTGACACAAAGGTGGAAAGTAGGTTTTTTTTATTATTAAAAGTTTGAGTGCGTTCGGTTGCACCGCACCTGATATAAGTGCCGATGCAGCCGAGGATGTAACACGCAAGCTCAAATAGTGCATATTCACTCTCTCTTCTTAAAGATTCCTAAATTATATGAATCGGGGAATACAGACACCGGCAGTAATTATTATTAGTTAATGTAAACAAGCCGTTATTAACAAGCCCGAGCCGAAGGCCAGTTAGCAATAACTAATAACCTACTCACCCGAGTATCACACGACGTTTTTCAATACAGTTGTGCAAAATAGTGAAAAACAAATCAAATAATTAAATATCTTTATTTCAACATACGTGCTTACATACGTAAAAATAAAATGGCGCGTTTTTGCAACTGGTAATTTTTTTTACAACAAAACTAGACAACGGGCTCGTATGCGTATACATACAGCCTATTCGATTTTTAGCAATTGTTGATGTAAAAATAATTAAATAAAACTTTAATAAAATTAATTAAATTGAATTCAATGCTAAGACGTACGCAGTCATTCATTTTTCCTCGTATAAAATCTATCCAATTTTATTCTATGTATGAAAACTCCTTGTTACTAAACTTTTTAAATTGACTTATTTTAAAACTAAACTGCAAAAGAAATGATCGAGCTCGTAAAAGAAATTCACGACCGCGTGAAAGAAAAATGCCTATGCAAAAGATTTAATTTTCGAATCATAATTATAGCTTCTGAAAGTACGCCATGTTTAACAACTGTATTGAAAAATAAAATTATTATGACGCCTTTTGAGTGCTGCCAGATGATTTTTAAAAATCCGTAGGGTGACGCTGAAAAATCCGTAGATTGCCTGTAGATTACTTACTTACTTTTTTAAAGAGCTAAATCTGACTGTTTAGAGCGGCTGGACTAGCCTTGAACCTAGTCCAAAAACAGCATTTCTTGTAACCGAAGTATATCAATTTTATGTGACGTGCACTGAAAAACAATTATGTTTATTCGATGTAACACGATTTAACTTCTATGAGAGGACTCAAAAAAAGGGAGTGGTTTTATGAACCCACGGTAAAAGTGAAACTTTTTTTCACATTATAGACATTTACAGAGCACGCAACGAACATGGCTGCTCTCGTCTTGGAGCTACGGTACAGAGGACGAAACGATCATACCGACCGTCACGCGACACACAGGAGAAAAAGTTGGAGACGATGTAATATAAGTTTCACTTTAATAATTTTAAACATTCTGTCCTTGTCTTTTCGATACAGAAAGAAAAAGACAGATTTGGTCAATTTAGTATAGTTCAGTCAAATAAGTTAAATCTCAATCTTAAACACCAATCTCGCTTGGTAATAATCAAGGACCGATGGGCCGGCGCTGACAGCTTGTACTTATTGTAGGTATTCTACTGAAAAGAACTAACTATTTCCACAATAGGAAATATAGAAAATGTGTCAAAATATTACGTTGGACTCCCAGTCCCCAGGTCCGAGACCCCATTCAAAGTTTTATGATTTTATTACCCTTTTACTAAGCACATGCTAACTGTCCGTCCATCTGTCCGACTTCTTAAAGGCTGTATTTTTTTAATCGTGCCAGGTAACTACCTAAAATATGTGTTATTATGGGGGATTGGAAAAAAATTATGAAAATTAAAAAGTGAAAAACCCCAAAAGTAAAATAATAAAAAAAATAAAAAAACCGGCAAGTGTGAGTCGTGCTCACATTAAGAAGTTCGAATAACAAAAAAGACGTGTGGCACTCGGGGACTGCCGCGGTAAAGCTATTGCATAGCATTTTTATCAACTTATGCAATTATAATTATTTATTTATTTTTTATCTATGCAGTATTTACCAGTACCATATAGTCCTTGGGGCGCGGGATGTTTATGTAATAAATTAACACTAAGAAAGTTCATCATCATCAATCGCCATCCTAAATCGCCATCGCCATATAATAAATTTATTTTGGGGTGTCTGGTTTTATTTTCGTTACGAAATTTCTTGATTCGGTCCCCTCAAAGCCCGCGATAAAAGCTATACAATAGCTAAAAAATATTTTTTTCTGTCGCTCGCGATAATGTCCTGTTTGAAATGAATAAGTATCATTGTTATACTTGTATGAGCGTCGGTGGCTCAACCGGTAACGACTCGGTCCTCCTAACCAGAGGTGCCGGGTTCAAATCCGGACGGCCCATGTACCAATGAGCTTTTCGAAACTTACGTACATATACTCACCGATTGCTTTAACGGTGAAAGAAAACATCGTGAGGAAACCTGCACACACCTGCGAAGAAACTCGAAGGTTGTGTGTGTGTGAAGTCGACCCACCCGCACTGGGCCCGCGTGGTCGACTAAGGTCCGATCGCCCTAATTCAGGGTAGGCTCGAGCCCCTCGGTGGGGACGTATATGAGCTGATATGATGACTTGTGTGGAGAGGTATGGTGTAAGGGAACCCTCAGTGCGTGTTTAAGTGGCCGGTTTTTAGAATCAAACCATTACCTAAACCTTACCTACCTAGGCTTTTTATAGAATATTAGTCCCCTTCTAACTGCCTTACACATAGGATGTTTATTTAAAGTGTTTATTCGGTTAGCTGGCTTCCTGCTCCAAGTCAAGTGTTTTTATCACAAACCTCACTCGTCGTGTGTATTTGTTTGCGGTTTACGCGTAGTTTCCTCACCGTGGGCGACACAACATAGACGTCATCGTCCTTAGCCTCAATACATATGTTTACAAGCCTCTCGAGTCGGTGCGCTTACGCATCTCCTTGTGTGACTATTATTAAGTTAGGTATATGGTAACTACTGACCACGACCTACCTAAACGTTTTCTACATACACCAGTGTCAATTCACCAGTAAATCAATCCGGCCTGGTCTTTATTTCGATTTTCATTGGCCTATCTCCATTCGATTTGAATCCCTGTTTTGTTTGCTTCATTTTATTGATATAACTACATAACAGAGATCATTGACCGTGCTCAATTAAATGCAAAGAGAATGTCATTACTATTATATGCATAGCTATATTCAATGAAGCATTTTTATAAGGTACCCAATCAAGTAATCAATCATGTATTTAACCGCCTCCATGGCGTAATGGATAGTCCATTCGCTTTACACCAGGAGTTCGCGGGTTCGATTCCCGGTGGGTCAACTTGTAAGACTCGATTTGGTTGGTGCTAGGGCATTTTCTAAGCCCGCCTGGCTAGCTACCACCATCTTATCTAAGTCTTGCTGCCAAATATCAGTGTTAACAACGGCTTGAAGATAAGATAGCCAACATCCCGCGCCCAAGGACTATATGGTATACTGGTAAATACTGCACAAATAAAAAATAAATAAATAATTATAATTGCTTAAGTTGATAAAAAATGCTATGCAATAGCTTTACCGCGGCAGTCCCCGAGTGCCACACGTCTTTTTTTTTTACATACAGTTTGGTTTTATCAGCTACGTCTTTGAATCAAGTATCCCTTCACCGTCGAGCCGTGAAAACATATTGCGTCTCTATAGAGATAGGGTGAACTCATCTAACTTCGTGACAAAGGCATTTGAGTAATAAAATACCAATAAATTATTAATTACTTTAATTCAGACTTAGCATGAGTTTTAATCAGTCTTTTACGAGGAATATAGGCACAACTAATCACATTTTTGTCTAGAAACCTTAGAGTTATACCAAAATTACTAAATCAAGTCAACTTGCCTAATTCCGTGGTGACCTCTTTAAGTCCGTGATAGCTACTACTTTAATTCTGATATAACGGAATTAGGCAAGTGAACTTTATTTAAGTAGTACAAAATTAATATCATAAAATTAACATAAACATAAAAAAACCAATATAAACATTTTAGTAATATCTTCTAGAATAATTCTTCGGTGTAACACATATCACACTTAAAAATTGTCAGATTAGCGTCAAATTCTTGACTTTGGCAATGTACGTGGTACTTTTTGAAGCAGAAGGAACAAGAAATCCACTCTGCTCCATTTTCAGAAGCTGCATCTTCTGAGTACCATCTCTTACATATTTCACATAGCCAATCGTCGTCTTCAGTTGTATTTGACTTCTTAAATTGTTTCTTCGCAGGTGCGGTATTAGCAAAAACATTGTATGGAGCGGCATAGAAAAAAGAACAACACAATGAAGCAATATTTTTTTTAAATTGTTTTTTGCACTAGGCTATCTCTGTTTTGTTTTGTATCATGTAGATACATTACCTGGCCATTAGAAAAACATCATTTTAAACTTTATATATGTAGTATATAAAAATAAATAGTAAAACAAAACAAAAAAAATAAAAAAAACAAAACTCAAATTAATTGTGTTCTATTGAATTTTTCCGTGATAGAAGAAATCTAAAAAAATATAAACAACAAGGAAATTTAATCAGCTTACTAGATCAGTAATTAGTTATTATAGGTTTTATACAAAAATACTGAGAAAACCTCGGAAATCTGAAGCGGCGGCCGACCCCCGCTAAACCAGATCGGATGTATGGGCGTGTCAGCGGCGCCGGTACAGTTTAAATGGTCGTTGGAAGGGATTATAAATACACACCTGCTTAAATTTAAGCGTCTGTTTAATATTACAGCTCGTATTATCAAAACAAATGCTGAAAAATTTTGTAATAAAACTACTCAATTACGTGATAAGTCTAAAAAAGTGTCACTCAATTCCGTGATAGCAAAATATATAATAGTGGCTCAAAGTCGTCATTTTAATTAAGACAAGATAAAACAAATAAAATAACACAAATCTTGTCTACTAAACTCAAAACATGTCAATACTTTCAGTTGAAATCACAAATAATTGTACATAACTACTATAATTCTGTGATAGCACAGAAACCACTCAACCACTAAAACGCTAATATTTTTGACGAACAAAATAAGCTCTAACACTAAAACAACGCAGAACTATGACGATTTTTTTACTGCCACATCAAAGGAATATCGATTACAATTCACTTTATTAGAAAGAAGCTAAGAAATTTGTTAAATACTTACGTAAATACAGCAAAGTTCGCCACCAATTCACAAACACTGCCAAAACCGTCGAGATTTGCGCGCGAACTGACAAAACCGTTATTTGTTGCCATCTCGCTTACTCGAGCGTCCCCAAACTTTACAGACCAATTTTAACTTTATTACCGATGTATAAGGTTGCATTACAAGTCATTGATTTTACTCGTACAGCCTAATGGTAGCGCTCAAACCAAATATCACAGAATTAGGTGAGTCACAGAATTAGATGAGTTCACCTATTGAAACTCTGTGGTAAAGAATACTAATATGTTACTCGGTACATTCTAATGTCACAGATGAGAAAGAAGTACTTATAGGTGAAATCTAAAATAAAGACACTTCTTACAGAAGTCTAAGAAGTTTCTATATCTTAGTATACTAAACCGCTATAAGTCATTGACATCTCCTAAAAATAGATTTTAATTTTTGTAGTATTATTTTATTGTTGAAACCTTTAATGAACTGTTTTACATTACCTATGCTTTCACTTCTTCATGATTCCGTGTGATAAAACTGATAAATAATTCAGTCATGATGCAGCTTAAAGAGAAAAGTGTGGTAGTGGGTGATACTAAAAATAACAACAACAAGAGAAAAAAGAAAAAGTACGTTGTGCCGTATGAACAACTCAGCGGAAAACAAAAAGTTCTTCGATGCTTATTTACTGCAATCGTTTATTTTGTAGAAAAATCACTGAACTATGCTTTCTCCTATTGGCTGCCACCCGTTTACTACGTGTTCTTCATGTACTTCATCAGAAGTCGCGTGGTCGCCGACTCAGGGATGTTAAGGGAACTGCTCGAAATACCTATAACCTTGTTTGGTCTGATTAACGTGAATGGCAACTTCTTGATGCACAGATTCACAGACGTCAGCCTGAAGGCGTACGCGCATAAGGAAATCTCTGGCAATTGCCTGGAGAAGAGTTGCGGAGATCCGGTTCTGAAGGTTAACTATTGCGACAAATGCAACTTGTACCAAGTGGAAAACAGCTGGCATTGCAAAATTTGCGACCAGTGCGTCGTGGGGCGCGATTACCACTGCTTCATGTTCAACCAGTGCATCACTAGGCAGAACAAGAGATACCATATCCTCGGCCTTTTCTACGCATCTTGCTCTCTCATATACGTCTCTGTCTACGCTGTGAAGTACACCTGCTATGGCGATGATCTCAAGCAAATTTATTTTGTTCCTTATCTAGGTAAATTTATATACTCTTTTTTTATGGGTCTTCGCTATCGATTTTCCTTAGATTTGTACGGTTGCTGGTTGACTAATTTAATTCTATTAGTAAACGCTCTTTTGTTTGTGTTAACTTTCGGGATGTTTATCGTTAATGTGCAGTATGTGATAAAAAGGGCGACTTACTGGGAGGCAAAGAAAAGTAAAAAATGTCAGGAGAGTTGGAGAGATCATATGTTCGAGGTGAAGCGGTTTTGGCTGCCGCTGGCCGCGGAAGTGCTTGGCGATAGATGGTATCTAGCGATCTTTTCGCCTTTCGTTTCGAGCCCCCTCCCAAAACGAGCATAATCAAGTTATTTAGCTGTATTTTTATTGTTTTTTTACAGATATTTATCTAAAAATATAATTAAACAATGAATTTTTAATAAGGTACCTATTTTATTTAAGTGATAAAGCGGTAAACGATAGCCGTAGTACATTGTAGGACAAGAGAAGTAATTAATGAAGCCAACAAACATACGATTATGTCCATTTACCTTCGATGATAGAAACATTGACATTATAATGTACGTACATATTTGTTAAAAAACTTGCACACGATAAGTTGTCTATTTCATTATAGAACGCAAATAAAAAAGAAAAATATAATAGGACACGTTAACCTTTCTCTTATCGTGTGGCACAATCAACCGTGATACTCAAGGGATAGACAGCGGTAGCCTGGTGTTGCACTAAGCATCACCCGCGGTAACGTGTAGGGCACTTAGATTTACACCAGCGGACGTGTGCAACGTGACATTCATACACATCTGGGATCAGATGTGCAGGTTTCCTCACGATGTTTTTCCTTCACCGTTAAAGCAATCAGCAATATATGTACACAAGTTTCGAAAAACTCATTGGTACATTGGCCGTCCGGATTTGAACCCGGGGCCTCTGGTTAAGAGGACCGAGTCGTTACAGATAGAGCTACCGACGACGCTTTGGCGTTGACCTGAAGAGTCACGTTAATGCGATGATTTGAAATATACAGATGGAAAATAGTGTTTTGACAACCCTTAACTCCAAACATTTCAGTAGCGTGCCTGAAACTAGGTCGAAATGTTATAGTACATTTTCGTTTTGTAATTGCATCCCCCTACTACTTAAAACATAATCGGGTGCGAAAGAATTAAAAAAGTGTATGTACAGAGGCCAGCAACAGCTTGATGTGCTGGCCTCTGTACTGTTGCAAAGTTCTCGAGTGGCGACCGCGCACCGGAAAACGTTGCGTAGGAAGGCGTCCCACGCGGTGGACCGACGGCCTGGTGAAGATCGCGGGAAGCCGATGGATGCGGGCAGCTCAGGACCAGTCGTCGTGGAAATCCTTGGGGGAGGCTTTTGTCCAGCAGCGGTAGTTTTTTCGGCTGATATGATGATGATGACTTCTAATTTACTAGGTATCTTAATGGTTTAGATGATTGTAATCTTTCCTGCAAAGAAGTAAAAAGGCTTTTTATTTTTATTTATATGTCGGAGCGTCATTGAAAACAAGACCAATACCAGCTCGAGATAAGTTTACATAGATCGTTACACTTTATTTGGATCAAACGTTAGGTATTAGTACCTGGGTGAAACCGGTGGTGGCGTGACAATCGCTTGTACTCGTGAACCGATCGTATGTGGTAGCAAAGATAACGCATTAGCAGTAGGCTGTTTATGATTGAGGTGGCAGCACTGAGTCACAGATGAGATACTAGTTACTTCGTACTGAGTTGAGAATTTATTGGATCTGTGGAGAAGTCATATGAGCTGGCAGAAAGCTGGCAGTCAGTCTCGGGGCAGACACTTTTTGACGGAGCGTCGAGCAGAACACAAGTAGTGAAGATCTGTAAGCAAAGTGGACGTGTCACGCTATCGCTGGGATCACCGCGTTTGCATCCATTGTAATCCAAAGCATCCTGTACAATTTCGATTGCCGAATGATCAAGACTATTGAAGAAGGACCCCTGTGATATAGCTGCATTGTTATTTCGACGCCCAATGTTAAAAACTCATTTCGCATTTCGCATAGTTTCTATTCTACCATAAATTATGTCTATCATATAGTCTCCTGTCAATGTCTAGGAAATATAATAAACCAAATTTTAAACGATAATGTTCATTTATATCAGTGGCGACGAGGATTAAAAGACAAAAAATGAACAGCGAACAATTTGACAAATTCCTGCAATTGCAGGCAGCTCAACAAAAACAAATTTCGGACATTTTACAATTGTTACTATCGCAACAACACAAAGCGGCTGACACGACTCCCACACCGAACACAACAAACGGCACGGAGTTATCTAGTTCTACAAGCAGACACACTATTTACAACAGTTTTAAAGGTGACAAATTCAATCCTAGTGATACAACGATAGATAACTTTATAGACTATTTCGAAACGAAATGTGGACTTTGGGAAGAAGACGCGCTAAGAATTCAGAAAGAACTTCTGTTCGCCTGCCTCACTCCTGAAAGTTTTCACGACTTAAAAGTTGCTCTAACTCCACATTTTGTAACCAGTACGTACGAAGACATCCGAACAAAGCTTCTCGACCTGTACAGAATTAAGCGCACACGATACAGAGCACTTACCGACTTTTGGAGCTGCATACGCGCTGACAACGAATCCATGGAGCACTACGCTAACAGACTTAAAGAAACAAGCAAAGATTGCTACCGGCCTCAATCACAAACAGTTGCAGATCGATCTGAAACAAAAATGGCCTGACTTACAAGAACTTCAAGAGGGGAAAATAAAAGAAGTCACGTTTGCTCAGATCTTCAGCGTTGCACAGTCACGGGAACGAGCAGAAGGTAATGAAAATACATGCGTCAAAGTTAACAAGGTAAAAAGGAACACAACATTACATCAGAATTCATCTCCACGCCGGCTACCGGCTCATCAGTGTCTAAGATGTGGGCAACCTAAAAGATATCCACTTAATTACTGCGCAGCCAAAACTCATACATGTAAAGAGTGCAACATTCAGGGTCATTTCGAAAACTGCTGCATCAAGTCAGGCAAGGCATGTCTACCTAATCTAAGCGATAGCCGACCAAAGACTTTTACAAAAAGGAACAAATTATACAAGCTAAAACATAACGGCAGCTGCAACGACTCTTCACAAACATCCGACTCAGACGACAACGACGACGACACAGACACCGTTTGTCAAATTAACGGTCCAAACACCAAAGACAGTAAAAGGATTGAAGTTTTAATCAATGGCGTTCAATGCACGTTAGACTGGGACCCCGGCTCAGTTTACTCAATTATCAGCAGCAAGTTCTGGAGACGTATCGGGGCACCACCTCTCACAAAGGCTCCAGGTTTACGCGCTTATGGTAACATCAAACTAAAACCAAAGGGCATTACAGACGTTGCAGTACAGATACAAGGGGAAAAGAAAATATTACCTGTCGTCGTTATGTAGTCAGCCGATCCAATGTTCGGCCTGCAGTGGAGTGAGACGTTCAACATGGATTTTCCCAAACCAGTCTATTCTATTAAAAATACTCAAATACCCTGAAGCAAATCTTGGACAAACACACTGCTCTTTTCGACGGTAAACTGGGAAAAGTAAAGGATTACCAAGTAAACATACACATCAAACCTCGAGCTGAGCCGAAACACATTACAGCAAGATCAATCAAATTTTCGATGAAGAAAAACATAGAGGTTGAGCAAGAAAGTCTAGTTGAAGAAGGTATCATAACTCAAGTAGACCCGAACGTTCAATGGGCAACACCGACAGTCAACGTAGTCAAATCCAACGGTCAGATCAGAATATGTGGCGACTTCCGCAGCACACTCAATCCCGTACTAATTACACACGCACATCCTGTTCCTTTATTTGATCAGTTACGCCAAAACCTCGCAAGTGGAGAGAAATTTTCTAAAATTGACTTGAAAGACGCTTACCTTCAATTCGAAATAAGCCCAGAATCAAGACAATTCCTTACAATATCGACGCACAAAGGTTACTATACATACAATCGAATGCCATTTGGGATTTCGACAGCCCCGTCAATATTTCAGCATTATCTTGACAAACTCCTAGAAGGGATACCAAACGTGGCAGTCTATTTCGATGACATTGCCATTACAGGGAAAGATGACAAAAACCACCTCAAAACATTACGTATCGTTCTCGAAAGGCTGGAACAAGCCGGGTTAAAAGTAAATTTGAAGAAATGCATCTTCTTACAACCTGAAGTCGAATATCTCGGACACACGATTGATAAAAATGGAGTACGTCCAACAAAATCGAAGATAGATGCAATTGCCAAAGCCTCTCCTCCAACGAACGCCAAGGAGCTCCGGTCGTTCCTAGGACTAGTCAACTTTTATGAGCGTTTTATACCACATTTACACAGTGTCTGTGCTGACCTCCACGCACTAACCGGAAAGCGATTGAAATGGCGATGGACAGACACAGAAAATAAGGCTTTTGAACAAGCAAAGTCCTTAATTGTACGCTCCAAACCTCTTGTAGCCTTCGATGACAATCGCTCGCTATTCTTAGCCTGTGATGCGTCAGAAAAAGGCGTCGGAGCAGTACTTTTACACAAGAAGAGCAACATTGAACAACCAATCGCCTTTGCATCGAGGATACTTCGATCTGCAGAATCTCAATACTCTGTCATAGACCGCGAAGCTCTAGCAATTTTTTTTAGAGTCAGAAAATTTGACCAATTCCTTCGTGGCATCAAGTTCACTCTAGTTACGAATCATAAGCCTCTCATATACATCCTGGGGATTCAACGCAACTTACCAAAACTCGTCAATAACCGGTTAGTGCGATGGGCTTTGATAATAGGAAGTTATGATTACGACATCGTATATACAAAAGGTGGTAACAACCTGATTGCCGATTACTTATCAAGAATGCCTAATCCAGAAGAGCTACCTTCCAAGGCTGAACTCGCAGTTCACAAAGTTGTATCGCGCCTACAATCAGATAGGCTAGCCGATCTTGCGCTGTCAAAGGAGTTATTAAGAGAGTAAACTAAGAAGGATTCCATGCTCAGACTCGTATCACAGTTTAATAAGACGGGCTGGCGTGAACAACTATACTCAAGCGATATAAAACCATACGCTCGCAAACGTGGTGAACTATCGCTAGAAAATAAGATTGTGATGTGGCAAGGTCGAATTATTATTCCTGATGCTCTAAGAAACACGACCTTAAGGTATCTTCACCGTGGGCACCCAGGTATTTCAGCAATTGCCCATCTTCTCTTGGTCTACGCCAGAGAAAACCTGGGAAAGAGTTCACGTCGATTTCGCTGGACCTTTTGAGGGTTCATATTGGTTAGTCCTGGTAGACGCCTTTTCCAAATGGATTGAAGTCAAACCTATGACGAAAATTACGTCTACCAAATTGTGTGATGAGCTGGACACGATTTTTACTACCCTTGGACTGCCTCAATTGGTAGTTTCCGATAATGGTCCACAGTTTACCTCTCAGGAGTTCCAAAGTTACTGCAAAGATAAGGGAATCAAACATATCAAATCATCTCCCTACCATCCAAGAACAAATGGGCTAGCAGAACGTCTCGTAAGGACTTTCAAAACGCGGATGTCCTCAAGCACGGAAAGCCTGAAAAAACGGCTAGAACATTTCCTCTTTGCGTATCGTATCACACCCCACAACACCACTGTGCAAGACCCCGAGTCAGCTGATGTTCGGGCGTCAGATAGCTTGCGTCTTTGACAATGCTCGACCAAGTGCCAAAAGGGCATTACAACACAGGCAAATACAAGCGAACGTAAACTCAGATGGCCAGACGCCGAATTATAAACACGGCGATGCTGTGTATGTGCGAGCCAGGGATCAATCACGATGGGAACCCGCCACAGTGTCGCGACGAACACATCGATATTCGTATGTCATTAACACTCCAGAGGGTGTGGAAAGGAGATATCATGCAGACCATATACGACCCAGACTAGCTGATGTCGACGAAGGTTCCTCTGTACAGACACCTCCTACTCATCTTATGCCAGTTGCATCTTCGACTCCAAAATAGAGGCTACACAAACGCTTATAGTTCCTCCAATACCAGGAAATGTACTAGAAGCTGTCCCAGAAACTACTGCATCGCGTTCATCGCAGAACGCACCCATCATACCGGCCACACCTTTGGCGCGGCGTCGCAGCAAGCGTACCATTAGACCACCCCGACGCCTAATAGAGGAAATGGAAAATTAAGTCTTAAGGGTGGACGAATGTTACAAACTCATTTCGCATTTCGCATAGTTTCTATTCTACCATAAATTCTGTCTATCATATAGTCTCCTGTCAATGTCTAGGAAATATAATAAACCAAATTTTAAATTGCGGGTTGGTCGACTTCACTTTGTGTGTAAGTGAAGTCGACCAACCCGCGCTGGACTCGCGTGGTCGACTAAGACCCAATCGCCCTAATTTAGGGTAGGCTCGAGCCCCTCGGTGGGGACGTACTCGTATATAAGCTGATATGATGACTATGTCTTTCATGTGTTTCATAATGTTAATTTATATCACCCAAGACCGAAATAGTTAAGGACGTGAACCTTAAGGCCATCCATAACCTGACCACCACCCCTTCGACATATATTTATTTTATAAGGAAAGTGTTAGTGAAACAGGATGAAAGTGTAAAATCGGACATGTAATTTGTTTTTGTGTTTGCCAAATCGCTACAATTCTCATTTTTTTTATTGACAAGTTTCCTGCACGGAGACCAGGTTTCTTGCATAACGTGCAGAAAGATTTCTTCTTTGCACTCTTGAATTGCAAAGCAGTATTTACAGGTCCTTCAGATGTACTTGTAGATGTTGCAACACGGACATCTTCCTTCATTAGTGCTGCAACGACATTCTCCGACGTGATTTTTGTATTGGAGTGCTCTAGTGCCAAGACGAGGGGTTTGTACTTCCCCGGAAGTCCCGCTAGCATTATGATGCCGAGAAACTCGTCGTCCACTGCAGCTCCAATGCCCTGTATCTCTTGCTGGGTAGCCAACATCTTGTTGACGTATTCCTTCATGCTACCACTGAATACTATAGTAAGCAACCTTTTCATAAGGCCTAGTCATCGTGTAACACCACTGTCGGCGTAAGCTTTCTTTGAATTATTAAAAGTCTCATGAGCAGTTGTTGCTGACCTTATTAATAATGGGTAAATCGACTCCTCATAGGCTAGGCAGATCTTTGAACGAGCCTTTGCATCCTTCCGCCTTGCGACGGGGTCTGCGAGATCGACTTGTTGAATGACAACATCCCACAAATCTTGTCGGTTAGCCAGCACTCCACAGCGAACGCCCATGTGCTAAAGTTCAGCCCATTCAGCTTCGTAAGGCGACCCACACACCTACAATAATATTGCGCAATGTTGATGATTGCACAATATTATTGAACATGAAGGGATAGTATTGAAGATTGCGCAATGATTGAGTAAAAGATTGAGGACTTTAAATTTTTATTGCACAATACTTATTTATTGTGTCTTGTGTATGGCAATGGATTTTATTGTCTCAATTTAATTGTGCCTTGTGGGATGCGGAGCTCATCAATAATATTGTGTAATCATCAACATTGCGCAATATTATTGTAGGTGTGTGGGTAGCCTAATGGAGACTCCACTGCCTGCCGTAGTCAACGATGACGTTTGTGCCGGATTTTTTTCCGATGGGGAATTTTTGTTTTTTCCTCCATAACACTTTTTTACAGAAGTATTTTTCAATGAAAACTAAATTACTCGCGTTGAATTAACTGCATTGCGTTATATAATGGGAAAAGAGCCCATAACCACTTATAAATGAGTATTTTTAGATGATCAGTTATTTATTACGAGACATCGTTGAAAGAAGAATGACAGAATTATTATTTGTATAAGTGTTAAAGAATCTATCAAACAATGGCCAGGGTGTTGGTATTGCTACCAAAGAGTTTTAACAGAAAGACAAATTGAAAATTTGTCCGGAAAATTAGAAAATTCAGGGAACAATTTTGTATGAATCCAAAACCATAACTCGATGCACCCTCGCTTACAATCATAAAAACATCAAAAAAAAATTATCAACCAGAAAAGATTATGAACATGAAAAAATAATGAACATGATTAGATTTTGCCAGCGGCTTCGTTCGCGTGAACATAGTTTCTATGACTGTCTTCAAGGGTGTGCAGTGCGCGAGACGCAAGTGGCGCGCGAGCGTGGAAAAAGTAGCCAATATGTTAATCCAGCTCCTAATCTGTCTACCTACCAAATTACAGCCAGATAAGTTCATTAGTTTTTGCGTGAAAGAGTAACAAACATCCATACATACACTTTCACATTTATGATATTAGTAGGATATTGCGCTTATTGTACTAATTATTTCAGGCCTCGTGACCACATGAAAGACATAGTCATCATATCAGCTTATATACGAGTACGTCCCCACCGAGGGGCTCGAGCCTACCCTAAATTAGGGCGATTGGGTCTTAGTCGACCACGCGAGTCCAGCGCGGGTTGGTCGACTTCACTTTGTGTGTAAGTGAAGTCGACCAACCCGCGCTGGACTCGCGTGGTCGACTAAGACCCAATCGCCCTAATTTAGGGTAGGCTCGAGCCCCTCGGTGGGGACGTACTCGTATATAAGCTGATATGATGACTATGTCTTTCATGTGTTTCATAAGTCGGTTGGTCGACTTCACTTACACACAACCTGCGAGTTTCTCCGCAGGCGTGTGCAGGTTTCCTCAAGATGTTTTCCTTCGCCATAAGAGCGTCGGATAAACGTTCATATGAAATCGAAATTCGAAATCACATTGGTATACGTGGCATGAAAGACATAGAATTTAGTCCAATTTATCCATTGGTTATTTAAAAGTCTTGTCTGTAATTCATGACTCAAAACTGCCTAATTTTATTTGGGTGTGTCAATTGATTCGTCATCGCTTATCGTCACTCGCAAGTCTCGCAACGTAACTCATATCTACACATAAATTTTATTTAGAAAATAGAGTTTATGTTTTGCACAGTGCCTACTATCTATAATTCTCAAGTTCGGACCAAAATTATAAGAATTCTTTGAATGAGAGGAACTCTCACTTTTATTTTCTAACTAGCTTTTGCCCGCGGCTTCGCCCGCGTGGACATAGTTTTTATGACGGTCTGAGAGGGTGCGGGTGAGCGTGGACATGAATTTTCTCCAGATCCTCGGGAACTATGTCAGGATATGCCTAATAGTAAATCATGTCATTTCCCACCCCCTCAACCATATCTATGCAAAAAATCACACAATCCATTGTTCCGTTGCGATGCTAAAGAAATTAACCAAAAAATTGTATATTTTCAGTTCCCTCGGGAACTGCATCGGGCTTTGCTATTTTCACGGGATAAAAAGTAGCCTTTGTCCTTCCTATTGACACAGGCTACCTGCATGCCAAATTTCATTAAGATTGGTCAAGGCGTTGAAGCGTGAAAAGGTAACAAACAAACACATTTTTACATTTATAATATTAGTAAGGATTATCACTCTAATATGTTTTACTTCAATGCGCCGTAATGTGAACTCCTTTGGACCCTTAATTTTATTCGTCTATTGGTTTTGTTATAATAATATCGACGATATTGTCGATACTACATATTATATGTATGAATAAATCCTGATAATCTCTACTGTAATGGGTGGGTCTACAGGGAAATAAAATTACCCGTGGACTCGTCAATGGGTCGAATCACCGGGTCCACGGGTAATTAGTGCGTACATTCTGAAATTCGAAAGGAAATTTCATAAACTGTAAATAGCTCATTTTGACAATTATTATTTATTTAAACTCGATATATTATTTGTGTTTGGAATGTTATTGACAAGCTAGCGAAATAATTATAATCTCCGCTCGGCTAGTGCCGATCACCTCGGCTAGGGACGTCCCCAAGTCACAGGGACGGACGGATATCATATTGTGATAAGTAGTGTTTAGTGGGACATTTCATCAGCGTTTTAGTTTTAAATGAATATATTTATATTCTGCCATAAATGAAGTTCTACAATGGCGACTACGGCCATTATTTGGCTGGGCGACTGAGTTTTTTCTCGAACGAAAGTAAAATGGAAATTTTGTCCATCACTGGGGCCTTAACTATGCCGAATGTACTAGCAATACTTTTTCTCTATGGTTTCTCCAAAAACCCTGTACTATTACTATCTACGGTAACGTAAACTTTTTGGACATTCGTTACAAAATTAATACCTTTTTGGTGTTCAGATTCTTTTTCATGCGAAATTCCAAAAAGCCGTTTTCTGGCATAAGTATTGATTGACAGAGGAAAAAGGAAAAAGATGAATGTTGGTCACCGAACGAGGATATTTTTTGGTTTTGTGTTTATACCTGAAATTCTAATGTGTATCGACGTGTAATACGAAGTTAAAGTTATACGAAGTAACCCTTGCTGTTTTTTTCAAGGTACGAGTTTCCGACTTTCTTTCTGATTTTTCCTTGGCGAATAGCGCGATACTAAATCCGATTTCTCTCATATTTCTAGGGTTTTTTTGGCATACCCCTTAACATATCCAGTGGGGAGGGATTTACTATCCGGCAAAGGTCGTCCTAAGCCATAAAAATCCGCCACCATTGCGTCAACTGCAAGGCGGTTGTACCATCGATCGGCGTAAGCGGTAGTCCATCTTCCCGTCTGCGCTTAAGGGAAGTACCCACCTTTATTTCCTAATTTTCCTATTTCCCGGACCAGACTTCTTCGGCATTAAATGAACTTTATAAATTTAACTGTGTGTTAGTTTTTAAGTATTTCTAGGTATTTTTACTAAAATTATTGGTAAAAATCTATACGTATAGATTGCCGTTACTACTTTTGGTAAAATTTCTTAGTTCGACTAAAGGTGTAGTCACACGTGTTAACTTTGTATTCAACTTTAGTCATAGTTTTAGCACCACTATTTAAATTAAAATTTAATTCTAATTTTATATTATCATGTGTATACAGGAATATATAAAGAGGTGACCAACATATTTTTTAAAGCTGTACATACTTTACAATTTTTAAATTATATTTTTATATTTACAGCTCATATACGTCCCCACCGAGGGGCTCGAGCCTACCCCGAATCAGGGTGATTAGGCCTTAGTCGACCACGCGGTCCCAGTGCGGGTTGGTCGACTTCACACACAACCTTCGAGTTTCTTCGCAGGCGTGTGTAGGTTTCCTCACGATGTTTTTCCTTCACCGTTAAAGCAATCGGTAAGTATGTACGTAAGTTTTTGAAAAACTTATTGGTACATTGGCCGTCCAGATTTGAACCCGGTACCTCTGGTTGTCGACAAGGAGGCAAATATTCAATGATGTCTCCGTGATCAATTCAGTCAAAACAGGAAGTGATCACCGGATGGTCAGAGGCACATTGAATCTAAAGACCAAGCTAGAAAGATGTCGACTGATGAAGTCTACGCTCCGACCAGCGCCCATCCAACTCCAAAACCCCGAGAGCTTTCAGCTCGAGCTGCACAATCGTTTCGAATGCCTAGAAGACTGCGAGAATGTGGACGATTATAATGACAGGTTCGTGGAAATTGTTCAAACGGTCGGGTCTAAGTTTTTTAAAACTCGCCGTTCAAACAGAACCAAAAAAATCTCCGACTTCACCAGCAACCTCATGGAACAAAGACGCAGACTGGTTTTGCAGTCCTCTGAAGACGCTACTCAGTATCGGCAACTAAACAGGCAGATCTCTAAGTCCCTAACTCGCGATTTACGCCAATATAATACAAATTGTATTAAAGAGGCGATTGAGCACAATAAAGGCTCAAAAGTGTTCGCGAGAGATCTGTCTGTTGGACAAAGCCAACTGACCAAGCTGAAGACTGAGGACGGCAGAACCATATCGTCTAAGACTGAGTTGCTGGAAGAAGTTGAGAAGTTCTATGGACAATTGTACACGACCACACGTTTGCCTGTCAGTGATCTGGCTGAAGACCCAAGAGCCAGACTAACCCGACACTATACCGAAGATATCCCGGACGTCAGCCTGTACGAGATTAGAATGGCTCTCAAACAGCTCAAGAACAACAAGGCACCGGGTGATGATGGAATTACGGCTGAACTTCTGAAAGCAGGTAGATCACCGGTACTAAAAGCTCTTCAGAAGTTATTTAATTCCGTTATACTCGAGGGACAAACGCCTAAGGCATGGCACAGAAGTGTGGTCGTGCTTTTCTTCAAAAAGGGCGACAACACCCTGCTGAAGAACTACAGACCCATCTCACTTCTGAGCCATGTCTACAAGCTGTTTTCGAGAGTCATTACGAATCGTCTCGCACGCACGTTTGACGACTTCCAGCCTCCCGAACAAGCCGGTTTCCGAAAAGGCTTTAGTACCATAGACCACATACATACGCTGCGGCAGATTATACAGAAGACCGAAGAGTACAATCAGCCACTATGCTTGGCGTTTGTGGACTATGAGAAGGCCTTTGATTCAGTCGAAACCTGGGCTGTGCTACAGTCTCTCCAGCGGTGCCAAATTGACCATCGATACATCGAGGTGTTGAAGTGTCTGTATGAAAACGCCACCATGTCGGTTCGCCTCCAAGACCAGAACTCGAAACCTATCCAGTTGCAGCGAGGGGTGAGACAGGGAGACGTTATATCTCCGAAACTGTTCACCGCCGCCCTGGAAGATGTTTTTAAGCTTCTGGACTGGGGTGGACTCGGCATCAATATCAACGGCGAGTACATATCCCACCTCCGATTCGCTGATGATATCGTGGTCATGGCTGAGACTATGGAAGACCTAAGCACAATGCTCGATGGCCTCAGTAAGGTCTCTCAACAAGTGGGTCTTAAAATGAACATGGACAAGACGAAAATAATGTTAAATGTCCGTGTCGCACCCACTCCTCTAAAGGTTGGAGACTCTACACTGGAAGTTGTTGACGAATATGTATACCTGGGACAAACAGTCCAGTTAGGTAGGTCCAACTTCAAGAAAGAGATCAATCGACGAATCCAACTCGGCTGGGCAGCGTTCGGGAAGCTTCGCAATATCTTCACGTCCCAAATACCGCAGTGTCTCAAGACTAAGGTCTTTGACCAGTGTGTGTTGCCAGTGATGACTTACGGAACTGAGACATGGTCGCTTACTATGGGCCTCATAAGAAGGCTCAAGGTCACCCAAAGGGCAATGGAGCGTGCTATGCTCGGAGTTTCTCTGCGTGATCGAATCAGAAACGAGGAGATCCGCAGGAGAACTAAAGTAACCGACATAGCTCACAGAATCGCTAAACTGAAGTGGCAGTGGGCAGGGCACATAGCTCGTAGAACAGATGGCCGATGGGGCAGTAAAGTTCTCGAGTGGCGACCGCGCACCGGAAAACGTAGCGTAGGCAGGCCTCCCACGCGGTGGACCGATGACCTGGTGAAGGTCGCGGGAAGCCGATGGATGCGGGCAGCGCAGGACCGGTCGTCGTGGAAATCCTTGGGGGAGGCCTTTGTCCAGCAGTGGACGATTTGTGGCTGATATGATGATGATGATGATGATGACCTCTGGTTAGATGGGCCGAGGCGTTACCGATTGAGCCACCGACGCTTTTTTTTTCTATTACCACAAAATTTCTTTGTATTTTCAACATTGGCCATACAACCCCCTAAATTCTACGTATCATATGTGGCTAATTCCATAGTGGTATTTAACCACAAATTATTTTATTTTTGTCACACTTCATAGTATTTGAATCAAACATACTGTTCTCTCAGTGATTTGTATGACAGTTAAAATCACTATTTGAAAAGCATCAATACTTTTTAATTTGTAGTCAAAATTTTCATATCTTGAAAGAATATTATGCATAATATACAGGTTGTAAAAAAAATGGTGTAGGACTCTACTCTTCATACTGAACAACTTTCCCCAAGAAACCCATAGTCAATTCGCAAAAAAATAATCGACGCTCCATACAAAATGCACAAAATTGGTCAATCAACTGATCGTTTTGAATGAAGAGGTTAATTTTTTTTTACGATTTCAGGAAACTATTAAAACAAAAGTTGTTCAGTTTCATGAGTAGAAGCCCCAGTTAACGGGACCTACACCAATTTTGTTACACCCTGTGTAACCTACTGAAATTCGAAGCTAAGTTACATAATATACATACAATAAATTCTGAGTTGCCATAAAACACCCTATCAATAATTCTGTGTGAACTCTATTATTCCAATTTCAACACTAATTACTTGCAACACATTCTGCAAACTTATAACAGCTTATAACTACTTACTCTGAGCTTATAACATACTCGGATAATAATTTGTCTTTGTATAAATTTTAACCGCCTTCGTGGCGTGGCGTAATGGTTAGTCCATTCGCTTCACACACCGAGTTCGATTCCCGGTGGGGTCAACTTGTAAGACAACTTGTTTGGTTAGTGGTAGGGCATTTTCTAAGCCCGCCTGGCTATTTACCACCATCTTATCTTCGTCTGCCTGATGATGATGGTGTTCGAAACCGGTCGCTGACAAATTACAAACGCAGTTTTATTTGTTTTATTTGGAATTAGTGTAGATATATAGCAATATGTGTGATATAATATTCCACCAAGATCCTAAAATCAAAAGTATCAACTATCTTATCTTAGTCTTGCCGCCAAACATCAGTGTTAACAACATTGATGTGTTCCGGCTCGAAGATAAGATAGCTAGTTCTCCATTGCGTGGGGAATCTTGGCAAGCCCGCTTCCATTTTCGGCATCATCGTCACTTACCATCAGGTGAGATGATGCCAAGGGCTTACCAATTGCGATAAAAAAAACAATAGAATGCGCCGGTAAAATTTTGGTTTTGGCTTGAGGTCCGATGTTACTTGCTACGCTCTGCGTAGCGACTGAGTGACGAGTGTTCATACCTTACGTCGTAGCAACAATTACGTATACAGGATCTTAACAAAGGTACACACTTTTTTTAACTGGAGCATGTACTCATGCAACTGAACAACTTTCCCCATGAAACCCATAGTCAAATCTCAAAAACAAATTTGAACTTCCCATACTAAGTTGGCTGATCAGCTGATCGAGTTAGTATGGGAGAGCCATTTTTTTTTGCGATTTGACTATGGGTTCCATGGGGAAAGTTGTTCAGTTTCATGGGTAGAAGCACCAGTTAAAATAGTTTCATCTAATTTGGTTACACCTATCTAAATATATAAAAATCAATGCCACTTTTCGTTGTAATTTTATAACTCAAGAACTGCTGGACCGATTTCGCTAATTCTTTTTTTGTCGAGTTCGTTATTGTCAGGAGAAGGTTCTTATGTAGGGTAGGGTAGTTTAGTGTAGCGCTCGACATATTAAACCTGTTGTTTATCTAAGAACCCAATTTCTGTAGGTAGGCACAGCAAATGTAATCCTGCCCTTAATTTCGATGAGCAGTGTTGAAGAATTAAATTGCGTTCAGATAATATTTCACCAAAAACATAAATGTAAAAAACAGGCCAATTTCTCTTGATACATTTTGACTTGGTAATCATAAAAAAAAACACACACACACACCACGTCATTCAAATAATTCTTAGAATTTTGGTCCGAACTTGAGAATTATAGATAGTAGGCACTGTGCAAAACAAACTATTTTTTAAATAAAATTTATGTGTAGATATGAGTTACGTTGCGAGACTTGCGAGTGACGATAAGCGATGACGAATCAATTGACACACCCAAATAAAATAAGGCAGTTTTGAGTCATGAATTAGTGACAAGACTTTTAAATAACCAATGGATAAATTGGACTGAATTCTATGTCTTTCATGCCACGTATACCAATGTGTTTTCGAATTTCGATTTCATATGTACGTTTATCCGACGCTCTTATCGTTGAAGGAAAACATCGTGAGGAAACCTGCATATGCCTGCGAAGAAACTCGAAGGTTGTATGTGAAGTTGACCAACCCGCACTGGGCCCGCGTGGTAAGGCTCGAGCCCCTCAGTGGGGACATATATGAGCTGATGTGATGAATCATAAAAAAATGTCTGAAATCTGAGAATCAGGAACCTATAGCAAGCTTCTTGCCTAGTTAAAACAACGTAGGTATACGTGTCAGTAGCAATGGTTTAAAGCAACGAATAATGCACAAAGCAGAACTGATGAATTCACAGATTCAACTTAGCAAGTTCTCAAAGGTCCAAGCTTCCATAACTGCCGTGTTTTAATTAAAACTTGCCCAGTTTAATCGGTGAATTCTTCAATTAGCTCAGTGTGTATTACGTCGCATCAAACCATTGTTAATGATACATATACGTATTGTAAAAAAAACTAACCTAACCACTCCGGGAGTGCCGACAAAAGTGAAAACTTTTACAGTTTTATAAGTTTCGACTTCGACTGGAGAACGACTAGGTTGACAAAATTTTAACCCTGCGAGTGTTTCTGGTAAGGTGTTGGGTCTGTTTCCTTACGTTACAGTATTGCGAGTTCAATGGTTTTTTCCCATCTCAAAAAATGCCCAACGCGCCTAAAGAATAATAAGAAATAAGTAGATTGAACCTAAACGGATATACATGGAGTCGAAATGGTTCGTGTAAATATACACAGTGCGTGCGAGAACTTGGCTAGGCGCACTCTGTGCGCTTAGATTGATAAAATAGTGGTGTATTTTGATAGTATCGAAGAAACAAATTTTGTATATGTCGCAGAATAATAGCAAAATCCGTCGTTTCGCGAAAATCCTAAGAATATTGCACACTATGGAGTAGAAAACTCCGAATAAAACCAAGTCTGACGGAGCCCCGTTACGCGTTGATAATACGCGGGGCTCCTTTTTACGGTACAAAAAGACATGCTAACCAAACCTAACCTACCTAACGAAGCGGGCCTCCGTCCGACTTGGTTTTATTCCTAGGATTTTTGCGAAACGACGGATATTGCGATTATCCTGCGACATATATAGATAAAATTGAACAAAATAGTGGAAATTATCTATATGAAAATGAGCTGCCACTTTAAATTTTAACGAGTAAATAAGTTTGTTGGACCTGTGCCAATGTTTACACTAGTATACCGTTCAACCCTGCTGTTATCCGGTCCGTTTTCTTATTTGTGTGTGTGTGTGTGTGTGAGAGAGAGAGAGAGAGAGAGAGAGAGAGAGAGAGAGAGAGAGAGAGAGGAGAGTAGACAATGTATGAAGGAATTATTTTTGGCTTTCTGCGCCGCGAGAAGGTAGGTAGATGATGACCAGACCAGTGGGTGTGTCTGGAATGATTTATTGGCATTTGTTCTTTTATTAATCTGAAATTTTTGGAACTATAAATTTGTTTTTAGGATGTCGGTATACAGGCTGTAACAAAATTGGTGTAGGTCCCGTTAACTGGGGCTTCTACTCATCCTACTAAACAACTTTTGTTATACAATATTGCTGAAAACGTACAAAAAATATTTTTGTCTTCATACAAATCGACCGATTTTGTGCATTTTAGTATGGAGGGTCCAAATTTTTTTTTGAAAATATGCTATGGGTTCCTTGGAGAAAGTTGTTCAGTATGACGAGTAGAACCCCCAGTTAACGGGACCTACACCAATTTTGTTACACCCTGTTTATGTAGTACGTCTGTTTCTTTGACTGAGCCTGTAACATAAACGGCTTGATATTATTTTGGAGTGCGAGGTGCGAGTGACGAGCGGAGGGGGAATCTACCCCTTTGTCGTAATATTCCACCTACACGCACAAAGCGCTTTGCTTCTTCGTTCATTATGCGAACGGCCAAGGAGTGGAATTCCCTGCCGGCGTCTGTATTACCCGATTCGTATAATTTAGGAATCTTAAAGACGACAGTGAATAGGCACTATTTGAGCTTGCGTATTAGAACCTCGGCTGCATCGGCACTTACCACCAGGTGAGGTGCAGCCAAACGCACTCTTTGAATTAAAAATAACACAATTTTACCTGACTGCCCAAAAAACATTATTTTATTTTATTATTAAATTAAAGTGAAACTTTTATTACATCGTCTCAAATTTTGTGTTTTATGTCGCGTGACGGTCGCTTTCGTCTGACGGTATGATCGTTTCGTCCTCTGTACCGTAGCGAGAGCAGCCATGATCGTTTCGTCCTCTGTAAAGTTTCACTTTTAAAGTGGTTTCATAAAACCACACACTTATACTTTTTTTACGTAGTCGGGTTTTTAATTACATTGCATTGGTTAGGTCATTGCTTCTTACTTACAGACAACGAATGACGACGCGTATGCGAGTCGCAAATACCTCGTGACAAGTACGTGTAAAGTACGTATATACCTAACATTTCCGTAGTCTATAAAAAACCGACCAAGAGCGAGTCGGACTAGCACTCCGAGAGTTCCGTACCACCGCACAACTATGCTAGTACTCTTTATTGTACTTTGACACAACTACATAGAATAATGGCAATGATACTTATTCACATTTTAAACAAAAGACATCAACGCAAGCGACAAAATTAAACTTTTTTTGTCATTCAGTTCGGAATCCTTAGCACGAGTACGACTCACACTTGGCAAGCTTTTACAATGTGATGTTTTACCTATGTATTAGTACTACAATCTTAAGCAAGTTTCACTCTTGTATGTTTTACCGTTTTTACGATAGAGATAAATAAAAAAATCCTTCTGAAGACCTTTAAAAAACACGTTTTTTGTATGGAGACCCGCCTTATTTTTCAAGCGACTTCCAAAAAGGAGGAGGTTCTCAATTCGTCTGTATGTTTTTTTTTATTTTATTTTTTTGTGTTTGTTACTTCAGAACTTTTGACTGGGTGAACCGATTTTTATGATTCTTTTTTTATTTGAAAGCTAGTGCTTCCCGTGTGGTCCCATATCATCATCATCATATCAGCCGAAGGAAGTCCACTGCTGGACATAGGCCTCCCCCAAGGATCTCCACGACGACCGGTTCTGCGCTGCCCGCATCCAGCGGCTTCCCGCGACCTTCACCAGGTCATCGGTCCACCGAGTGGGAGGCCTGCCTACACTACGCTTTCCGGTGCGTGGTCGCCACTCGAGAACTTTACTGCCCCAACGGCCATCTGTTCTACGAGCAATGTGCCCCGCCCACTGCCACTTAAGTTTAGCAATTCTGAGAGCTATGTCGGTTACTTTGGTTCTCTTACGGATCTCCTCGTTTCTGATTCGATCACGCAGAGAAACTCCGAGCATAGCACGCTCCATTGCCCTTTGGGTGACCTTGAGCCCTCTTATGAGGCCCATAGTAAGCGACCATGTCTCAGTTCCGTACGTCATCACTGGCAACACACATTGGTCGAAGACCTTGGTCTTAAGACACTGCGGTATCTGGGACGTAAAGATATTGCGAAGCTTCCCGAACGCTGCCCAGCCGAGTTGGATTCGACGATTGATCTCTTTCTCGAAGTTGGACCTACCTAACTGGACTGTTTGTCCCAGGTATACATATTCGGTAACAACTTCGAGTGTAGAGCCTCCAACCTTCAGAGGAGTAGGTATGACACGGACGTTTGACATAATTTTCGTGTTGTCCATGTTCATTCTAAGACCCACTTGTTGAGAGGCTCTACTGAGGCCATCGAGCATTGTGCCTAAGTCGTCCATAGTCTCAGCCATGACCACGATATCGTCAGCGAATCGAAGGTGGGTGATGTACTCGCCGTTGATATTGATGCCGAGTCCACCCCAGTCCAAAAGCTTAAAAACATCTTCCAGGGCGGCGGTGAACAGTTTCGGAGATATAACATCTCCCTGTCTCACCCCTCGCTGCAGCTGGATAGGTTCCGAGTTTTGATCCTGGAGGCGAACCGACATGGTGGCGTTTTCATACAAACACTTCAGCACTTCGATGTATCGATAGTCAATTTGACACCTCTGGAGAGACTGTAACACAGCCCAGGTTTCGACTGAATCGAAGGCTTTCTCATAGTCCACGAACGCCAAGCATAATGGCTGATTGTACTCTTCGGTCTTCTGTATAATCTGCCGCAGCGTATGTATGTGGTCTATGGTACTAAATCCTTTTCGGAAACCGGCTTGTTCGGGAGGCTGGAAGTCGTCAAACCTGCGTGCGAAACGATTCGTAATGACCCTCGAAAACAGTTTGTAGACATGGCTCAGAAGTGAGATGGGTCTGTAGTTCTTCAGCAGGGTATTGTCACCCTTTTTGAAGAAAAGCACGACCACACTTCTGTGCCATGCCTTAGGCGTTTGTCCCTCAAGTATAACGGAATTAAATAATTTCTGAAGAGCTTTAAGTACCGGTGTTCCACCTGCTTTCAGAAGTTCAGCCGTAATTCCATCATCAACCGGTGCCTTATTGTTTTTAAGCTGTTTAAGAGCCATTCTAATCTCATACAGGCTGACGTCCGGGATATCTTCGGTATAGTGTCGGGTAAGTCTAGCTCTTGGGTCTTTAGCCAGATCACTGACAGGCAGACGTGTGGTCGTGTACAATTGTCCGTAGAACTTCTCAACTTCTTCCAGCAACTCAGTCTTAGACGATATGATCCTGCCGTCCTCAGTCTTCAGCTTGGTCAGTTGGCTTTGACCAACAGACATATCTCTAGCGAACACTTTTGAGCCTTTGTTGTTCTCAATCGCCTCTTTAATACAATTTGTATTAAAGTGGCGCAAATCGCGAGTTAGAGACTTAGAGATCTGCCTGTTTAGTTGCCGATACTGAGTAGCGTCTTCAGAGGACTGCAAAACCAATCTGCGTCTTTCTTCCATGAGGTTGCTGGTGAAGTCAGAGATTTTTTTGGTTCTGTTTGAACGGCGAGTTTTGAAAATCTTAGACCCGACCGTTTGGACAATTTCCACGAACCTGTCGTTATAATCGTACACATTCTCGCAGTCTCCTAGGCATTCGAAGCGATTGTGCAACTCGAGCTGAAAGTTTTCGGGGTTTTGGAGCTGGATGGGCGCTGGTCGGAGTGTGGACTTCATCAGTCGACATCTTTCTAGCTTAGTCTTTAGATTCAATGTGCCTCTTACCATTCGGTGATCGCTTCCTGTTTTGACTGAGTTGATCACAGAGACATCATTGAATATTTGCCTTCTTGTCAACAAGATGAAGTCGATCTCGTTCTTCGTTACGCCATTGGGATGCAACCATGTCCACTTTCACTGTTTAGGCTTTTTGAAGAAGGAGTTCATCATAAAGAGGCCCTCCTTCTCCATAAAGTCGGCCAGCAGCTGGCCACGTGCATTTCTCTCTCCATATCCAAATTGCCCCACTCTCAGCTCACCATCACTTTGTTTGCTTAGTTTCGCGTTAAAGTCCCCCATAACAATGGTGTATTGAGTCCGGGAGCTATTATGTAGAGCTCTAGAGATATCCTCATATAGGAGCTCCACTTCGTCCTCGGAGTGCTGCGCGGTCGGTGCATATACCCGAACAACTTTAAGCGAATACCGTTTGGTAATTCGGAGAATAAGGTACGCTACCCTCGCCGAAACACTCTCGATTCGGACCACATTGTTAATGAGGGACTTGTGGACTAGAAACCCGACACCACCCTCGGACAGTTGGTCGCCCTCCCGGAAATAGAGCAGGTTTCCGGATTTAAGGATAATGGTGTCCTCCCCCTCTCTTCGGACTTCACACAATCCTACGATGTCCCATCGTAACCTGCTCAATGCTTCCTCGAGTTCTGTTAGCTTTACGTCGGTTCGCAGTGTGCGCGTGTTGTAGGTTGCCAGGGCCAGAGGTCTTTTGTTTTGGTAGCCTGGCATCTGCCGGGGATTCTTCGCACCCCATGCCCCGCCGTTACCTTGACCGCTACCGGAGCCAGGAATAGCGGGGCCGCCGGGGACTAGGGGCCGTTTTTTCTTTGTGTCGGTCATTTGGGGGGGGTGTTGCCGTAATCGCCACGCTTGGCAGGCGGGTTGGCGGTCGCAGTGTTGCAGATTGGCTGCAAGTCACGGAAAGACGCTGCTGCCCATCCTCCGGTTTGAGTCCCTTAGTCGGCTCTTACGACACCTATTGGATGAAATAGGATGGCCCTATTCTAAGCCGGGAGCCATACGTAGGTGTAGTCCTTTAGTAGAAAATTAACAAAAACCAAAAATAATAATGCAAAAATGTACTAATTTGTTGCGAATGGAAGTCGGTTTTTTAACGTGTTTAGCGTTTTCAATTATTCACTTTTTCTATATTTTAGTGATTGTTGTTATAGTGGCAATAGAAATACACATTCTATGAAAATTTCAACTTTCTACCTATTACCACCTTTCTACTATTGTACGTAGTATACTAATTACTCTAAGATATTACGGTTCTTGAAATACAGTCCATTGACGGACGGACAGACAGCGGAGGCTTAGTAATAGCACACCCTGGACACTTCATACAACGGGCCAGAAATGAAATTTCGAAAAAAGAATGACGAAACAAACAAAATGGCGGCGAAATCCTATACGTTCGACAACCACACTGTAACCAATATGTATCAATCTGGGTGACAAAGGGGTGAGGTCGCAATCTGGAGAGCGACAGGGATTGTCCATACTATAATGTTAGTTCTAATATATAAGGTGCTTCCAAAATATATGCCACCGCTGCAAGGGGTGCTTCTACTCATGAAACTGAATAACTTTCCCCAAGGAACCCATAGTCAAATCGCAAAAAAATTTTTTGACTTCCCATACTAAGTTCGCCGATCAGCTGATTGACTTAGTATGGAGGAGCAAAAACTTTTTTTGCTATTTGACTATGGGTTCTTTGGGGAAAGTTGTTCAGTTTCACGAGTAGAAACACCCCTAGCAGCGGTGGCATATATTTTGGAAGCACCCTGTATATACTTTGGTAATAGGGTCCCGGTGGTCACCCATTGGGTGCACAGAACCCTGAAAAGTAATTATGTACTAGATATTTCACACGATCTCGCAATTCTCTGACCAAGGTCCTTCCCATCTAGTTCTGAAAACCGACTAATAGTGACATGTTGTTGTGACACAGTTCTGGCAACATATTCCGACACAAATTAAAATGAACCGTAAAAATTCTTTCCAGGAAAATGCGTGGTGGTAGGTGAGAGGCAACTCGTGCTAGCGCCGCCGCCGCCCCCACGTGACATGTTGAATAAAAAACTAGCAACAAGAAAACGTGTTTGTTTTCTTGTTGCTAGTTTTTTATTCAACATGTCACGTTTTTGATTTTGGCCTTTTCATTAAAATAATTAAACCGGCTAAGTGCGAGTCGGACTTGCACTTTAAGAGTTCCGTACCACCACACCTCTCCACACAACTACATAGTATAATGACAATGATACCTATTCACATTACAAACAAAAGACATCAACGCGAGCGACAAAAATATGCTTTTTTTGTCCTTTAGTGAGAGTACGACTCACACTCGGCCAATTTTTTTTGCTTGTTGTTTTACTTCAGTCATCATATCAGCTCATATACTTCCCCACCGAGGGGCTCAAGCCTACCCTGAATTAGGGCGATCGGGCCTTAGTCGACCACGCGGACCCAGAGCGGGTTGGTCGACTTCACACACAACCTTCGAGTTTCTTCGCAGGTGTGTGCTGGCTTCCTCACGATGTTTTCCTTCACCGTAAGAGCGTCGGATAAACGTACATATGAAATCGAAATTCGAAAACACATTGGTAAGTAACGTTTCGACCCATGACAGGAGGTAGCGGCCCTTGCCTTCAGTATAGTACTATAATCACACCAAGTTTCATGCTTGTTTGTATTACCGTTTTACGATAGAGCTAAATCAAAAATACTTCAAAAAACCTGTAAAAAACCTAAAAAATGAGTTGGGGGTTCTCCAAAATTCGCTCGCTCCCGCTCTACTTTCGATTGCTCCATTTTACGCCTAGAAGCACCTACTTCTATATTCGCTTCGCTCGTTTAATGAATGGCCTAAGCATCAGCAGCCAAGTCATTAAATGTATTATCATTCTGGCAGTTACTTGAATGCCGCCATTTAATAGACCGGCTAGGCAGTTAATTGAATGGCTAATTTAACCAGTAGGCTGCGACATATTATCAGCTGAACAATTTAATATGAGAGTTACAATATATTTTTGAGAAGTGGCAATAAGTATTTTGAAAAAAGTTGCTCACTTGTATGAAAATAAAACCCCAGTAAGTAAAGTCGAGTTCATTAATATATTGTCAGGGTCACAGGTTCAAAACATTATTAGCGTCGAAATGAATATAAAGTTCTATGCAAACAATTATTGATCATGTAAAATGATAACATTTTATTGATATCTACAGTATGTTTGTAAGGAACTTTATATTCATTTTGACGTTTACAATGTTCTGAACCATTGGCTCTGCCAATATATTATGGAACACGACTGTACCTAAAACGTTGTAGAGAACAGACTATAGACTAAGGAAGTACAGTGTAATCTCACTAATCCGGCAATATTAAAACCGGAGGGTGCCGGATTATTGGAATGTTCGGATTACTGGATTATACTGAAAAAGTCATAGGTAATGAATATATTAAGGCATTTCAGAGAGGGAATAAATGTATGTAATGTATTAAAATAACATGTAGGTACTTGACTAGAATATATTAAGGCATTTCAGAGAGGGAATAAATGTATGACGTAATGTATTAAAATAACATGTAGGTACTTGACTAGTTTTAAAATAATCCCTAATTGAGGTCTGCTTTTGTGCAACTTGTAGTCCTTGAATAAAAACCTTTTCTCGCATGATGAGAGAGGCGTGGGCGGAGGGTGCCGGATTATTGGATGTGCCGATCTATCGAAGTGCCGGATTAGTGAGAATATACTGTAGATAGATACTCGTATTTCCTCTAGGGCATGATATTAGGAAGCTATGATCTATTGATCCCTTAAAACAAAAAAAGTCACGTTTTCTCCGTTACAACGGTAATACAAACGGTAAATTGTGCAAAGATGACCTAAAAGCACGATTCCGTGTCGCTAACCTTAGCCCGTATCCACATCCAGTAAACAAGCGATTCGGGGAAGTCGCTCTCTCGGGTAACTGACACAATTAAATTTGGAACACGGGTGGTAGGTTTTGGGGACGATAAAATGAATCTGTTATAATTGAAAACGCTAAACACGTTAAAAAACCGACTTCCATCGCAACAACTTAGTACATTTTTGCATTATTATTTTTGGTTTTTGTTAATATTCTAATAAAGTTTTACACCGATTTTGATAAAATTTATATGGGACCACACGGGAAGCACTAGCTTTCAAATAAAAAAAGAATCATATAAATCGGTTCACCCAGGCAAAAGTTATGAGGTAACACACATAAAAAAAAACTTACGGACGAATTGAGAAACTCCTACATTTTGGAAGTCGCTTGAAAATTACGATCTCAGGGCTAAAACTGAGGTAGTTTGACCGCCTGCGTGGCGAAATGGGCCAGTAACTTCACATCAGGAGATTGTGGGTTCGATTCCCGGCGGAGTTTAGACTCAATTAAACTCGGTTTGGTTGATGAAAGGGCATTTTCTAAACCCACCTGGCTGCTACCACCATCCTATCTAAGTCTTGCCGCCAAAAAATCAATGTTAACAGCATTAATGTGTTCCAGCTTGAAGAGAAGATTGCTAGTTCCCCATTGCGTTGGGGAATCTTGATAAGCCCGCTTACTTTTTTGGCATCGTCGTAACTTACTATCAGGTGAGATGATGAGGGCATGAATGTGAATAAAAAAGTAATTTAAATATTACATTGAGAGGTAAGTAGTCAGATTATGCAATCAATGTAAGTACCTACCTACCTAAAGGCCGCGTCATCATCATGTCAACCGAAGACGTCCACTGCTGGACAAAGGCCTCCCCTAAGGATTTCCACTACGACCGGTCCTTCGCTGCCTGCATCCAGGTGGCGATTATGGCAAAACCCCCCAAAGACCGCGGCATAGGTATAGAATGGGTATAGAAGGGGATCGGACTACTAGTCATTTGAGTTACTTTTTATTATCTGTCAAAAACGAAATTTTGTTCTAAAAATGTTTGAAATACCCACAAGTGACGTCATAGATTTGTAGGGAACGGTGTGTTCCTACATGAGGAGAACATTAGGAGATATCTCCGCCAGGCGAGGTGTTGTGCCTGGGGTCCGGCCGTGGACCAACCGTGAATGGTTGGTGCTTGTATATATGCTTAGCGCTGAAGAAATTCTAAAAGCGCGTTCTAGATGCCATCTATCGAGATGAAGATGTAACTTTTCCATATAGTATGATCGATGGTTCAGTCTTGAGTTGAGGTATGTAGTTGTTTGTGGCGGGTGCTGCAGATGTCGCCACATTACTCCCCCTCCGAGACCGGAGGTCGATATCCATATTGAGTTGGCTGTCCAATGTTGCGGTGCGGCGGGGCGACGATACGCGTCGCGATGCGGCGTCTGCGGTGAGTCGAGACGCCAGGCCAATGTTGCTCTACTCGAGTCCACGGTGAGTCGGGACGAGGAGGTGGTTCAGGCGTACGGTGCAAGGGAAGCAGGTCACGTGGAGCGCGTGCTCTACAGCGTGAGCTGCCGACGACTTGCTGCCTGAAGAGTGAAGCTGCAGGTCCTTGATGCTGCGTCGATGGCTGCAAACCTGATGAGGCTTCGGGTTGAAGTACACAGGGCCAGGAAGCTCGATATGACGGCTGCGATGGTCCTGGTAAACTTCGCATTGGACTGCTATGCTGCTGTTGGCTTGCTTTACCGGCTGGAGGGCTGTTGAGGAGTTGTTGCGGGTCACCAATGTAGGTACGGTGTTGCTGGCTGAAGGTGCGTCGATGTTCTGCGTCGGGGTCACCAATGTAGGGAACGGTGTGTTCCTACATGACGAGAACAAAGGGAGATATCTCCGCCAGGCGGGGTGTTGTGCCTGGGGTCCGGCCGTGGACCAACCGTGAATGGTTGGTGCTTGTATATATGCTTAGCGCTGAAGAAATTCTAATAGCGCGTTCTAGATGCCATCTATCGAGATGAAGATGTAACTTTTCCATATAGTATGATCGATGGTTCAGTCTTGAGTTGAGGTATGTAGTTGTTTGTGGCGGGTGCTCGAGATGTCGCCACAGATTTTTAGCATCATTGAACTTATTTTGTGAATTTGATCAATAAAAAATTGAAGACGTGATGGTAAAACAAAACAAGTAAGGTTTTTTGAAATTTCAAGAGGAGAGCAATTTAGGAAATCATTTTACAGAATTTATTTTTGATGCAGTCCGATCCCCTAATTACTTGCTAATTTTAACACTGCAGGTCTTCAGTTTTCGGTTCAAGTACACAATAATATGTAGATAAGGAGTTGTAGAAAGTTTGCTTTTGAACAAACCATAATAGGATCATTATCAATAGGTACCTGGTGAAGGGCGAGGGTACGTACATATTACTCAAGGATTGCTTTTACGGTGAAAGAAAACATCGTGAGGAAACCTGCACACACCTGCGAAGAAACTCGAAGGTTGTGTGTGAAGTCGACCAATCCGCACTGGGCCCGCGTGGTCGACTAGGGCCCGATCGCCCTAATTCAGGGTAGTCTCTAGCCCCTCGGCGGGGACGTATATCAGCTGATATGATGATGTATCAGCTGATATACGTCCCCACCGAGGGACTTCACACACAACCTTCGAGACAAGGGCGAGGGAAGCCGCTGGGTCCGGCATCGCAGGACCGGTCGTCGTGGAAATCCTGGAGCAAGGCCTTTGTCTAACAATGCACGTCTTTCGGCTGATATGATTCCTATACCTAAGGGGATGTTAACTGCATCAAAAATAAATTGTTGAGCGCCCGCGTTTCCTCTTAAGGGCCGCCAGGAGGCTCGAGTTTTCATACAAACGTAGTTCCGCTTTAATACAAAAACTTCATGCCAGATTGAATCCAAACTTTGCAAATAATATTGAGGAGACACATTATATCGATCGATGTTTGTAATTAGTTTTCAATGTACTAGTATAAAACGGAAAAAAAGAGCAATTTCAAACTTTCAGTACAAAACTAATTTAAGGCTTTGTTTAGTTACGTTAAAATTTACTATGATAAAAACTTATTACAAACATCGATATGTGTCTACTCAATCTAAATATATATAACCAAAGATAATTATAGTTCTGATATAACTCAAAGGTAACTGACTGACTGACATAGTGATCTATCAACGCACAGCCCAAACCACTGGACGGATCGGGCTGAAATTTGGCATGCAGGTAGATGTTATGACATAGGCATCCGCTAAGAAAGGATTTTGGGGCCTTCCCACGGGAACCGCAAAATCGGCATCTGCGCGGGCGAAGCTACGGACATCCACTAATATATTTACAAAGTTTGAATTCAATCCGGCATGTAGTTTTTGTATTAAAGCGGAACTACGTTTGTATGGAAACTGGAGCTTCCTGGAGACTCTTAAGGCCCTTAGATGGGTCAAATGACAATATTCAATTCAAATTATTGGAAGACTGTGTATAGCTATCACCATGGCAAAAATATATAAAATACTTAAAGTAATAAAAAACTATTTAATTGAATACAGTTTTGAAATTATAACCAATTTTTATGTAAAAAAATATACTGTAGACCCTATTTTTGGCATTAATTGCAAAATTTCTCGAAAACAAACAGTTAATGTTGAACGAAACAAACACACAAAAATCGGTGACTTTAAGACCTTTCATTTTAATTGAACACTTATTTGAAAGTGATGAAAAGTAATAAAAACATGTAAAAATCAAGAATTGTTTTGGTTTCAACGTAACAGCCGCGTTTAAGCTCGCATTGATTTGAACTTAAAATGAATAGACTTACGTTCGATATTATTTAAACGTTTCCACATGCTCGGATTGAGTGCTCTTAGGGCCTTCCGCGCTGCTGGTGTAGCTAACTACTGTTAGGGTTTTCCATTTTAAATGTAATTTTTGAGCTATCTTATTCGTCAAAGATCGATTTTAGTTTGGAAGATTTAGTATTTTTGCCCTAGCAATTCAATAAATTAATCTCGTATGTGATTGGCTTAGAAACTTCATACAACGGGCCAGAAATGACATTTCAAAAAAGGAATGACGGAACAAACAAAATGGCTATACTTTTGACAAGCAAACTGTATCAATCGTATCAATCTGGGTGACGAGGGGGTGAGGTCGCAATCTAGAGAGCGGCAGGGCGTGTCCATACTGTATGTCAGTACTAATATATATACTTTACTGGAGGAGTCCTTGAGAGGAACTACCAGTTTATCCATGACAGAAGTTGCGGGCAGTCACTTACTGTTGGTATCGGTCATAAATACTCGATTACTGGCGGGCGGCTGGGTCGTCGCCGCGCCGTCTGTGCGACGTAAGTATCTGGAGTGGATCCGCCTATTTCCAGACGTTAGACGTCATAAGCGCCTCTCAGTTTCTGGTCTGAAGCACTTCAGACAGACCCGTAATTTACGGCTGTATAATTCTGTCTCTTATTATTTTAAACCTTCTGAAAGTCATTGCCCGACATTCGACATTCTAAGGGCCATGTACCACTTAGGTAGGTATTTCAAACTCGTGTTCATTTCTTTGCTCAGAATCAGAATCTACAAGACCGTAATACGGACAATCTTAATATACCTACTTACAGATGTGAGCACAGGCGTAGCCAGTTTTTAGTATCGGGGAGAAAAAAGAAAACCAAACCGGCCAAGTGCGAGCCGGACTCGCGCACGAAGGGTTCCCTACTATTATTAAAATTAAAATACAGGGTGGACCATAAGTTTGTTCACTTTTCAAACTAAATTAAAATGAAAACTAATTACATCAGGTGAAAACCGTTTATTAATTATGAAAGCACATAAAAAGGAAATTTATTTTTTAAAAATTACATCATCCATATGTGTTCCTTCATTATTTTGGCATTGCTGTAACCTGGAGCGAAAATTTTCAATGACGGCGTGACAAGTGTTCCGAGAAATTTTTTGCATTTCATTTTTTGCATTTCCTCGCGAATACGTTGCTTCAATTCCGCAACAGACACGAGGTTGGTCTCAAAAACTTTACTTTTAAGGTATAAGGTTCTTGAGAATACTAACTTACTCAATATCTTCACCAGCTAACGACAGCTTTGGCTTCTCACTGCCAGGGTATGGACACTTAGTACTCCCCTCCACTCGTTATTCTAGCACAGTGGTATATAGTCCACACCATAGTCCACACCGACGAATAATTTGCCTCTAAAACTGTTGAGTGTCCATACACTGCTCACTGCTATCTATGAGGATAGTACGTTTAGATAAACGGCAGTTCCAAAAATCAAAATTAAACAGAAAAAAAAAATGTTATACAAGAAATTGGTGAGTAAACGGAAAAAAAATTAAGAGAGAGATTACTATTTTACATCGTTATCGAGATTCAGTCACACTTATACAGTCACACTTATCAATGACCCTTATACTGTTTTCACTCTTTATCAATGACCTTCCAAAGTGCTTGCGGTACAGCAATCATCTTTTCTTTGCTGATGATGGTGCTATTTATCTTACCTGTAAAGTTTCTGAGATAAATAGTGGTCTTGAGAAGATGAATGAAGATTTAGCTTCAGTGGGGAACTGGTGTCGACAGAATAAACTGAAAATTAACGCTTCAAAGACTAAAGCAATGATCTTGGGTAGTGCATTCAATGTGAACTCTATACAGCTTGATCAGATACCAGCTTTATCCCTTGATGATGAAGATATTCAGTACGTGGTCAGCTTCAAGTACCTTGGTGTCATGATTGATCCCAGATTATCTTGGGCTGAGCAAGTTGCGAGAACATGCAGTACGGCGTCTAGGATATTGTATCGCCTTCGTCGTTCAGTCAATGACCTAAACATCAACTTGAAGCGACAGCTTGTCACCAGCTTGGTCCTTCCTGTGTTCGACTATTGTGCTGTCGCGCTTACAAATCTAAATCTGAACTTAGAGAAAAAGCTAACAGTTGCGTTGAACAATTGCGTGAGGTTTGTGTTGCGTAAGCCGCGAGGCGAGCATATAAGTGGTCCTCGGTTGGATCTTGGTTGGCTTTCGCCGTATAATCGTCGTCTTTATCTGTTAGGCTGCATATTTTATGGTATGCTAGTGCTGAGCAAGAATGCTCTACTGTGTGAGCGTGTCAGAATGAATCACAACATTGCTCGACACAGGGATAACAACCGGACTGATACGCTCATCGCGCCAATTCCTAGCACATCAACGTTACAGCACTCTTTTCTAGTCGTAGGCACTGGGTTCTGGAACTCCTTACCGCCAACGATCACTACGTCAACATCTGTAGCTGTTTTTAAAACTAACTGCTTCAACCATCTTCTGGCTATCGAGCGAGCGGAAGTTGCAAGTGCGGTGCCTTAGTGTTGCGATTGTTGTGTTGCTGCGTCTAGTCAGTAGGTCATTAAGTCATTTCTTCTCCTTTTCTTTTCTTGAGTGCAAACTTATTTTGTTTCATTTTCTTTTGAGTGATAGCCAAGTGCAATTTAAGTGTTCTTGTGTTACATAATTATATTTTTTGTCTTGTAGCAATTGACGTTGAGAGACCATAATATTTTTTTTTTTTTTTCTTTTTCTTATTGTAGCGAATATTGATAATTATATTATTGTTTTGTTTATGTACACTCTGTATAATTTTTGTATTTTCTTTAGGCCGTTAGAGGAATTTAGTCCTGCGGCCTTTTCAATAAATTACATTACATTACACTTATTTTTTCTTTTTTGATTTTTCCAAGTCCTCCAAACACTTTTTTATGCCACAATCGGAGCACCACCTCCAGAATGGGCTAAAGTCATATCTTCGGCCACAATTTAAACAAACTTTTGGTGGAGACTCCATTTTTTTTAACAATTATTATTCACTGTTTTAACAATTATTGTTCACTATTTTGTCTGTACAGACGGGATGGTTGCAACGATGTATAATTTTTGTATTTTCTTTAGGCCGTTAGAGGATTTTAGTCCTGCGGCCTTTTCAATAAATTACATTACATTACACTTATTTTATCTTTTTTGATTTTTCCAAGTCCTTCAAACACTTTTTTATGCCACAATCGGAGCACCACCTCCAGAATGGGCTAAAGTCATATCTTCGGCCACAATTTAAACAAACTTTTGGTGGAGACTCCATTTTTTTTTTAACAATTATTATTCACTGTTTTAACAATTATTGTTCACTATTTTGTCTGTACAGACGGGATGGTTGCAACGATATGAATTATTTCGACCCTCCGTCTCCGTTTAAATAGCAATGCTTATCAAAACTAGGGCTACCACTTTCTTTAATTTTTCATCAATACAGTAAAAACTGATACCTCATAACAAACTCCAATAACCTTCAGTCGAGATAATGAATAGTCATCACGCGAACACATGTATTATTATCATATTTCACTGCAGTTACGATATAAAATCATAAAACCCACGTCAGTCTCTTCGTTCGGCGTCAACGAACATTATTCAACTTGATTTCATATTTAGTAGGGTGCGCCAAAAAAAAATTTTTTTTTCCTTAGATACCATGAAAATATCGTCCGAAATGACGAATAAAAAATTCTGGTAACGTATGAGCTCTTAATTTTAATATTAACAGGTGACGACGATTCATAATTTTTGATTTCCCATTTAAATAACACAGGAATGTTATTTTTATTTTGTTTGGATTTTTAATGCATTTAAACAAATAATACTCTAGTGACGACAAATAATTATTTTTGTAGGGAATTTAACGATCTACAAAAAAGCTCTGAGATGATTTTTTGCTAAGTCGACTCCTTCAAAAGTTATTCGAGGTCAAAGTCCAACCTTAAATCGTGAACTATAATTTTTACAATTGTTTATGTTCTATCATAAAAAAGTGACTCAAATACATAAAATATCTTATTTTTGATGACTTTCGTTGGTTTTATTTGATAAATTCATAGAAATTTTTTTTTATCATCCAGCGTGATTAAAAAAAATATTTCTTTTTAGAGAAGAATTTAAATTATCAGCCCGAGAAATTAACGGCTTACGTCAAGTGTGTATTTTTCTTGTAAAAATATATTTAAAAGCTTGGTTCAATTGTGTTTTTGCGGTTCCAGATTCTGACCGGTCGTTAAATTTATATTTATCTAATTTTTTTGCATTTTCACATTAATAAAGGTATTATACAACTTTTAAGGACTTGTATAAATTTTATTTTATCAAAATTCATCCAGTAGATCTTATTTTATTAATTGAAGAATGTAGCCGTCTTTTAAACGCGCTACTATAGTATCTCACTGATTTCCGCTAAATCACTCAATGAGTAATTTTTATAAATTATTTTTACAGATATAAACACTGTTAAATAATTTGCAAAGTTATGAATTGTGCAAATAATATGTGCATCTATAGTTAAAAATTATTTCGAGACACTATAATCTTCGTTTAACAATTATTCTTATTATATTTATATACAACCGGTCAACAATTGGTGCCCGGTCAACAACTGGTGCATTTACCCTATGCTGACCACTCTTATCTAAAAAGTTTTATGTTTACCTATTTTTAGTTCAGAATTCCCATGACTAATATAATGTGTTTGTTACAGTTGTTATCTAACAGAAAAACATATTGTTCTGAGAGTAGGGAAAATCCCAAAGTTCTGTCATCCACGGATTGTAAGTACAGTCACCATCAACCAACTGATCTATCTCAACCAGTTCACGTATTTTGGGTACCAACAGTCGCTCCTGCTTTGTGCACTGAAATGCCTATAATCTCTTTTGCGTTTTGTGTATCTAATTTAAGAAGCTAGTGGGTGTTTGATAGACATAAAATTAGCATATGATTTGACTAGGTTAGGGATCATCTATTTTGAATGGAAATTATTTATTTAAAAAAATGGTCAGATTTCAGACAAGTTTTTTCATCAAATAATTCCCATGATACGTCATACGATTATAGATATAAAGTTATTTCAAAATCGGTTGTTTGGATAACAAATGAATGAAAGACTACGTTTTAATGGGATTTATGAACTCCAGCGGGCTCCTAACAGCATTGATGTGTTCCAGTACGAAGATAAGATAGCTTGTGCCAATGGTGCTGGAGAATATTGGTAAGCCCGTTTCCTTCTCCCATCATCGTAAGTTACGATCAGGTGAGAAGATGCCAAGGGCTTATCGGTTGTGGAATAAAAAACCTAACCACTCCCGGAGAGCCGACAGAAGTAAAACCTTTTTTAAGTTTTATAAGTTTTGACCCTGCGAGTGTTCCTGGTAAGGTGTCGGTTACGTTACGTGGTTACAGTGTTGCGAGTTCAATGTTTTTTTCTCTTTTCAAAAATGCTTAATGCGCCTTATTATACTCGCAAGATGCCGGTAGGTGCATGCGTAGCTTAAAATTGTGCTAAGTGAAGGCAAAGTAAAGGTCTAACAAAGTTAGCTGAAACTATTTTAACTAGTGCTTCTACCCATGAAACTGTACAACTTTCCCCATGAAACCCATAGTCAAATCTCAAAAAAAAATTGAACTTCCCATTCTAAGTTCGTATCGAGTTAGTATGGGAGGGCCAAATATTTTTTTGCGATTTGACTATGGGTTCCATGGGAAAATTTGTTCAGTTTCATGGGTAAAAGTACCAGTTAAAATAGTTTCAGCTAATTTTGTTACACTTATATATATTAGTACTGACGTAGTGAAGGCCTACGTCCAGCGGTGCACGTTTTCTAGCTGAGATGATGACGATGAGATCCCCACAGTGTAAACAGCCGCCCCGAATAGGTCATAGTTACGTCAAGGATGACCTACTATTTATACTAATACGCTCCTCGCTCTCCTATTTATAGTGAGCACAGGAAGACCTACGATCGATCTAATAAAAACAGTGTTGATACATTGCCCTTGATGGGAACCAAACCTTGACCCACTAAACGTTTTCCCACGTCATTTTTATACGAGTACCTAAGAAGCGTCGGTGGCTCAACCGGTAACGACTCGTTCCTCCTAACCAGAGGTGCCGGGTTCAAATCCGGACGTCCAATGTACCAATAAGTTTTTCTAAACTTACGTACATATACTTACCGATTGCTTTAACTGTGAAGGAAAACATCGTGAGTAAATCTGCATACACCTGCCAAGAAACTCGAAGGTTGTGCGTGAAGTCGACCAACCCGCACTGGGCCCGCGTATTATTTATTTATCGACTAAGGCCCGATCGTCCCAATTCAGGGTAGGCTCGAGCCCCTCGGTGGGGATTTATACGAGCTGATATGCTGATGATAACCTAAGAACCTACCTACCTTTTTAGGGTTCCGTACCCAAAGGACAAAAACGGTACCCTATTACTAAAACTTTACTGTCTGTTTGTCTGTCACCAGGCTGTATAGCTAGACAGTTGAAATTTTCACAGATGACGTATTTCTGTTGCCGCTATAACCACATATACTAAAAATTAGAAAAAGGGAAAGTCTCCATACAAAAAAGTTAACAAAATAGTATGATGGTACGGAACCCTTTGTACGCGGTTCTGACTCGCACTTTACCGGTGTATGGTCACAGATGAGATACTACGGTGTGAAGAAAACGGGTCGCTTATAAAAAATGCGATATCTTTTACAATATTTGAGCAATCCTTTCAAAATAAAAACTATAATAGTTATTTATGCCAGTGCCAAGTAATGAGAGCCATTGTAACATGAGTGCTAGTTTGTGCCACGAGGCGAAGCACAATAAATAATTGTGTGCAGTGGCATACAATACTTTTTCTGCGACCATGAAATAAACAAAATACATTGAATTTTTTTCATAATCATATATTGAATTTTTGAAGCCAGGCCCATAAAAATAATTAAAAAGTTTCATTGTAGTACAGTTGTCTCGTTTTAAAATGATCATTGTAAAACGACTTGTAGAAATTGATACTTTTGTGATATATATGATTTGAGGTTATGACTTATGTATGCTACTAAGCGAATTACCAAATGGGAGTAGATAAAGTTTTTATTTCTTTTAGTTATTAAGGTTTTTGTTACCGACCCGTTTTCTTGGGTTCTGGCCTCGAATGTCCAATTCCTTAAATGTAGTTACTATTACGAAGTAACTAGTATCACATCTGTGCTATTACTTAGTACTAATATAATATATTATCCCTACTAATCCCTACTAATATTATAAATGTGAAAGTAACTCTGTCTGTCTGTTACGCTTTCCTGCAAAAACTACTGAACGGATTTGGCTGAAATTTGGTAGGTAGACAGATTAGGACCTGGATTCAGACATAGGCTACTTTTCACCAAGCGCAAGCGGCTCGCGCACTGCGCACCCTCGAAAAGTCATAGAAACGTCCACGCGGGTGAAACCGCGGGAAACAGCTAGTATATTATATACTTTGCTATTACTATGATATTGGCAAAGTATATATATTAGTACTATTGGTGTTGCAGTTAGGATACTGAACCTAAGTAGGTACCTTAATCTATACACATATAATAAAACTGTAACGGGGCCGTGTTTGTACATGAAATATTTTTGGAAAATAATAACTGTGGTGGACATTACACTGACAATACCTATAGAGGCCAAAACAACAACTTTTAGAATTTTTGTCTGTCTGTCTGTATGTTCGCGCATCACGCAAAAACTACCGGGCCGATTTTGATGAAATTTTGGTATGGTTGTTCCTTTTAGCCCGGGTTAACATAAAGGATACTATTTATCCTGGAAAATTCAAGAGTTCCCCTAGGAAAATTCAAAACTTCCACGCGGATGAAGGCGCAGGCACAGTTAGTACATAGCTCGTAGAACAGACGGCCGTTGAGGCATGATAATGTGCATTTATATGTTACTAGCTTTCGCCTGCGGCTTCGCCCGCGTGGACATCGTGTTTATGACCGTCTTTTAGGGTGAGTGGTGCGCGAGCCACGAGCGGCGAACGCGAACATGAGTTTTCCTCAGATCCCTCAGGAACGACATCGGACTATTCTGATTAGAAGTCTATGTCACTTCCCTCCCCCTCAACCAATTCTACATATACAAAACAACACTTCAGTCCGTAGCTCCGTTGCGAGGCTCACGTGCGCGAGCGCGGAAATGAGTTTCCCCAGATCCCTCGGGATCCAAATCAGGATATGCTAATTAGTAAATTATGTCATTTCCCACCCCCTCAGCCATATCTGTGCAAAAAATTCACAGCAATCCATTGTTCCGTTGCAATGTTTTAACTCACTAAAAAATATATATTTTCAGTTCCCTCAGAAACTGCATAGGACTATGCTATTTTCACGGGATAAAAACTTGCCTATGTCCTTCCCAGTGACAGGCTACCTGCATGCCTAATTTCATCAAGATTGTTTAAGGTTTTAAAGCGTGGAAAGGTAACAAACGAACATATTTTCACATTTATCCTATCCTACTATATAATATTATAAACGCGAAAGTTTTTATGTATGGATGGATGTTTGTTACTCTTTCACGCTTCAACCACTGGGCGGATCGGGATGAAACTTGGCACACATATAGGTTAGGTCTATTACTATTTATCCAAATTTCTTAAGTGGTTTCCGTGGGATAGCTGTTAACTCTCTCTTTTTTGGTAATTTCTGTCACTTCGCAATGATGCGAAGGATTGACGTGCTAATTAATACTGATTATCGAATTCATTACTAATTAGCACAGCCCGACATAGTTCCCAAGGGATCTAGAGTTGACTCAGTTCCCACGCTCGACAGCACGAAAACTAACTAACTACTGAACATATCTGGCTGAGATTTGGTGGGTAGACAGCTTAGGACTTGGATTAACATATAGGCTACTTTTTTCCACGCTCGCGAGCCGCTTGGGGCTCGCGCACTGCGCGCCCTCGAAGACAGTCATAAAACGATATTCAAGCGAGCGAAGCCGCTGGCAAAATTTAGTAATACATATTAGTAAGGATGGCATGATGAAAAACTTTAATTGGACTCATGGGCAATGTATCATCTTCAAAACATTGGCTTAAGTCCAAGCCAAAGTTGTTTTAAAAAACTCGTCCACTGCAACTCAGTCGGGGATTGTTAGTATATTATTATTGGGGATAAAGATAAATCAACATCAAAAACGTATTTGTATTTTTATTATAATTTCGGCTGTTGTGTCTGGCAGTCTCCGCCTAGTCTAACCACAGAGTTCACCTACCACAGTACCTAAAGCTCAGTGACCCCTATTGGCACAGATGAGATACCTACTAGTTACTTCGTCACAGATATTGCACTTCCTTATAATCGCATCTGCGACCTCTTGATGTGAAGCTAATGGCCTTAACCATTACGCCATGGAGGTGGTCAATAAAAAAATAATAAAACTATAGACGGCACTAATAAAGAAGTCATTGATAGACGGATTATCTGCATAGATAGTATATGTGTAGTACATACATAATACTTCGATGGTAGGTAAGTGCCTTCTAAAGAAATAGTAAAACTTACACACCTACCTCTCGTCACGGGGAAATCTATGAAACTATAACTCCCTGTCTTCCCTTAAACTATAGCATATCTCTGCTCGTTTTTGAACTTTATTGTCGATTGACAACCATGCACAGAACACTAAGTACACCATTACACGAAAGTAGTGGTTATAAACGTAATTAAATTAGTGTAAAAATATTTTGAGCCTAGCAAAATATGCACGCGTCGACGTCCCTGCACACTAGCCTGGCAAACTCCGCGGAGTTTGCCAGGCGCGTGCCCCTGCCGCCCGCTTCCCCTCAAGTACCCTTCCGTTGCTCTGCGTAAGTACATTCGTTGCAATACTGTAGGCCGCTATATTGTAATACTGTGCCATTGGTTTGCCGATCCCTCAAATCCATCTGCACATCTTACGATGGTATAACTTCTAAAATCCTACCCTACTAGACCGTGATAATTATCCTTTTAAATTGATGATATGCCCTACTAATTACAATACTTTTCAGATTTCCTTAAATAGCGGTTTAGTTATCACATGTAAAAGGGCCTACGCCCCTTGTCCACTTGGCCCATTGTCCCTAGAACATAGTTCCTAAATCTAACAAAAATAACCACTTCTAATCAAAAATGGGGAGACTGACCGCGAGCCAGTAAAACGGTTCGGTTAAACGGAGGCAGCTCATCACCACACCAGCTCATATACGGCCCCACCGAGGGGCACGTCCCCAATACATTGGTACGTGGCAGGATCGAACCACGACCTCCCGGACAGGAGGTAGCGGCCCTTGCCATTACGCCACCGACGCTGTTTACACCACCGAAATTAGGTTACTAAAGTCCTCTGGTTACTATTATATTATAAAGGTTGACTGGAAGAGATCCCTCTAAGGGATATCTCCGCCGTTGTACATAAGCTTTTTTAAATATTATTATAAGTGTATATTTTGTACAATAAAGAGTTTACAAACAAACAGCCACGCTATGCACACTTTCTCGTCTTCACCGACTGGCATACCTGCACAAATCCATACTTCCTATAAACTAATTAAAGTGAAAGTGTGTTTGGTTGCTTGTTTGCCCTTCTTTCACGACTAAACGGAGCGACGGATTGACGTGATTTTATGTGTTGAGGTAGTTGGAGGGCTGTCGGTGTCGTCGGTGGCGCAATGGCAAGGGCCGCTACCTCTTGTCCGGGAGATCGTGGTTCGAGTACTTCGAATCCTGCCATGTAACAATGTCTTTTTGAATTTCGATTTCATATGTATACGTTTATCCGATTGTCTTACTGTGAAGGAGAAGGGTTCTGTGTGAAGTCGACCAACCCCCACTGGGCCCGCGTGGTCGGCTAAGGCCCGTTCATCCTAATTCAAGGTAGGGTCGAGCCCCTCGGTAAGGACGTATATGAGCTGACGTGATGACTGTATTTTTAAAACGCGCCATCGTTTAATTTCTTCTGATGTATCAGCATATGTTGTTGTTATGTTGTTATTTGCTATTTTTCCTTTGTTATTGGTTTTCTGGTAAGTTTTGAGATAATTTTATTTTGTTGTTTTGGTAATTTGTTTGGTTATCCCTATGACTTCTATATTACTGGCGTGGTTATCTATCCATTTTATCATTTTCTGCTTTGTATTTTTTTTACTTTCTCGACCTCGTAGTACGGTACGTACGTAGGATAGAGGAAGTATTGTTATCGTGAAAATTATCGTGTAAATGTGTTCTATATCATTAACACTTACCGAAAAACCGAACATCTCAATTCCGTCCGTCCGTGCGTGCGTCCGTCCGTCACGCTTGGATCTGGATGCTAAATCTTTATTTTGATTGGGACCAAATTTACTTAATAAATTAAGAGTTTTACATTATTTCACGGAGGTATTATCAAAAGTTTCTTCGAACCATCAAACCGAAGAGTAGCTGTCAATTGTTAGTTTTTATTTTATTTTTTAAAAACGGCCCTAACGATTTTGATGAAACTTTGCACGTCGTAGATGCTTATGTTTGTCTATTAAATAGTAATACCCACTGGTCTGGGAAAAAAGGCGGGTTGAACAGGCGGAGCGTCAGGTCGCTTTGAGAGTCAGTAGACTCCTTCTCAATCTCAGCAAAGGCGGGTTGAACAAGCGGCGTGTCAGGTCGCTTTGAGAGCCGAGTAGACTCCTTCTCAATCTCAGCAAAGGCGGGTTGAACAGGTGGAGCGTCAGGTCGCTTTGAGAGTCAGTAGGCTCCTTCTCAATCTCAGCCAAGGCGGGTTGAACAGGCGGAGCGTCAGGTCCCTTTGAGAGCCGAGTAGACTCCTTCTCAATCTCAGCAAAGGCGGGTTGAACAGTCGAGCGTCAGGCCGCTTTGAGAGCCGTTGAGACTCCTTCTTAGTCTCGGCAAAGGCAGGTTGAACAGGTGGAGCTTCAGGCCAGTTTGAGGGCCGTTGTGACTCCTTCTCAGTTGCAGCAAAACCGGGTTCAACAGGCGAAGCGTCAGGCCGCTTTTAAAGCCGTTGAGACCCCTCCTCAGCCTCAGCAAAGGCAGGCAGAACAGGTGGAGCTTCAGGCCAGTTTGAGAGCCGTTGAGTCTCCTTCTCAGTCGCAGCAAAGGCGGGTTTAATAGGCGGAGCGTCAGGCCGCTTTGAGGGCCGTGAGACTCCTTCTCGGTCTAAGCAAAGGCGGGTTGAACAGTTGGAGCTTCAGGCCACTTTGAGAGCTGTTGAGACTCCTACTTAGTCTCAGCAAAGGCGGGTTGAACAGGCGGAGCGTCAGGCCACTTTTAAAGCCGTTGAGACCCCTCCTCAGCCTCAGCAAAGGCAGGCAGAACAGGTGGAGCTTCAGGCCAGTTTGAGAGCCGTTGAGTCTCCTTCTCAGTCGCAGCAAAGGCGGGTTTAATAGGCGGAGCGTCAGGCCGCTTTGAGGGCCGTGAGACTCCTTCTCGGTCTAAGCAAAGGCGGGTTGAACAGTTGGAGCTTCAGGCCACTTTGAGAGCCGTTGAGACTCCTACTTAGTCTCAGCAAAGGCGGGTTGAACAGGCGGAGCGTCAGGCCACTTTGAAAGCCGCGGAAACTTTCTTATTTAAGCGAGCATGCACCACTAGTCTCAATGATAAAATTTAAAAATCAAAAATAAGTATACAGGGTCTTCGGCAGATGGTTGAAAATATGAAAATGGGGGATAGGTGGGGTCGCCTCCCACCTATTTTGAGAATTAAAAAAAATCTAGGACTTGTAATTTTTTTTACAGGATTTTTTTCCTTTTTTTTGAAATTTTGCCATTTTTATACCTTTGAACACATGTAACTTTTTGTTTTTTAAAGCTAGCTCTAAAATCTTTTTTTTTAATAGACTTTTATAAGATTGTCGGCTCTAAAAAAATTATGTTTGTTTCAAGTTATTGCTAAAAACAAAAATGTGGGCCCCCGAACTTAAAAAAAAAGTTGAACAAAAATTTAAAAGTCAACTTTGCGATGCATTTAAAAAAAAAATCATGGGGCTGGAAGGCTTCTGTTTTTTTTAAAACATCTCTAAAGCTTAGGCTTTTGAATGGTATGTAATTTGTTTCGGTATCTTTTTTGTAACCGGAGTTGTTAATTTTTTTTACTCAATTGGGCCATGTTGACGAAATTCCACTAGTTACATGTTTTGTGAAATGTATCAAATGCAAAGTTGAAAATAATGTAAATACTTACTGTTGGGACGGTTACAAAGAGCAGGTACGTTTTTTTACATTCTTGCACACACATAATGGCTATCTTTTGTCATTTATTGGCATATTGGAGTTAGCACTTCCATATGCCAATAAAATGTCCGCATATTCCGCATTGGTAAATTGAGCCATTTTAAACCACAACAAAGTCTTAACAAAACGTCTGATAATAACAAAAAGTGACAAACAACAAAAAAACTTAACAAAATCACAAACACAGCAAAGTGAAATTAACGAAATCAAAAAAAAAACGTTAACGTTATTAACGTTTGTGATTTTGTTAAGTTTTTTTCTTGTTTGTCACTTTTTGTTATTATCAGACGTTTTGTTAAGACTTTGTTGTGGTTTAAAATGGCTCAATTTACCAATGCGGAATATGCGGACATTTTATTGGCATATGGAAGTGCTAACTCCAATATGCCAATAAATGACAAAAGATAGCCATTATGTGTGTGCAAGAATGTAAAAAAACGTACCTGCTCTTTGTAACCGTCCCAACAGTAAGTATTTACATTATTTTCAACTTTGCATTTGATACATTTCACAAAACATGTAACTAGTGGAATTTCGTCAACATGGTCCAATTGAGTAAAAAAAATTAACAACTCCGGTTACAAAAAAGATACCGAAACAAATTACATACCATTCAAAAGCCTAAGCTTTAGAGATGTTTTAAAAAAAACAGAAGCCTTCCAGCCCCATTATTTTTTTTTTAAATGCATCTGAAAGTTGACTTTTAAATTTTTGTTCAACTTTTTTTTTAAGTTCGGGGGCCCACATTTTTGTTTTTAGCAATAACTTGAAACAAACATAATTTTTTTTAGAGCCGACAATCTTATAAAAGTCTATTAAAAAAAAGATTTTGGAGCTAGCTTTAAAAAATAAAAAGTTACGTGTGTTCAAAGGTATAAAAATGGCAAAATTTCTAAAAAAAGGAAAAAAAATCCTGTAAAAAAAATTATAAGTCCTAGATTTTTTTTAATTCTCAAAATAGGTGGGAGGCGACCCCACCTATCCCCTATTTTCGTATTTTCAACCATCTGCCGAAGACCCTGTATATTAAAAAAAAATACTTGACTTGTTATGTCTTTTCGCTTCAACGCCAATTCTTACATTACATGGTTGTCAATTTATGATTATTAAACATGATTTGCGTTGATAGTCTACCCAAACATTTTTGTAATTTAAATATTTAATAACCTTTTTTACAAATAGTTCTTTTGAGACAAGTTTAAAACTGTGTTTCTGACAAATTTAAGACATCATCAGGTAATTTGTTATTCATAAGTGTGCATTGTCACAAGAAGGACTTATTGATTTTGCTAAGTATAAGTTAGTTGAAGTTTATTTTTGTTCCGAAGGTTATAACTGTGCCTGTCTATGATTGTCTGTGTTCGCAATTACAGAAAACATTATCTAAGCATGTACCTGATGTTGTCACTCTAGTAGACACTTGAAATAAAAAAATCTAGATAAAACGACTTAAAGAAACTTATTAATTTATTTAACTTAACTTATTTATTTAATTTTGTTGTTAAACTTTTATTTTCCAGGATATTCACATTGAAAATATTGAAATCGACACAAACAATGATAGATTTATTACCTTTAATTAATATGCTTATGGCATCTTCTAATACATTTTCGAAAAATAAGAAATTTTCATCCTATACACACTGAAACGCTAACTATCGTTTCGAGCCGATCTCTTTTGTCGCGTTTCATAATTAAATTCTTTTTTGATGTCGTTGCTCTATGCTATTTGAATTTGAAAATAGTTGTTATTTTTTTGACAAGAGAAAAACAAAGGTTGATCGTGGTCCCGTCGAAAATGTTGTGAATTTAAATTTTTTTGTACAAATTGTGTTATAAGTTGTTGTTGAGGCCCACAATTTTATTCTGTGGGTTTCATCCAGCCCCTGCGAGGTTTGACGTCCCCGAAGTTTTACCGGATAAAGGATTAATCCTGGGACGGAGCAGTGCTGATCACCAGCCAGTCCTTTCTACTGCCCGCCCAGCTGCTCGCCATAAGGGAAGTGAATTTATTTTATCTTTTATCCCAAGCGACTCTCTGACTCTCTGACCTTTCTGCCGACCTAGAAGATTTCCTGTTTCCAGTTTCTAACCTTTAGTTATTTATTTTAAATTTTAAGATGTGTTTTGTATCTGATACATATTTTGTTAAAAAGATTGGGTAATTCAGATCAGACTCAAATTTTAAACTTAGTAACTTATTTAAGTACCAAAGGGACGGCGACGATCGTTGCCTGCCGGCATACTATAAAATAACCATTTTATATACAAATAAAATTGTAACCTTAAATTTATTTCCGTAAATTCTCCATAAATATATTAGGTCATTGTTTTTTTTTTAATTGTCTACACGGTCAACCAATGAAATCGCACCCTTTTTTATACTCCTATTGTTTATTGTTCCTTACTTTTAAAATAATCATGAAAATACATATATTCTAATTTACCCCATAACCTTTTTTCCTTAAAACTCCGTTTAGGCCCGAACCTCTAAATCTTACGTATCATATGTGGCAAACTCCGTAAGGGTTTTTATCCCCAGTTCCCATTATTTTTGTCACAACACATAATATGACATGCTTCTCCACTTTAGCACAGGATAATTCAACATTTCTCTCAACCGGAAGTTTGACGATGACTTTACGTTCTTTGGCTTTTAAATTAAAGTTGAAGAAAAATAAGTGAGCCTCCATATAAAGCAACTTTTTGATTGAAGGAACTGGCCATATAATAAGTAATTATCGAAGCTAAACATCATCTGGTTTTCTTTAAGCCAGGGTTCGGTGATACAAAGTATATCAACCAAATATTTACCCAATGTTTAATTTAGGTAGTGCAGTTAGTTGTTGTGGCAAATTCGGTATGTTTACAATAGAAATATGTATATGGACTTTTGTCCTTATTAAAGATGGAACGCAGATTACTTCCAGAAGGTTAAAATTTACGTTGTAAATCTTCGACCATTTAAGTATAAAAAAGTTCAAAGTTGTAATTGACACGCATTGAGAATAACTACAAAGGAGGTGCGATAAGTAAGCGTAAAGAGATCATCTCTACAGTACCTACCTATTTAAGTTGTTGGTTGTTGTCATGTTATTGACTACCGATAGCAATGACACAAACAATTATAGCTACATTGACGTGTTACTCGAGACCTGGCCTTTTGAATCTCGTACTAAAACCAATACACTAAACTGTCGGTGTAGACATGACTGATTGATCACTGGCACGGGCGTGCCATAATTTTTACAAGATTTTATTTAACTTGCAATGTTCGTATGTAAGTTTTAAGCTATTGTATAGCTTTTATTTAAATCGTGCGATCGATTTTAGAGCGACTTTCTGAAGTCAGATTTGGTATGAAGCTGTATTCCCGGGGACAATAGATCATTTTGGTAAGTATTAAGTTGATCTGATGATGAACTAAGGTGTCGGAGTCAAGGTCCCAGGATCGTCTATTGTTTTTTTAATTCAAATCATAGGAAATACTGTACCTCTCAGCCCGGCCTTTTTAAACTTGGAATTAAGCACACTGAACTTAAAAACTTTTTTGAAATTAAAGATTCTACCTTGAAAAAAATTTTAGGTTTTTGAAATGAGCTTTTAACTGTTTAAGGAGCTTATTGCATGTAGGTTGGGACAAAATTTAAAAGCTATGTTTAGTTCAAATCTTGCGATCGATTTAAGAGCGACTTCCAGATCAAGCTGGAATTTGGAATGAAGCCGAATTCCCGGTGACAATAGATACTTTTGTTATTTTTAAGGTGATCTGATGATGAAATTTGGAGGTGGAATCAAGGTCCCAGAATCGTCTTATATTTTTTCAATAGAATCGTAGGCTACTGTGCTCATCTTTTTTGAATTTGGAACCGTGTATTTTTTATATTCATTTGAGCATTTGGCTTTCTGACCATAAAAACTCTTTTTAAAGAAAAGCTTGTAACAAAAAGCTTTTAGGTTTTTCGAAAATTATTACAATTTTTTATATATTTTTTTTAAAATTTTACAACACAGTTAACAATGACCGGTTACATTCAATGACTGTTGTAGATCTTGGATAGAACGAGTAATATAGCTATAACGCGTAGGCAAAGTATTGGCTCTTTGCACGAGTTCAGCGCCACCTAGCGTCCGCAACTTTGTTTGCTCTGACGTTTTGACATTTAATCACGACATTACGACAAATATTTTTTTTTTTATGTATTTTATTCACAATTGGTAAACCCTTGACAACATCTCACCTGATGGTAAGTGACGATGTTGCCGAAGATGGAAGCGGGCTTACCAAGATTCCCCAACGCAATGGGGAACTGGCTATCTTATCTTCATACCGGAACACACCAATGATATCAACATTGATATTTGGCGGCAAGACTTAGACTTATTATAACCCAAAATTATCTATTAATTTATTTCCAAAATAACTGTGATATACCTTGATTTGGGTGGAGGAAGGGTTCTAAAATCATTTTTGGACATTCAAATCAAATGTGGTAAGTACGTAAAATTAATTCAAAAAGTGAGTTTTATTAGGAACATGTCAGGGTTTGTTTACTTCAGTTTTAGTTGTATTTTTACTGTAAAACAAGAAGATAAAGCTACTTTAATGGTTAAATCAATAATAATAAACATATATAATTGTTCCTGTATCGCTAGTGATAAATTAAATATCGTTTTCAGATCGAAATGAATATTATTTTAAGGACCGGGTCTTATTAAAATCAGGTAACCAAGTCTGAACAGTATACTATGAAATATGACGGATGACAGAGCCAACATTATTTTTACTTTTGGCCACTATGAGCGCTGCGATCGATTATATTACCCCCACCTAGTACTTCGCACCCAGCAAATATATATTGATATTGCGTAGGTCAGGCGTAGGTACCGCACCCCCCCCCTCCCCTCCCCCTCCCTAGGGGGGGGGCGTCGCTCCGATATACTTTTAGGGTGGCTTATGCTGCCAAAGTTCTTCGGGGGGTGTTAGTGGGTATTGCGGTCCGACAGCTGTGAGTCCCACATAACCGGTGCAGTTTTACCGCTGCACAGGTATGCATAAATGCATTCACCTCCCCCCCTACACAACATCTCACGGAAAAAAAAAAAAGGTAGGTACCTAATACTTTGTACTCGCAAACCGCAAACAAAACACCACGATTGCGTCGGGTCGCGACGAACATTATAATTATTGTTGTATTTATTGTACCTACTTTTGTAACATGTTTACAATTACATAGGTATGTACCTAAATTATCTTTTTCTGCGTCGTTGACATTTATTTTTCGAAATGAGTATATCTACTTACTTGATTTACGAAATTATAGAAATAGTATAAGTATACCTAACTCATTAGTCAACAACCCATAACCACAGTATTACGATATGGCTTACAGTAGTGCAACGCCTTTGATGTCGCACGATGTGCAACCGGCGCAGGTAGCGTTGCCAGGCGTCCTGATAAAGCCGGACAGGGTTCGGCTTTTTGGATGCATGTCCGGTCAAATTAGATGATGTCCGGCCTGTCCGGTTTTTGTTAGGCTTTTTTATATTTCGTGATCCTCCAGTCACGTGGATATTCGGGCGAACGCGCCGTCGTGATAAAGTGACTCAAGGGGACGGCGCTTCGTAGTCTGATTATGACCTCGTCTAAACATACAGATTGACTAACTAATGCACTAAATTTATTCATGTCTAGAGCGGGCTTTAAAGGAGTCCGGACTTTTTACCCAAAAGTCCGGCTTAACTTGGTAGTCTGTCCGGCTATTCAGTTTTAGGACCTGGCAACCCTAGGCGCAGGTACTACTAGCCCATACTAGCCTGTGTGTGCCGCGCCGCCCGCTGCCCCGCAAGTACACTCCCGTTGCTCTGCGAAAGCAAAGTATATATTATATTAGTACTAACATACAGCATGGACACTCCCTGCCGCTCTCTAGATTGCGACCTCACCCCCTCGTCACCCAGATTGATACAAATTGATTACAGTTTGTTTGTTGAAATTATAGGATTTCGCCGCCATTTGGTTTGTTCCGTCATTCCTTTTTAATGTAATTTCTGGCCCGTTGTATGAAGTGTCCAGGGTGTGGCGTAAGTACATTCGTTGCGCTACTGTAAGCCGTTATATTGTAATACTGTGCCATAACCGTCCCCACTGCTGGGGCACGGGTGTCTTCCAAACTGGGGAAGGTTAGGCCATACTCCACACACGGGGACCAAGTCCGGGTTGGTGGAGGAAGTGGGGGTGGCAGTGGCAAACGCTTGTCAGAAGTATTCCAAGCTGCTTCTGATACGGCTGACGAACTGCCATCTAGTCATAGCAACCGGCACCAACGGCTTTAACGTGGTTTACGAAGCATGCAAACGGTCGAGGAAAATGCCAATTAAGGTCAAAAATCCTTCCTGGTAATGGCCGTGCTTTAGGTCAGTTAACCTGTATGATCAACCCAACCACACAAGTCGCACTAAGCTACGACCGCTTTATCTAACTGGTTATTATTTTATATTTTTTTATTATTTTTTAAAACTTATACTAACTTTTTCCGACGCTCTTACGGTGAAGGAAATATCGTGAGGAAACCTGCACATGCACACGCCTGCGAAGAAACTCGCAAGTTGTGTGTGAAGTCAACCTACCCGCGCTGGGCCCGCGTGGTCGACTAAGGTCCGATCGCCCTAATTCAGTGAAGGCTCGAGCCCCTCGGTGGGGACGTATATGAGCTGATTTGATGATACTAGCTTTTGCCAGCGGCTTCGCCCGCGTGGACATTGTTTTATAACTGCTTTGCGGATGAGTGGTGCACGAGCCGCCAACGAAATGAGTTATTTCCACATCCTTCGAGAACTATGTTCGATATGGTAATTAGTAGTCTATAAGACTTTCCACGCTCTTAATTATCTCTTTGGAAATTATCACAAAGCGTGAAAATTAGGGGAAATACATATATCTGGCTATGCTAGTTAGCAAACTTTGTTACTTCCCACCCCATCAACTATTTCTATGTAAAAAATCACGCCAATCCGTTGCAAGTAACTAGTATCTCATCTGTGCCGTTGCTCCGTTGCAACGCCGACACGCGCGAGCTTGGAAATGAGTTTTCTCCAGATCCTTCGGGAACTACCTCCGTCGGGATATGCTCATTAGTAGCCTATATCAGTACCACACTCTCAACCATCTCTATGTTAAAAATTACAACAGTTCGTTGTTTTGTTTTTTAGGGTTCTGTACACCAAAAAGGGTGACCAACGGGACCCTATTCCTAAGTCTCCACTCTCTGTCTGTCCATCTGTCTGTCAGCTATAATAGTTAAGTGATTTATTTAATTACTTATATTTTATTTTTAATTTATGTTGTGTTTTAAATTTTGACATGCAAATTTATTCAAACACTGACGTAGGCAAGGAGTTCCACTCCTTCGCTGTACGCATAATAAATAAGGAAGCGTAACGCTTCGTGCGAAAAGGTGGAACATCAACAACAAAGGGGTACAACCTCTCCCCGCGTCTCGTTGGCCGACGACGATTGAATGGAGCCGAAGGAATGAGGTAAAAATGCCCGTAACGGAAGTACACTGGTGATCTCCTGGATTTTTGAACTCTGAATAAAGACACAGCCCAATGGGTGAAGAATTTAGATATAATATTGTAATTTTCATTATTATTCCAAGATATAAAGTGGCAGGAGCACCTCCAGCGGAAGCACAGTCGGCTGGAGTTCAGTGCGACGGGGAGAGAAAGCGTCGGAATATACGGGCATTGTCGAGGAGGACTGCTTTCTGCATTGCTGCAATTATTGGTCTGCCTCGGAGTTCCAGCCGCCTTAGGTGACGTTCAAGGTCGGCTGAAAATAGCCCGTTCACGGATAGGACTGCGGGGATGATTTCGGTGGATTCCACTCTCCACATATCAGTAACCTCGTGCGCCAGATTCAGTTTCTTGGTCCTTTTTCGGCATCAGCCGCACGAGGTTTTCATCGTATGGGATAGTGATATCAACCAAAAACACCCTTGACTGCGCCTGATCTATCAACACGATATCAGGCTTATTCCAAGGAATCGTCCTATCCGTGATGATGGGTGGGTCCCAGTAGAGCTTGGCGCGGTCGTTCTCGAGAACCGGCTCCGGCGTGTACTTGTTATACGGCAACCGCCGAGACATGAGGCCATACTTTAGAGCGACCTCTTGGTGTAGGGCCCTAGCTGCTGGGTTGTGCCTGTGCAAATACTCAGTGTTGGCAAGCGTGGAACTGAAATTGTTGAATACTTTATTATTTTCCTCCACTGTATTCTTAAGATTTAATTAAGAGAACCGTAGGTCTAAATTTAACAATTTCATTTAATTAAGTACTTATGTGACTGTTGTGTTCTTGAATAAAATAAAATAAAATAGTAATAGGACGCAGGGTCTCCCCAGGTTGACGGCACAACCGACAAACGTCCAAGGTGCCATCTATTATTTATTCATTTATTTTCAGGCAACTAAGTACTAAAAGTACAGGCCTATACCTAAATATATAAAAACTTATAAAAATAACGTATAAGTTACTAGATACTAAAATACATTGACAAATGATGTCATCTCATCATAAACTGACTCATTTTTTGTGAAAATAAATAAAATATGAGTTTTGTAATCTCAGTTTTTATTATAGGTAAGTACTCTAGCACTGGCTGCGGCTTCACCCGCGTTTATAGACTTTATATACGGGTGGGCGGTGCGCGAGCAGCAAGCGGAATATGGACTATTCACGTTTGATATTGGCCCTCGAGTGTATTCATAGAGCATACTCTATAACAAACATAGCTTGGTTCTTATTAAATGAATCAGAGTTATTGAAATTTTGTGCGTGGTCGCCACTCGAGAACTTTACTGCCCCAACGGCCATCTGTTCTACGAGCACTGTGCCCCGCCCACTGCCACTTAAGTTTAGCAATTCTGAGAGCTATGTCGGTTACTTTGGTTCTCCTACGGATCTCCTCGTTTCTGAATCGTAGAAAACGTAGTGTAGGCAGGCCTCCCACTCGGTGGACCGATGACCTGGTGAAAGTCGCGGGAAGCCGCTGGATGCGGGCAGCGCAGAACCGGTTGTCGTGGAAATCCTTGGGGGAGGCCTATGTCCAGCAGTGGACGTCCTTCGGCTGATATGATGATTGAAATTTTGTAAGCACTTTCTAGACAGTTTATATAATATGTGTCTGTGTGGTCAGCCAGATTTCCGTAAAAAAAATTACAAAATTCTGTAAAGATTTGCATACAACTTTGACTGCTTAATATTCAAACCGAAGTACGTTTGATTGTACACAGCGCCTTAACCTTCCGAAATCAGTTTTTTATGTCTCGAAAAAGTATACTAGTGGAGCTCCGTAATTTTCTCAGTGCCAAATTTCATAGAGATCGATTCAGCCGTTTTGCCATTATGCTCATGCAAACATCTAAACACCTTACTTTTCATTATTTATATTAGTAAATACCTATGTTTTTGGTATATCAGTAAGAATCTATGTCATCATGATGTTATCTTACTAATACTCACCGTAAAACAACTTTATTTATGACTTGCACTGATAATGTCAGAAATTTTCCTTCGACTAGTCATAAAGTACCTACATATTGACTTACTACCTACTTACCTGATTATATTAGGCAAATAATTATTTTTTTAGATAAGTTGTTTTTTTTATTTAAAGTTCACTTTTATGCAATTAAGTTTTTAATAAAAAAAAAATATTTACGTTTTTATTTTACACTTTTTAGTTAGAATTTAAAAACGTTTTTATATGCTATAAAAAAATTGGTAAAAAAAATAACAAAAAAACCGGTAAAGTGCGAGTCAGAACCGCGCACAAAGGGTTCTGTACCATCATACTAGGTGGCGCTAGTTTCGTCACGTTTTTTGTATGGAGAATATTACTTTTTCTAATTTTTAGTACATATTTGTTGTTATAGCGGCAACAGAAATACATCATTTATGAAAGTTTTAACTGTCTAGCTATCACGGTTCATGAAATACAGCCTGGTTACAGCCGGACATACAGACGGACAGTGAAATCTTAGCAATAGTACGTTAGTACTAATATATGTATACTTTGGAAATAAGGTCCCGTTTTTACCCTTTGGGTACGGAACCCTAAAAAAAATATTTAAAAATTTAAGTGAGAATATTGCTAACCATCTTTAAATCGTTCAAGATCCTAAACGGTCATTCGAAATGAAAAGTGATTATAGAAATCTGAAGACGATTTTCAAATACATGTTCAATACTTGGTGTAGTTCGTCGACTTTATTATTTTTATTTTTCAAAATATGGTGTCTGGATGTCGCCCTCAGAGCAATAACTAAGTCGTCATATTTTTGTATTTTTTTATAATTCATAAAAATAAAAAATAAATTCATATTATTATTTTTTTATCATCACCCGTGGCATCATCTCACCTAATTTTGATTACTGTCATTCGTTTAGCGACACTCGCAAGATGGACGAATCGATTGTAACTGTGATTTTATAAGATTTTATTTTTGTATTACCAATCTATTACTTATTGTTTTTTTGTGCCTGGTCGGTGAATAAACGGTTTATATATCTATCTATCTATCACTGACGTAAGAATCATCAAAATCGGCCCACGCGTTTGATCTCCAGAGCGCCGCAAGAATCTCAGGAATCGGAGCTTCCGCTACCGCCTAGAAGGAGTATTCTCATCCCCTCGACCCATCAGAGCGGGAGTCCCCCAAGGCTCCGTACTTGCCCCCACGCTCTTTTCGCTTTACATCAGCGACATGCCCCGATTCCCAAGCGTCAATCTCGCGCTTTTCGCAGATGACACTGCGCTTTATCTGTCCAGCCGATCCGCGACCCTTATCGTCAAAAGCCTCCAATCCTCAGCCCAATTCTTAGGAGACTGGTTTAGGAAATGGAGGATCGAGGTAAACCCACAGAAGATCGCAGCGATTCTGTTTACCTTCAAACAGCTCAGTTCTATTAACAACCCCATCGACCGTAACATTACTATGTTTGGTAGCTCTATCTCTTGGGAACGCTCGGTCAAGTATCTGGGGGTAACCCTAGATAGTCGACTGACGTTCAAGGACCACACAGAACGAGTTCTCAACAAGGCCGCGTTCGTACTAGGCCGTCTCTACCCCATGACCAACAAGCAGAATAAACTGTCCCTTAGAAATAAGGAGACACTTTACAAAACTTGCATCCGCCCCATCCTCACCTACGCCGGAGTAGCTTTCGCTCACACCAGTCCCCGTCTCATTCACCGACTTCAGCTCATCCAAAATCACTTCATGCGTAGTGCCACGGGCTGCCTGTGGTTTCTAGGGAATGAAAATCTCCATTGCGATTTAGAGCTCCCCACCATAGCTCAATACCTGAAGCAGGCATCTATTCGATACTTTAAGTCTGCCGAACACCACCCCAACCCCCTATTCGTAAACGCCGCCGTTAACGAGCTACCCGCGAACCCCATTCGCGTAATCCGACGCCCCAGACATGTACTCACTGACCCCGACGACCCGACCACGCTAGCCGTAGCTGCCTTGACCCCGCCCCCTAACCCACAGAGAAACACTGCACCGACATTCTGCCCTCGCCGGCGAGGGCGGTGTCCCCCCGCTTCTGGCGCTTACCAGCGCTACCGGCATATACCAGGCCGCTTCTCTCCGATCCTCCCACGTCCAAGCAACGACCTAAGCCGAGGTCCGTGCCCACCTGGGCGCCCTTAGGCAATTGCATCTTTTTGCTTTGCACTAGGTTCAGTGTCTTCCGCACTCGCCTCCCCTGCACGGTGAAGTTGTAAAGGCCCCCACGGCCAACAAAAAGCTTGTCCTTTCGGAATCTCCAGAGCGCCGCAAAGGAACAAATATACATACGAGTACATATATTACAGGCTGATAAACACAATACCCTCCTTTGCGTCGCGCAATCAGGTAAAAATTAGTGTAGGAGCCGTTAACTGCGTGCTTCTACATATCATACTGAACAACTGTTCCCAAGAAACCCCGAGTCAGAAGGTCGCGGGTTCGATTTCCGGTGGAGTTAGTAAAGACAGAAGACTGAGTTTGACTGGTGGATAGGGCATTTTCTAAGCCCGCCTGGCTAGCCTCCACCATCTTATCTAAGTCTTGTCGCCAAACATCAATGTTAACCGGCTTGAAGATGAGCTAGCCAGTTCCGCATTGCGTTGTGGAATCTTGATAAGCCTGCTTCATAGAAATCGGAATAATATATAGCCCGCATCCATCTTCGGCATCATCGTCACTTACCATCAGGTGAGAAGATGCCAAGAGTCTACCAACTATGGATAAAATAAAATAAAATAATCAATTCTCAAAAGAAATTTTTTGACGCGCCATACAAATATACACAAAATTGGTCAATAAGCTGATCGATTTGTATGAAGACTTCAAATTTATAAACATATACAGAATGTAACACAATTAGTGTAGGTCACATTAACTGGGGCTTCTACTCATCATACTGAACAAATTTTGTTCTACGACTTTGCTGTAATCGCAAAAAAAATATTTGCTCTCCATACAAAATGATCAGCTGATCGATCAATTTTGTGCATTTTAGTATGGAGTACCTATTTAATTATTTTTTTGAGAATTAACTATGGGTTCCTTGGGGAAAGTTGGTCAGTATGTTGAGTAGAACCCCCAGATAACGGGTCCTACACCAATTTTTTTTCATCCTGTAATACCGAAATTTAAAAATAGAAGTATATTATAACCAGAGATAACACAACACAAATAACACACACAATACAAGACATTTTTTCTAACAAAATATTGTTACAAAACATTTTTTACCAATAGGTATAATACAGGGCAAATTCAGGAAATTAATATCATCAATGTGCTGGGTTTTGGCGCCATTCATACATTTTGTTGTACTGAACTTCGTGGTAATTTGTTTTCTGATCTTTTATTTAGTAGGTTCAATACCAATATGAGATTAGATAAAGTAGCGTATGAAACTGCACATAGCTAGGTTTTATGCAACAGTTTCATAAATTATTATAATGTAAGTATTTCTAAGTTGGGTACCTACTTATTATTATCAATTATCATCACTGGTAGTGTTTACTAACTGTCTGCCTTACAATATGTAGAAGTAAGTAGGTAAGTAGGTAGTTAGGTAACTCCTTATCTTCAAGTGCCTGATAATCTATTTTTGCACTGACTGTAATAATAACTAGCTACTCTATTAAATTAAAACAACACGGCGCCAACGACACGGCTAATCTACATAATACTTGATGTAGTACCTGCATTGTTGACACACGAAACTGATGCGCTGCCTTGACGCCTTGATTGTTCCTTAGTTAAATTTAGCAACCGGATGTGCTGAAATGTCATCTTTGCGTGATATGAATTTCAACGAGGCAAGCAGGCAGCTGCTTGTGTTAAGCAGAGAATTAAAAATGAAAAAATGTTTATTTCACTAGCAAAGTTCACAAATACACAATATACCTACTCGTGTATAAACATTGATGGGGCAGGTGTGTGTGTGTGTGTGTTTGTCCGCGCAACACTCCGAGGACGAAGTGGAACTCCTATATGAGGATATCTCTAGAGCTCTACATAATAGCTCCCGGACTCAATACACCATTGTTATGGGGGACTTTAACGCGAAACTGGGCAAACGAAGTGATGGTGAGCTGAGAGTGGGGCAATTTGGATATGGAGAGAGAAATGCACGTGGCCAGCTGCTGGCCGACTTTATGGAGAAGGAGGGCCTCTTTATGATGAACTCCTTCTTCAAAAATCCTAAACAGCGAAAGTGGACATGAATGCATCCCAATGGCGTAACGAAGAACGAGATCGACTTCATCTTGTCGACAAGAAGGTAAATATTCAATGATGTCTCTGTGATCAACTCAGTCAAAACAGGAAGCGATCACCGAATGGTAAGAGGCACATTGAATCTAAAAACTAAGCTAGAAAGATGTCGACTGATGAAGTCCACACTCCGACCAGCGCCCATCCAGCTCCAAAACCCCGAAAACTTTCAGCTCGAGTTGCACAATTGCTTCGAATGCCTAGGAGACTGCGAGAATGTGGACGATTATAACGACAGGTTCGTGGAAATTGTCCAAACGGTCGGGTCTAAGATTTTCAAAACTCGCCGTTCAAACAGAACCAAAAAAATCTCTGACTTCACCAGCAACCTCATGGAAGAAAGACGCAGATTGGTTTTGCAGTCCTCTGAAGACGCTACTCAGTATCGGCAACTAAACAGGCAGATCTCTAAGTCTCTAACTCGCGATTTGCGCCACTTTAATACAAATTGTATTAAAGAGGCGATTGAGAACAACAAAGGCTCAAAAGTGTTCGCTAGAGATCTGTCTGTTGGTCAAAGCCAACTGACCAAGCTGAAGACTGAGGACGGCAGGATCATATCGTCTAAGACTGAGTTGCTGGAAGAAGTTGAGAAGTTCTACGGACAATTGTACACGACCACACGTCTGCCTGTCAGTGATCTGGCTAAAGACCCAAGAGCTAGACTTACCCGACACTATACCGAAGATATCCCGGACGTCAGCCTGTATGAGATTAGAATGGCTCTTAAACAGCTTAAAAACAATAAGGCACCGGGTGATGATGGAATTACGGCTGAACTTCTGAAAGCAGGTGGAACACCGGTACTTAAAGCTCTTCAGAAATTATTTAATTCCGTTATACTTGAGGGACAAACGCCTAAGGCATGGCACAGAAGTGTGGTCGTGCTTTTATTCAAAAAGGGCGACAATACCCTGCTGAAGAACTACAGACCCATCCAGTGCGGTTCTCACTTCTGAGCCATGTCTACAAACTGTTTTCGAGGGTCATTACGAATCGTCTCGCAAGCAGGTTTGACGACTTCCAGCCTCCCGAACAAGCCGGTTTCCGAAAAGGCTTTAGTACCATAGACCACATACATACGCTGCGGCAGATTATACAGAAGACCGAAGAGCACAATCAGCCACTATGCTTGGCGTTTGTGGACTATGAGAAGGCCTTTGATTCAGTCGAAACCTGGGCTGTGCTACAGTTTCTCCAGCGGTGCCAAATTGACTATCGATACATCGAAGTGCTGAAGTGTTTGTATGAAAACGCCACCATGTCGGTTCGCCTCCAGGATCAAAACTCGGAACCTATCCAGCTGCAGCGAGGGGTGAGACAGGGAGATGTTATATCTCCGAAACTGTTCACCGCCGCCCTGGAAGATGTTTTTAAGCTTTTGGACTGGGGTGGACTCGGCATCAATATCAACGGCGAGTACATATCCCACCTCCGATTCGCTGACGATATCGTGGTCATGGCTGAGACTATGGAAGACCAAAGCACAATGCTCGATGGCCTCAGTAAGGTCTCTCAACAAGTGGGTCTTAAAATGAACATGGACAAGACGAAAATAATGTTAAATGTCCGTGTCGCACCCACTCCTCTAAAGGTTGGAGACTCTACACTGGAAGTTGTTGACGAATATGTATACCTGGGACAAACAGTCCAGCTAGGTAGTTCCAACTTCAAGAAAGAGATCAATCGACGAATCCAACTCGACTGGGCAGCGTTCGGGAAGCTTCGCAATATCTTCACGTCCCAAATACCGCAGTGTCTCAAGACTAAGGTCTTTGACCAGCGTGTGTTGCCAGTGATGACTTACGGAACTGAGACATGGTCACCCAAAGGGCAATGGAGCGTGCTATGCTCGGAGTTTCTCTGCGTGATCGAATCAGAAACGAGGAGATCCGTAAGAGAACCAAAGTAACCGACATACCTCTCAGAATTGCTAAACTTAAGTGGCAGTGGGCGGGGCACATTGCTCGTAGAACAGATGGCCGTTGGGGCAGTAAAGTTCTCGAGTGGCGACCACGCACCGAAAAGCGTAGTGTAGGCAGGCCTCCCACTCGGTGGACCGATGACCTGGTGAAGGTCGCGGGAAGCCGCTGGATGCGGGCAGCGCAGAACCGGTCGTCGTGGAGATCCTTGGGGGAGGCCTATGTCCAGCAGTGGACTTCCTTCGGCTGATATGATGATGACTAACGTAACATAGGGTGTGACAATTGACATTATTGATTCATGTAACTTGAACTTCTAATCGTCATCTTGAGCCATTTTCGCAAGTAATTCAGGTCCAGAGCCAATATTTAGATACTGTCTATGTCCAGCAGTAAGTGAAGTAGGTATACCTACCTACTGCATTTTCAATCCTTGCGTTTTTAAACCGACTTCAAAAAAAGGAGGAGGTTCTTATCAAAGTTCCACTGTAAGTTTTTTTTTATTGTATGTTCAGTTGTTCACTAATTACTCTGTTATGTGTGGACCGATTTTGAAATTATTTTTTTTATATAAAAGAGTATACTTTCGAAGTGATCCTGTTGTCACCAAGTTAGGATCTGATAATGGAATCCCAGGGAAATCGAGGCTAATTCTCAAATTTTATAGGCACGTGTAGGAGATCACGTCGGGGTCACCACTGTAGGAACGGTGTGTTGCTTTCTACACAACGCGAGCAAAGGGAGGATATCTCCGCTAGGCGAGGTGGTGTGCCTGAGGGTCTGGCCGTGGATAAGCCGTTGATGGTTGGTATTTGTGTAAATTAATACTCAGTGCTGTAGAAATGTTAATAGCGCGTTCTAGATATCGTATTTCTTTTGTCCTCTCGTCGCTTCACGCTTGTGTAAGTTATTTAAGGGTAGTACTTAGGTATCATTGATACCTGTCCGTTACAAATAAGAAATTAACGCGCCCTTAATTTTTTCTTCTTTTTTTTAATCTTTTAGTAAATCTTCCATAATCATAATACTTTATCTGTGTAAATTTCAGATAGCTACCGATTATGGTTTTAAAGATAAAGCCTTTTAAAGGTCAAAGAGACAGGCAGACAGATGGATGAACGGACGGATAGACAGACGGACAGAGTAGGCTTAATTAGTGATAGGATCCCTTTACCTGGCTAGGACACCTACAAATCTATGTAAAACTAAAAGTCAATGGGATACTCTTATTAAAAATATAGTTAAAAAAACTAAAAAACACGCTTTAAAAGCACATTAAACTAAAAAGTGAAAAATAATTATTAATATAAGCTGAAAACAATCATGAACGAAAAATACTAATAAAAAAGCGTGGGTTGCTCGATATATGAAAAATATGGCACAAAGCGCCCCACGCCTTTTCACAGTAATACCACAGTATAATAAAGAGTACTAGGTAATACTAGTATTTTTCGTTCATTATTGTTTTCAGCTTATTATTTTTCACTTTTTAGTTTAATGTGCTTTAAAAGCATGTTTTTTAGTTTGTTTTTTTAAGTATATTTATTTTTCATTTTTTAGTTCAGGATAATGACATAAACTTATGAAATTATTGTATTGTCACTGATTCTTGATAAATGTATACAAAGTTTGAATTAAATCTGCCCGTTTAAAGTGGCTCAAAACTGAGTGCAAAGGAGTCGTGTACAATTATAGAAACATACATACATACAGGTGAAGCTAATATAACCATGTTAAAAAGAGTAGAAAGAGAAATAATAAACCTTGCATCTGAACTTCGGCCTTCTTTTAAATAGCAGTTTTTGTCTTTTAAATAGTATCTAGTACTACTATAGGACAGCGACTATTTGAGGGCATATAAAAGTATTCTGTTTTGCCGACAATTGTACTGTTATGTCGACAATTGTACTGTTTTGTCGACTGTAATTGTGAAAACAAGCTTCAACGAAACCCAGAGCAACGATTCTGATCTGAAGTAACCGTATGTCAGTGTTCAGGTTTAGAATAATAGTTCAATGGGTTTAGGTGAGATACACGTGTAGATAAGGTTAATATAGGGTCTTGGTTGGGTAAGGTCAGCTGGTTAGGTAGCAAGGGAGCCAAGCGACGAGCTGTTAGGTTTGAATTTAAAGGCGACGCGCAAACCAAGCGAGCGAAGCGAGCATGCCGCGGTAGCGGCCGGCGAAGCGTTGGCACTAAATTCGCTCGTTGTCCTGGGTTGCGTTGCTAAGTCAGAAGCTTGTTACATAATATGGTCGGCAAAACAGTACTTTAAGAGAACAACTTGGTTTTTAAAAGACAAAAGTGCTATTAAAATGATAGCGCGTTTATTAGCACCCATTAAAAAAAAGTTTAAAAAACTTAAAAACCTACTTCAAAATGAAATTCACTCAAACGTCACTTTGAGTGAATTTCATTTTGAAGTCGGTTTTTAAGTTTTTTAAACTTTTATTTTTATTTTATTTATTTTTAGTGATAATGCTATCTATCTAACAACGTTATACCCAATCACCCACTCCATTAAATAATAAATCATGTGTTTCTTTAACAGATACAGATTCCTGTAGCTTCCATCATCATCTTAACAGAATGAAAGTAAAGGAGTTAAATCTTCCATCATCAGCTCATCTGAATAACCTGAAAGAATACAACTATCGGTCTATACTTACCTATGTATCTACGCAAAATATTTGAAGAATTATACTCTAACTCCTAAGCGTCGGTGGCTCAACCGGTAACGACTCGGTCCATCTAACCAGAGGTACCGGGTTCAAATCTGGACGGCCAATGTACCAATGAGTTTTTCAAAAACTTACGTACAATACTTACCGATTGCTTTAACGGTGAAGGAAAACATCGTGAGGAAACCTGCACATGCCTGCGAAAAAACTCGAAGGCTGTGTGTGAAGTCGACCAACCCGCACTGGGCCCGCGTGGTCGACTAAGGCCTAATCGCCCTGATTCAGGGTAGGCTCGAGGTGGGGACGTATATGAGCTGTAATGATGACTCCAACTCCTAACCGTTAAGGAGTTGTACCTTCCTTCATCAGCTCATCAACATGAAATGATGACTAATAGACGCCAAAATTTGAATAGTTTTAGGAAATACATGCAACACGTAATGCCTTTAAAATTTGAGGGTCGTTCTCGATTTCCCTGAGATCCAATCATCAGATCCTGACTTGGTGACAATGGGACCCCCTCGGGAGTATTCTTTCGAATAAAAAAATAATTTTGAAAATCGGTTCACAATCGGCGGAGATATCGCGTAACAAACATACAAAAAAAACATACAGTCAAATTGAGAACCTCCTCCTTTTTGAAGTCGGTTGCAAATAAGTTAACAGAGAATAAAAACTGATCACCATGTCAGCCGAAAGACGTCCAGTGGCCTCCCCTAAGGATTTCCATAACGACCGGTACTGCACTGCCCGCATCCAGCGGCTTCCCGCGACCTTTACCAGGCCGTCGGTCCACCGAGTGGGAGGCCTGCCTACGCTACGTCGTTCGATGCGCGGTCGCAATCGAGAACTTTACCACCCCAACGGCGCTCTGATCTACGAGCTATGTGGCCTGCCCACTACCACCTAAGTTACTGTTAAAAATTGATAATGTAAATAAAACAGGATAAGTGGGAGACATCTTGCTACTTATAGACATTTCGATAAAAATATAAACAAAGATTCAGGTTTGTGCGATGCACAACCATAAAGTAGGTTACCGACGATGAACATACAGAAAATAAACAGTGACGCAAGCGCAGCCAACATGTGGGGCTTCTTTAGTGAGAACATGAAATGGAATGGAACGTAGAAGACACTGTATTAGTATATATTTATTTGTATGTATAGAATACATGTATATATATATATATATATATATATATATGTATAATATATGTATAATATATAAATACAGGGTGGGAAGGAGTATACCGACAGATTTAAAAAAAAAGTAATATAAACATGGGCCAGTAAAGCCTAATTTTCGAGATATTAATTTTTTAAATAATTCACAAGTTCAAAAAATCTCAAGGGTAACACGCCCTAATAATATTCTTAATCTTATGTCAGATAAGATTGCTGCCTCAAAGTATCATGCTGACGTTGACTTCACTCGTCGTTTATCGTATGTTGTCGGAGTCGTTCGTAAAGTGTGAAGTTTTCTTTTTCACTCTTTAGACTATATATAATTTGCTCAAACTATCTACGATGATTGCTATGTCCGATCTAAGATCAAAAAAGTTCAGATAGAATGCTGTGGACAGTCCACAGCATTGTATCTGAAGTTTCAAGTTGAAGCCTTTTTTTTTAAACATGGTACAGGTTAAATAGTATCTCATCGGCGGTATACACAGAAATCGGAATTTATTATTTCGATTTATATGGCGGTATAGGTGTGTTATGTGTAATTCGCTTGTCTTCGACGATGTCTTACACTTGCACATACTTGTTATCGAATATTTTGGAGAGGTTTATGTCTTATATGTGTGTGTACAGTGTACGTACAGGTTTGTTTGATTGGCTTCACATTGAATTTATCTGAGGTTCGATCTGAACTTTTTTTTTGACCTGACTGTCACATGTGCAAGTTTTCAAAATACAAATACTTAGGTAACTACATCACGTAAATTACTACAAAACAACTTTAGAGTAGAGTTCGCATCAGACGAGAGCGCTGTTTCTTTGAGATATGACGTCATCAGGAATTTTTTTGTAGACACGTAGAGGTGTTTGAAACATCTAAATTAGAACACCGTAAACATCCCTACCCTAATTTTTCTTATGACGTCTTAGTTTAAAGAAACAACGCGCTCGTAGATCTGGTCTGATGCGAACTATACGATGACGTCATAGCTCAACGAAACAGTAATAAGCAAAGAAGTACATGTATATCGATGGTAATAAGCAAACCAGGTTTGTTTACTCAATTTAGAGATTTATGCAACCAAAAAAAATTGACAATTTTTTTTTGGTCAAATCACATAAACGTTTTTGGAATTCCCCTAATAGTTTTATCAGCTGATTGCCTAAATTTTTATGGGAAGTCCAATAATATTTTTGCGAATTCGATTCGATTTTTATAATCTAGGTATCTTATCTTCAAGCCGGAACACATTAATGTTCTTAACATTGATGTTTGGCGGCAAGATTAAGAAAATGCCCTTCCACCAACCAAACCGAGTCTTACAAAGTTAGACTCCGCCGGGAATCGAACCCGCGACCTCCTGATGTGAAGCAAGTGGCCTTAACCATTACGCCACGGAGGCTTGCTTGTGGACTTGGCCCCCGTGTGTGGAGTATCTATGGCCTAATCTTCCCAAGATTGGGAAATCCCCTGCCCCAGCACTGGGGACGTTAATGGGTTGTTAACGAACCATGCATAGGCACACACTGGACACTTCATACAACGGGCCAGAAATTGCCAGAAATGACATTTCAAAAAAGGAATGACGGAACAAACAAAATGGCGGCGAAATCATATACGTTCGACAACCAAACTGTTACCAATCTGTATCAATCTGGGTGACGAGGGGGTGAGGTCGCAATCTAGAAAGCGGCAGGGAGTGTCCATACTGTATGTTAGTACTAATATATATACTTTGGCATAGGTTTTCAATTCGCACTAGGGAGAGTTGGCGGGTTGTCTAAAAATGTCCCCGTGTGTAAAAAAAAATAAACTGTATACTGCGTCATTTATGTACTCATTTTGTGTCTAAATCACAAAATGAGTACATAAATGACGCTGCTAAACTATGATGTCACGCCTAGGTATTTCAAACATTTTTAGAACAAAATTTCGTTTTTGACAGATGATAAAAAGTAACTCAGATGACTAGCATTCGTCATCCCTATTCAATAGCTCCAACCATTTGGAAACCAACGCAAATACGATCGGTTTTTTTTACGTGTCTAAACACCAATTATATAAAACCATTTCCAAAGAGTCTAGTCTACTATGAAACGGGGTACAGGGTACCAATGGTACTACCATTTCGTTTGAAACTTGACCTAGATCCACTCGACCCAGATTCGCTGCAATACGTTTCATGGGAACTCATTAAAAAACCATGTAGCATTGAAGTTTCTTGGATTCATGGAATAATAAAGAGACGGCAGAGTAGATAATGATTGGGCATTCGGCATCGTCCGTCTGTTCATACGACCCATCTGTCTGTCCGTCCTTCCAGATCCTAGGGTACAGATGATGCCAAGGGCTTCATCATATCAGCTCATATACGTCCCCACCGAGGGGTTCGAGCCTACCCTGAATTAGGGCGATCAGGCCTTAGTCGACCACGGGGGCCAGTGCGGGTTGGTCAACTTCACACACAACCTTCGAGTTTCATCGCAGGCGTGTGCAGGTTTCCTCACGATGTTTTCCTTCACCGTTAAAGCAATCGGTAAGTATGTACGTAAGTTTTGAAAAACTCATTGGTACATTGGCCGTCCAGATTTGAACCCGGTACCTCTGGTTAGAAGAACCGAGTCGTTACCGGCTGAGCCACCGACGCTTTTACGCGAAGGGCTTACCAATTGTAAATTTATAAAAAAGCCGGCCAAGTGCGAGTCGGACTCGCGCACGAAGGTTTCCGTACCTTTATTTATAAAAATCAAGTTTCTTGTATGGAAGCCCCCCTTAAATATTAATTTTATTTTAATTTGATTAAATATTTTTAAAGTGAATAACACAACTCAATATTCTGTGAATATTTCATCAAGCGTCTACCTGTAGCCGTTATCAATATCGAGCAAAAAAATCAGGTTTGTGGTATGGAGACTCCCCGCTTATTTTGCACTTTTTCTAATTTTTAGTATTTCTTGTTATAGCGGCAACAGAAATACATCATCTGTGAAAATTTCAACTGTCTAGCTATCATGTCATTTAACCGCCTCCGTGGCGTAATAATTAGTCCATTCGCTTCACACCAGGAGGTCGCGGGTTCGATTCCCGGTGGGGCCAATTTGTAAGACTCGATTTGGTTGATGGTAGGGAATTTTCTAAGCCCTCCTGGCTAGCTACCACCATCTTGTCTAAGTCTTGCCGCCAAACATTAGTGTTAACAAAATTGATGTGTTCTAGCTTGAAGGTAAGATAGCCAGTTCTCCATTGCGTTGAGGAATGTTGGTAAGCCCGCTTTCATCTTCGGCATCATCGTCACTTACCATAAGGTGAGATGATGCCAAGGGATTACCAATTGTGAAATTAAAAAAAATGGTTCATGAAATACAGCCTGGTGACAGACAGACGGACAGCGAAGTCTCAGTAATAGGGTCCCGTTTTTACCCTTTAGGTACGGAAAAAAGAGCCCGTCTCTGCCCGTCTATCTGGGGGCTGTGACTCACAATACTTAATAAACTGCTTACTACTTAATTTCAAACATTTCCGACTGTATGTTAGTGTTTAGGGTACGTTCTCTTATCTGGGCATTCTTAAAAATCTCTATTAAGTGTACAGACTGCCGGTAACATCTACATTTGTTATCCATAAAAGCGGAGAGGGAGAGAACTATAAGAGAGAGAGAGAGAAGAATAAGGGGCAGCTTTGATATTTAAGTTTTTCAACTTGAACAGAGCCGTCTCATTAAAGATAGGTACGTCTCCTTTTCCCATATAAAGTAATCATCATCATCATATCAGCTCATATACGTCCCCACCGAGGGGCTCAAGCCTACCCTGAATTAGGGCGATCGGGCCTTAGTCGACCACGCGGGCCCAGTGCGGATTGGTCGACTTCACACACACCCTTCGAGTTTCTTCGCAGGTGTGTGCAGGTTTCCTCACGATGTTTTCCTTCACCGTTAAAGCAATCGGAGAGTATATGTACGTAAGTTTAGAAAAACTCATTGGTACATTGGCCGTCCAGATTTGAACCCGGCACCTCTGGTTAGGGGGACCGAGTTGTTACCGGTTCAGCCACCGACGCTTTTATAAAGTAATATTCTCATCATTACTCAGTCTACTCGGGTTTTACTTTGGAATTATTATATCAGCTCATATACGTCCCCACCAAGGGGCTCGAGCCTACTTTGGAATACAAAGAAACAATTACAAGGCGTTTACAAATATATCTGGGTGGTTGACGGGAAGGTACTTGTGAAGAAAGCCGATGGCGACAAGTCTATCTGGGTTAGAGCGGAAAGTGAGATAAAAGATCTACTTAAAGTGAAGTGAATTTATTATTTTTTATACCTATGTGTTAGTGCGTTTTTAAAAAAAAACGGAAAAAAGTACCTACCTCCCATACGAATCCAAGTTGTTAGTTACTTTTTCTCAAAAATGGCAGTAACTTTTATAATCAAACTTTGTGAATAACTAGGTCTTAATAAAGCCTACTTCACTGGGTACTTCATTATTCCAGGAAAAATCTGAGTAACGTACCTCCCATACAAAAAAAAATATTTCTAATGCGACAAGTCGGATATACCTATTTGTACTTAATGTAGGTATATTGTTGATTTGTCTATGCCTGACTACGACAGACGGTGAGGGCTTTGCGAGCAGGGTTGGAAAAAAAACAGATTTTTATTCAAAAAGAACAAAACATTGTTTATAATCAATAAACACAAAAACATGTTTCAAATCAATTTTTTGAAATCGTTTTGAACATGATTTAAGCATTGTTTTAAACACATTTTACGATATTGATGTTCTATTTATGTTTTGTATTTTTTTTTAAACAGGTCTGTATTTTTTTCAGTGTTTTAAACACCAGTTTTCAACAAATTGTTTTATATGGCCCATAATAAATCTGGTAAATGAGTAGTTTCATAACTGTATAGATAGAGCCTGGCCTGGTCTGTGTTCACAAAACAAATATGTTTTTATGGTTTGTTTTGAACGTGGTTGAAACAAAATGTTTTATAAATTGTTTTAAATTGGTTTGTATTTTTTCCAGTGTTTTAAACAGTATTTTAAACACTTATTTTAAACATTGCTAACCCTGTTCGCGAGACAATATGCACAGTGAAATTGTACAATTTATTTTTAATAAATGTTGATTCTGATAACATGATATGATGTCATTCATTTTCATCCCATGTCCTTTATTTAATCTTATCAAATGCTCTAGAACACAAACCAGGAGCTGGCAACCCTAAGTACACACAATACGTCTAGGTACTACTTGAGAAAGTGTGTATATTTGATGTGATCAATCACTTTCGTAGACTAATGCTTGTGTTTTGCAAGTTTCCCGACTCCTACAATTTGGGGATCTTCGAGACGAGAGTGAATATGTATTATTTGAGTTTTCTTGTACCACCCTCGACTACATCGTCACTTACCATCAGGTGAGATGTAGTCAAACGCTCTCAATTTTTTTTTAAAAAAATATCGGTTGTGCTCATTGTTTTGTTGCTATTCAGTCCAGTACAAGTCATAAAATGACGTCAAGTAATGACCACTCGTGACTAGCAACTAATTTTAAATTAAAATATGCATTTGAAATGACGTAGATTCCGTATAGTACTTACATAAGTAGATGTACAACATACAACATACAGTCGAATTAGAACGTCCTTCTTTTTTGAAGTCCGTTAAAAAGTACTAGAAATCCCAAGCATCGACTGGACTAAACCACAACTAAACTGACCCATAATAATACTCACTTAGTACCTACGTACGCACATGGTCATAACCAGGGGTGTCCAACATAATGTGGTGGAGGGCCAGATTTAGGATTTAAAAAATCAAAACTTTATTTACTTATGTTAGGAGGAAGAGTAAATTTAAAAAAAAAACCTACCTAATGCGATGACTGAGACCTTTTTTGTTTGCACAATGCATCTATTGTCTGTATCTTTGTTCAACTTTTGTGCCGCGGTTGGTAGTTTCGCGCAATAATACGTTAGATGGCTTGAAATTTATCTAGTTCGCGGGCCAGATGAAGTGCCTTCGTGGGCCGGATGGTGGCCCGCGGGCCGTATGTTGGACAGGATTGGTCTAGACTAAATTGTTAATATCCGCTCAAATACCTAACAATCTATGACTAGTTTGTACCAAATAAACAACAGTTCAAGATGATGGCGACGAACTGCGGTGACGAAACAACAAACGACTTCTTCCTTACTCATATTATAAACGCGAAAGTTTGTTTGCATGTATTTATGGATATTTGTTGCAGTAAAGTTGGGGCAGTAAAGTTCTCGAGTGGCAACCGCGCACCGGAAAACGTAGCGTAGACAGGCCTCCTACTCGGTGGACTGGATGCGGGCAGCGCGACCGGCGTCGTGGAAATCCTTGGGGGAGGCCTATGTCCAGCACTGGACGTCCTTCGGCTGATATGATGATGGATGATGGATATTTGTTACTCTTTCACGCCACAACAGATCTGGATAAAATTTGGTAGTTAGACAGATTAGGACCTTGATTAACACATAGGCTACTTTTTTCTACACACAGCGCACCGTCGGAGGCAGTCATAGAAACTATGTTCACGCGAGCGAAGCCGCTAGCAAAAGCTAGTAATAAATAAAACTGTTACCTATGTTTACGAAGTAACTACGCGTAGTATCTCATCTGTGCCTATGTGTTGTTGTATGAACTTTTCATAGGTAGGTACTCGTAGACAGTGTTTTTTATATACTTATTAGCTTTATCCCGCGGCTTCGCCCGCGTGGACATCGTTTTTATGACTGCCTTTGTGGGTGAGTGGCGGTGGGAGCGTGGAAATGAATTTTCTCTAGATCCCTATCCCAGAATAATTTATTAGAAAATTAACAAAAACCAAAAACAATAATCAAAAATGTACTAAATTGTTGCGATGGGAGTCGGTTTTTTACGTGTTTAGCGTTTTCTAAAGTGAATAAATGTCACTGTGCATCGATTTCACTAACCAAAGAAAAGTATTTTCTGTTATTAGCTTGATTCCACTGAGTTTACCCCCCGGACGACCGTATAGGCGTCACAGATACTACTGCGTACAGGTACTCCAAGTTTTAAACATCTTCGTCGTAGTGACATTCCCAGTTCATTATTTTTCTCAATCATCTCCTTCTTACCCGACTGCGCCAGAAGGAAAGTTATGTTTTTCGAGTGTATGTAATGTATGTTTATTTCTTTGGCACGTCCTGTAGCCTAAACGGCTTTATGGATTGGAGTTCGAGGTGTCGTTAAATTTGTCTTAATCCCGTGAGTGACAGGATACATTTTTACCCGACTAGCCAAAAAAGAGGTTCTTAATTTCTTTGGCACGCTCTTATAAACGCACGTATAAACGGCTTAGCTTGATGGATTGCGAGTTCGAGGTGACGTTAGATTCGTCTTAATCCCGTGAGTGACATAAGATACATTTTTACCCCACTGTCCAAATAATAGAAGTTTAGTTTTTATGCAGTCAGGTTTTTAATTTCTTATTAATTCCTATAGTTATTCAGGAAATCTCTCTCTATGATAGGAAAAATCTGAAAATCCAACGGAAGTCCTACAACCACTCCTAGAAAGTATTTTACCTACTTACATATTTCGACCACCCCGCTTTACATCAGGAGGTCGCGGGTTCGATTCCCATCGGAGTCTACTGTTTTTCGGTTTGGTTGGTGGAAGGTTTACTAAGCTCGCCTGGTTAGCTACCACCATCTTATGTAAGTCTTGCCGCCAAACATCAATGAAAACAATATAGATAGTTCCCCATTTCGTTGGGCAATCTTAGTAAGTCCGCTTACATCTTGGGTATCAACGTCACTTACCATCAGGTGAGATGATGCCAAGGGCTTACCAACTGTGGATTTAAAAAATATTAAAAAAACACTTAATCATATGTAGATAAGCGTGTGTAAGAGTCGGTGGCTCAACCGGTAACGACTCGGTCCTCCTAATCAGAGATGCCGGGTTCAAATCCGGGCGGCCAATGTACCAATGAGTTTTGAAACTTACGTATATATACTCACCGATTGCTTTAACGGTGAAGGAAAACATCGTGAGGAAACCTGCACACACCTGCGAAGAAACTCGAAGGTTGTGTGTGAAGTCGACCAACCCGCACTGGGGCCGCGTGGTCGACTAAGGCTCAGGCTAATTCAGGGTAGGCTCGAGCCCCTCGGTGGGGACGTGTATGAGCTGATATGATGATGTAGATATCTTCTTAAAAGCACATAGAAACAACTCACATGATTTTGTTAGATAATGCAGTCAGGTGATCTGATAAGAGTGATAAGGATAGGATATGCACGCGTGGGGAAGGCGTGAAATGAGCGTGCTGCAGCGTGACCGTGTCGCTCAACTGATTATAGGAAAGACGGTTTAACGCCCGATGTTTTGAAAATGTTTTGAAAGAGCATCGATGGCGCAACGGCAAGGGCCGCTACCTCCTATCCAAGAAGGCGTGGTTCGAGTCCTGCCACGTACCAATGTGTTTTCGAATTTTAGTCTCATACGTAAGTTTATCCGAAGCTTTTACGGTGAAAGAAAACATCGTGAGGAAACCTGCACACGCCTTCGAAGAAACTCGAAACTCGAAAGTTGCACTGGGCCCGCGTGGTCGACTAAGGCCCGATCACCCTAATTTAGAGTAGGCTCGACCCCTCGGTGGGGACGTAATATATGAGGTGATGTTTTGAAAATCAATCAAATCAATTGATCACCACCTACCTCGTTGTTCCTACGTCCCAGATGCGCAAGTTACACCACTTTCAGGTAGATACCTCTTAATAGTATCTGGCTTTTTCCCGCGGCTTCGCTCGCGTGATCATCTTTATTTATTATGACTGTCTTTGATGGTGAGTGGTGCACGAGCCACCAGAACGTAATAGACATGAGTCTACTCGAGATCTCTCGGGAACTATATCGGGCTATTCTATTAAGCAGTCTATGTCACTTCCCACCCCCTCAACTATTTCTATGCGAAAAATCACGTCAATCCATTGCTCCGTGGAAACGAGTTTTCCCCAGATCCCTCGGGAACTATGTGGGCCTATGCTAATTAGTAGTCTATGTCATTTACTATCCCCTCAATCATCTCTATGAAATAAAAAAACACAACAATCCCTTGCTCCTTTAAAGAAATTATGCAAAAAAGAGTATATTTTCAAGTCTCTCAGGAACTGTATCGGACTATACTATTATCACAGGATAAAAAAGTAGCTTATGTCGTTCTACATAACACAGACTATGTGCAAGCCTTTGGCAAAGATTGGTTGAGGCGTTGAAGCGTAAAGAGAATCTTACCTCTTCAGAACTACCTACCAAATTCAGCCAGATACGTTCAGTAGTTTTTGCGTGAAGGAGTAACAAACATCCAGACATACATCCATACATACAAACTTTCGCGTTTATAATATTAGTAAGGATTATGGTAGATGACTTTTATTATGCCAAAAAAGAAATTATTTTTTACCTAAAATAGTCTTTATTCTTTGCCTAAACATATTTAATGTAACGTGTTGGCTGTTTGTTATCCCAAATAAACAAAATAAATAAATTAAAATAAAATAACAATTTTATGTTTTGAATTGCGATCAAAGCTCCATCATTCAACAAAACAAGTTGTTTTGTTTGAATGTCTTATCTCAGTTCTGAATGACACGTCCGAGTTGGGACAGTCTAAGTTGGGGTGTCCCATGACGACATTGTAAACAGCACTGTTTATTTCTATATTTCCGGTGTCAGATGCCTTATCGTCATCATCATCCTATCAGCCGAAGGACGTCCACTGCTGGACATAGGCCTCCCCCAAGGTTTTCCACGACGACCGGTTCTGCGCTGCCCGCATCCAGCGGCATCTTGTCAAAACTGTTTATCTTAAAATTTGAGATTATCACAACAAGCCTTTTCATTCGATACGTCAAACATATTTTGAAAAACTTTTTTTACTATTTTCTACTCCCCCCAAAAGTTTATTATCCTCATTTATTTACTTTGTCCGTCTTTGGGTCACCTACTTACATATGTGTATAAAATTTCAACTCAATCGGTCCAGTAGTTTCCGAGCAAATTGGCTGTGACGGACGGACGGACAGACAGACACACGAGTGATCCTATAAGGGTTCCGTTTTTACCTTTTGAGGTAAGGAACCCTAAAAATTGATATAAATGACATACTGCACTGGTCAAACTGTTATTGAACTCTCATATCTTTTTTATTTTTTATTTTTATTCACAATTGGTAAACCCTTGACAACATCTCACCTGGTGGTAAGTGACGATGTTGCCGAAGATGGAAGCGGGCTTACCAAGACTCCCCAATGCAATGGGGAACTGGCTATCTTATCTTCATGCCGGAACACACCAATGATATCAACATTGATATTTGGCGGCAAGACTTAGATAAGATGGTGGTAGCTAGCCAGAGGCGGGCTTAGAAAATGCCCTACCACCAACCAAACCGAGTCTTACAATTGACCCCGCCGGGAATCAATCCCGCGACCTCCTGTGTAAAGCCAGTGAACTTTGCCTCTGAGCTACGGAGGCGGTTAATTGTATTTTTAAACTGACCAAAACTAATATAATATTACCTACTGATTGTTACAAATCATACATAGGTTCCCTTGGTTACCTTAGATATATGGCTCAGTGGTTAGTGCTCTTGACTACTGATCGGTTCGATCCCCACCCAGGGCAAACGTTTGTGTGATGAGCAGATTTGTTGGCTCTGTGTCTGGGTGTTAAATATCTATATATGTATGTATTTAAACGTATATAAGTATGTATATCAGTCTCTGGTTCCCATAACACAGGGAATCCTACTTTGGGGCCAGATGACCATGTGTAATTTGTCCCAGAATATATATATAGGCAAGTGCATAGTACAAAGATATGGATTTAAATAAAAACATAAAAGATAGGCATTTTTACTTACTCTTTATTATCTTAAATACGTGATATCACAGATAGACCTTAATAATAACTTAAAGTTTATAATTATAGGCACACTCACTTAAATATTTTTAACTAATGTTTCCGTTACAAATTAATGTGATAAGTGTACACTTACTAGAAAATATCTACTACATTTTAAATTATTAACATAGATAGCTTATTTATTTGTTTTATTTTAAGATAGTCACATTTTAAGTGTAATTATGGCACTTACTTAATGAAACTTTCTACAAATTCTAATTCGCGCACCTATCTTATACATATGTATTTTCGTCAATTTTCTTACCTATAGGTACAGAAATCACTCTTTATCGCCTAAACTGAAGTGATGCCAGTAATCTCTGATATCTGCGAAATTATATCCCCGAAGTGTACCCAACTCGTAGATCCACAAAGCTAAGAGTCTTCATTTACAATTTTGAACAGAAACAAATTAACTTCAAACAGGAAACTAAGATTCCCCTCGATTTGTCTAGGATGCCATCATCAGATCCTAGTTTCCTTATCATGGTACCACCCTTGTGATATCTCCTTTCCAACAAAAAAAGAATCATCAAAATCGGTTCATAAACGACGAAGTTATCCGCGAACTCACACATACGGTATTTACGGTATAAACGGTCGAATTGAGAAACCTCTTCCTTTATTTAAGTCGGTTAATAAAAAACGTTACACTCCTTTTTTGACAGTCGTGTAAAAACTGTGAACCACTGAAAGCACTGCAACTGCCTCAGCACTCGTCGAATTCCGGTAAAGCTGGTAAAATCAAACACTGTACTCTCGAGATTCTCCTCTGCGTGACGCTGCATTTTTGTAGTTCCGTGGTGCTGCACTCCTTGCCCTCGGGGAGCGGCGGGAGACTGCGCCTGGGCCGTCTCGGCTGGAGGACCCATTCCGTTGCGAAGTTGTTCAGCTCCTTACAACGGAGCAAGTCCACGTCTTGGTGTGACGGAAGTACGAAGAACGCTAGTTTGACCATTGTTTTAGTCAAATAACTGCTTAGTGAAATTGTCTAGACGTCGAAAATCGAGCACTCGCTGCGAGACGCTAAAGCTGACTGACCCAGCCAGCTAACACACCTACAATGTTGTGATGTGTGTGCTACAAGTATATCTCTTGATACTTTATTTTTAGTACAAATACGACGAAAACAAGGCGTTTAATTAGTCAGTCGATAGCAAAACATGGAACGGTGCCAAAACGAATTATTGACCAAGATTTTGTATTTCTGTTATTTTTAAAGTAAGTTTTTAAGTACCGCCAAAGAGTAAGGAATATTACTTTAAAATTGGTACCGCCTCTGTCGCGCAGTAGGGCCAGTAGGCAAAGGCAGCGGCTAGTTCACTAGTTGTAAACTAAAATTAAAAGCCTTTAAGGCCTTAAGATAGGTCAAATGATAATATTCAATTCAAATTATTGAAAGACTGTGTAAATGTGCTATGGAAAAAATATATAATATACTTTAAAGTAATAAAAAATCGATTAAATTGAATACAATTTTAAAAATATTACCACTTTTGATGTAAGAAAATAATATACTGTAACTAGACCCTGTTTTCGGCATTAATTGTAAAATTTCTCGAAAACAAATAGTTAATGTTGAAAGAAACCAACACACAAGAATCGGTGACTTTAAGACTTTTAATTTTAATTAAATACATCTTTTTAAACTTATTTGAAAATACAGAAAAGTAAAAATCGAGAATTGGGCGTTCGGTTTCAACGTAACAGCCGCGCTGAATCCCGCATTGATTTAAACTTAAAATGAATATACTTACGTTCGATATTATTTTAACACGTATCAACCTGCTCGGATTAAGACATCTTAAAGCCTTAAGGGCCCCGAAGACCACCAAAGGCAATTGTCAATTTTACGTGTTTGACAATAGCCATTGATCGTTTACAAATCCAATTGAAGTGATTGTCAATCGCTACTACATGATTGATAATTTTGATTAATGCTTATTGACAAGTACCTATCTTTCAGGCAGGTAATTGATTGTTTCACCTCAGTAAAACATCATGACTCATCCATCAATGACAATCGTTTTGGTTATTGGCGCGTCTGACAACATAAAGAAAATTGAACAGAACACATCTGAACTCTATGCCAAAATAGGGCCGAGAAAAATTCACTGTTGATTGAAGCTACATTAATTGCACTTCAAATGGCATTGTCAATAACCTAACATATTGACAACTGCCATTGAGCGTCCCCGGGGACCTTAAGGTTCTTTGAGGAAAGGCATTCGTATCATGAGTAGAAGCCATCAATTTTACTACACTTTTCCAGCTGTTTGTCTTGTTGCCAATGTTTTAGAGTTTCGGTGTAAGGGAATAAACAAGTAATTAAGTAATCGCCTGCATGGCGCAGTGGTTAGTCCACCCGCTTTAAACCTGGAGGTCGTGGATTCCATTCCCGGCGGGGTTTAACTTTGTAAGACTCGGTTTGGTTGGCTGTAGGGCATTTTCAAAGCCCGCCTGGATAGCTACCACCATCATATTAAGTCTTGCCGGAAAACATCAATCAGTTGATGTGTATGGCATACATAGTCAGTTACCGTTACGTTGGGGGTCTAAGGTAAGCCGCTTCTTTCTTTGACATCATCTTCTCTTTCGACCAGGTGACTCTTTAGTCTTTCTTGTAAGGCTTTCTTGACTCTCTTTGACATCATCTTCTCTTTCGACCAGGTGACTCTTTAGTCTTTCTTGTAAGGCTTTCTTGACTCTCTTTGACATCATCTTCTCTTTCGACCAGGTGACTCTTTAGTTTTTCTTGTAAGACTTTCTTGACTCTCTTTCAAACCACGTTAAGCCGTTGGAGCCGGTTGCCATCACTAGATGACAGTCGTTACAACACAGATGAGATACTAGTTACATGTTAAGAGGACTGTGAATCCACGGCGAAAATTTGACTTTTCATAAAAACGGTGAGTGATTTTCACCGATTTGGACCAATTTTTTATAAATTGTCAATAAAAAGAAAAGCTAGGTTTAAAGGTTTCGATTTTTAAAGTGAAACTTTTATTACATCATCTCAATTTTTTCGTCTGTGTGTTGCATGTCGCGTGACGGTCGCTTTCGTCTGACGGTATGATCGTTTCGTCCTCTGTACCGTAGCGAGAGCAGCCATGATCGTTTCGTCCTCTGTAAAGTTTCACTTTTACCGTGGTTTCATAACACCACACACTTATTTTTTTTTTAATCATTGATTAAAAATAAACAAATAATAGCCGCAATTAGTTTTGTATGAAAAACACGTGAACATTGAACTTATTTACTTTATTAAATTATTAAGATATTAAGAGCGTCGGTGGCGTAATGGCAAGGGCCGCTGCCTCCTGTCCGGGAGGTCGTGGTTCGATTCTACCACGTACCAATGTGTTTTCGAATTTCGATTTCATATGTACGTTTATCCGACGCTCTTACGGTGAAGGAAAACATCGTGAGGGAACCTGAACACATCTGCGAAGAAACTCGAAGGTTGTGTGTGAAGTCAACCAACCCGCACTAGGCCCGCGTGGTCGACTAAGGCCCAATCGCCCTAATTCAGGGTAGGCTCGAGCCCCTTGGTGGGGACGTATATGAGCTGACGTGATGACTTTATTAAAAAAACAAAATCCTATAAACCTAGCTTTTGTTCTGACTGACAACCTATCAAAAATAGGGATGACGACAGCATCAGAAATAAATGATGAACTCTTGATCACTAAATTGCCCTCCTACTGAAACCTCGAAAAACCTTACTCGTTTTGTTTTCCATCAAGTCTTCGATTTTTAAATCACTAAAATCACAAAATGAGTACTTAAACGACGCTGCTAAACTATGACGTCACGCCTGGGTATTTCTAACATTTTTAGAACAACATGTCGTTTTTGTCAGATGATCAAAAGTAACTCAGATGACTAGCATTCGTCGTCCCTATTGGTCAAAATCGGTAAACATAAAGAGGTGAAAATCGTTAACACCGTTCAAGTAACTAGTATCTCATCCCCGACCGTACTTATGAAAAGTCGCAGCGTCACATTCCTCTTAAGCCGTGTCAGATGCCTTGTAGGTTATAGGCGGCTTCAACAATTTCACACAGTGGGGTTCGCCAACTAGCCCTACAACCTACACCAACCAGGACTTGGTCCCCGTACGTGTGTGGAGTATCTATGGCCTAACCTTCCCGAGTTTGGGAAGATAGAAGATGCCCCAGCCCCAGCAGTGGGTTGTTGACGATTCAGAGTAGATGTAATAAAGTCGCTGAGGTATTTTATTGTACTATTGACGTTTGCACTTCAAATTCAAAAATTCTTCGCAAACTTCACTGTCAAATCGTGAAAAGTTTGCGAAGAATTTTTAAAAGAGCGAGCTCGAGGCGAAGAATTTCGCATGTCTGTCCGGATGTCTGGCTGTTTTCCTCTACATTTCTCAATCGATTCTCATGAAATTTTGTGAGTAGGTTCAATAATTAAATGGATTTTTTTTTTATTTAGGTTTTGGAAATTTTTCAAAATGGCCGAGCCATGGGGGTTGAAAACTTTAAAAAATATCATATTTCAGTCATTACGAAAAACTCGCGAGATCTACAGCTCACAGAATCACGAGTTAAGAACGAGTTTATTGAAAATAGTGGCGCACGCCGTCATTTGTCTGGGCACCTTTTAAAATGTGACACTGTTTCTAAGTACTTTGTGTATATGTCGCAGCCATCTGGTTAAATCTGCCATTTGATTGAAAGGCTATCCCGTTGATTGAATGGCAACATTCAATTGAATGGCTAAAGGACAACTGGCCAAGTCGTTGAATGCAACGTTCAACGACTTGGCTAAACGTCATTTAGCCAAGTGGTAATTACGACACTTTTTTTTATTATTTTTTATTCACAATTGGTAAACCCTTGACAACATCTCACCTGGTGGTAAATGACGATGTTGCCGAAGATGGAAGCGGGCTTACCAAGATTCCCCAACGCAATGGGGAGCTGGCTATCTCCAAATAAAACTGATTATTTTTTTATTTTGCGACGCATTCTGCTACCCATCGGGAGTCGCGAGGCTCTTTGACTGAACCTCTATATGTATAATCAATCAAACTTGACCAACCATTAATATCACTCGCTTCGCTCGCTCATTTACAGTTTATTACATAGTAGATTTATTTTATCCACAATTGATAACTACATGTTACACGCTACAAATCCCTTACAACGAAAAGGGAGTTGGCAAAAATTTGTCTTTTAAAAAATATATATGTGAGCGAGCAAAGCAAGCCATATTAGAATCGGTCAGATTTTTTTGATTATATAGTAAAGCTGATTTGATAGATTTGATTATACAGCGAGGCTCCTCCCACCCCCATGGGTAGGAGAATGCTGCACAGAAGAAGAAACGCTACACGCTTCACGCTACATGCTACGTGCTTCACGCTACGCGCTACACTTCACTACACTGAGGAGGTTCAATCAACGTTCAGGCTAGCTTACAATCAACCAACTAGTTGAACGTTGAGTGACGTTTGTTCAATAAACGTTCGGCCTAGTCATTCAATTGAATGTCGGCATTCAATCAACGGGCGAGGCGTTCAGTCAAATGGCAGATTTAACCAGATGGCTGCGACATATATAAATTATTAGAAATTCTTTAACAACAATACATGTAAGTGTATACCTGCGAGTCTGGATCTCACAAAAGGTTTTCAATAGTGTTTTGTTTTTCACCTCCAGACTGGAACTGGAAACTGAGGTGGACATGTTGTTGGTTACACGCAGCCGTTGTTAACAACAACAATGGGCAGTACAAAGTACACAGGCCAGCACATCAAGCTACACACTTTGGACTTTGTACCGTTCTTATGCCGAATGCGTACGGATCAGAATCGCACTACGAGTGTATAGCTTGATGTGCTGGCCTCTGTACATTGTAGATACCTAGGTAGGTACACTATTATGACTTATGAGCGACGGTGCACAGGGCACAGGAAGTAACTGGTATCTTATCTGTGGCACAGGTGCAAACTACAAAATTTGATGAAAACACGACTGAATAGAATAGAATAGAAAATGTTTTAATCACGGACCAACACAACTCGCAACAGATAAATAAAATCTAAAAATTTCACCATACTAGGGAAAGTGCATAAAAACATAAAAAGCATAAAAGTGACTGCATAAAAACATTACCCCTCTTTATTGGGAAGTTAGGTAAAATGTACACCATGTCACTCCCGGGATCAAGACGAATCTAACGATACCTATCACTCTAAAATTTATCAAGCTGACCCGTGGCCGTTTAGAATATATATAGCATTGAACCGCCTCCGTGGCGTAATGGTTAGTCCATTCGCTTCACACCCGGAGGTCGAGGGTTCGATTCCCGGCGTGTTTAACTTTGTAAGACTCGGTTTGGATGGTAGTACGACATTTTTATAGCCCGCCTGGTTAGCTACCACCATGTTATCTAAGTTTTGCCGCCAAACATCAGTTTTAACAGCATTGATGTGTTCCGGCTTGAAGATAAGATAGCCGATCCCCATTGCGTTGGGGAATCTTGGTAAGCCCGCTCCCATCTTCGGCATCATCGTCACTTACCATCAGGTGAGATGATATCAAGGTCTTACCAATTGTGGATAAAAAAACTCTCACTGGTGAATGCTGTCATGTTCACCTTTCGATCTTAGTCTTATGGCACACCCTGGACACTTCATACAACGGGCCAGAAATTACATTTCAAAAAAGGAATGACGGAACAAACAAAATGGCGGCAAAATCCTATACTATCGACAACCAAACTGTAACCAATCTGTATCAATCTGGGTGACGAGGGGGTGAGGTCGCAATCTAGAGAGCTGCAGGGAGTGTACAGACTGTTTGCTAGTACACTTTGCTTATGGGCACTATAGTAGGGTATAGGCCATCCGCCATTAATCCTTGGCAGCAAACATTCTTCTCTTCCAGGGTCCCATCGAGCTTCGTAACAGCTGTTTCAGATGTAAAAATTATCATCCTTAGGGGGCTTCTACCCGTTATTCTTATCTTAATAAACTCACAGATTGTGTGTGAAGTCGACCAACCCGCACTGGGCCCGCGTGGACTAAGACCCGATTGCCCTAATTCAGGGTAGGCTCGAGCACCTCGGTGGAATGTATACGAGCTGATATGATGATGATTTTTATCTTAACAACTTTTACCAAAGCTGGCCTGATAAAAAAATTGTGATTGACATAGTAAGTTTATTAGGGAAAGTTTTCAGAAGCACGGGTAGAACCCCTGATTCAAAGGATAACGGTTAATAAACGAGGGCCTTGTGTAATACCTTATTAATTTTCAACAATGGCGCTCATAGACTTAGGGGCGTGCAATCGTGCATAGCGGGCAATCGTGTGGGGCCCCGCATCTTTATCATATTAGGGGGTATCAAAACCCAACCCCTCCAAATTTACCTACCTTGATTCAAAACATTCACAAAAGATGCTTTCAAAAAAAATATTTCGTGCTCTCTTCGCTCGCCCTGTGAGTCTTTAGTCCCATTTGAAGAACTAAAAAAAAACTATGCTCTTGACCTAACGTGACTTTGTGAGACAGGAATCAGAACCGAGCTAAAAAAAAACGTGAAGCTCAGTTCATCGATTTGCTTGAGAAGTCCAAAAATTTATCCGAATTCAATGTACGTTTTTCAGGGAAAGTTGTTCGAAATTATGTATGAGTAAATTAAATTACATCTAATAACCAAGTGCAGTGGGCGGGGCACATAGCTCGTAGAACGGATGGCTAGGATATTGTAATCAAAAACTATCACAGCTAAGTACCTAAGCTTTCTCAGTTTAGGTTAGTACTTATCCCTACTAATCCCTACTAATATTATAAATGCGAAAGTAACTCTGTCTGTCTGTTACGCTTTCCCGCAAAAACTACTGAACGGATTTGGCTGAAATTTGGTAGGTAGACAGATTAGGACCTGGATTAAGACATAGGCTACTTTTTACCACGCTCGCGAGCCGCTTGCGGCTCGCGCACTGCGCACCCTCGAAAAGTCATAGAAACGTGGTCCACGCGGGTGAAGCCGCGTGAAACAGCTAGTATAATATACTTTGGTTTAGGAGTAATAGTCGACCAACTTAAGATGTGCAGTTGGATTTTTAAAAAGTTCACACATTTTTTTTAAGAAGACTACGGAACCTTTTGGAGTCCGTTTCGCACTTGGCCGGTTTGTTTTATCACGCTTTTATTAGCTTCACCTGTATGTATGTATGTAACCGACTCCTATGCACTCGATTTTGACCCACTTTAAACGGACAGATTTAATTCAAACTTTGTATATTCATCAAGAATCAGTGACAATACAATAATTTCATAAGTTTATCTCATTATCCTGAACTAAAAATTAAAAAAAATATAAAAAAAACTAAAAAACACGCTATTAAATAAAATCAAACTAAAAAGTTAAAAATAATCCTAAATATAAGCTGAAAACAATAATGAACGAAAAATACTAGTATTATTGACAAAAAAGAGTGGGGCACTTTATACCACATTTTTCGTATATCGAGCAAACCACGCTTTTTCACAATAATACTAGTATTTTTCGTTCATTATTGTTTTCAGCTTACTTATATTTAGAATTATTTTTCACTTTTTAGTTTGATGTGCTTTAAAAGCGTGTTTTATAGTTTTTTTAAACTACATTTATTAATGTGCGAGTTCGACACGCACTTGACCGGTTTTTTATTTTCGTTATAATTTATGTGAATATCTCGGTACGTACAATTTCTTTTCTGTAGTTATATGTATATTAGACGAAACAACTAAAACAACTTTTACTTGTAGTCGGCTAGGTACGAAAAAAAATCGTGAAGAAATGAAGGGTCTCGCAAAGACCTACAGCCCTAATTTCAGACTGAGTTGTCAAGACAGAAGCAAATAAGGTGGCCAGCCAGAGTCACCTGTTAATTTGGGCACTAGCTCCATGGCAGCCGGCCAGCTTCCGTACAGTTTGTGATTGCTGCACTCAATCGAAATGCCAGAACGACACGATGCGCCTACGCAATTAAAAAGGTCACGTTGCATTGAATGATTACGGGTGAAAGAAACTAGGTCACCTAGGGCAAGGATTATACTGGCATTCAATGGCGTTTATAGTTTTATCATCATCATATCAGCCGATATCAACTACTGAACAAAGGCTTCCTCTAGGGAGCGACAATCCTGCACTGCCCGCATCTAGCGGCGCGGCGTACAGCAACACCTTACAGGCTTTCAACAGGCCTGTGGGAGGCCTGCCTACGCTACGTCTTCGGTCGCCACTCTAGAATTTTACTACCTCAATTACTGTCCGTATTATCCGTATATCCCACTGCCTTTTGAGTTTAGCGATTCTGTGATGTGAGCTATGTCAGTTTTTTTCTTCTACGGAGCTCTGAGTTTCTCTATGGGCACGCCTGTCTAATAAATCTATATACAGGCTGTAAAAAACTGGTGTAGGACCCGATTAACTGGGGGTTCTCCTCATCATACTGAACAACTTTTCACAAGGAACCCATAGTCAATTCTCAAAAAAAATTTTGGACTCTCCATACTAAAATGCACGAAATTGGTCGTTCGGCTGATCGATTTGTCATCATCATCATATCAGCCACAAATCGTCCACTGCTGAACAAAGGCCTCCCCCAAGGATTTCCACGACGACCGGTCCTGCGCTGCCCGCATCCATCGGCTTCCCGCGACCTTCACCAGGTCATCGGTCCACCGCGTGGGAGGCCTTCCTACGCTACGTTTTCCGGTGCGCGGTCGCCACTCGAGAACTTTACTACCCCATCGGCCATCTGTTCTACGAGCTATGTGCCCTGCCCACTGCCACTTCAGTCTAGCGATTCTGTGAGCTATGTCGGTTACTTTAGTTCTCCTGCGGATCTCCTCGTTTCTGATTCGATCACGCAGAGAAACTCCGAGCATAGCACGCTCCATTGCCCTTTGGGTGACCTTGAGCCTTCTTATGAGGCCCATAGTAAGCGACCATGTCTCAGTTCCGTAAGTCATCACACACTGGTCAAAGACCTTAGTCTTGAGACACTGCGGTATTTGGGACGTGAAGATATTGCGAAGCTTCCCGAACGCTGCCCAGCCGAGTTGGATTCGTCGATTGATCTCTTTCTTGAAGTTGGACCTGCCTAGCTGGACTGTTTGTCCCAGGTATACATATTCGTCAACAACTTCCAGTGTAGAGTCTCCAACCTTTAGAGGAGTGGGTGCGACACGGACATTTAACATTATTTTCGTCTTGTCCATGTTCATTTTAAGACCCACTTGTTGAGAGACCTTACTGAGGCCATCGAGCATTGTGCTTAGGTCTTCCATAGTCTCAGCCATGACCACGATATCGTCAGCGAATCGGAGGTGGGATATGTACTCGCCGTTGATATTGATGCCGAGTCCACCCCAGTCCAGAAGCTTAAAAACATCTTCCAGGGCGGCGGTGAACAGTTTCGGAGATATAACGTCTCCCTGTCTCACCCCTCGCTGCAACTGGATAGGTTTCGAGTTCTGGTCCTGGAGGCGAACCGACATGGTGGCGTTTTCATACAGACACTTCAACACCTCGATGTATCGATGGTCAATTTGGCACCGCTGGAGAGACTGTAGCACAGCCCAGGTTTCGACTGAATCAAAGGCCTTCTCATAGTCCACAAACGCCAAGCATAGTGGCCGATTGTACTCTTCGGTCTTCTGTATAATCTGCCGCAGCGTATGTATGTGGTCTATGGTACTAAAGCCTTTTCGGAAACCGGCTTGTTCGGGAGGCTGGAAGTCGTCAAACCTGCGTGCGAGACGATTCGTAATGACTCTCGAAAACAGCTTGTAGACATGGCTCAGAAGTGAGATGGGTCTGTAGTTCTTCAGCAGAGTGTTGTCACCCTTTTTGAAGAAAAGCACGACCACACTTCTGTGCCATGCCTTAGGCGTTTGTCCCTCGAGTATAACGGAATTAAATAACTTCTGAAGAGCTTTAAGTACCGGTGTTCCACCTGCTTTCAGAAGTTCAGCCGTAATTCCATCATCACTCTCCATATGACTCTCGTAAACAGCTTGTAGACATTTGAGAGCCATTCTAATCTCGTACAGGCTAACGTCCGGGATATCTTCGGTATAGTGTCGGGTTAGTCTGGCTCTTGGGTCTTCAGCCAGATCGCTGACAGGCAAACGTGTGGTCTTGTACAATTGTCCATAGAACTTCTCAACTTCTTCCAGCAACTCAGTCTTAGACGATATGGTCCTGCCTTCCTCAGTCTTCAGCTTGGTCAGTTGGCTTTGTCCAACAGACAGATCTCTCGCGAACACTTTTGAGCCTTTGTTGTGCTCAATCGCCTCTTTAATACAATTTGTATTATAATGGCGTAAATCGCGAGTTGGGGACTTAGAGATCTGCCTGTTTAGTTGCCGATACTGAGTAGCGTCTTCAGAGGACTGCAAAACCAATCTGCGTCTTTCTTCCATGAGGTTGCTGGTGAAGTCGGAGATTTTTTGGTTCTGTTTGAACGGCGAGTTTTAAAAATCTTAGACCCGACCGTTAGAACAATTTCCACGAACCTGTCATTATAATCGTCCACATTCTCGCAGTCTCCTAGGCATTCGAAACGATTGTGCAACTCGAGCTGAAAGCTCTCGGGGTTTTGGAGCTGGATGGGCGCTGGTCGGAGCGTAGACTTCATCAGTCGACATCTTTCTAGCTTGGTCTTTAGATTCAATGTGCCTCTGACCATCCGGTGATCGCTTCCTGTTTTGACTGAATTGATCACGGAGACATCATTGAATATTTGCCTCCTTGTCGACAAGATGAAGTCTATCTCGTTTTTTGTTACGCCATTGGGATGCAACCATGTCCACTTCCGCTGTTTTGACTTTTTAAAGAAGGAGTTCATCATAAAGAGGCTCTCCTTCTCCATAAAGTCGGCCAGCATCTGGCCACCTGCATTTCTTACTCCATATCCAAATTGCCCCACTCTCAGCTCACCATCGCTTCGTTTGCCCAGTTTCGCGTTAAAGTCCCCCATAACAACGGTATAATTAAAAAGTTACTGAACACTTAGAAAGATTGACAGGAGAAAAATGTGAGGAAACAATGATATTGAAAACAAAACAAATGGACTGGACATCTGGATTTGACCAATATAATGAGCTTTTGACTACGTAATCTGAAAAATATACATAAAATTCCTGAAGACGTGAATTCTACAAATTAATACTACTGAAAAACATAATATACTGAAGACTAGGCGGTATGGCTAATGAGCTTTAGCCTGCCCTAAAAGGGCGAAGAAAAAAAAATGAATACAGTGTTTTAGTCAAGTTTTAGTGTTTTGTAGTGACAAGGTTTTTTGGCGGGATTTGTGGTAGACGCTTTCGTAGTTTTATTTTGTTGTTTTTTCATTGTTTTCTGCTAGGATTTTGTTTAAAAAGTGGTGCATTTTTGAGAAAATCGTCTAGCAATGTGGAGAACAAGAAAATAAAACGAAGGAGGACGTGAGAACCCAACTTGCTCTAGGTGCAGTTTTATAGACGCCTTACAGCAACTGGGTGTTCCACCTCAGAATATAGCTGCTGCAAATGCTGTCAAGAACTTCAGAGAAGATTTGTAATGCACCGGCACTAGCATTACAAATCCAAAAGCTAAGGAAGCTTAAATACGTCAGACCTGGCTGTATGTTCTTAGTAACCTTTGCCTTTTCCGCGCTTTTTGTAAGCCGGAAAGAAAAAACCACAAAAAAAATGTAGTGATAAATGCTAATTTTGTGATTAAAAAGTTAAAAAGTAGCAAGATTCACGAGCAATTTCACACTCACTCACCATTTATTACAATTATGTGGTAAGTATTCCGTAGTCCTTTATGTACCACCACAGATGAGATACTAGTTACCACTTACTGATAATTTGTCTTGAGCTTTTCTGCGTTTTGGTATCCCTTTTCATAAATTACAAATCTCGACTGACTTGTTGGTTCAATGGTCGGTGCTGCTGCCTGCTGGTCCGAGGGTCGTAGATTCTATCCCCATTCAGGGCAAAATTCGTTTCATGAACAGGTTTGTTTGCTCTGGGTCTGCTTAGTATGTATTTTAAGTATATTAGTCTCTCTGGTTTCCCATATATAAATATATTTATTTACAAAAAACGTTGTACCATACAGTATAAAGTATGCCTTGTGACCCCACAAGGAACAGAGAATCCTAGTTTTGGATCAGATGACCATGCATGATTTAGGTTGGAGAGATTGTGTTTTTACTCAGATACTTACTTTTTTGTATGGCAGCCCATTTATGTGCATCCCAACCATGATTTGTCCCTGAATATTATTATTTAGAACCGGTTGCCATGGAAATCCTTGGGGGAGGCCTATGTCCAGTAGCGGACGTCCGTCGGGTGATATGATGATAATTATTTAAGTTTTCAGAGCAACCATTTCTTGAATTCCTGGGAGATTAAGAAGATAAGATAAGATAGCCAGTTCCCTATTGCGTTGGGGAATCTTGGTAAGCCCGCTTCCATCTTCGGCAACATTGTCACTTACCACCAGGTGAGATGTTGTCAAGGGTTTACCAATTGTGAATTAAAAAAAAATGTTTTTTGTCTGTAGGCATATATTGTAGTCTGTTTCTTTGGCCGTCCCTGTAGCCTTGATTGTGGATTGTAAGGTGTTAGTTTATTATTATTTCTTGCAGCTCCGAATCATATCCAAAAGACTTTGAAAGAGCTTCAGAGGTTCTTCCCTTCACCAAATATGGAATATCCACATACGAAGAGTTCAAGAGAGTGGAAGAAAGGATTCATCGTTTGGAACAGCTGAGAAAGGCTGGTCTGACCAGTGAAGACATCAAACTGTATGAGGACAATGAGGGTGGCCGTTTAGAGCAACAATGCAAGATTGAATCCAATGTTCTGAAGGGAAAACTAGTTGACATCTACTCTAAAATTAATAGTTTGCAAGAAATTGCTCAAAGGTATGATTGAAACTCTTCTTCTTCTTCCTCGCCATATCCCGCTACATGGGGTCGAAATAAATTGTACACCCGCACTGTGCATACTCTTGTGTAGCCATTGCCATGTGACATACAGAAATAAACTTTAAAAAATATGCTTACCTAGTTCTACTTGAACTCAAGCAAAGTAGGGTTCCAAGTCTTTTCACAAAATAAATGTATATTTATAAAAACAAAATAATATTACTCTTAAATAAACAAAAAAAGTCTACTTAGCCATGATAGTTTTCCTTATGAATTCATAACCATAGCTGTTTAGCTGGCGCGGGGGAACACATTTGACTTAAACAAAAATTTTGTACTCTGTTTTGCAAATACTCGCAATATTTTTGAATGATCTATCTAATAAAATCTCACACAATGGGACAGACCAGAAAAAAACTAACCACTCCAGGAGTGCCGACAGAAGTGAAACGTTTTACAGTTTTTAAGTTTTGACCCTGCGAGTGTTCCTTGTATGGTGGCTGTTACATTACAGTGTCGCGAGTTCAATGGTTTTTTCCCATCTCTAAAAATGCCCAACGCGCGTAAAGAAGTTTTCACTTCTTTCCTCCCATTAAAAATAATAATTTTTCAAGTTTTTATTTTACCACTGTTGGCGTTCTTATGTATACCTATGCCAAATTTCAGCCTCTGAGGCTCAGATGCTGAGCTAGGCCGTGGACAGGCAGTTGAACATGGCAAAACTATTAGGGTTCCTTTTTGACTACAGAAACATAAAAAAGAGAGACAATGTAAATTTTTTTCAAGTAATCTAGGTTTGTTTGGGTGGTACCTTATTGTATTTTTTTTATGGATTAATTAACTACCCATCTAAGAAGGCCTTTTTAAGTTCTAGGTGTTCACAAAATTGTTAGAGCCATGTTTTTATCCATGTCATCATCATATCAGCCAAAAATCGTCCACTGCTGGACAAAGGCCTCCCCCAAGGATTTCCACGACGACTGGTCCTGCGCTGCCCGCATCCATCGACTTCCCGCGATCTTCACCAGGTCGTCGGTCCACCGCATGGGAGGTCTGCCTATGCTACGTTTTCCGGTGCGCGGTCGCCACTCGAGAACTTTACTGCCCCATCGGCCATCTGTTCTACGAGCTATGTGCCCTGCCTACTGCCACTTCAGTTTAGCGATTCTGTGAGCTATGTCGGTTACTTTAGTTCTCCTTTGGATCTCCTCGTTTCTGATTCGATCACGCATAGAAACTCCGAGCATAGCACGCTCCATTGCCCTTCGGGTGACCTTGAGCCTTCTTATGAGGCCCATAGGAAGCGACCATGTCTCAGTTCGGTAAGTCATCACTGGCAACACACACTGGTCAAAGACCGCGGTATTTGGGACGTTAAGATATTGCGAAGCTTCCCGAACGAGCCGAGTTGGATTCGTCGATTGATCTCTTTCTTGAAGTTGGACCTGCCTAGCTGGACTGTTTATCCCAGGTATACAGATTCGTCAACAACTTCCAGTGTAGAGTCTCCAACCTTTAGATGGGTGGGTGCGACACGGACATTTAACATTACTTTCGTCTTGTCCATGTTCATTTTAAGGCCCACTTGTTGAGAGATGTCATGTCATGTCATAGGCCAATTGCATGCAAAATTTTAGTCAAGATCGGTTGAGGCATTGAAACATAATAATGAAGTAACAAACAAACACATTCTCACATTCATAATATTAAGTAAGTGTGAGGATGCATTACCAATACAGGTGTATCTTCTGCGCGTGTTTTTCGAAATATTATGTTAGTCTCTTTCTTTAGCCTGAGGATTAACTCATTTTTAACTGACTTCAAATAGAGTTTAAAAAAACTAAAAAACACGCTTTCAAAGTACATCAGACTTAAAAGTAGAAAATAATAATTAACAAAAAATACTATTATTATTGTGAAAAAGCGTGGTGCGCTCTGTGCCATATTTTTTTTCGTCTATCGAGCAACTCACACTTTTTCACAATAATACTAATAATTTTTGTTTATTATTATTTTCTACTTTTTAGTCTGATGTACTTTAAAAGCGTGTTTTTTAGTTTTTTTTAACTCTATTTATTTTTTAGTTCAAACTTATGAAATTATTATAGTGTCGCTGATTCTTGATAAGTCTACAAAGTTTGAATTAAATCTGTCCGTTTAAAGTGGGTCAAAATTGAGTCCAAAGGAGTCGGTTACATACAAACATACAGGTGAAGCTAATAAAAGGGCTACCGACCCATGGTCCAACTACTTTGTCCAACTGGTTGTACCACGGAATACTAAATGTACCCAGCGTGTTAAAAAGAGTAAAAAGAGAAATAATAAACCTTGCATCTGAACTTCGGCCTTCTTTTCTATTAACTCATTTTTAACATACTTCAAAAAAGGAGGAGGTTCTATGTTCCACTGTATGTTTTTTTTATGTATGTTCACCGATTACTCTGTCAATCGTGGACCAATTTTCAAGATTCTGTTTTTTAATAGAAAGAGTATAGCTGTGTGCTGTTACCGACCGACCTCAAAAAAACTTTACGCCCCTAATTTGAATCGTACCTACTTTTGATTTCGTTATTGTTTAAACTTTATTTTTTTGGATATTTTTTTAAAATCTTTTCCTTATAAAACATATGAAACAATAAGTTTAAGTTTTTGACGAATGGTTTTGAACATCTGCTGATCTGAGTGAGTGAGCGAGTCAAATTAGTGATATAATGTTCTGCCAAGAACCTACAATCAAAAGTATCAACTAACTTGTGATATTATTATTTTTTCAGTTCCAATAAAGATGAAGAGCAAACTAGTACATCAAAACCTGAAAATATTTTTGAAAGGCTCCAAAAGAAACCGCTGAATAATTATCCAAAAGGACACCCTATGAACGAATTGAAAGAAATAGAGGAAAGTATTTTTGGTCATTTGAAAAATGATGACATAATTCCAATTACCAAACGACGTAAAATTCTCAGAAGACTGGAACGTAGAAAAGAGCGTATACTGTCACAAAGGAACCAGCTTATCAGTACTGTACCAGTACCACCTTCTGAGCCACGCGCTGGTAGCTTGTGGGACGTCAAGGATTTGTCTTTGAGAGTACCACATAGAGCACAAAAACCGGTTATTGGACCACAAAAACAAACTATGTATACTATTAAGGACAACAAAATTGTAAGGCTGGAGCCCGTTAGACATGAGGAGAGACACGCAGAAGAGTTCAGGGCAGTAGACATAGTTGTGCCAGTAAACCCGGCGGAACAACAGCTGCTAGAGGGAACCAAGATGAGCATAGACAATATAAAGAAAATGGACAGATTCAAAGATTATGAACCTGGAGTACCTTCTAAGGTACGTTGATCTAATCAATGTGATTGTACAGTCGCCATCAGATATATCGTAGCGGACGAGGTGTTCAAATATTTCTGAGCAGTGCTGGATTTCAGTAAATTATGTACACTAGAAGTTTCTATTAATATGTGAATATCTAATTTGTCGTAGATATCTGAGCAGCAGATTTTTCAATATGTACCATTTTAGTAAAAAGTACCTCACTTCAGTGTGTCATCATCATCATTATCTTCATATCAGCCGAAGGACGTCCACTGCTGGACATAGGCCTCCCCCTAGGATTTCCACGACGACCGGTTCTGCGCTGCCCGCATCCAGTGTGTGTGAAGAACATATTTAAACATCTGCTGCTCAGATTATTGTTATTATAGCCTTTTTATTTCCTTAACTTAAAAACATGTTCTCGAACTGAAGTGGAATTGGGCAGGGCACATCTCTCGATGCAGGGACAAAAGATGGACAGTAAAGGCGACTAGGTGGAAGGGTCCCACAGGGCAAAGAAAAGTAGGCAGACCAAGAAAAAGGTGGAAAGATGATATAGTATGAGCTACTGAAAAAAACTGGCAAGAATTGGCACAAAACAGAGACGAGTGGAAAAGGTTGGGTGAAAAGGCCTATACCCAAGAAGGGGTCCTTAACTGCTGCTCAGATATTTATGACAAATTAGATGTGCTGATATTAATAGAAACTTATAGTGTACTAAAATTTATTGAAATTCAACACTGCTCAGAAATATTTGAACACCTCGCCTGCTACGATATGTCAAATGGCGACTGTACAGTACAGACATCCCATAACGTCCCCACTGGTAGGGTATGGCACATGCCATACAGATCTCTTCCTTATCAAGGTTAGGCCATACTCCACACTTCTTCTTCTTCAAATTATGCTCTTGTTGGTGGAGCAATCTCCAATTTTTCTGTCCTCGGCCAACATTTTTACCTCCCGATAAGACACGACAGCAACCTTCTCCTTAATTTGTTCTAGGTAATTTCGCCTTGGTCTTCCTCTACTTCTCCTTCCCTTTATCATTCACACAAAGGCGAAATTCGGATTAATGGAGTTTATAGGGGCACTTTTATAGGGGCTTCGACCAGTGTGTGTTGCCAGTGATGACATATGGAACTGAGACATGGTCGCTTACTATGGCCCTCATAAGAAGGCTCAAGGTCACCCAAAGGGCAATGGAGCGTGCTATATGCTCAGAGTTTCTCTGCGTGATCGAATTAGAAACGAGGAGAACCAAAATAACCGACGGAGCTCTCAGATTTTCTAAACTTACGTGGCAGTGGGCGGGGCACATAGCTCGTAGAACAGATGGCCGTTGGGGTAGTAACGTTCTCAAGTGGCGACCGCGCACCGTAAAACGTAGCGTAGGCAGGCCTCCCACTCGGTGGACCGATGACCTGGTCAAGGTCGTGGGAAGCTGCTGGATGCGGGCAGCGCAGAACCGGTCGTCGTGGAAATCTTTGGGGAGGCCTATGTCCAGCAGTGGACGTCCTTCGGCTGATATGATGATGATGTTAGTGCCAAACCAGAAGTTTTTAAGCCGTCTATAAGTAAGGCTTTCGACATGGCTTAACGAATGTCAGTTATTTAGTGATAAGCAACTGTCACTAACGGTCTAACCTATCTTGCTTTGTCCTGCAAATAGTTAGCAAGACTTGTATGAGTTAGGTACTCAACTGTGGTCGTAGCTCAGTGTGATTTCCGTGGTTAGGTTGATCATGCAGGTTAACTGACCTGTATAACCACGGATCATATAAATAGGGTTGGATTGGAAATGTGCGCTAGGCAGGCGCGCCACAAGTATGATTAGACAATCATACTTAACCGAAGCACGCGTTCATACTTTTTATTTGCGTGTGGTGTGTGTAACGTACAGACTCTCGAAATGGTGTGAGACACAATTGCAGCCCTGTGTTCTAAGTGTGTTTTGTTTATTAGTGCGCGCAATTCGTGTATATGTATTATTATGTAGTGTAGTGGAGTTGATGGGTGGGAGACAGGCGGCGACGCTGGTTTTCAAACAAAAGTGTGACTATTGCCAATCCAACCTTATTTATCTTATCCGTGTGTATACCTAGATGGTTTTTTTGTGGCATTTTTCTCGACCGTTTCCGTGCTTTGCAAGGCACATAAACCCTTTGACGAGCATAGCCAATATGTTTTCCAGGGATTTTGTGTCATCATTCATTTGTATTGACCTCGAATAAGGTTCAATTAACTCTTTTTCGCCGTAGTGGCGTTGCTCGTGAAAGGGTTAAGCCGTCGTTGGTGCGACCAAGTGCGTGTTACTATCACTAGATGGCAGTCGTTAAGCCGTATCAGATGCCTTATAGGCGGCTTGAAAACTTCTGACAGTGAGATTCACCCGTGTGTGTGTAAAAACCCCTATTTCTTGTGGTCATCGCATCACGCGTGAACGGATGGACCGATTTCGATAATTCTTTTTTTCATTGAGTTCGTTATTGTCAGGAGAAGGTTCTTATGTAGGGTAGGGTAGTGTAGTGTATATTAGTACTAACATACAGTATGGACACTCCCTTCCGCTCTCTAGATTGCGACCTCACCCCCTCGTCACCCAGGTTGATACAGTTTGGTTGTCGAACGTATAGGATTTCGCCATTTTGTTTGTTCCGTCATTCCTTTTTTGAAATGTCATTTCTGGCCCGTTTTATGAAGTGTCCAGGGTGTGGTAGTGTAGTGTAAGTTGTAGGGTTAACTACAACCTGTATCAACCCGAACTTGGCCCCCGTGTGTGGTACTCCACATAACATAACCGTATGGCCTAACCTTCCCGAGCTTGGAACGAGACCTGTGCCCCAGCCCCAGCAGTGGGGATGTTATGGTTTGTTAACAAACTCGATTGATGTCTGTGTATGTGCACAAAACCATACCGAATGTCTGTTTACATCCCACAGGTGTTATACATCAAGAACATAGCCCCATCCGTGACACAAGAGCAACTGGCGCTACTGTTCAATCAGTTTGCGCTGGACAATGGTGGTCCAGTGGACGTTAGACTGATGGCTGGACGCATGAGAGGGCAGGCTTTTGTGGATTTTCGAAGTGAGTTAATAACAATATTAATAAGAGCGTCGGTGGCGTAACGGCTAGGGCCGCCGCCTCCTGTCCGAGAGGTCGAGGTTCAAATCCTACCACGTACCAATGTGATTTCGAATTTAGATTTTATATGATCATTTATCCCACGCTCTTAGGGTGAAGGAAAAAATCGTGAGGAAACCTGCACACGCCTGCGGAGAAACTCGCAGGTTGTGTGGTGAAGTCGACCAACCCGCACTGGGCGCGCGTGGTCGACTAAAGCCCGATCGCCCCAATTCAGAGTAGGCTCGAGCCCCTCGGTGGGGACGTTTATGAGCTGATATGATGAACAATAATAATAAACGAGTAAGATCTTTATTAGTTCAAGGTGTGATTACAAAAGCGGGTGGAAACCCTGATACCCGTGGTAGTAAGTAAACTAGTATTATCATCATCATATCAGCTCATATACGTCCCCACCGAGGGGCTCGAGCCTACCCTGAATTAGGGCGATCGGGCCTTAGACGACCACGCGGGCCTAGTGCGGGTTGGTCAACTTCACACACAACCTGCGAGTTTCTCCGCAGGCGTGTGCAGGTTTTCTCACGATGTTTTCCTTCACCGTAAGAGCGTCGAATAAACGTACATCATTGCAGCTCATATACGTCCCCACCGAGGAGCTCGAGCCTACCCTGAATCAGGGCGACTAGGCCTTAGTCGACCACGCGGGCCCAGTGCGGGTTGGTCGACTTCACACACAACCTTCGAGTTTCTTCGCAGGCGTGTGCAGGTTTCCTCACGATGTTTTTCCTTCACCGTTAAAGCAATCGGTAAGTATGTACGTAAGTTTTTGAAAAAACTCATTGGTACATTGGCCGTCCAGATTTGAACCCGGTACCTCTGGTTAGATGGACCGAGTCGTTACCGGTTGAGCCACCGACGCTTAATTAAAACGTACATATAAAATCTAAATTCGAAATCACATTGGTACGTGGCAGGATTCGAACCACGACCTCCCGGACAGGAGGTGGCGGCCCTAGCCGTTACGCCACCGACGCTCTAAAAAAAACTAGTATACTACTACATAGTACTACTGTATAGTTTAGAAACTAGTGACTTTAAATTAGTTCTTGATAGCAAAGTATATGAATTCGCTTGTGTTAATAAACAACTTTTCCGAAGAAACTATGTGTCAAATATGAAAAAAAAAATGTTTGGTCCTTTATACATTTTTGCCAATTTGATAACTTATTTTGTATCGAGGACCAAACATTTTTTTTTCTGATATGACATATAGTTTCTTTGGGAAAATTGTTTGTAATCACGAGTACATGCATATCTTTTGACAAATTCAAAACTTGACGTGATTTTGTATAATTGATGTTGTTTTTACCTCAACGTTCAATCGAAACGTTGAGGTAAAAAACAAAACATCAATTATACAAAATCACGTCAAGTCCCGTTTTCAATTTGTCAGTATGAATAATCGTGCAAGTTTAAAGTGTTATATGCATATCTTTTGTTATCAAGAACTAATTAAAAGTCACCCTGTATAATGTAAAATATGCATGTGATTTGTAATATGCATAAAATTACTTATCTCAATATTCTGAATACACTATCATTTATACAGGGTGTAAAAAAATTGGTGTAGCACCCGTTGACTGGGGTAACTAGTATCTTATCTATGACTGGGGCTTCTATTCATCATACTGAACAACTTTCCCCATGGAGCCCAGTCAATTCGCGAAAAACATATTTTAACGCGCCATACAAAACTGCAAAAAAAGACAATCAGCTGATCGTTTTGTATGAACAGTTCAAATTTTTTTTTGCGATTTTAGCTAACTTGTAGAACAAAAGTGGTTCAGTTTGATGAGTAGAAGCCCCACTTAACGGGACCAACACCAATTTTGTTGCATCTTGTATATTTTACTCATTTTTCTGGACAAACAGAATGCAATGTTGAATTGGATGTTTGTCATTTAACATTTGTTATGTCACAGGCTGTGCCTTTGTTCAGCATTGGACTTCAGCTGATATGATGATGATTTAAATGGAAATAAACAAATAGGATCGGTTTATCTAACAATACTTGAGATTAATGAAATGTATATTCTCTATTGCCCGTGGTGCCAAGTAGTTGAACCGAGCAGATGAACCATGAGTTTAGCAGGTAGGTATCAATAATACAGTATGAGATGGTTTTATCTGAACATTCTTTGACAGGTCACTTCTGTCTTCCAAAATCATCATCATATCAGCGGAATGACGTCCACTGCTGGACATAGGCCTCCCCCAAGGATTTCCGCTACGACCGGTTCTGCGCTGCCGGCAGGTCATCGGTCCACCGATTGGGAGGCCTTCCTACTTCCTACGCTACGTGGCAAAATATCATGTAGTTATTTTATTTTTCCAGGTGAAGAAGTGGCTATACGGGCTCTGGATGAAGTCACCGGAACAATATTGAGTGGACGACCTGTCGTAGCTCAATTTGGTCGAAACTCTAACCGAATTCAGTGCGACGACAGATAAACAAGCAAACATTTCTCATCTATACCAAAGTATATATATGTATTAGTATGTAGTATGGACACTCCCTGCCGCTCTCTAGATTGCGACCTCACCCCCTCGTCACCCAGATTGATACAGATTGGTTACAGTTTGTTTGTCAAACTTAAAGGACTTCGTCGCCATTTAGTTTGTTCCGTCATTCGTTTTTTGAAATGTCATTTCTGGCCCGTTGTATGAAGTGTACAGGGTGTGTCTATACATTGTATACAGGTGTAAAAAAAATGGTGTAGGACCTGTTGTTCATCATCATACTGAACAATTTTCCCCAAAGAACCCATACTCAATTCACAGAGGCTTTAGCCTTCATAAAAGAGGTGGGTCGTCGGCTTCGTGAGGGGTTGTGACGCTCGCTCCGGGGCCTACCAGCTGCAAAGGATGTCCATTGCCATCCAACGCGGCAACGCGATGTGTGTCATGGGCTCTTTTGCGGCTGGTATGATCCGGGGGGGCATTTTTGACCCAGTTCACAATGGGTTTTAAGAAACTAATTATATATGACATGTTTTCAATTGATATTTAAGAATTAAATGACTAAATAAATACAATATTGGACACTTCAAAAAATATAAATTCACCAATAAAATTGGTCGATCAGCTCATCTATTGGGAACAGCTGTTGTTCAGTATGATGAGTAGACATAGCTCTCAGAATGGACGCGATGGACCGAAGACCTGGTGAAGATCGCGGGAATCCGATGGATGCGGGCAGCGCAGGACCGGTCGTCGTGGAAATCCTTGGCTTTGTCCAGCAGTGGACGATTATCGGCTATGATGATACTGTACGTGCGTATGTCACTGAACTCCTAAACGGCTGGACCGATTTGAATTAATTTTTGTGTATATGTTTGGGTGGCGCCCTGGATGGTTTAGATTTACAAATCAGCCCGGCAGATGGCGCTGGTAGTGTAAGGTGGAACCTCAGAGTAATTAGTATACTAGTGGAACGAAGTTCGCCGGGACACCTAGCTTTACATACTTTTTTAGCGCTGTTAATATCAAGGCTCTTTTTTTTCACTTCTCATGCTCGTAAAATTGTAATTTAGTTTAGTTTTTCATCCTCTTGTGCATAAAGTAATTTATTTTTAAGACTAAGCCAATTAGGCCTTACAGGCTCATACACAATACGCCTTGAATATTTTTTTTTATGAGATTTAGGTTATATTTTAATTTAATTACCTACAACATTATGTATTACTATCTAAATACAAATTTAAGGATACGGGAAATTAAGAATTTATAATTTATACGGGTGCGCATTTACGTAAAAAACAAATAACGGAAATATTCATAACTTGGCATCAAGGATATGACCATAGTCAAACGTCACAAGTTGAAAAAATATGTATGAAAAATTGTGTCGGGAAACGAATTATTCGTCAAAATTTGTTGTATTGCGGTTGAATTTTTGTTATTTTCTTGCAATCAAAGTGAAAAGCAGAGTGTAAAACTCGAGCATAAAACCCACTTTATATAAAAATGGCTTGTTTTATGCTCTTGTACAATCTACAGCTCGCGCCAAACTTTATTACTGATCTGAAGTGTGATGCGAGTGCTTACTGCTTCGCCGGTATAACCGAGTAATAGGTACCTGTGCGTCCTACTAACACCCAAAGTTTGCTACTGCGACGCGTCTTGCGACCAACTTCAGAGCCGTAATAAAGTTTGGCGCGAGCTGTACTAATGTATAAAGTGCAATACGGTCCTTCACTACTAGTCATTTAAGACACTTTTCATCTAATGACAAAAACAGAATTTTGTAAAATTATTTTTTTAAATGAGAAAGTTTTTCTGTTATTCAAGAAGTAATGCAATTTTAATGTATTTTTTATTGTTAATATTTTCTCAAACATGCTTGGAAATTAGAGCATTATTTATTTTGAAAACCTTCTTCGAGATACATCGAAATTGCTTTACTGGCTAAATACATGCGAGCAGCGGCCGGCAAAAGTTGTATAAAATAAATATTCTGGGACAAATTACACATGGTCATCTGGCCCTAAAGTAGGATTTCCTGTGTTATGGGAACCAGAGACTGATATACATACTTATATACGTTTAAATACATACATATATAGATATTTAACACCCAGACACAGAGCAAACAAATCTGCTCATCACACAAAATGTTTGCCCTGGGTGGGGATCGAACCCACAACTCTCGGATCAGCAGTCAAGAGCACTAACCACTGAGCCATCGAGCCATATCTGTCGTGTTTTAGCAGCCAAATAAATTATTATGTAAACTCATACCTGTCGTGTAATTTAAAAATGGTAAGATCTTTGATTTCTAAACATGGCAACCAAGGATCAAAGCTTCATCAAATGGCATCAAAGGTTTATTTAAATTCCGAACCGGCTTGCAAATAGAAAGCTGTTTATTGAACAAAAAAAAACACTGGCGCGTGAAAAATTATTGTTGTTCGTTGTTCGTCATTGATCTGCCTAGGTACCTACTACTTAGTTTTAATCTCCGCGCATTACTTGAGAAAAGTACTGCTTATACAAGTCTTGGCCACAACTAGGCATTGCTGGACTTACGTATGTATGCCTCGGCCCACATTTACTCGTTTATCCATCAATGCCTATTTTGCTAGCCGCTGCAGTAATGTACTATTTCTCATACTAAGTAAAAATGTCCTGAGTGAAAAGTACTATGAATAAAACGGAGACAGAAAGGTTTAAAATACATTTAGGGCCATCTAACGGTAATGGATTGTAACATAACCGGGAAACAAAGATAACATTTTCTCTTTTTAATTAAACCCGTGCACTTCGTTTTGAAATACTTTACTTACACTCTCGCTAATGGAGCTATCGCCAATCATATTACACGGGCAAGTCAAGTTCGATTTTCCCGTGGGAATAAGACGTTTTCGAGGGGGGGGGGGGGAAAGTAGCCTATGTCCTATTCCAGGACCTAACCTATATGTGTGCCAAGTTTTATCCCGATCCGTCCAGTGGTTGAAGCGTGAAAGAGTAACAAATAAACATCCATACTTACAAACTTTCACATTTAAATTATTATTAGGATGATTACTTCTTCTTATAAAACTAGCTTTTGCCGACGACATCCCATGTTTCTTTTTAGCCCTTCTTTCATGATCTTTACAGCCTCTAACAACACAATAAGGCATTTTTATATGGAATATCTTTCCACCGCACTGAGTCGCGAGTGTGCGAAACTTTCGATTTTTGCACCAATTCGCTGGGAGCATTAGTCGCAAGCGTTGGCCTGGTCCTTACGCCAGTAATATGTAAGTCATTGGCATACTAGCCTGTAGTCAGCCTGGCAAACTCGCTATAACAAAATAAAAATGAAAAAAGATGCGTGATTTTTTCGCATCTTTAGTTCGACTCGCCACTTAGTCGGTTTTTTTCTAATCTGTATCTTATATATCAAATAAATTTACACTCGATATTACCGTTTACCACTCTCTGCATATTATGTAGGAGCGGTTCATTGTGTGTGAAATAAGTCAAAATCTGTATATAAAGTTTATTTACTAATTTATTATAAGACAAATTATTTTACAAATCGTAATAAAACTAACTACATGTCGTAATACAATGGTTTTTTTTCTCCTCCCACCCAACTTAGGGCGCTCACAGACGAGTGACACTGTTCTGTCTACCTGTGTCGCTTGGTTGGTAAACGCTCGCTTTTAAAAGTAAAATCTAATTCGTACTATATTTATGAAATACATACATCCAAGGATTCAAGTATGTGTTTATTACAATCATCAAGACACATTTTCAAGGGCCGTTCGATACTCTTTTCCGCATCGTATCAAGATTAATTCGAACGGACACTTTCACTATCATATTTACCTCCTTATTTTTACTTATATCTAATATGAAAAGTCGATCCATTGATATCAAGATTTTTTCAACGAAATAAAGATAAAAGGCGTAAATCACATATAACCGCCTCCGTGTCGTAATGGTTAGTCCATTCGCTTCACACCAGGAGGTCGCGGGTTCGATTCCCGGTGGGTTCAACTTGTAAGATTCTGTTTGGTTGGTGGTAGGGCTTTTTCATAGCCCGCCTGGCTAAGCTACCACCATCTTATCTAAGTCTTGCCGCCAAACATCAGTGTTAACAACATTGGTCACTTTATGTTCGGACTTTACCGTGTGTTCGTCAATCTCGTTCTTTTTTATATGTGATCTAATATAAAAGGATTAGAAGTATATTGAAAAATTACTTCAAAATATAAGCACAATGTCACAAATTGCGCTTGGGATGTAAATTATAATAATTTTCGGAAAACCTAAAAACGTTTGGGTACAAGCTTTAATTTGAAGAGAATTTTAATTATTTAGTATTCTTATTCGCATAAAAAAAATAACTGGTCTGCCATATTGGATTTAAAATGACGTCACTTAGCTAACCATGCGTTGTATTCCAAACTTGTGTGTAAAATTTTAGCTCAATCGGAAACCGGGAAGTGGTCCTCTAATTTAGCTTCCAAGATTTGTCCCAAACTAATATGGCAAGTTAATATTAGGTCTTTACCTATGAAATTGCCGATTATATAAAAAAAGTTTAAAGATGAAAATTAAAAAAGAACAATAGCTATTAAAACAAAATTTATTCTCAAATTAGCATTAGACTATTATAAATTAAATTGTGGTAAACTTATGCCTATTGTTAAGATATTTTAAAAGCACGGTGGCTTTAACGGCTTTTTTTAGTTTCTAATAAAAGACCATAAGTAGTGTCACCATAAGGTCAATAATAAAAAAATAACTTTTTTATTTTCAATAAAATTGGCATTGAGCTTCAAAAACTTAAACGGCAATTTCATAGGTAAAGACATATTATAAAGCTTGTATAGAAGTTTAGTTTCTAAACTCCACTAATTAGCCGTGACGGACATAATTGCTTTCTTATTGTTAATAGTTAGGTATAATTAGAGACTGTTTCAACAAAATAGTTCATATGAGACGTCATGTTGGCTAACCGGTCTAATGCATACATTTTCTTGCATGACAGGTGAGCCAACATGACGTCATAGGAACTATTTTTGAAGCGGTCTGTAGTTAGTCAACATTTTAATCATAGACAATGAACCTTCTTACAGAAAACTTAAATACATGCATATCAAATACACGACGCTCGCACAGATGAGAAAGGAGTACTCATTACAAGTCTCTGGTACAGACAAGTACAAAAATGTTGGAATACAAACTTCTTTAAAAAAAAATGTACGTACAGAGCTTAGCCTGCCCCAAAAAGGGCAAAAAAGAAGCATGGTGTCTCTTTTGAATTTAGAACAAAAAAAGAGTCCTGAAGAAGTAGCTAAAATGTTTACTCTCTCTTCTAGCCTTACCCGTAACATATAGACGTGACGTCCTCGTGTGATTTTGATGAATTAAATTAATGACTTAATGGAAGACCGAACGAGGACCTAAGGCGTTTTAAAATTTTAGTAGCTGGGAAATTTTGTGATTAATTGTTCATAATTTATTTTTGATACAGTCATCCCAATTATAAGAAAAGGAAAGCTGCTTGTTTTTTATTTTCACTTGAACAGCTGGCGAAGATCATGAATATGCACGAAATGTGGTCTCAGCCAACAAAGTTTGCCCGTCAGCTGATCGATTTGCATGGGGAGTTCAAAGTTTTTTTTTGCGAATTGACCATGGGTTTCTTTGGGAAAGTTGTTCAGTTTCATGAGTACAAGCTCCAGTTAAAAATAAGTGCATACCTTTGTTAAGGGTCCCCAGGAGGCGCGAGCTTCCATACGAACGTAGTTCCGCTTTAATATAATATAAAAACTACATTTTGGATTGAATCCAAACTTTGCGAATATATTGAATAGACACATATCGATGTTTGTAAAATTACTTTTCGAAGTACTAATGTAAAACGGAAAAAAATAAGAGCAGTTTCAAACTTTCAGTACAAAACTAATTTAAGCCTTTCTTTATTTATGTTTTAATTTCCTACGATGAAAACTAATTACAAACATTGATATGGTTCGGACGCATAGGGTTCAGACGCATAGTGGCAGAAACGCAAATTACCTTATACGCGAATGACCAGATGTGCATTTAGTAAATTACCAGATAACCAGATTCTGTTTCGCAAATTACCAGGGGTCATCTTCCGATGATTTCTTCTGCTGCGAATTATTTTGGTACCCAGGATGGGGAGCCTCGCTTCGCGAGGCTCTTTGACTGTTAAATGTGTCCACTCAATATATCTGTTAAGATTGGATTCAATCCGGCATGTAGTTTTTATATTAAAGCGTAATTACGTTTGTATGGAAACTCGAGCCTCTTGGGGACCTTAAGACCCTGTATACGAGTGTCTTTTTGTTTTTCTCATAGGTTGTGATGAAAAATTGTATTTTATATTGCTTTTGGGCTTATATTGAATTCCTCGCGAAGCTTAGGATTCTACTTTAGAATCCTTCGCTTCGTTCAGAATTCAAACTAACGCCATCGGGGAACAAAATATTACTTTGGCCCCTTGTTACAATAATAACTATTGTCTTCGAGCCACTGCATTCAAAAGATACACCATTTCATTCAACTTTGATGGAGCGATTTGTTCTGTACGTATTTTTTTATAATTGTAATATTTCCGCACATATTTGAGAAAAGTTAATTTTAACACAGTTTGTGCCAAATATCTGCTCCGTCCCCATGCCATTGCAGTTACTGCGGGTCCCGCGAGAGGGACTTGCGTCGCCGCTTGACGGCGCGCTTCGGTGACAATCATTCCGCCTCCTTCTTGGCCGGGGGCTCCTCCGCTGTGAATATGAAACGAACAGATAAACACATGAAGATTGGTGATTGGTGAGACACGGGTCCTTAGGTGGACTAAGCGACGTTAGCGAGAGGACATAGCTATATGTTAGAAGAGTGAAATTGTAAGTTTGTCCTTGTCTAAACTATATTTTGTCCTCGTTTAGCGGCCGCGTCGCTAAGACAACGTGTGGATTCGAAGATGTCGTTAATACATAAAATTAAAGCATAAAAAACACTCTTTAGAATGGTTTATGCCATAGACAAAATTCATACGAAAGTCCATAATTCTACGTATAGTGTAGCAAGCTGTTCTATCTAACAAGCTCTGGTCATTTCACCAATTTTAATTTATTTTTGCAACACAAGGTAATAAATTACAAAACATTAATTAAGCACTCATAATCATATTAGGCAAAAGAGGTCCACTGCTGGACAAAGGCCTCCCCCAAGGATGACCCGTCCTGCGCTGCCCGCATCCAGCGGCTTCCCGCGACCTTCACCATTAATTCAACTTAATTAAATACAATAAACAAAAGCAATAAAATTTTATAAAAAAAATGGAATTGGGATATCGAAAAGGGGTTTTAGCGCTCGCAGGTGTACACCCACAAACTTGTCAGACTGACAAGAAATAGTCCCAATGTATATCTCGTGTCGCGTAATAAGAGAGATGAGTTGCTGCATCCGCTAACCTTCACACATTATGCTTAAAGTTAATTGTGCGGAACCAACGGCCAGCGCTCTTTTTACGTGAAGGCACACCCTGGACACTTCATACAACGGGCCAGAAATGACATTCCAAAAAAGGAATGACGGAATAAACAAGATGGCGGCGAAATCCTGTACGATCGACAACCAAAATGTAACCAATCTGTATCAATTTGGGTGACGAGGGGTGAGGTCGCAATCTAGAGAGCGGCAGGGAGTGTCCATACTGCATGTTAGTACTAATATACAGGGTGTTCGGCAGATGGTTGGACAAACGAAAATGGGGGGAAGGTGGGGTAGTCTCCTACCCATTTACACCATAAAAAAATCCTTAACTTAAAATAAAATTTTTAGTAATTTTTTTAGGATTTTTTCCTGAAAGTCTAATCGCTTGATATCTGTAACTTTTTTTAAATGAAAGAAAAAGTTGAGCTATTAATTATTTTTTCAAGTTTTTTTTAGGTTTCGGGGTCTAGAAATTTTATTTTAGCAAGAATTTCCAACAAATAATAACTTTCTAAGGACCTACTAAGTCTTAAGATTCTAATAAAAAAATAATTGTGGGCCTAGCTATAAAAATAAAAAAGATATATGGCTTTCAACATATGAAAATGGCAAAATTTCACAAAATCCTAAAAAAATTACTAAAAATTTTATTTTAAGTTAAGGATTTTTTTAATGGTGTAAATGGGTAGGAGACTACCCCACCTACCCCCTATTTTCGTTTGTCCAACCATCTGCCGAACACCCTGTATATACTTTGCCCAAGGTATACAGCTGCACAGTAGACATATTAGCGCGAGAACTTCTCAGCGCACTGAAATCATAAGCCGTGATTGATCGATTTAGACTGTGACATAATCACAGCTACCCTACGTTATCGAATCAGAAATGAGGAGATCCGTAGGAGAACCAAAGTAACCAACGTAGCACGTAGAATCGCTAAACTTAAGTGGCAGTGGACGGGGTACATAGCTCGTAGAACAGATGGCCTTTGTGGCAGTATAGTTGTCGAGTGGCGACCGTAGCGTAGGCAGGCTCCCCACTACGTGGATCGACGACCTGGTGAAGGTAGCAGGAAGCCACGATCGTGGGTGTATCCAGCGATGCGGGCATCGCAGGACCGGTCGTTGTAGAAATCCTTGGGGGAGGCCTTTGTCCAGCAGTGGATGTCTTTCGACTTATAATTATGATAATTACAGCAAATTAATAGGCCTACCCTATCTCTTTCTGATATAGCCACCGTGGCTGTTTGAAGAAAAGAGATAGGATAATCTGTGCGAGGAGATAGGCTTATCGACAGTAGCTTGTCATAAAGCGTATTCGGGTGAGCGGAATAGAACTAGAATTGCGTAGCAATATGTAACAAAACGCATGAAAATAAAGCTCCATGTAAATTTTTACTGCCAACGAAAACTGCCAATTACAAACTATTGTAGTTTTATGAAAAGGAAGTGGGTCTAGGTACTTACGCTTGTCATGGTGCGGGGGCGGTGGCGCTAGGTGGGGTGGGGGCGGCAGGTGCGCGTAGTCGGGCGCGGGCGCCGGCGGGTAGTAGCCGGGGTAGGCGCCCGGGAAGCCGCCGTACGCCGCCGGGTAGTAGCGCCCGCCGTACGGCGCCCCGTACGCGCCCACTACACGTACATTTGACCTTGTTAGTGTACAATACTAAAGAGCGTGAATATGCTCATGAAACTTAATAACCTTTTCAGATGAACGGTAATGGTAAGAAAATAAGCACTTAAAGGGCAAACATTCTCAATTCTCACTCATTTTGGTGTAAGTAACACTAATTCCACAGAAATTAAATAAAACTACACGTTATAATTTGTCAGCGACCGGTTTCGAACACCCTTTTCAGGCAGACTAAGAACAATAAAATATATAATGTTCCATCAAGAACCTACAATCAAAAGTATCAACTATTCTAAATTCTGTTTTATTAAGGTTCCTCCGTCTCCAAAATTAGCAATTAGATTTACGATGTTTCAAACTTTGGACGAAATAGCTTGGATATAAAGTTTTTGTCAGCTCATACTGCAACGTGGCTGTAACGTCAATCGCTGCGGACGAATAGTGCGAAAATTGCGTTTTTTTTATTTATTACAAATCAAATACGATGAATTTCTAAAAAGTAATAAAACAGAATCATTTTATATTGTTTTATTAAGAAATTCATAAATTATCATAATGTTTCGACAAAAATTGTAGCAGCACTATTGCCACAACTAGAAAAAATTTGAAAAGGGTGCATTAGAGGGGTGCATATTAAAATAGAATTTGAGGTAACTAATCACTCCTCATATCCTGTAGATTACAACATGATTTTTTTTCGTCAAAAAATCCTTAATTGAAAAAAAGTGGTTAGGTACAAAGTTACTTGGTCCAAGTTCGTTGGCGCCGGTATAAGCTTTAAAAAAATTACTTGCTTAATTGTGCGCTCGATAATCTAATAGACAGGTCAGTTTTTGGTTAAAGTGAATTTCTTGTAAGTTACGGAGATATCGTCTGTAAACATTAACGTCAAAGTTTTCACATAAAGAAGAAATACAACACTTGAGGCAACTTACTCGCAACACCTTGATTTTATATCACTAAAATTGTAGTAAACACAGTTATAGATAATTTTGTACCAAACAATTTTGTTCTATATTTCCTCTACCTACCCCTTTTAGTTTTTGAGTTATAGCAGAAAAATCAGGTTATAATATGTATATACCTATATGTGATTTTGTTGATAATTTGAATTGATATTTTTACTAACATAGTATTTGAGTAGTTGAACTAACAATTCTATGGATTTTTACAATCTAAAATAAAAATTGATTTGATTTGAATAAAAAAAAAGATAAAATGGCTGCCATTTTGTTTTTAAGTAGAACTTATTTGCCCCCTTCCCCCTCCCCCAAAGTTGTTTAACCCGTGGAGCGTAATTCGATTTTTTCCGCTAAAGTGCCTTGAGCGTGTTGAGTCATGGATGACGTCATTCAGACTCGGCTAGGACCTATTTTTTTAAGTTTTTTGTAAATATATAATTAAGTTATATACTATTGTTATATACCGTTGTAAAGATTAATAAATTGCCTAGGTATTAAAAGTAAAAGATATTTAGAAATAACTCACCTGATGAAGACATTTTGTGGTTTTCATCATCATTTTCAAAAAAAATCTTGATTTTTGCACTTTTAGTCGCTGAATGCACCCACTTACACAACCTTATTACACATTTTCGCAAAAACTAAAAGTATCATAGCATAATACACTTTCATAAGTGTATATAAACTAAATATTTCACTTTGAATCACAATAGTTTTACTACAAAATTAGGATAAGTTTCCAACGACAAAAAACGGAGTTCATCACTTTGCCGTTTTGCACAGTACTTCGTACTTTTCACAAATTATTTTTGCAAATATTTAAAAAACTAATCACTTCCACATAATGTACATTTTTTTCCGAGTATTTTGATATGAGATTTATATAACAAAACATACTATTTACGTCTAAAATTAATTTTTCATTTGTTCAAAAAAATAAAATTCGCCATTTTGCCGTTACCAAAACTTGGTCTCAGTTTTAACTAATTATTTTGCAATTATTTCAAAAACTAATCATTTTAACATAATCTTCATTCTTTTCCCAGTAATTTGATATGAGATTTATATAACAACACCAACCGTTTACGTCTGAAACTCATTTTCACACTTTACTATTCTCACAATACAAACGACACGGCAAAACAATATGGCTGACTATGGCCGCCCGGCTTGGAAATAATTTATTTTTGAATGATATTCGAATGGCTGAACGATAAAAAGAGGATAAAACAGGTCACGAAATGATAGAGTTTGTGTATAAAAAGATTCGTTCCTATACGGTCGGTAAGACGGCAACCAATCACGTAAGAGTTTATTTGGTCTACCGGTAGTCCAAAACACGCTCCACGGAGACATTTTTTCTGGCCTACCGGTAGTCCAAAACACGCTCAAGGAGTTAAGAACAGCCTAAAGAATAGTTACTATCATGCGGCTAAACTTTTCCATGCATTTTGAAAAAAAATTATGAGATTAATGTATGGATAGGGCCGGTCCATTATATTTGGTCGAAGCGTACTGCATCCCTCCGATAGATCCTTTTCGTACCATAAGGTCTGTATCACGATAAATAGCGAAAGATAGACATACTTGACTAAGCTAAGCACGTCGGAAACAACAGACTTCATTTAGCTATGTTTTTGGTTTTTGTTAAATTGGAAAAAAATACCAAACCGATTTTCGTGAATTGGTCCACAATTGACGTAAATATTAGTTCACATACATTAAAAAAAATCCGGAAAAGTGCGACTCAAACTAGCACTCCGAGGGTTCAGTACCTCCACACCTCTCCCCAACACTACATAGTGATAATGACAATGATACCTATTCACATTACAAACAAAATTTTAACCGCCTCCGTAGCTCAGAGGCAAAGTTCACTGGCTTTACACAGGAGGTCGCGGGTTCGATTCCCGGCGGGGTCAATTGAAAGACTCGGTTTGGTTGGTGGTAGGGCATTTTCTAAGCCCGTCTGGCTAGCTACCACCATCTTATCTAAGTCTTGCCGCCAAACATCAGTGTTAACAACATGATGTGTTCCAGCTTGAAGATAAGATAGCCAGTTCTCCATTGCGTTGGGGAATCTAGGTAAGCCCGCTTCCATCTTCGGCAACATCGTCGCTTACCACCAGGTGAGATGTTGTCAAGGGTTTAACAATTGTGAATAAAAAAATAATAAAAAAGACATCAACGCGAGCTACAAAAATATGCTTTTTTTTGTCATTTAGTACGACTCACACTTGGCCGATTTTTATTATTTGTTAAAAACTATGTTATGTTACTTCAGTTTTACTACTAATACCACACCAAGTTTCACTCCTGCATGTATTACCGTTTTTACGATAGAGCTAAATCAAATATACTTCTGAAGACATATAAAAAAACACGTTTTTTTGTATGGAGACCTTATTTTTTCACTTTTTCTAATTCTTAGTATTTATTGTTATAGCGGGAACAGAAATACACAGTCTATAAAAAAAATTAACTATCTTCCTATTACGATTCATGAATTACTGCCCGATGACGAACGGACAGACAGACAGCGGAGGCTTAGCCATAGTGTATCCGTTGATCACCCGTTGGGTGTATGGAACCCTAAAAATATGTACACACGAACATAGAAACTTCACCTTTTTGAAATAGGTTAAAAAATTGTCTTACCGGGCGGCGGCGCAGCGGGCGCGCCGGGCGCTGCTGGCCCCAGCATCATGCCTGGCGACAAAAATTTATGTATGAAATAAGTAAAATTATTTTATTGCAGATAATAAAGACCCATATTTGTGTTCACATAATATTACCTAAGTACTTATAAATAAATAGTTTAGTTTATTAAACAACAAGCTAGTCCAATGCTTAAATATGGTAATACTCTGCTCTGTGGTATTACTAGCTTTTGCCCGCGTGGACATCGTTGTAATGACTGTCTTAGAGGGTGCGCGAGCCGCTTGCGCTATGTCATTGAACTATGTCAGGATATGCTTATTATAGTAAATTATGTCATTTCCCACCCCCTCAACCATCTCTGTGCAAAAATCACATCAATCGAGTATTTTTTTAGTTTTCCCGGGATAAAAAGTAGCCTATGTCTATGTCTTTAAGGAAAGACAGTCATAAAAACGATGTACACGCGGGCGAAGCCGCGGGAAAAAGCTAGTAATTAATAATTGAAAGAATTATTACTAGGCTGATTTAATTTCTTTAAAGCTACTCTACTAGTGTGCCTACTTACTTGTTAATTAATAGTTTACGATAATTATAGATTTTAAAAATATTGAGATACGAGTGTATCCTGTAGGCAAACTCTATACAAAAACCTAATAAAAAGAAAAAATGCAACCTTGTTTTTTTTCAATAGCAATGTAATAAAAGTAGCATAAAATAGATTAAATACAGTAAAAAAGATAAAAAAATATCAAATTTTATATATATCCGATATATATCAAATTTTGATATATATCGGATATAAATCATAAATATCCGATATTTTGATATTTATTATAAATATCGGATATTTTTGAACCCTGGTTTCTTAGGAAATAATACTCGATTATCGGTCTCGTATGGGTGGTCTGTGGATGTATTTTTTTCAAACAACTACGCAGTGTAAATAACTTCTGCATATATCTAAGGAATCCAAGAATTCCTTCCGCACAAACCTATTTTATAATAGATAAAATGAAAGTTACCTGCGGGTGGGCCAGGCGGGCCGGATGGCGCTGGAGGAGCACCGGAGGGTCCCAAAGGGCCGGTCACGGGGCCCGGGGGCATTCCAGCTGGCCCGGGAGGTCCGGCCAGCGGGCCAGGAGCACTGACGGGGCCAGTAGGTGCAAGCGAGCCGACGTGTCCGCCAGGCCCCGGCGGGCCGGCAGTAGGCGGTCCGACAGGCCCCGGCGACCCCACAGCAAGTCTGACAGGCTCCGCGGCGGGCGCAGGCGCGACCCCCACCATTCCTTCTTGTTTTATCTCTTGAGTCTTCTCGTCTTTTGGCTCAACTGATAGTAAAAATGGATGGTTTACATATTTTTATTATGAACTAGTTGTCTGTCCGCTACCTCGTTAGCGTAAAATAACAGATTAATATCTAATTATAACTAGCTTAAAGCACAGCTCTGTGAGGGCTCGCGAGCTTTTTCTCATCATCATCATATATCAGCCGAAAGCCGTTCACAGCTATGACAAAGGCCTCCCCCAAAGATTTCCACAACGACCGGTCGGTCCTGCGCTGCTTAAAAGGGTTCCTTTTTTTCATAACGGAACCCTATAAAAACAATTTTAGTAGTTTGTTATTTTTTTCCTATGATTTTTTTACGCATTCAACTGCACGCATAAGTTGGTCGACTATTTCTTGTAAACTAAGGAAGCCTATTTTATCCGCGATGCTCTTCTTGTTAAATATCCAACTATAAGGTTTCCTACTGTGACTACGAAACCCCAAAAAGAAAGGTTTATGAATCTTCCAGACTGTGTAAATCAAAGTGCCTTCCCAGAATATATTGAAGCAGTTTTTCTTCAACCGTCATCATATCAGCTCATATACGTCCCCACCGAGGGGCTCGAGCCTACCCTGAATTAGGACGATCGGGCCTTAGTCGACCACGCGAGCCTAGTGCGGGTTGGTCGACTTCACACACAACCTGCGAGTTTCTTCGCAGGCGTGTACAGGTTTCCTCAAGATCTTCTCCTTCACCGTAAGAGCGTCAGATAAACGTACATATGAAATCTAAATTCGAAATCACATTGGTACGTGGTTCGAACCACGACCCCCCAGACAGGAGGCGGCGGCCCTAGTCATTACGCCACCGGCACTCTTAACTTTCTTCAACCGTAGTCAGGTTGAAAAAAAAAAAGAAAACATATAAACAAAACATAAACATATTGTATTGTAAAGAGTATTAACTAACCTGGTTGCTGGTGCGCGGGCGAAGCTTCATTGGTTCCTTTGTCTATCGGCGCGGGACCGTTGGCTGGACCCTCACTCTTAATTTGTCCCTGATCTTGCTCCATTGGCTGTAATATAATAAGATTACAGTAAATTCATTTTATTTTCATGAGATATAAACAGTCACAAGCAATTCAATTCAATATATTTATTCAAAATAGGTGCAAATTTCTGATAGTCATAAAATAATAATAACAATGTCATTTGTGAAGAATCAAGAAATAAACAATAATCCCTACTAATATTATAAATGTGAAAGTAACTCTGTCTGTCTGTTACGCTTTCCCGCAAAAACTACTTAACGGATTTGGCTGAAATTTGGTAGGTAGACAGATTAGGACCTGGGTTAAGACATAGGCTACTTTTTACCACGCTCGCGAGCCGCTTGCGGCTCGCGCACTGCGCACCCTCGAAAAGTCATAGAAATGTGGTTTACGCGGGTGAAGCCGCGGGAATAAGCTAGTACATAATAAACATTTTACATAAACATGCGCGGAAATTGGAAATATGTGTCATTATATTCCTACTAAAAAAAGAGAAGGAACGTGAATTGCCATATATTTACAGAGAAAAAACCCAAAAAAATAGATTGTAACGGTGTCTTTTTACCCGACTGTCTAAATAAAAACGGCAAAGTGCGAGTCGTGCCCCTATGTTTTGTTTTTCCCGTATCTAAATATATATAACTCAAAGGTGACTAACTGACTGACATAGTGATTTATCAACGCACAGCCCAAACCACTGGACGGATCGGGTTGAAATTTGGCATGCAGGTAGATGTTATGACGTAGGCATCCGTTAAGAAAGGATTTTAGGAAATTTCCACGGAAACTGCAAAAATCGGGATCTGCGCGGGCGAAGCCGTGGGCATCCACTAGTCTAAATATATATAACTCAAAGGTGACTGACTGACTGACATAGTGATCTATCAACGCACAGCCCAAACCACTGGACGGATCGGGCTGAAATTTGGCATGCAGGTAGATGTTATGACGTAGGCATCCGCTAAGAAAGGATTTTGGGAAATTCCCACTTGAACCACAAAAATCGGGATCCGCGCAGGCGAAGCTGCGGGCATCCACTAGTTAGTTAATAACATAAAAATTAAATCCTTGATATAAACCAGATTATGTCATTAGAACATGAAAACAAAATGACACGAGAAGTTATACATAAAAATCATTGAATGCATTTAACAAGAGTAGGCCAGTTCCCACGGACAGCACCCGGTCACGAGTATAACGCGAGAGTCAGCCATCACTCCCATTAACCATATTAGAGGGAAAGGAACGACCCGGCTCCCGATGCGCCACCATCAGCACGAACATTTAAGCGAGCAAAACTGGTAACAAAGAAAATCCTATCAAATAGACCTAAAGTTCCATGACATACTTAAATATAACAAGTTTAGTGTAGATCCCGTTTACAGGGGCTTTACTCATTATACTGAACAACTTTTGTTTTATGACTTTAATGATATCGCAAAAAAAAAACTTAATAAAATAACTTAATCAGCTGAATGACCAATTTTATTCGAGTATTGACTATGGGTTAATAGGGATGACGACAGCATCAGAAATAAAACTCTTGATCACTTAATTGCCCTCCTACTTAAACTTCGGAAAACCTTACTCGTTTTGTTTTCCATCAAGTCTTCGATTTTTAATTCACCAAAATCACAAAATGAGTACATATACGACGCTGCTAAACTATGACGACACGCCTAGGTATTTCTAACATTTTTAGAACAAAATGTCGTTTTTGACAGATGATAAACTCAGATGACTAGCATTCGTCATCCCTATTGGGGAAAAATCTTCAGTATGATGAGTAGAGCCGCAGGAAAACCAAAGTAACCGACATAGCTCACATAATCGCTAAACTGAAGTGGCAGTGGGCAGGGCACATAGCTCGTAGAACAGATAGCCGTTGGGGCAGTAAAGCTATCGAGTGGCGACCGCGCACCGGAAAGCGTAGCGTGCGAAGGCGTCCCACGCGGTGGACCAACAACCTGGTGAAGATCGCGGGAAGCCGATGGATGCGGGCAGCGCAGGACCGGTCATCGTGGAAATTCTTGGGGGAGGCCTTTCTCCAGCAGTGGACGTTTTTCGGCTTATATGATGATGATGATGAGTAGAACCCCCGGTTAACGGGCCCTACACCAATTTTTTAACACCTGTATGTATATTTGTTATAAATTTTGAACTGTAACAAACAATGCCTTTTTTCACACACAGTATGACCCAATCTAGGATTATATTCTGTACTGTGATTCTCTAGTGGCTACCGCGCACCGGAAAACGTAGCGCAGGCAGGCTTCATATTCGGTGGACCGATGACCTGGTGAAGGTTGCTGAAAGCCGATGGATGCGGATGAGCAGGGCCGGTCATTTTCAATGCGGTGCGCGCATTTTAGTGTGCGGTCGCCACTCGAAAATTTTCTACCTCAACGACCATCTATTCTACGAGCTTTGTGGCTGGGACAAATAAGAGACCGATATTCAGTCACAGGTACATCGATACTCATTTATTATAGATACTTTTCATATTTTTATTATTTTTCACCTGACACCCATTTGTCCACTTATTGTTCAGGTTATGGCAAAATTGAAAGAAAATTTTACCCTGTGATATAAGATGCAATAGTTGCGCAATAGAAATAAAATGGCGTAAGACAGAACGTAAATAGTTTTAATGGCCTTTAAAACCCCCTGAAAAGATGATAAGTAAATCTATCTGCAGAAGAATTCAAGAAGTTCAAACAAAGATTTGAAATATACAGAATAGCGTCGGGAGCTGCTACGCAACCGGAAGAAGTTCAGGTAGCTTTGCTATTGCACTGTATTGGAATGTCTAAAGTTTATAACTCGTTAGAATTATTAGAAAAAGATAAAAAAGCTATGAAGAAGTGATTGCAAAATTATAAAACCACTTCATACCAACGAGGAATGAAAGTGTGGCATCACACATATTTTTTTACAAGAAACCAAACTGACAAAGAAAATGTTGATGCCTACCTAAAAATTGAGATTATAAAAGAACTATTGAGAGAACCAGAATTAACACTTCAAAAAGCAAAACATATTTGTAAAGCAGTAAAATTAGCTGAATGGCAAAGATTTTGTGTAGTTATTTAGAAATATACCATGGCATAATGTCAGAACATTATGGTACTCAATAAAAATTAACAAGGATCTCTCGTATTTCACAGAAATATATATCTATTCGTATTTCACAGAAATATATACCTATTCGTATTTCACAGAAATATATACCTATTAGTATTTCACTTAGAAATATAATAATATAAACCACCCCATCTCTTCCCAAGGGTGTCGTAAGAGGCGACTAAGGGATCAAAAACCGGAGGATGGACAGCAGCGTTATTTTCGCATCGTGTGTTCCATATTAGGGCCTTTTCTTTTCCTTGTTTACGTTAATGATTTGCCTTTTATGGTGCAACATCTGTCAAATATTGTGTTGTTTGCGGATGATACTTCTCTTATTTTTAAAGTGAATAGGAAAGAAAACGAAATTGACGAAGTAAACAACACTCTTTCAAAGATACTGAACTGGTTCACTGTGAACAACTTATTATTAAATGCTAAGAAAACAAAATGTATAAAATTTTGTTTGCCAAATGTAAAAAAGGTCAATAATAGTGTAATATTAGACAGTAATAAATTACAATTTGTAAATACCACGGTGTTCCTTGGTATAACTTTGGATGTTTCACTTCAATGGGGACCACACATTGAAACTTTAGCGGGAAGGCTTAGTTCAGCTGCTTATGCCGTTAAAAAAATAAGACAGTTAACGGATGTAGATACTGCGAGACTAGTGTATTTTAGTTACTTCCATAGTATAATGTCTTATGGCATATTACTGTGGGGGCATGCGGCTGATATAGAAACTATTTTCATCCTGCAGAAAAGAGCTATCCGCGCAATCTATCAGATGCGATCACGTGACTCGTTACAGAATAAGTTCAAAGAAATCAATATTTTAACTGTTGCTAGTCAATTTATATATGAAAACATCATGTACGTTCGTAAGAATTTGCATTTATTTCCTAAAAACAGTGACAGGCATAATTTGAATTTAAGAAATGTTAATAAAATAGACATAGTCTTTTCGAGACTGAGTAAGGTTAAAAAGTCATTTGTGGGGCAGTGTATAAGATTCTACAATAAAATTCCAGAAAATGTAACTAGTTTGTCAGAGAATAAATTCAAGACTCATGTCAAAAAAGTTTTGTGCTCTAGAGGATATTATAAAATAATAGATTATGTAAATGACAAAGATATATATGTTGATTCTATAACAAATACCATTACCTGAGACTGTAATCTGAATCATGACATTATTTGTAATTTTATTTTTATTTTTATTGTATTTTTTTTTGTTTTGACTATTTAAAAGTGTGTGTAAACACCTATTTGAAATAAATTGTTTTTGATTTTTTTTTTTTTGATTTGTGCCACCAGACTCCACACTGCGATCGCCAACGCGCCTGCCAAGCGTGACGATTACGGCAACCCCAACTAGGGGAGGCCTATGTCCAGCAGTGGACGTCTTTTAACTGCTCATCCTCATCACATATTAAAAAGTAGGCTGATTAGCATCTTGTTTCTTTTAAACAAGGGTTCTACACGTGATTCTGAACAACATTAACAAGAAACTACGGTCAAATAGCAAAAACTGACTAGAAAGTTAGCCAAACAGTTGATCGATTTGTCCACTGCCAGCTCGCAGTGCTGACGGTACCAGATATACGCAGTCCGTACCCCTAGCAGGCCCCCGTCACTCGGCCGTGAGCGCGAGATAAGTACCTACACAATGGCGCGGCCTACAGGCCGCGCTCGTCAGTCGGTTGTCAACTGGTGCAGAAAGCGGAGCGATTATCGAGCAAGCGAGTGCGCGAGTTGTAACATGTTCGTCGCGCGGTCTCACAACCCTGCCGGTTGATCAGTTGCGACAACACTAAACCGGCCAGCGCAAAAGAATCTCTCACGCGCATTGATTCGGTTCATTCTTGCGTTAAAGCGCGATTGTTATCGTTGTATGTATACGTATGTTGAAGTAAAACTGGAGGCACTAAGCGCGGTTGCGAACTAAAGTCGACGCCATAATTCGAGAGACAAGCTTGACAAGTAAATGACAGATAAAGGGTTACCAGGGTTAGACGAAATTAAATAGTGACGTGGCCGATATCGATAGACAGTATCGACTCGACTTTATGGTTTGCTAAGTCGGAATTTTTGTACAAATTCAAGAATATTGTTGTTGCAATAAGGAACTTTCCAGGCTCCGTTCCTTGAAAAAATCATAGATGGCGCTGTCTAGTGTACTTAGCAAAGCGAATATAACAAAGTAAAGTGGGCGGGTTCGATTTCCAGTGGGGTCAACTTGTAAGACTGTTTGGTTGGTGGTAGGGCATTTTCTAGGCTTTTTCTAAGTCTCGCCGCCAAACATCAGTGTAAACAACATTGCAGTTCTAGAACATAGCTAGGTACTTGATGGTATACAATGCAATACTAAAAATTTAATAACCTTTGAATGAGTACAGCTTTTTTTCCCGTCCGTTTAGCATTACGCTTCTCTAGCTCAGCTTTAAGCGCGGCTTAGGTCCAAGAAAATAGCAAAAAACAACATACACAATTTCTCGCACGCAAAATAGAATGATGAATGATTGAATGAACAAAGCATACAATGCGAATGAATGAAATGGAGACTAACGAATGACCAACCAAAGCAAGTAATAATAGGTCATCTTTGACCAAAGCATAACTAACAAGCGTCGAATACGAAGATAAGAAAAAAATCTCGGTTCTTCCAAATTGTGGTCAAATATTATAACAACAAATAAAACACAGTCCATGGTTTCCCTGTCGTGTCTGAATATTGCATCATGTGTAGGCATAATTATTTTTTGTACATTTCCAAAAAAAACGTATTTTATAAGTCAATTTATTTATATTTTGTTTTATTCGCAATAATTGGTAAGCCCTTGACATCACTCACCTGATGGTAAGTGACAATGATTCCGAAAGTGGAAGCGGGCTTACCGAGATACCCCAAAGCAATGCAGAACTGGCTATCTTATCTTCAAGGCAGCACTGATGTTTGGCGGCGAGACTTAGAATATGGCCAACCACCGAGTCTTTCAAGTTGACAAGTTTCAACCCCACCAGGAATCGAACCCGCGACCTCCTGGTGTGAAGCGAATTTACTAAGCATTACGCCACGGAGGTGGTTATATCAGTGTAAAAAAATACAACGTAAGGACCCATATAATGCATATTAGCAATAAAAGGTCAACTTTGATTAAGTAAAAACTTTAGTTCGTTTATTCGCTTTGCTAAGTACACTGACCACCTCAAGATTTTTTCAAGGAACGGAGCCTGGAAAGTTCCTCATTGTTATTTTTACGTAGAAAAACGATATCCTTAATATAGATCACTCAAACACTTGTAATCGTTCCACAAAACCAATTAGTTTTGCCAACCGGTTTCGCTTAGAGACTGTGATTGAGATCTATACTCAGGAATATAATGAGGGGTTTTAAATTTGAAATTTTTCAAAACAGCAAAAACATGTCAAGGTCATATTATGACCTATGCCGCGTTTCAAAACACAATAATTTCGTTCGAAATAAGCTCAAAATTATTGTTTCGGAACGCGGCTTAGATTGTATAATATTGACTTAGTTACTTATAAGTCTATTTCTAGCTCAAAGTTTGTGGTTTCACCTGACTTCAAAAAAGGATGTTTTTTATTTCAATTCGTATGGTTATGGTGTACCGAGTCGACCGACTAGCTAAATTAATTCTGCCTCAAGAATTGTATGAAATATTTCCCGGCATCACTTATTAATAAATTTTCTTAGTATCTCAATCTACTCCGTACTGCTATTCCTATCTCAATCAGTATTATTACACAAGTGTCAACCCTGTCAAGATTAGAAAGAGATGCAATTTGTACTTGCATGCATCTTGTCACTTTGTATGGAGTGTCGTAGTGCTACCTTGGTAAGCGCTTTCGATGCCGGCCATAATGTCATTCGGTCAAATATACGTATAGCGGATTCAAGGTGAGGCCAATCAAAACAAACTACTTAAATAATCGTCGTTGGTTAGTACTTGCACTTCCTTTAATTATATCTTATATTGCTATGTAAAATATTAAATTAATTTGTTTATGTCACCGTAACTAAAAGATAAATAGCACTGGTATCCAAAGCCGTATTTTTTTAAATATCGATACGAACAGCACTACCCTGACTATGGCAACACTTGTGCAAAATGAATTGTCAAAGTTGTCTCTCGAATTATGGCGTGGACTTTAGACTGTTTTTTATTACCGCGCAGCGAGAGCTGCTATTTATTTTAAGCGTCATTGCGAGTACTGAATCTGTACTTGTACTATTACTATCATCGGTGCCCCTACCTCGTCCTTCCTGTCGGCGGCCGAGGCGGCGGGGGCGGGCGGCGCAGGGGAAGAGGCGACCGGCGCAGCAGGGGCGGTGGGGGCGGCGGTCCCGCGCTTCATCTGGTCGAGCGCGCGCTCCACCATGCGAGCGAACGTCTCTTCGTCCACCGCCGGCTTGCAGTGCTGACGGTACCAGACATACGCAGTGTGAACAAGTATGTTTGAAATTTGAAAGTGAGACTTACAATAGGGTTTTGACAGTGTTTCATTCATATCAGCTCATATATACGTCCCCACCGAGGGGCTCGAGCCTACCCTGAATCAGAGCGATCGGGCCTTAGTCGACCACGCGGGCCCAGTGCGGGTCGGTCAACTACACACACAACCTTCGAGTTTCTTCGCAGGCGTGTGCAGGTTTCCTCACGATGTTGTCCTTCACCGTAAGAGCGTCGGATAAACGTACATATGAAATCGAAATTCGAAAACACGTTGGTACGTGGCAGGACTCGAACCACGACGAATAGGAGGTAGCGGCCCTTGCCATTGCGCCACCGACGCTCTTAATTGACAGTGTTTAAAATAAATTAAATAATATTATTCACTAAATAGCATTTCTCCTACAAAATCATAAAAACTTATTCATTTAACATTTTATTCTAAATTTAATTTTATATTTATCAAAATCACTAAATTAGTTCGTCAAAGACAATGACGTCACAAGTTTGTCACACGAACAATTTTAAAACAAATTGTCGTTTTTGACAGTTGATAAAAAGTAACTCCAATGACTAGTAATCAACTACCTTCTTGAGCTCCTCCTGGAAGGCGTCGCTGCTCTCGATGAACTTGCGCTTCTTCGCCTCGAACTTCTCCTCGATCTGCTGCAGCTCGTCCTCCAACTTCTTCTGGTGCATCGTCAGCGACTGCACCTGCTTCTTCAGGATCTGGCGACAATACAAAAATATCAGGGGACTAATTCTCACGCGATCATCTGGCGCCGATCTAGGATCGATAGACTGAGGATCGGAGAGTGCGTTCATTTGTATGTGCGCCCGCGTACATCTTAAATTGGGCGGGCTTAAAATGAAGTATTCAATTCAATTCAATATATCTATTCAAAATAGGTGCAACTTACACTCTTTTTGATAGTCATAAAATAATATTAACAATGTCATTTGTGAAGAATCAAGAAATAAACAATAATTAGTTAATAACGTCAAAATAAAATCCTTGATATAGACCAGATTATGTCATTGGAACATGAAAACAATATGACACGAAAAGTTATACATAAAAATCATTGAATGCATTTAACAAGAGTAGGCCAGTTCCCGCGGACAGCACCCTGTCACGAGTATAACGCGAGAGTCAGCCATCGCTCCCATCAACGTACTTGAGGGAAAGGAACGACCCGGCTCTACTATCTAGTTGTAACGTTGTACTCTAGCACGTTACAAATAAAATAGTTATTAAACTAAAAATACAATTTAAATAATTCTAAAATAAACTAAACTAAATATCTAATAAAATAACTTAATAAACCTACGTAAATATAATTAATAATAAATCTAATATTAAATCATTATTAAAATTAAACTAAAAACTACCTAAAATAAATAAACATTACCACGGAACCTCTACGTTCTAAACTAATAGCGTTTGGCTTTCTAAACACCACTCGCGCATCCCTAAACCGACGCTGCCACCAGTCACCGAGACTAGGGTGGGGTCAAACCTGCTTCGTCACTCCAAGCATTGCTTGAGCTCTGAAAGCACCTACCTATTGTGAAATTCTAAAATATTTAATTCTACTTTTAACTAATGTGACATTAGTGTCCTGTTGAAATCCCTATAGGCAAAGTGTCACATTGTCTGCATATTCTAAGACGGGACTACGATCAATTCCAGGCCCTAAGGACGATCTAAGGATCTTCTCGAACAACCTTGAGATATTTTGAGAAATATGGAGACGCCCTACAATATCTGCGGGCCTTCTCACCATTTTGATATACCTGCCGAATTGCTACAACTGAAGCGTACTGAAGTCCCTGGACGGACACCTACTAGTAGTACTATACTACGTGCCACCTACGTGCGACTAAGTCCAGTCACCCTACCTACCAATCTATATTATAGACGTTCTGCGGTAAATGAAATTATTAAGGCCGAAATAATAAATTAATTCTAAATTTAAATTTATTTTTTTAATCCACTCTAGATCTATCTACCTGCGGACCCTTAAACGTCGCATAGTGTACAAATCTAACATCACGGTGCTCACAAAGAGCGTATTTCAAATACCTTTCTTTGGTATCGTTAGGTACCGCAGCGTGTTTTATGTAAATATTTTAGTAAAGAGATTCTGGTCTCATAGAGAAGTTTTATTTAATCAGGTTTGCCTTCATCACATCAGCTCATATATACGTCCCCACAGAGGGGCTCGAGCCTACTCTGAATTAAGGCGATCGGGCCTTAGCGGCCCACCACGTGGGCCCAGTGCGGGTTGGTCAACTTCACACACAACCTTCAGAATTCGCAGATGTGTGCAGGTTTCCTCACGACGTTTTCCTTCACCGTAAGCCGTTTGCCTTACTAAGTTGTAACAGGTGTGACTTTTTTTAGCCAGTCTGTGGGCTTAAAGTTACATTTGTTACTAGCTTTTGCCCGCAGCTTCACCCGCGTGGATATCGTTTTTATGACTGTATAGCTGGTGCCAGCGACTTCGCGTGGAGGTTGTGTTCATTCGGTTACACTTTATTTCTAACACCTAGGAAAGTTATCAAAAGATAATAAGATAAGGGCTTACCAATTGTGGAAAAAAAAATCACAATTGGTAAGCCCTTAGCGTCATCTCACCTGATGTAAGTGACAATGATGCCGAAGATGAAAGCGGACTTATCAAGATTCCCCAACGCAATGGGAATCTCAGTAAGTATGTGTATATTAGACATGCTAAAACTCTTTTGAACAAATTATACTTACCTACGTTATGGGACACGCCCAATGGAAGGAAAAATAAAGGGTTCTTAATATTCCCTCGGAAATCCCTCGATTTTAAGGGATCAAAAGTATACTTTCGTAACTATTTTCATATTGAATACGCCTAATCTAACAGTGAAAGTTTAATCAACATATTAAGCCGTCCCAGAGATACCTTGCTTTCCTGAGGAAACCATTCTACTATCCGGGATAAAAAAGTGATGTTTTCATGATAAAAGATATATCATCATGCCAAATATCACTGAAATCTGTTAAATACTTTAGGCGTGATGAAGCATTGTATAAATTCTGAATTTTTATATTCCTCTTGGTACACTTTACTTTTCCGGGACAATAAGTATCTTAAAAGTTACTCCTTGACCGGAATATATTTTATTTTAGTGACATTTTTTTTAACATTTAGTGTATAAGCTTAGTTTATTATTTGGGAGTCATACAGCAGTCCAAACTTTTTAATATCTTGGTGTCTATATCAATAGACATGCACGGGTGGTTTTCAAAAAAATATTTCATGTATATCCTCGTTACAGTTTTATTATATGTATAGATGATATATTATTAACATTAATTGACAAAAAAACAGTTGTAGTAATGCTAACACTATTTTATCTCATTTGTCAAATTCGCACTTCTACGTGAAATAATATTTATAGATATTTTTTTTGGGACAATGACGTACCCAGCCGTCTTTTGAATTTCACGGGATTTAAAATTTAAAAATATATAAGAAAACGTTCGTAGCGGCACATACCTGTGGTGAACGGTGGTGACTAAGGAACCACGGTGTCAGAGCAGATCTCGTTGATGAGCCGGTGGTTGCACTGGTAGCGCGAGTAGCCATGTGCTTCACCGAAAAGCCCTCGTCTTGCTCTACACAACGCTCATAGCGTGCGAGAGGTAAGCGGTATGTACCTGCATGCGCGCGGTGGTGACGACGGAGCGCACGTCCGGCATCACGGTGTCGGAGAAGATCTAATTGATGAGGCGGTGGTTGCACAGGTAGCGCAAGTACGCCACGTGCTTCACCGACAGGCCCTCGTCTTGCTCTACACAACGCTCATAGCGTGCGAGTGGTGAGCGGTATGTACCTGCATGCGCGCGGTGGTGACGACGGAGCGCACGTCCGGCACCAAGGTGTCGGAGAAGATCTCATTGATGAGCCGGTGGTTGCACAGGTAGCGCAAGTACGCCACGTGCTTCACCGACAGGCCCTCGTCTTGCTCTGCGTGGAGAGCGGTAAACTCTTTTTTTCCTTACTTGTCTTATCTCGTAAACATATATGGCGTCCCTATGTCAATGTCACTGGAAATAGCTTTTCATAGGGTGGGAAACAATTGAATGAACTGAATGGAAACCATTGAATGAAATGAATGTTAGTCGTGGTTGATTCAATGATGTTAAAGTTTTTTTTCTTACTTGTCTTATCTCATCAACAAAATTTGTACTTCATTTAATCATTGAATCAACCAAGAATAAGAGTTAGTTCATCCAATGGTTCCCAACCCTACGCCACATTTAATGTGGCGTAGGGTTGGGAACCATTGGACACATTTCACAGTTCATGAATCACAGCCTGGTGACAGACGGACGGACGGACAGCGAAGTCTCAGTAATAGGGTCTTAGGAATATTCTGAGACAGTACGACATTATTTAGGAAACAACTTCTGTTTTTTAGAATTTGGAACATAATCTCGTTATCCGACGAGAAACTCGCCTAAGCCTAAACTAAATAAATAACTTATAAAATACATGTGAATATAAGTACCATAAAATAATTAAAACATAATTATATTTACTGTTTGGAAAATAGTTTGAAGCTTGAAAAAAGATGATAAGAAACTCTCATTGCTGGTGAAATTGCTTTGCAGTCTACCATTTTTTCTTGATAATTTTGTATTTTGGAAACAAATGAAAACTTATTCCCGAATCTCCGTAAGTACTAAATTCAGGAACGCAACAATATTTCGTTTTTCTGTTTTTATTATTAACAGGTTTCTTAATGTAATCGTGAGCCATCTGATTATATCTAAAATTAACCTCACCTTATCCTCAACTTAAAGCAAAGTGTCGTTCTTAGAAACTTCTTCATTTCGCCGCTAGAGACGCGCGGAAAATCTTTGCATCGCCAATAATGCTTGCCATCACTTTCTGTTTGAGTACATAGGCTGTATATCAGCCGTGAGACGTCTACTGCTAGATAATTACAGTCCCGCGGATGGCAGACTTTTGCCAATTTTATAGACTATAAATAAATAGTGTTTCTGTGATTTTTATTTCTCTGGCTGATGCGAGTAATTAAATTTGCTAAACTTTGAATAAAAACTATCAAAGATGACCTAATTTAATAAAAGATATATAGTCAAGAGTTTAAAAAGCTTCTATTTCCGTCATTTTTCTATTTCCCTAGCTGTCTAGAGTAATAAAATAAAAATTACTAAACTTAATGTAATAAAATGTTTAAAAACTATCAAAGATGACCTAATTTTTAGCTCGCAACAACAGTTCAAAATCATTCATTCAGTCATTCACTTCATCCCTTCTCTACACCAAAGCAACAAAACAATCATGTCGATTTATAATCTGTGACAAAATCCTTTATCAATTACGCAATTTTATGGAAAAAGTGTTAAAAAATGTATAAAATAATAGCAGTTTTCAGTGTTAATTCATACGTCCACGTCGTACTTACCATTTACAATGTTTCTTAATCTCAAAACTATCAAAGATGACCTAATTTTTAGCTCGCAACAACAGTTCAAAATCATTCATTCAGTCATTCACTTCATCCCATCTCTACACCAAAGTAACAAAACAATCATGTCGATTTTTAATCTGTGACAAAATCTTTTATCAATTACGCAATTTTATGGAAAAAGTGTTAAAAAATGTATAAAATAATAGCAGATTTCAGTGTTAATTTATACTTCCACGTCGTAGTTACCATTTACAATGTTTTTTAGTCTCATAATGTGTATGGTGTATTCGGAAAGTGGTGTTTTTTGTTCGAGCGGTGTTTGTTGACAACATAAGAAAGTAAGGAAAAAAAGAGTTTATGTTCCTACATGCGCGCGGTGGTGACGACGGAGCGCACGTCCGGCCCCACTGTGTCGGAGAAGATCTCGTTGATGAGCCGGTGGTTGCGCAGGTAGCGCGAGTACGCCACGTGCTTCACCGACAGGCCCTCGTCTTGCTCTACACAACGCTCATAGCGTGCGAGTGGTGAGCGGTATGTACCTGCATGCGCGCGGTGGTGACGACGGAGCGCACGTCCGGCACCACGGTGTCGGAGAAGATCTCATTGATGAGCCGGTGGTTGCACAGGTAGCGCAAGTACGCCACGTGCTTCACCGACAGGCCCTCGTCTTGCTCTACACTACGCTCATAGCGTGCGAGTGATGAGAGGTATTTACCTGCATGCGCGCGGTGGTGACGACGGAGCGCACGTCCGGCACCACTGTGTCGGAGAAGATCTCGTTGATGAGCCGGTGGTTGCGCAGGTAGCGGGAGTACGCCACGTGCTTCACCGACAGGCCCTCGTCTTGCTCTACACAACGCACAGACAATGATGTGTTTATTACTGGGGCCGACATGTATTATGTAAAAAGAATTGTTCTACATTTTTGTATGGAAAATGAAGCGTGGAGTAACTAAATAAATATTATTTTAGAAATCTTTCGCCAACCTATTTATTTCGATGCAAATACAAACATTAAATACCATAAGGATATTTTGGCCTGAAGCCTCACGATACTGAGATATTTAGATCTCATGAAGTCCTTTTTACGGTTGGTTGTCAAGAAATTATTTGGGACTACAGTCCTTATGAAGTCCTATTTACGGTTTGTTGTCAGCTCAATACACTATTTGGGACTATAGTCCTCATGAAGTCCTTTTTACGGTTGGTTGTCAGGTCAAGACACTATTTGGGACTACAGTCCTCATGAAGTCCTTTTTACGGTTGGTTGTTAGGTCAAGACACTATTAGGGACTACAGTCCCCATGAAGGTTACCTATATGAAAAGCTTTACCTTCCTCATCCTCGGCGGGCTGTATATCGATGCGGCGGTCCTGCTGCTGCTGTTCTTTCGACCCTCCCTTCTTGTTAGTGCTCTCCTCTTCGAGGTTACCCACTGTCGCAGGGATTCCACGTTAAAAAGTGTCAAATAGGCAAGATGTATAGAAACAATTAGAAAGCAGATACCAATGAGTTTATATATACTGGGTGTAACAAAATTTGTGTAAGATCTGTTAACTGGGGCTTCTACTCATCATACTGAACATCTTATCCCAGGAGACCGTTGTCAGTTCGCAAACATAATAAACAGATTTTGTTTTTATAATTGTGTTTTTCTTCTAATTTTATATTGTGTAAATTAAAAAGTATGTACTCTTCATAAAAATCGATCAGCCGATTGACTAATTCATTTTATGTTGTATGGACCATTTTTTAAGCTATTGCATAGCTTTTATCGCGGGCTTTGAGCGCGGCGACCGAATCAAGAAATTCCGTAACGAAAATAAAACCTAACACCCCCTCTTTTTTTTCATGGACTACGGTGGAGGCGCGGAGGTGAATGCATTTAAGCATACACAGTAGCAGCCGACTGCACTGGTTATGTGGTTATATATGAGTAAATATGCACAGGCCCAAAGACCACACTACCTACTAAACACCCCCTAAGGCTTTGGCAGCATAGGCCACCGTAAAAGCCCATCTGAGCGACCCATACCCTTAGGGAAGGGTATGGGTGCGAAATCTAACACCCCTCACTCCGCCTACCATGTAGCTCGGCCGAGCGTAACGTAACTTTACCGCGTTCTAAACACTTACAGTGCGTTCTAAACACTTACAGTGCCTTCTATTAACGATTTGCGGTACTAAAAGGACTAAGTCAATTGTACTGGTGTAACTTTCTGAGTGTTAATTTATTACATAAACATCCCGCGCCCCAAGGACTATTGGTCACAATATAATAAAGAGTACTGGCGTATATGGTACTGGTAAATACTGCATAAATTAAAAATAAATAAATAATTATAATTGCATAAGTTGATAAAAAATGCTATGCAATAGCTTTGCCGCGGCAGTCCCCGAGTGCCACACGCTTTTTTTATTTTGAGAATTGGCTATGGGTTCCTTGAGGAAAATTGTTCTGTATGATGAGTAGAAGCCCCAGCTAACAGGTCCTACGCCAATTTTGTTACAACCTATGTACATTCACACAAGCAATGTCTTTTCGAAATTCTAAGACGTAGCTAAGAAAAATAAATGGTATTACTATATTTCTCGCTTTCACTGCAGCAACCTACGTGGGGACATTGACTTGAACTAGAATATCCCTCTGGAGATATAGAAACTCTTTGTTAAGGCGCTGTACATAGACAAGAGTACATTTTAGAAAATTTAAGTAAATTACTTGTTCAATTACTTCAGCTTAATTGTGGAATTAATTTTTCAGTTTTTTTATTAAGTTTTTTACCAACGCAATGACACAGTGACTGAAAAATAATGGAATTGGAATTTGGAATTGGACTATTAAGGCCTTAAGCCATCTAAATAAATAACAATATTCAAATCAAATTATTGAAAGACTGTGTAAAGCTATCACCATGAAAAACATATATACTTAAAGTAATAAAAAATCTATTTAATTGAATAGTACAATTTCAAAAATATTACCACTTTTGATGTAAAAAATATATACCGTAGACCCTGTTTTTGGCATTAATTGCTGAAATTTCTCGAAAACAAATGGTTAATATTGAATGGAACCAACACACAAAAATCGGTGAGTTTAAGACCTTTCATTTTAATTGAACACATTTTTTTTTAAACTTATTCGAAAGTTATGAAACGTAATAAAAACAGGTAAAAATCGAGAATTGAGCATTCGGTTTCAACGTAACAGCCGCATTGAAGCCCGCATTGATTTGAACTTAAAATGAATAGACTTACGTTCGATATTATTGAAACACGTATCAACCTGTTCGGATTGAGTGATCTTAGCACCTTAAGAATATAAAAAAAAATGCTTTTTAGATAGGAAGATTTTAAGTAATTCTAGTTTTTCACTGTATCATTAGAAACTTACCAAAAAGGTGGTTTTGCTCAAGCTTTATGCCCAGGCGCGTCGTAAGTGCAAGTCACGCGCGCGAGCTGATAGACTCTATTACTAGCGCCTAGTGTCTATGTTCATCGCGTTGAAGTCAACGTGCTAAAAATGTCTATATACAACGCCTTAAGATACCAAATGAATATTGCACTCAGTTATTGACAGACAAAGCAAAATAAATTATTGGATAATATTTGAGGACAAACTTAAAACACATAAAAGCAACACAAAAGCTGTGATAAGGGCTTGTGCACAAATCACGCGAGGTTTTTTCGGCTACTTTTTGACCCCCCCTCCCCCCAGGTGATATTTGGTGAGGTTCTTCACAACCTCACGTGCATTTTTTTAATTCAACCTAATTTTAAGAAACCTCACGCGCATTTTTTTAATTCAACCTAATTTTAAGATCAATAGTATTGTATTGTCAAGGCCACGCGCGCCAAAACTTCGTAAAATAGACTCGCTATTTTGAATTATTTAACAAGTGAAGATTTATTTTTTAATGTAACCGAGAAAAAACTATCTACTCATGTGGTAGATTTGTTTCTTTGTTGGTTCACTGTAGAAAAATACACGTGAGGTCTTCTTATATCCCCTCCCCCAACGTGATCTGTCGTGATTTTATCGAATCTCACGTGATTTGTATACAAGCCCAACTGTAATGGAGAAGTGACCAACCATATTTGTAATGAATAATGTGTAGCCAAATGAATATTAGCATGCATTGTGTTGATATGGTGAGAGAGGGCATAATTAAAATATACTAGTCAACACTGTCTAGGGATATTTTAAGAATTTTCATACAATACAAGGTTTTTGAAAAGCGATAAAAAATATCTTAGGGCATGTGTTTATTCTATTTAGAAATGAGCAAACGTGTAAACAAATCGTGAAGTGTTTTCTTAAAAATAAACTAGTTTTCATTAAAAATCAAAATAAAATTAAAACAATGAAACATTACAGTCAATATAAAAAAAACCCCACCCCTTGTCATTCCCGGTGCAAAGGTACCAACCCATGACACTAGTAGTATTTCCGCGCTGAATGGCTATGGATAGCCTCTGCACCAATTAGGATCCAAAGCGGGAGTCAAAACCCCTCTCAACCAGGTGACGCCCTATCTCCTATCAAGTGGTATTTAAGTGTTAAATGAACTATACACAGTAATAAAATGCTTTTAGGTACATGCCCAATGTCCATTATGTAAGTGATTAAGTTAAGATGTATTTTTTATTGTTTAAATGTTTGGCCATTTCTAAACAAATAGGAGGGTAGAAAGTTTCAAGATGGGCAGGTGCTATATTGAACTCTTAAGGCCTTAAGATGGGTCAAATGACAATATTCAATTCAAATTAATTGAAAGACTGTGTAAAGCTATCACTATGAAAAAAATATATAATATACTTGAAGTAATAAAAAATCGATTTAATTGAATACAATTTTAAAAATATTATCACTTTTAATGTAAAAAAATATAATGTAGGCCCTTTTTTGGCATTAATTGGATAATTTCTCGAAAAAAAATAGTTAGTGTTGAAAAAAACCAACACACAAAAATCGGTGACTTTAACACCTTTCATTTTAATTCAAAACATTTTTTTAAAACTTTTTTTAAAAGTGAAGAAATGTAATGAAAACATGTAAAAATCAAGAATTCCGCGTTCGGTTTCAACGTAAGAGCCGCGTTGAAGCCCGTATTGACTTGAACTTAAAATGAATGGACTTACGTTCGATATTATTTTAACACGTTTCAACCTGCTCGGACTGAGTCATCTTAAAGCCTTAATAGTTCTTTTAAATTAATTTCGTGGTTTTTGATTTTGTACAAACGCATAGACAATGAAATTTGTGTTTTTAAATTTTCATAAAAAATGGTACATTTATTGTTTAAAATTAGTAGGACCCCATTAACAATATTCAAGCGTTTGTACAAAAACCAGTTAAAACGAAATTCAACTGTGAGCGTAAATATAGAACTTGCCCATCTTGAAAGTCTCTATCCTACATATGTCTAACATATTTTACTTTTAATTTGTCTTATGTTCTAAAAACATGTTTTGTTAAAAAATTCTTAAAACGGCTCTAGACCTAGTGTAGTAACTAACATACACTCTAAACTCAAAAAAATTTTGTTACTTTATGACAACACATTACAGGAAAATGAGGGAGATTTTTTAAAATCCACAATCTAGAATTTAGTAGTTATAGTGAAAATGCTAATCAGCTGACCGATTTTTTTATCAACAGTTGGTAAGCCCGAACCTGATAGTAAGTGACGATGATGTCGAAAAAGATGTACTGGTACGAGGGCGTGCTTATTTTCACAACCAGGATACTGGTGTCAATCTCCGGAATACGCCTGTTTGGACTGTTTAATATTTTTCCTGTCTGCTTAAGAGGAGTGTATCCCAAGAGCGCTGTATGCAAACGGATAATATGAATATTAATCAATCAATGTTATTGATTTTGTAAACACGCTAAAGAGACTACAACCTGTGTTTGTAGTTAGTCGGATTTCCGTAAAAAAACATTGAGCCTGTGTCTAATGAAATCTGAAAAAAATAAATAAGACAGATTTTACTTACTTGCTCGCTTAGAACGTGTTAGCAAAATTTCAATAACTTTGATTAATTAATTTACATAATAAAATTAATCGCTAAATGTGATAACGATGAAACTTAGGTGATATGTTGTGTGAACGCCAGGGAAGGTATGTAACAAAAACAGCCCCTCGGGCCGCTTGCAGCTCGCGTACCGCGCAACATCGATGGCGAGCCACTTGTCCACGCGAGTGGAGAAGCGGGCATCAACAAGTATTCAAATAAGAAAAAAACTTCTTTCGTATGGAACGCGCAAGGGATACACTCGTAGAAATCTAAATAAGCTCTTATTAGGTGTTTACCTATGAAATTGCCGATTGTATAAAAGAACAATAGATATTAAAACAAAATTTATTTTCAAAATAACATTAGACTATTAGAACTTAAACGGTGGTAAACATATGCCTATTGTTTAGATATTTTGAGAGCACGGAGGCTTTAACCCCATGAAGTCGGGTTTTTTCACCTGAAAAAATCGCCTTTGTTGAGGCAAAAAATACACATTTTTAAAAGCTCTAGAGTTATCGCGGCAGTTTCTTCGTTACTAATGTCATATTTGGGAATAAGATTTCGTCACTTTTAGAAAAAATCAAGAAAATTAACTAGTCTAAAAAATTGCCCCATCTGAACACTCAGAAAACGCCCTTGTTCCATTCAATGGTACATAATTCAGGGGACTGGAACATGAAAGACATGCCACCAGTTACTAATAAAAGGCCATAAGAAGTGTCACCATAAGGTCAATAATAAAAACTTAACTTTTTTATTTTCAATAAAAATCGGCATTGAACTTCAAAAACTGAATCGACAATTTCATAGGCAAAGACCTATTATTATTCAGATTTCAATGGATAAACTCCTCTTAATTCCGTTTCGCGTTGCCTTTGAGCGGAGGAGGTGGAGGGGCGATATAAAATACCAAATCATTTGTTGTTGCCACGGATCAGATAAATAAGGTTGGATTGGAAATGTGCGCTGGGCAGGCGCGCCACAAGTATGATTAGACAATCATACTTAACCGAAGCACGCGTTCATACTTTTTATTTGCGTGTGGTTGTGTGTATCGTACAGACTCTCGAAATTGTGTGAGACACAATTGCAGCCCTGTGTTCTAAGTGTGTTTAGTGCGCGCAATTCGTGTATGTATTATTATTGCTTGTGTAGTGGAAGATGATCGACGCTGGTTTTCAAACAAAAGTGTGACTATTGCCAATCCAACCTTATTCATCTTATCCGTGGTTGTTGCCATAAAATAAAACAGTGAAGCGCAGCCATGCAATGCGACGTCGCTTACCCACTGCCTTGTTTTTCGCGGCCACATAGGCGAGGTAAGCGGGCGAGTTGTGGTAGGCTTTCAGGCTCTTTTCGTACTCCGCCTGCCGTGCGTAGAACGCGCCCGGGGTGCGTGCGTGGGACAGAATTAGCGTACGTCACTGTGCGGGTTAGTCACGTGGTGTGGACACGAAGGAATCGCATAGCTGTTATTCTAACCTGCCTGACTCGATAACTAGACGATATGAGCTGCTAAAATCGAGTCTACGTGACTGATTTTGGATAGTAAAGATGTGAGTTATGTATTACATTTCAAATTTTCGTCCCCAATTTTCACTATTGTTATTAATGGAGATCAGGCAAAAAAAACTCAGTTATTTTACATATTTTTCGGGATGATTATTTTTTGCTTCATTCGCATTTTAAGGCTGCACGAAGAATGACCTAATAGATGACAACCTATAAACAAATGTCATTTACCGACACAAGGCTAAGGCACTATACATATTCCGTCTTCAAATAAATGGACTTCCGATGGACATACAAGATTTGTACTAAACTAGCTCTAAATTAATCAAAAATGATAATAAATATTATCTTATCATCAGGACTGTAAATGGAGTAAAATTTATTATTTCAAAATATAATAATTATTATTATTTTCTCTAAAATACTAACTGAACATTAATTCTACATTTTACAAACATATGTTACAATTTTAATAGTTAAGTTTAGTTTTATTTGTATTTAATCATTTATTTACTTCCGAACTCACTAGCTGCACATAAGTCAATTTTGGCTTACACAGCCTTTAGTTGCACAAGAATTAAACACTGCGATGTAGATATTTCAGCCAAATAAATAAATAAAAAATGCTCTGGAGCAAAAAGTTATTAATCTCGAGAAATATGTAATTAATTCAAAAATTTTAAAAGATTTTTGGTCTTGGACGACCAAGATCGAACATTAAAAGTTAATTGATAAGAGTACATTGTTTGTTGATTTCTTTATTATTTATTAGAGTAGAGTGATATACACTTACACACTCCGGGCACTTGTTATGTCTAAAGGTGAACTGCCAGTGCGCACTTCGTCAACTTATCTAACATAGTAAAATGTGTTATATTTTAGCTTAGAAAATTGGGTTACAAAGTTTGAAAAGCTGTGAACTGAGGAACTAACAAATTATTATTTTTATAGCGTTGTTCTTGATCTTCATGATAACAATTCATAGTAATGTAGAGCCTTAGTCAGTTACTTGGTCACTGGTGATGATACTTGTGATTAAGCTTGCGCAAAGGCTTTATCCAAACCTTTAAGCTTGATTTGTGTTCTTGCAATAATGGCAAGACTTCTATGCAATTCCTTCAAACAATGGCACACAAAATGGAGTGAACAACCTCCAAAAATACTTTACTGGCTTATTTATTACAAACATAAAAAATAAATACACACGAGAAATTGATATCATTGCTAATTTGAAATCATTGCTGAACTGAAATCATTGCTAAATTTAAAACCCGGTATCTATTCATGAAACTGAACACCTTGCCACATGGAAATATTTGAATTTCTCAAACTAATAAAATAGCTAATTGGTTAACGTTTTATGGAAACTCCGAAAATGTTTCGCTCCAATTATACAGGGTGTAACAAAATTGGTGTAGGAGCCGTAAACTGGAGCTTCTATTTTTATCCACAATTGAAATCATCCCACCTGATGGTAAGTGACGATGCTGCCGAAGATGGAAGCAGGCTTACCAAGATTCTCCAACGCAACTGGCAATTTTATGTTCAATGCGGAATACATCAATGCTGTTAAAAATTATGCTTGGCGGCAATACTTAAATAAGATGGTGGTAGCTAGCCAGGCGGGCTTAGAAAATGCCCTACCACCAACCAAACCGAGTCCTACAAAGTTAGACCACGCAGGGAATCGAACCCGCGACCTCCTGATGTAAAGCTAATAGATTTAACAATTACGCCACGGAGGCGATTATAACTTCTAGGTTTCATAGTTCTAGTTTCATCATACTGAACAACTTTCAATTTAATTCAATTTCGAGTTTTTTTTTGGAACTGACTATGGGTTCCTTGGGGAAAATTGTTAAGTATTACGTGTGGAAGCCCCAGTTAACGGGTCCTACACCAATTTTGTTACACCCTCTATTTACAGTTTAATTTGACAACATTGTCCAGTTTCGTTAGTAAATTTTACATTTTTGACAAGGATTTCAATTTCAGCCTGTATTGTAAAAATGGTTTAAATGTTCCTGTCTTGTTACTTTCCAATCACTAGAACATACATTTGTTGCCTAGTTTAATTGTTACGTGTAAATAATACATAAGTATAGGGTTATCTGTGATAACCAGAAATCTCTCAGGTTAACTGAACAACTTTTGACCTCCTAATGGATTTTTTTTAAACCGGCCAAGTGCGAGTCGGACTCGCGCACCGAGGATTCCGTACCACCACACCTTTGGATACAAACCCTAAAAACACTAACGAATATGATATTCATTTCGATATAACAACGCCGACAGAAAAAAATTTTTTTTTTTCATTCAGTGCAGAACCCTTAATGCAAGTCCGACTCACACTTGGCAGGTTATGCAAATGAACGCAAGCAATTGAACATTGTTGCTCTAAGGATTGAAGGACTAATTTAGCAGTTGCAAAAATGTTCTCCAATACATCAATATATGTCACGGTAAATTATCTAACTGTAAATGTTATATTGTTTTGTGATGTAATTACAAATTAACGATTTTCAGATTTTTTCCTTTACTTATGATGTGAGACCATCATCATCATATCACCCGAAAGGCGTCCACAGCTGGACAAAGGCCTGCCCCAAGGATTTCTATGATGACCGGTCCTGCGCTGCCCGGAAAGCCGTTGGATGTGTGACCTTGCTTCTTGCTAAATTACATGATTCTAGGTCAACGGGAAATACCATAAAGGTTTTGATTTGTATAAAATATGCGACATAAATAGCCGTATTTTTAATTGCATTGACTTAGGAACTTGTTTTTTTTACGGCAGACAGACTGACGGACAACGAAGTGATCCTATAAGGGTTCCTTTTTTCTTTTTTAGGTACGGAACCCTAAAATTGATCAACTTATTAAGCCAAGTTTGTACAGAAAGTTAAATATTATTTTTTAGATTTTCAGCAAAGCCATAGAACAAAACTAGTGTTTCCTACATAAGTGGTCCACGTAACACCAAAGCGACTTTGGTCTTTTTAGCCTTTTTTACAGGACTTTTAGATAATAGCGGATTAAGAACTGCTAAAAGGTCCTTGGGACATAAAAAGTGGAAAATATTTTTAAATAAATGGCCATCGGTCTTAATGACTAAATCAATTTGGTCCTTCAAGAAGATCCGAAGAGATTTCTAGTTTAGTACGAATAACCCTACATGGTGTTTTTTAAAGTGCTGATGATCTACAAGTAGAACTAAGGATACTTTGTTCTCAACTGTTTCTTTTCATCTGCTAATTTATTCTAGTTAAAATCTTTTGAGTGAACTAGTTATTGCAAGTACAGTGTGATGCTAATCCCATGGTTAAACAGCAGTGAGGGGTGGCAGCTTGTTACACACAAAATGGAACCTTCGGCCACTGTAATATGGTTCATAATACCTCTGGTCTTGTGAGCCAGCCACTGTATGTAAGCAGGGGACGATTGGTACGCTTTCAACATTTCTGTGTACTGCGCCTGATTTGAACAATGTTATTGTCGTAAGAAATAATCTATACAAAGTGTAACAAAATTGGTGTAAGTCCCGTTAACTGGGGGTTCTACTCATCATACTGAACAACTTTTCCGAAGAAACCCATAGTCAAAAAAAATTTGGACCCTCCATACTAAAATGCACAAAATTGGTCGATCAGCTGATCGATTTGTATGAAGAGTAAAAAAAATTGCAAAGTCGTAGAACAAAAGTTGTTCAGTATGACAAGTAGAAGCCTCAGTTAACGGTACCTATACCATTTTTGTTAAACCTGTATATACAACCATCGAAAGTAATAAATGCTCCGAATAATCGGAAATTGTAAAGACCCCTCGGTAAGCTTCACAAATGAAAAATGGGGTTAAACTAATTCACAGTCCAATGACAGCAACTCACAAAAGGGGGCTCGAAAGGTAGCATAACTTTTGAAACATTACAAATCCCCCCTTTTAAGTTATGTTTAAAAAAGAACTAGCTTATTCCTGAAAAAATGCATCAAGTAACATCGGGCACTCTGTTTGATATTGTAGCGACAAACTTAACTACGTCCACCAATGAGGTTTTAATTTTACAATAGAGACGCAGAATTTTCACGGAAAAGTGGAGTCACTGTGAAAAATAAACTGTTCGAAACATGCACTGTCTTACTCTTACTATAGCAACCTACGAGGATGAGTATTCGAGAATAGGGGAATAGAATCCATGCAGCTAACTACATTTTCACAAATCAAGAAAAACTTAATCCTGACAATTGAAGTTTGATGCTGTTTTGTTTGGTTTTAAGCTGACTGATCCCAATGCCATTTATAAAACCAGTTTTTTTACTAAATTTAGCTGGATTTCTTACTACAAAAAAAGGAGAACTATAGAAAATTGAATCACCATTTTTATTGCATTCACCGTTCAAATTTGAACAATCATGCGATTAGCTGCATTTGATTCTATACCCCTCTTAATAAAAACTCATCGACGTCAATGGCGGTTTTTTTAAAAGCTTTTATTTAACTTGCAATGTATGTATGTATGTTTGATTAGTTCAAATCTTGCTATCGATATTATAGTAACTTCCAGTATTTGAAATTTGGAAAGAAGTCGTATTCCCGGTGACAATAGACGTGGAACCATGGTCTCAGGATCGTCTTATATTTTTAACAAAATCGTAGGATATATAGCCTTTTTGAATTTGGAACAGTGTATTTATAATCATTTGAGCATTCGGCTTTTGAGCATAAAAACTCTTTTCAAATAAAAAGCTTATACCTAACCTAAAAGCTTTTAGGTTTTTCGAAAATTGAGTCTATTGGATTAAAAAACCCGCAATGTCAATTTTATTGTTTTAACCACTACCGTTAAATTTAAAATGGACATTACGGTTTTTGATTCTAACGGACTCCATACACTGTCGGACATTGTGGTTTTTATAGCATCTTTGATTTTTTATCATTAATTTCCTTGAGACATTGCTGTTTTCGATGCATATGTAATACACTATAATATTCCTTCAACCATAGAGATTAATATGTCATAGACAACTCTTTTTTGTCTTTTTACGGACATTGCGGTTTTTGATTCCAACAGACTCAATTATTTATTACCTTTGTGACTGCGACCAAAGGACGCCGCGACAGTGATCATTTGTCGCAGTTATGTCTGTCATTACAATATTATTCATTTCCTAACCTGTACTTCTAATTAAATGTTTCAACGATTCTGAAGATCAAAATCTTAAAATAATATGCGTACACTTTATGACAACTAACTCATAGTGACTATTAAACGGACTAACCTTCTCAGCCTCGTACTCATCAACGAACACCGCTTTCTCGGAGTCGGGCAGGTCGCGCCACATGCCGCCGATGATGCGGCCGATCTCCCACAACTTGAGGTCAGGGTGCGATGCCTTCACGCCGTCCCACACGCGGCGCGAGTAGCGCATGTAAGGCATGAGCGGCTTCTCCGGCGGCTTGGGCGGCTTGGGCAGCCCCGCGCCCTGTTCAGTGATACGTAATCAGCGAGGAGTGAACAAATAGGTAACTTAAGCAGAAAAACTTAATTCAGAGAAGGAGGAGGTTCAAATCTCAAGTCGACCCATATTTTTTTTTTATGTTTGACTACGCATAACTTTTTACAGTGTAGTCCGATTTCGATAAGTAATTCTTTTTTCATTGGACAGGTAATACTTCGAAGTTGTTCCCGTATTAGTTTGATCAAAATCACTTCAGTACTTTTTTTTATAAAAAAACCGACAAGATAAGATAAAGATAAATACTCTTTATTGTACACACTAGAATAAAAATATAAACAAATTATAAAAACTTTAAAAAAACACTTAACTTAAAAGATATAAAAAAACAAACAGTATAAAAAAAGGAACTATAGCGGTACAATTTGGGCGGTCTTATCGCTCAAAGTGATTTCTTCCAGACAACCCGGTGAATGAATGCTATTATATTCGAGCAAAGTATATTTATAAGTACTAACGTACAGTATGGACACTCTCTGCCGCTCTCAAGATTGCGACGTCACCCCCTCATCACCCAGATTGATACAGATTGGTTACAGTTTGGCTGTCGAACGTATAGGATTTCGCCACCATTTTGTTTGTTTTGGCCGTCATTCCTTTTTTGAAATTTCATTTCTGGCCCGTTGTATGAAGTGTCCAGGGTGTGACTCGAGGTCACACAAATAGGGTTTCGCAACAAAACTTTAAATACCAAAGGAACAAGACCATCCAGTACATACTTTGCTCTAGGTAAATAGGGGCCTACTTATTCTCTATTGAAAATTTTATATTTTTTTCTGTGGGAACAGAAGGATTTTGGATTTTCTCATAGATTTTCCTGTAATCTGTGCATTCAACCTAATATACTATGATTTTTTCAAGATTTTTGGCCCAATAGTTTCGGGATGGAAATGGTCATTTTTGTCTATTTTCTTAAATAACTTCAAAATTAGTTATTTTAAAATTATGAAAGAAATATATTTAAAATTCACACAAGCCCTTTTATTTCATATGTCACATGACATAGTTTTATTTTCTAATTAATCCCCCAAAATTAATTTATTTACGTTACATGTCCCTCTTTGATGACCTGGTGAAGGTCGCGGGAAGCCGCTGGATGCGGGCAGCGCAGAACCGGTCGTCGTGGAGATCCTTGGGGGGAGGCCTATGTCCAGCAGTGGACGTCTTTCGGCTGATATGATATATGATGATGATGATGACATGTCTGTCTTTAAGTCACCAAGTTACATAATGGTGTCGATTCGGTGTAACACAATTTAACTTATTTGACAGGATTAAACTAAATTTACGCATTCTGTCTTTTACTTTCTGTATCGAAAAGACAAGGATAGATTGCTTAAATTTAGTTTAGTCCTGTCAAATAAGTTAAATCGTGTCACACCGAATCGACACCATTATGTGTACTAAATGTCAACTCAATTGGTCCAGTATTTTCTGAGCAAACTGGCTGCAACAGACGGACATACGAGTGATCCATGTAATGGTTCTGTTTTAACCTTTTGTGGTATGGATAAGCATTCTAAAATAGATGCATACACCTATAGTAGATCGGCAATTTATTCAAAAGATGCTTAGAAAAAGTTTTTGGCACAAGTCATCTCGGATATGGGTTTATATGGTATCAATGCATTCAGTGTCATGTCCTGAACACAAATATATGTGATAACATGCGCGCAATTGGTGGGGATGGAAATTGTGACGTCATAAAGACGGTGATACAAAAAAAACTCTTAAACATACCATGTGGGGTATCTAATGAAAGGGCTTTACAAGTAGATTACAAATAAATAACACACTGCAAAATTTTTACTAATTGGTCTAACAATTTATTAGAAAACGTCAAAAAATTTACAATTCAGATATATTAAAAACGACTGAATAGATTTTTACAAAATACATACCAAGAAACTCTAAACATCCTCTTTGTAGTATCCAAAAATAATAACCTAAATATATCATAAAATAAGAGAAGTACATCAAGTTGAATAACAGTATAATTTGCTGTTTTTACAACAATTACCGCGACATCATCATCATCATCATATCAGCCGAAGGACGTCCACTGCTGGACACAGGCCTCCCCCAAGGATTTCAATGACGACCGGTTCTGCGCTGCCCGCATCCAGCGGCTTCCCGCGACCGTCACCAGGTCGCTTTCCGGTGCGCGGTCGCCACTCGAGAACTTTACTGTCCCAACGACCATCCGTTCTACGAGCTATGTGCCCCGCCCACTGCCACTTAAGTTCAGCAATTCTGAGAGCTATGTCGGTTACTTTGGTTCTCCTACGGATCTCCACGCAGAGATACTTCGAGCATAGCACGCAATATATAATGAGTTACATAAGTACAGTAGGTACCCATTTTTATTGGTAACGTTTACTTTTTTAATTAAATACTGTGCCAAAAACGATTTCTAAGCATCTTTTGAATAAATTGCCGATCTACTATGGGTGTATGCATCTATTTTAGAATACTTTCAATATGGTCATTTTATGTCAATTGTATAGGCACACAGCAAAAAGTTACACTGGGCAAAATTAACTTACCGCTCCTGCTCCTTTGCCAATCTTCTGCGGCTGGAATCCTGGATGCGAGTGGACGGTGGAGACGAAGGGGTTTGTCTTGTCATCTTTGCCGGTCTGCGCCGCCTGCGCGCCCCCGCCCGCGGAGCGCCGCGCACCACCCTCTGCAGCGAAACGGTGCTGAGGCGCGTGCCAGCCTGGCGGGACTCCACCCCCGCCCCCGCCCGCGTATTGCGGGTGGTACTGGTATTGGTTATGGTGCGGCGGTGCATTCATACCGCCTTCAAGCCAAGCAGCGGCGGCAATACAATGAAAGAAAAAAAACAAAGCGTAAAGGACAGGAAGGGGGCGGGACGAGGGCAAATAAAAAGATAATCAAATGCAACTACTAAAGAATAATCATTATAACTGAGCAACAGGTTTTAGAAGAAGGTTTATTAGTCAGCGAGTGGTTAACAACAAGAAATTAATTAATGTTTAGTATGGTCAAGTCAAGCAAAAGTTTGTGAGATGTAGAATAAGAATAACAAAACAAAATTAAAAATGATTGCAAAAATTGTGGTTTGGTGTCGTAATGATGTGAAAAATGAAAATTTTGTGCAGTTACAATTTTAAAACCCCACAGTTTACCTAAATCCAAATAGAATGAGGTGAAAACAAAATTTTGAAACAAATATACTGCTATAAAAATGAATCGTTATTGTCATTACCTTTCATCATACCGAAACTCATTGGGGGCCCCGCAATCATGTAGTCTGTTTCGACATAACAAAACATGAAACAAAACCAACATAACGAGAAAGTAAGTAAAATGCATAGGAAAATAAAAATAATTATAGAGAAATTAAAAGTAATGTTACAATGCAAACTTTATGGATAGAAGCAGCGACAGTCATGCTGGGATGCGTCTATCGGTTAGATCAGCGTAACCAGACAACGCTCAGCCTGCCAAGCTTGCCGATGCTTCGCTTTTCATACGTTACATCAGTTAGTCTACATACATAAAAACAGCATTTGGACTGTAGCTCTAATCAGTCTTTCTAAGAGTGCAAATAAATAATTTAGGTAGATAGGTACTACTTTGGAGTTGTAATTTCTATACAATATAAATATTATAGAAAAATACAAACGCGGATTGCTCTGGGGGCTTGGTATTGACATCGATGTGTTTTGTTTGTAGCTGCTTGGAGTAGTCATTGTATTGGATTAGTCTGAAACAAAACAAGCAATACCACAGATACACGTAAGATGTTTGTTTATTACATTTCCCTACAAACTCATTCTGGCAAGCTATGGCTGACTCTCACATTATACTCGTGACCGGATGCTGTCCATGTGAACTAGCCTACTCTTGTCAAGGCATTTAAGACATTCCATGATTTTAATGTATAACTTCTCATGTCATATTGTTTTCATGTTCTAATGACAATTTGTTTTATATCAATGATTGTATTTTGCTGATATTAACTAATAATTGTTCATATTTAACAAATGACATTGTGTATATGCAATTACTATTTTATGACTATCAGAAAGAGTGTTCTTTGCACCTGTTTTGAATATTATCTTAAATATTGGTGATCTGATGAAGTTAGCTAGCTTGTTTGGCAGATTAGTGATGTTTGTTACATTTGAGTTGTGCTATGATTCCTACAGTCAACAGTGAGTTCAAAGGAATTGGGATGATGACTGCATTCAAATGAAATTAATTAAACTTCTCTTCTACTGAAAATTTAAGAACCTTAAATGCTTGATGGAAGCTCTTAAGGTTCTTAAAAATCTTCAATTTTTTAAGGTATCTTTAATTTTTATTACCGAAATCACAAAATGTGTACACAAATGACACATGTTTTCATGAGTATATATAATTGCAGTACTGCTGTAATAGTACATTACTGCAGCGGCCAGCAAAAGAGGCATTGACGGATGATCATGTAAATGTGGACAGAGGCCGAGGCGAATCCTAAGTGTTTTTAGTAAATAACTCCAGGGTAAACTCAAGTTGCACTTTAAAAACTGCCTACCTTAAAATTTCTTTCTTGAATTAACAAAAAATGTGCACGGTGGCACTACAATCGTTATACATTAGATCAGTATTTTCTGAGTGTATTATTACACATGTAGCTGATTATTACCTGCCCAACTGTCCAAAGCAGGGTAGGTAATGTTTTTCAGCTGTGTGTAATGTCCATTTGTTTTAGCTGAGCATGTAGCTTATTTGAAAAATCCATCAGATTTTTAGAGTATTAGGTGTTGCTAGATTCATCTTGATCTTCCGAGTGTCATGCATACCATTGATTCTTGTTCTGAACATGCATGGAATCAATTTATAACCCAGGATTTAAACCCAGCCACTTCCTTTGACCTTCGCATGAAAGCCGACAATTGTGGCAATGGCAGTGGCAGCAGCGTGACCAGTGGCAGCGCGAGTGACCTATTTACATTTTCGCGCTGCCCACTTCACTGCTCACTTCCCTATCGTGATAATAGCAGCAGCAGCGGCATGAGCAGTGGCAGCGCGAGTGACTTATTTACATTCACGCGCTACCCACTTCAATGCACACTTTCTTTTCAACAGGGCTGAGTGGAAATGCGCCATCGATGCAGTGGAGTTATAAATGTTTTACCTACCTTTGGTTCGAATAGGTTATAGCCAAACAGAGTTGGCTGATAAAAGCTACTAGTCTAGATATAAACAGGACTGGCTGATTTATTTTTTACTGCTGAATTGCAAACCAAACAGAAATCATTACATTTTGTCACTACATATTTTTAGGGTATGGAAGAATACTTAAGTATCACACATTACCTTTTGCACAACTCAGTGTGTTAGTTAACTCACGAAAATCATCTGAAATAGTACATAGGTACATACAGAAAACGATTTAAAATTTTTTTCTTACAAAATAACGCTACTTGGATAACCTATTTGTTGATTTCAATCACAGATTTCAATTTCCATTTTCCATGAAAGCAAAGCGTTTTTTTTTTGTTTCTATTTCTTTTCTCCGGCTTTCAAAAGCGCGGAGAAGGCAAAGGTGGCTAAGACCATACAGCCAGGTCTGACGTATTTAAGCTTCCTTTAGTTTTTTGATTTGTAATGCTAGTGCCGGTGCATTACAAATCTTCTCTGAAGTTCTTGACAGCATTTTCAGCAGCTATATTTTGGGGTGGAACACCCAGTTGCTGTAGGGCGTCTATAAAACTGCACCCAGAGCAAGTTGGGTTCTCACGTCCTCTTAGATAATGCACGACACGATAACAGGCGGCCCGTAAATATATAACCCAATAATACGTGTACCGAGTGACTTGAATTAATACTGGCCGCGAAGTATCGACACGAGCAGATAATGTACAGCCGATAATACACGACACGGGAATATACATGCGTCAACTCATATTTTTCGACTGTGGGTGAAAATCTAGCCAGTAAAATCCTAAAGTCTCTTAACGAAACCGAGAAAACCCTGGCTTCGAAGATCCACCTGAAAAATGCTCCAACTAATTCCTTCTTTATGAGACCGACGGACCCTGACGAAATCATCACAATTATAAGCCAACTCAAAACTGACAGTGCTCCTGGTCTGGACAATATAAATAACAGTCTTCTTAAAGCTGTTGGTCCTGCTATTGCTGCGCCGCTGGCCCACATCTTTAAGATGAGTATATCTATGGGAATATTCCCTGAACAGTGGAAAATTGCAGCAGTCGTTCCAATCCATAAATTAGGCCCCAAAGACATCCCAGGAAATTACCGCCCAATTTCCTTACTTAGTTGTGTGTCTAAACTGCTGGAACGGATCATAAACAACAGATTGATAAACTTTCTGGAATCAAATAACTTAATATCTGACCATCAGTACGGTTTTCGTCAAGAAAGATCTACCGAAGATGCGGTGATTCTCCTGACTGATATTGTATCAAAACATCTTGATAAGGGTCGGGGCTGTATCGGCGTCTTTCTAGACCTAGCGAAGGCGTTCGATACTGTTTCGATTCCAATTTTAGTAAAAAAGTTGGAAGGTTTGGGCATCCGTGGTGTTACTCTAAATTGGTTTACCTCATATTTAACAAACAGATGTCAGTCTCTCAAGATGGGTGATTATGTCAGTGACCCGAAACCAATATCCTTTGGAGTACCCCAAGGCAGCATATTGGGCCCAACACTGTTTCTGATTTATTTAAATGACATTGCTAGTATCCCTTCCTTAAATGCTGATATTTTTTGCTACGCTTACGATACTGCATTAATTTTCAGCGGAGACTCAAAAGAGGCCGTGGTTAAGTCCGTTGGTTGCGGAATGTCTAAGTTGGCAGACTGGCTAAACTGTAATCTTCTGACATTAAATCTGTCCAAAACAAAGTTCCTATTCTTTCACAAAACCGCAGCTTCAGCACCTTCAGACCAACTAAATAAAGTTATAATCCACTATCAAAGCTGTATCAGGTCTGATGTGAACAGGGTTTGTGACTGTTACTTTATTGAGAGAGCTGTTAACTTAAAATATCTAGGTATCCTTCTCAATGATAAACTTTCTTTCAGAAACTATGTTATCATCTTGGCGGGAAGAGTAAGGAAAATAATGCACGTTATGAAAATATTGAGAGATATTGCAGATGAAAGGGTGTTAAAATGGTTTATTTAGCTCTGTGCCAATCCATAATTAACTACTGCATACTAGCATGGGGTGGAGCATGTACCTCAGTTCTTATCTCTGTGGAGAGAGCTCAAAGGGCAGTTCTTAAAGTAGCATTAAGGAAGCCTCGCCAGTATTCCACGATCGCTCTCTATGACACGGCCCAAGTTCTCAGTGTTAGAAAACTATTTGTGCTTAGGCTATGTATCTTCACTCATGCTAGGGTCATTCGCAATCAAAATTTCAAAACAATTTCTTCAAAAAGAGTTTTTAAACTTGAGACTCCGATTTTAAGGACAACTTTTGCACAACGCTTTAGTCATTTTATGTTCCCTTATATATACAATAGAGTTACTGATTTTTTGAATGTAAAAGATGATTCAGTCCGCGAAATAAAGAGTAAACTTCAAAAGCTCTTACTAAAACTAACATATCACGAGGTGGAGAGTTTGTTCAGAATAGTCTGCTAAAACACACACACTCACATACACACACACAACACATACACACACATACAAACACGCTATCATGCTCACATATTTCTGCAGAGATACTCAATTAATTATTTAGTCATCAAAACAAAATTTAATGCATGATATTTTGCCCAATCTATTTTGTTAATATTATTGTGTTTGATTTATACTGAATTTAACTTTTTTCCTTTTGTTACGTGTCGAACAATTTACTTTACCATGTTTAACCGCATAAATCAGCCGCATTCTTTGTAATCTGGAAATCGTAATAAATCAACTACCACGATACAGGCAAGTTGCCTAGTGTGGGGTTATTGTTTAAAAAAAACGTTTTTTCTGCAAATAAACATTTTTTACTTTTTTACTTTTAATAATTAATGTACCAGGACTTGAATTATCGTGTCGTCCATTCACGGGTCGGCTAATCTCGTGTTGAACAATATCGTGTCGTACATTATTGTGTCCCTTTGGTGGTATTCATTCACCACAGATCTACTGTGTCATTCACTCACAGTGGTATTTGAACACATAATTTTCGTTTTTTTTTGGCGGGATTTGTGGCAGACGCATTCGTAGTTTTATTTTGTTGTTTTTTCATTGTTTTCTGCTAGGATTTTGTTCAAGAAGTGGTGCATTTTGGAGAAAATCGTCTAGTGCACGTGAGCAATGTGGAGAACAGGAAAATAAAACGAAAGAGGACGTGAGAACCCAACTTGCTCTGGGTGCAGTTTTATAGACGCCCTACAGCAACTGGGTGTTCCACCTCAGAATGCAGCTGCTGCAAATGCTGTCAAGAACTTCAGAGAAGATTTGTAATGCACCGGCACTAGTATTACAAATCAAAAAACTAAAGGAAGCTTAAATACGTCAGACCTGGCTGTATGGTCTTAGTCACCTTTGCCTTCTCCGCGCTTTTGAAAGCCGGAGAGAAGAAACAAAAAAAAATTGTATGCAAAGAGAATATAATAAACTACGATTGTATGTATTTTCTCGTATTTACTGATTACTAAGTTTATTCTAGATTCTAGCTAGTTCATCGTGAGTTTACCTCAACACATCGTGGTCGTAGAGTTCCTAACTTTCTCGTCGCAAATACCGCAGTTTAACAATGAATTCGTGGAACGATAACTACCAAGGCGGAATGCCCAATCTCATGAGCGTGCCGCCTCTGATGCCACCAATGTGTATAATGAATGCGCTGAACCCGGCGCCACCGGTGGGTCCTACACTGCCCGAGGGGCAGGACAACATCACGACAGAGGATATGGTTATGTCAGAAGAGCCTCACGCGAGCGGTGACGATCACAACAGAGACCGGGAGAGGGGGAACAGATCAAATATGAATAATCGAGATAAGAATCGAAAGGACTGGAATCCAAGAGGTATATAATTTATTAATTTCTCTAGAATCGAATTTGGAATGTGGAGGGTCAAATAAATTGGTTGGAGTGCACATAACTGGGCTACCTTGAAATCCATAATAGGTTGGTCAGGTTTGATGATTACACAGTCGAAGAGCCTCGCTAGCGTAATTTTTTTCAACTGTTTTTGTGTAAAAGCATATCAAGCTGTTTTAGTGCCGGTTGCTATCACTAGATGGCATTCATTAAGCCGTTTCATGTTATGCTCTATGAACTTCTGACCGTGGGGTCCGCCACTAGCCCTATTACTTTCACCAACCTGGACTTGGCCCCCATGTGTGGAGTATTGCCTAAGCTTTCCCAGTTTAGGAAGAGACCCATGGTATCACAGCAGGAAATTTTATGGGTTGTTAACGAACTAAGATTTACAGTAGTGGTCACATAATTACAGACACTGGAAGCATATCAAAATCACTAAGCTATTCCTCTGTATATTTTATATCAGACTGCCATTGGAACTTGCTACACAATTTAAAAATATTTATGTAGGTATTGTTTAATGTTATCAACAAAACTTGCCTGCTCCTAATCTTTTATTCCTTTTATTCTAATGGCAAGTAGTATAAATTTAACAAATATCTGGCCATATAATTGAAGACACTCCATTTGGTTAGAAGAAATAAAAAAATAATGTTATTAATGAAATTATCTTTATTAAAAAAAATCCCAACATATTTATAATAAGGATGACGACAGCGTCAGAAATAAATTATGAACTCTTGATTAAATTGCCCTCCTACTTAAACTTCGGAAAACCACACTTGTTTTGTTTTCCATCAATTCTTCGATTTTTAACTCACCAAAATCACAAAATGAGTACATAAATGATGCTGCAAAACTATGACATCACGCCTAGGTATTTCAAACAGTTTTAGAACTAAATATCATTTTTGACAGATGACAAAAAGTAAATCAGATGACTAGCATTCGTCATCCCTATTCATTCCACAACATTTGCTTTGTGTTGATGATGACTGATGTTCAAACTTTAAAGAGAATATAATCAAAACCCTAATAATTAGTCTGTGAATATAATACGCTATTTTATGAAATTAGAGTGAGTAAAGCAGTCTTTTGTAGGAACAATTATAGTATATTTTAATTTAATCCTATCCTATACGTTCGACAACCAAACTGTAACCAATCTGATAGATGGGGTGAGGTCGGAATCTTGAGAGCGGCAGGGAGTGTCCATACTGTATGTTAGTACTAATATATATGCTTTGGCAAAGTTGTGATAATCTTAGACCAAGTATTTATGTAAGACTCACTTAGACCATATAATATTTTTTTCGAAAGTATTATAATTTTGATAGAGCCAGTATTATATTTCTTGAGTTAGCATATATCATCTCTGGTGAGCACAGTAAAGTCTAGTTGTTTAGACTGTATTTTCTACGATTCTATTCAAAAATAAAAGACAATTCTGGGACCTTGATTCCACCTCCAAAGTTCAACTTCAAAATACCAAAAGGATCTATTGTCAGCGGGAATACAGTTTCATTCGAAATATCAGCTCAATCGAAACCCTGGAAGTCGCTCTCAAATTGATCGCAAGATTTGAGGTAAACAAACATAGGTACATAAAACATTTCAAGTTAAATAAAAGTTTTTAAAAACAATTTTGTTTCTGAAAATAATCATTTATTTTTTGAAAATAATATGGAATCCTACTTTGTGCAAGTGCGACTTGCACTTGGTTTTCAAGTAGTATAATAAAATAATTTTACTATACTACTTGAAAACCAAGGGGTAGTGGGGGTCTTCATACATATTACAGAGAGTCACAGGAGGAATGGGAAGGGGGGGTTTAAAAATTGGTCACATACGTACATTCCCTTAGGCTGTGCCTTGCCAAACCGACATGAAGCTGTTTTTCAAATAGACAAGCAAGCCTAACCATCTCTGTATCACAGAGGTTAGTTTACTTGGTAGTACACAATTAAATACTTTGATTACTTTGGCAGTTCACACCACCAATTATTCTTGTTAGGTATCTTGCTTTAGACATTAGGTTTAATGCATAAAGCCAACTTATATGTACCATTGTGACGAAGTCATACTTTTAAGTTTCTCTACAATCTGTTTTGATATTATCTTCTCAAGAATTTAATGAAAAAATAGAAGATCATTATCTGCAAAATGCAAACTATAAAAATTCTAGATGTTATTTTCTTTTCAGATAGGTCGAATCGTGGAAGATCTCGTGATCGTCACAATGAAGGCAGAAATGAGAGGGACCGCAGTGATAGAGACAGGGGAGATAACAGGAACGACAGGGGGGACAACAGGAACCGGCGTGAGAGGCGCCCCAGCAAATGGAGCTCCGACAAAGTACCAGGGCTCCTTGGTCACGCACCAGATGCGCCGTTGTTACCTAACCCTATGATGCCAGGTAAGGTAGTTTATTCTTGTTTTACACTAAAAAGCATTTCCTTGAAATTATAGGTTTCACAAAAAATATTGTATAAGATTTACATTAGAACTAATTTAAATTTTTGTTTATGCAAAATTGGTTAGCCCTTTTCATCATTTCATCTGATGGTAAATGACGATGATGCGGACGTTGGAAACGGGCTTACCAAGATTCCCAAACGCAATGGGGAGCTGGTTATCTTATCTTCAAGGCGGAACACATCAATGCTGTTAACATTTATTTTAATTATTGATGACTCTGGATCTAATATGCGTCTTAGTGGTAGGTAATTTCCATGTATGATTTCCATTGTATGATTCTTCTTCATCTTCGTCGTTCCCTCACTGGTGAGGATCGTGACCACATAGTGTCCTCCACTTGACACAATTTTGGGCCAGGTGATACAGATATTGTATGATACAGGATGTTAAACTTTATTCATTTCCATTTTAGGAATTGGGGGACCCTACAATTCTAATAACATGAATCCCATGATGGGTGCAGGCATGGATATGAACAGTATGCAAAACATGCCCAACACGGCAAACATGCCTAATATGCCGAACATTCCAAACATGCACATGCAAAATATGCCCAATATGCCAAGCATGAATATGCAAAATATGCCTAATATGCCAGGCATGCCTGGAATGCCCGGGATGCAGATGCCAATGATGCCAGGAATGAATAATATGCCGAATATGATGGGTAACATGATGGACAGTTCTATGATGAATCAGAATAATATGATGCCAATGGCAAACCAGCCTATATATACATCAACTGCTGTGTTGTTCCCTCCGGTCCCTGGGGTATCTATGCCAGAGCGCAGAGAGAGGCCACCCGGTTGCCGAACCATATTCATTGGTGGATTGCCAATGGGAGTGCAAGAAGATGTCATTGATGAGATCTTTTCACGATTCGGCACAATTATGGATACCAAACTGCACAGGCAGGGCATCTGCCACCTCAGATTTGAGAAGCAGGAGAGTGTGGAGATGTCATTCCTTTTCTCTGGTTATCGTTTCAAGCTGCATGAACAGAGCGAGCATGAAGCCACCACAATCTTTGTTGACTATGCTTTGGTAAGTCTAGAGGGGTGCCACAAGGCTCAATATTGGGACCGGTATTGTTCATTTTGTTTACTAATGACTTGATCAATTATACATTTTTTTTTTATTCACTATTGGTAAGCCCTTGGCATCATCTCACCAGATGGTAAGTGACGATGATGCCGAAGATGGAAGCGGGCTTGCCAAGATTCCCCAACGCAATGGAGAACTGGCTATCTTATCTTCATGCCGGAATACATCAATGTTTTTAACACTGATGTTTGGCGGCAAGACTTAGATAAGATGGTGGTAGCTAGCCATGTGGGCTTAGAAAATGCCCTACCACCAACCAAACCGAGTCTTACAAGGTGACCCCACCGGGAATCGAACCCGCGACCTCCTGTGTAAAGCCAGTGAACTTTGCCTCTGAGCTAAGGAGGCGGTTACATACAGATGTTTGGCAAACAATATTCTGGTAGTCTTTGCTGATGACACCGATGCAGTAGTTTCAGCAGATAACTCAAAGGAACTCGAACAAATAACTCAACAGTCTCTTTTAGTTTTTCATAAATGGTTCACTATTGAAATGAAATGAAATGAAATATAATTTATTTGCTTAGTTTTGAGTACAAAATTTGGTGTTAACAATAAATTTATTAATAATCTTTTGCTTAACATTGGCAAAACAAATGTTATGTTATTTAGAACAACAACAAAAAATAATGAGACCATTCGAGCTTGTTTGAATGAAGTTGAGATGGAGCTTGTGAAGTCAGTTAAGTTTCTCGGTGTACACATTGACTCCTCTCTAAACTGGAAAGACGAACTTAGTAAAAATAGAGGGTAAAGTCAGCTCGGCATGTTACGCCCTCAGAAGTTTAAGAGATGTGATTACCTTAGAACAACTTTGTTCCATTCATTTTGCACTGGTAGAATCTCAAATCTCATCTCAGGTACAGTATTTTGCTGTGGAGCAATAGTTATGATTATAATATAAGTTCTTTATACAAAAAAGAGCAATTAGGACTATCATTCGTATTCCCCAGTGGGAGTCCTCTAAAGACCATTTTCGTAGGCTGAAAATTCTAACTGTACCTAGTCTGTATATCTTTGTGCTGCTCACATATTTAGTAAAATGGCCGGAAAAATATGAAACACCAGAGGATAGGCGAACTCGTTTGGCGACGCGTCGATGTGATATTCCCCACTCAATAATTCCAAGACTGAGAATAGTAACACACTGTACCCGACATCAGGCGGTAAAAATGATCAATTGTCTTCCATCCAACTTGAAGGCGATTAGTAATGTGCATGTATTCCAAAGACTTTTAAAGCGCTTATTGTTGGAAAATGCTATTATAGTATTGATGAGTTTTGTTAAAGTAAGTGACTGTATTGTTATTTTATACTTTTGTGATTGTTTATGATTTATTGAAATGTGATATTGCGTTATGTGTGATTATTTTTAATATTGTTTTTTTTTTTAAGTATTTTATTAATGGAATAAAATTGAATTGAATTGAATTGAGGTAGAAAAATTGAACAGTTAGTGGGCAAATTAATATGCAGCCTGGTCTAAGAGTAAGTACTAAATTCGCAGGCTGGAAATGATCCTATCAATGTACTTTTGTTATTTAACGCACACAAACATAGCTATAAACCAGTCCAAAGTTGAAGTTTTTGAAGTATCTGCATCACGTGAAAACGTTCAGCTAGAATTTATTATGATGAGCTAATTTTAGTAGATATAAGGTTGCCCGCGGCTAGAGCATGAGGTGCATACATATACTAAAGTGGATGCCCGCAGCTTCTCCCGCGCAGATCCCGATTTTTGCGGTTCCCGTGGGAATTTCCAAAAATCCTTTCTTAGCGGATGCCTACGTCATAACATCTACCTGCATGCCAAATTTCAGCCCGATCCGTCCAGTGGTTTGGGCTGTGCGTTGATAGATCACTATGTCAGTCAGTCACCTTTGAGTTATATATATTTAGATGGCCACTTATGACGTTATCTAGACGTGGCGAACTAACTAATGCGACACTGGTGTCGGTTCGAACAAAACACTCGACCTAACTAAACTAAACTAAAATACGATTAAAATAAGTTAAGTCGTTTTCATGTGCTATTCGGTTTAATGCACGAAATAAACTTGTTTGCCTATTTTGACAGGACTAAACACGATCAAATTGAATTCACAGACGATGTTAAAGAATGAACAATATAATTGCCATAACCTGTTTACCGTAAGTGAAAGAGAAAACAAGATATAATTTTCTATAGCGCTGTGTCTATTGCATATGTCATTTATGCCATGAATATAATCTATGAAACGTTTAATAAAAACAGCAGATTTTTTTTTTTGGCTTAATTTTTGAGTGAAGTATTTAGGAGTTTGAATTTGCCTAAAAGTGCTTTGGGGCATTGTAAATTGTCAGAATCTGGAGAAATTGAAGGTTTGATGATAAACAGGTTGGCAATCAGTGGCTTCCTAAAACTACCGAAGCTGAAAGTTGGAAAGACATAAGGCCAGACCAGACGTCAATCAGGTCAAAGGTCCAGTGTCCTGGAGTACTTATCAGGATTTATACCATCATTTTACTTATTTATTCATCACATAATTTCCACTTTTGTGGTTTTTCAAGATCAATTAAAATTAAGTGGTCACCAAAATAGATCGCGATAAAAATTGGATCAATTTTAGTATGACATCTAAAATAAGTTCGTTCCGAATAGCAAAATAATTTAGTTCGATTTTAGTTTAGATCAGTTAGGTAAGTTAAGTCGAGTTTTTCCGAATAACAAACGTAATTTTGACACATCTTAACCTAATTTTATTTTTGTTTAGTTTATTTGTGCAAAACCGAATTGACACCACTGTCTGCCTCGGGCTTGCTTGTGAAAAATAAACGTCATATTTTGTTTGTTTGCAAACTCTTTATTTTTGTATTTTTCTTTTTTTCATTATCAAGCTACAGTATATTGAGATTTAATTATTAATTACTACTGTTTACCACCACGTAAATAACTCTGAACTGGTTCCGTTTCAATGCACAGCCACAGCTATCAAAACATCATCTTCATAATTAAATAGCTAATTTACTTTTGCACTTTTCTTATTTATTTTTCTTTCTTTATTATTAACTGTGTGTTGAATAAATAAATAATAATAAATAAATATTCTGGGACAAATCACACATCTGGCCCCAAAGTAGAATTCCCTGTGTTATGGGAACCAGAGACTGATATTTATACTTATATACGTTTAAATACATCAATATATAGATATTTAACACCCAGAAACAGAGCAAACAAATCTGCTCATCACACAAAATGTTTGCCCTCGGTGAGGGATCGAACCCACAACCCTCGGATCAGTAGTCAAGAGCACTAACCACTGAGCCACCGAGTAAGTCAAACGATAAAAAGTGGATAAAACGATTTATCTATTATCAACACTTTTAACAGAACCGCGATGATCAGAATGAGTATGAGAAGCACCAGCGCCTCCGGCAGCCCACTCCGCCTCGCATTGAACCATTCTCACCGAACACACTCAATGGCCTTGTGGAGAAGATAAAGAACGATGAGCTGTTCAGGGAAGCAGCTCCTGTAAGAATAAAATTAATTTCTGGAACACATTACTGTTGTTACTGATGTTTGCGAGATTGTGGTAGTTAGTTTTATATATAAGCGTAAGCGCACTGGCCATTTGCGAGGGATTGGTGCGAGGCTGTAGCCAGGAAATATCTTACGTCGTGTCCCACCACACTGCAAACTGCAATCGCCAACCAACGTGCCAAGCGTGGCGATTATGGCGATCTCTCAAACTCGGGGGAGGACTATGTCCAGCAGTGAACGTCTTTTGGCTGATGTGATAATGGTCATCCACGTCTGTCGCATTTTAATCTGCTCGAAAATGTTCTGTGTTAAGAGCAGGCTCCCGGCGCAGCACCGGCGAACAACCTGATATTTAATCTTAGGGAATCAGCTTTACAGTTGAATTTCGCGTGAGAGTCTAAACGCGACTTACGTCCTTTACTTCGGGCGTAAATGTACATATTCGTTTATTGCGAGCTTAGAAAATATTCCAAGAAAATTACGTCTCAGCCGTTTTATCAATACCTTTATTCTCTTACTGTCGCTTTTTTTATGCGCCTAACTTATGTAATGTAGGAGAGAAAAATCTTATAATCTCTCAAAACTACATAGTTTTACGAAATAAAAAGTATCGAGTGAAAACCAATGAATCGTGTTTTAGTTTTAGCCAAACCAAAGAAGATGCAAAATATGCCCAATATGGCAAGCATGAATATGCAAAATATGCCTAATATGCCAGGCATGCCTGGAATGCCCGGGATGCGGATGCCAATGATGCCAGGAATGAATAATATGCCGAATATATATAAAAATAATAATAATATAATATATATGAATCGTGTTTTAGTTTTAGCCAAACCAAAGAAGAAAGTTCAAAGAATCAGCTGTGTAGTTTTCCACGTTCATCAAGCTTGCGACACCTACTCAACATATTTTAGCAAAAATGCACTATTTTTGGGAGCCTGCTCTTAAAAGTCCTATGTTTTTGCCCACTAGACGTTAGCCGTGTGGCTGGAGCGCGGGGAGTGCAACAAGCGCAACGCGAACACCTTCTACTCGCTGATCCAAGCCAGCAACAACCAGGTCCGCCGGCTGTTCAACGAGAAGATGACCCTCGACGAGGAATACCACAACCTCAAGTCCGCCTTCAGGGACAAGTTCGCTAAAGTCGTCAATCAATGTAAGTACTTTTTCAATCTCAAAAATGCTCTGATTGCTATAAAATTTTCATATTTTTATGGCTTATCTTAGAGTCCAACTCTACTCTGACCACAAAATGGCTGGAGCAAGGGGAATATGTGCAGGTGGGGCTAAAGATCGGGATAGCAAATATGGAGTCTTCCTACAGCTTAGATAGTGCTGCAAATGTGGTATCTCCCTACAGCTACGTTAGTGCTGGAAATGCGGTGTCTACCTACAGCTGGGATGGTGCTGCAAATGCGGTGTTGCAACATCTTGGTCGGTGTTGCAACATCTCGGATAGTCATGCACATGCGGTGTCTCCCTACAGCTGGAATAGTGCTGCAAATACGGTATCTCCCTACAGCTGGGATAGTGCTGCAAATACGGTATCTCTCTACAGCTGGGATAGTGCTGCAAATACGGTATCTCCTTACAGCTAGGATAGTACTGCAAATGCGGCGTCTCACTACAGTTTGGATATGCTCTGAATGCGTGAATGTTACGTCTTATAAGATTATGGCACACCTCTTGTTTTGCCGTGTGTAAAATACCACCTGTTCGGGCGGGGACCTATATGCGACGGAAAATAATGTCCGTGTGACTGAATTCTGGTCCAGAAAAGTCAAATTAAAATAGGTATGTATCCAGATTGGACAGACTTGCTGTGAAGAAGAATTTGTGGTCTGGCTTTCCTTATTCGCCAGAATCTGATGTCTCACCAGAAAAAAGCACTAGGTGCCTTCAACTGTACAGTTCTGGTGGGTGCAGCAGTTTTCACATCAGCTATTTTAACAAGGTAGAGCGTCGTTTATTCACTTAAAAAATGTTCTGTGAAAAATGCAGACAAATGAGGGCAATGAAACAAATTTCCCACAAATAGCACCCTTTTAAGTCTAGCTGGATTCAGCAACCACGCGACTACTGTGCTACCGGACATCTCTGACAGCCCAGCTCCTCTTAGAAAGAAAGAGAGGCGTCGCCTTTGGATCGCTGACAACGTCGTGGAACGACCCATTAGTGCCAATATGAAGATCTAGTTTTGATTGCTAAGCTATTTCTGCAGTTAATAAACAAGATCTTCAGTGTGCCGCGCCGGAGAGAATTTAACTACGCAGCTAAAACACTCCCTAGCCTTCGACCACACATAAAAGACAAAAGTGAACGAATGTAGTTACCCTTTTCGTTCACAGAGGTGTACTTGTGCGATTGATCCTTTCTGTCTAACATAACTATTTGTATATTACTATCCTTTTCTCCTGTCAAACTTTTGTGTATTTGTAAATTACTATATTGTTCGGACGATTTATGAACTTGTTCTTGTATGAGACCGACCGGGGTTATACTTCTTTTATGTGTGGATCGAAGTTTCTAGCTAATCTTCTACTTCCTCAAATCAGATGCTTTGAATGGCGACGAGACTTCGAGCTGGATCCAGACTAGTTTAAGATTTTTTTCCATAATAGGATAAGCGAAGGGTGGAGACCAGCGGAGGCTAGCCAACAGTTTCTCGTGCGCTGTGTGCTTTACAGCTAGTTTAGCTCGATGACTTTTGGAGCGGAAAGAAAGAGTACGGCAAAGGAAGCTTATGGTTCTATGGGGAGTCACTTTTGGTGCAACGCTAGTACTCCTAAAATGAGTCAACTGTGCCCTGCAGGCGTTTGAACTGAAAAGGCAGATTACTGGACCAATGGCGTAAGAGGTTTGTATAAAGAGAAAGGCTTTCCTAAAGTGACCCCCCCGTTCCTGGTCTGTTCCTTATAGAGTCGCCAGCTGGAGCTAATGTCTCCCCTTAAGTTTATCGATTTTAACTACTCTTCGGTTCATAAATAGAAAAAAAATACTTTGGCAGGTGTATGGACCTCTATTTCATTTTTTTACTTTTTCGACCCTGGAGTACGGGAAGTATTGTTATCTCGAAAAAAAAGTTAATCCCATTTTGGTGAAAATATGTGCTGTATGATTAACACATACTGAAAAACAGAACATCTCAATTCCGTCCGTGCGTCCTTTGGTCCAATTAGGTCCAAATTTGGAACTTAAGACTTTTTAATTATTTTTTCGAGGGTTATCAAAATTGTCTTCGTAGCGTCAAACCGAAGAGTGCCTGTCATACAACAAAAACTTATTTTATTGTCAAAAACGGCTCTAACGATTTGATGAAACTTTGCACATATAGGTAGTACAATAACCAATTGGTCTGGGAAAAATCGTGTTTGTGTGGTTCTTCTATAAATGAAATTGAAACTTGCGATTTACTCACAAATGGTTGAAGCTATTGAATTGTCATGTGTTACGAATAAGTATATATTTGGTCATGCAACATGAATTCATCCAAATTATTTAAAAAAAACTTATTTAATTTTTGAATTAAATTTAAAAAAATTGTCGAGAACGTTTAGTGCGGGCTGCCGTACAGTTTATTACATTTTATTTGGACAAAAACGTTGTGCTATGTATGTAAAATATGTATATAGTATTAAAGTGCAAGATCCAATGGTTTAAAATCACTTTAAAATTATCGGGTATCATTTTGTGGTGGGCACCCCGGACGCTTCATATAACGGCCGAGAAATGACATTTCTAAAAACAAATGACGTAACAAATGAAATCACGGCGAAATTCCATGCGTTCGAGAACCAAACTTAAACCAATCTGTATCAACCTGGGAGACGAGGGAGTGAGGTCGGAATCTAGAGAGCGGCAGGGAGTGTCCATACTGTATGTTAGTACTAATATGTATACTTTGGTACTGTTAAAGACGTTTTTACCCGACTGCCAATAAGGAGGGTGGGTAATGTTTTTTCTATTTTTGAACCGAAATTACATATCTACAGGTTTGTCGCTCTATACTATAGGAACTCCCTATATGACACAGCCTGCCACATATTCGCCGGGTATCAAACACGAAAATGTCACAGATACGACGACGCTTCGAGAATCCTGCGAGTGTCTTGGAAGAATTCCCGAGGTTTTGGAAGAGGGCGAGCTCTTGGCTATCTGCCAGCTCCTCAAGCTCTGATTTGCACACACAACAGGCCAAAATGAAACAAATTGGGTAACTGCTACAAAACCTGGAAGCGGTGCAGTGGATGTTCGAATTGCATCAGATTCTACAGTCGATTTTTACTTAGGTCTTTTTCTAGCAGCATAAAGTAAGATTCCTTACTAATATACTTCAGCCTACATCAGCAGAATTGTAAGTTCCAGACAAGCTCCAGGCCAGGACTGTTCAAGAGACCGTTTTCTTATTTTTTAAAAATTAATTTGGGAAAGTAAACAGTTATCTACAAACTATTAACATGGAGTCGTAAGTAGCATGAGTATAGGTACAGAGATTTGTTACCATAGATGGGTTATGTACTAACAAACCACATTTGAAAATCGAACCCATTTACACACACATTATAATAAGTACCTACCGAATGCTACTATGAAAAGAGATGCCAATTGGCATCTTTTTTTTGCTTCACTTTTTGGACGCATGTAACCTATCTACCTCCCCTTATATATAGCATATCTCTGTATAGGTATGACGTACCTACAGAGGTTCGAGCTCAAGCTAGACACTTTGGACTTTGTACCGTTCGCCGTATGCGTATAGATCAGAATCGCACGACAAGTGTCTAGGCCTCTGTACATAAACCACAACGCTATCCAGGATTTTAAATTTAATTGTATCTTTATTTGGTACAGATTGACCAAAAACATAACTTTTCTTCGCCGTTTTCGGCGTATTCGTTTGCGCAGAGAACCGCAGAACTGTTTCCGTTATTAACCGAACCAAAAATACATGAACAATTTACGTTGAGTTTTAATTGCATTCGCTCGTAGCAAAGTTTTAGCAGGTTTCTCCGCACACACGATTCAATACAAGATTATACACGTGGCCGATGCGATATTTTTTTATTTTTCTACAATTGGTAAGCCCTTGGCATCATCTCACCTGATGGTAAGTGTCGATTATGCCGAAGATGGAAGCGGGCAATTACCAAGATTCCCCAACGCAATAGGAAACGGCTATATTATCTTCAAGCCGTGGTTTAAAAAAAATGATGTTTGGCGGCGAGACTTAGATAAGATGGTGGTAGCTAGCCGGGCGGGCGTAGAAAATTCCCTTCCACCAAGCAAACCGAGTCTTACAAAATTTGACTCCTCCGGGAATCGAACCAGCGACCTCCTGATGTGCAGCTAAGGGACTTAACCACTACGCCGTGGAGACAGTTGCAAAATTTCAGCGCGCTGAATAATAGGTCGTAGCTCAAGAAGCGATTTTTGCTCAGTGTCACGTGACTCGTGGTTGGGTCGATTACGTAGGTAAACTGACCTGAATCACGGTCATTACCTGGATGGATTTGTGTGGTATTTTTCTCGACTGTTTCCGTGCTTCGCAAGGCACGTTGAGCCGTTGATGATGGTTGATATTACTAGAGGGCAGTCGTTAAACCGTGTCAGATGTCTTGTAAAACTTCTGTCAGTGGGGTCATTATTATCATCTGTGGTGGGATTCGCACTAGCCCTACAGCACAGATGATAATAATAGTACAAGTACAGATGAAGTACTCGTAATGACGCTTTAAATAAATAGCAACTCTCGTTACGCGATAATAAAGAGCAGTCTAGTTCGCAACCGCGTTTAGTGCCTCCAGTTTTACTTCAACATACCTATACATACAACGATAACAATCGCGCTTTAACGCAAGAATGAACCGAATTAAATGCGCGTGAGAGATTCTTTTGCGCCGGCCGGTTTAGTTTTGTCGCAACTGATCAACCGGCAAGGTTGTGACACCGCGCGACGAACATGTTACTACTCGCGCACTCGCTTGCTCGATAATCGCTCCGCTTTCTGCACGAGTTGACAACCGACTGACAAGCGCGGTCTGTAGGCCGCGCCGTTGTGTAGGTAATTATCTCGCGCTCTCGGTCGAGTGACGGGGGCCGGCCCACAGCCTCTGCCAACCCGATCTTGTGTGTGGAGCTTAGCCTAACCTTTACGAGATTAGGAAGGGACCCGTGCCCCAGTAGTGGGGACGTTAATATGGATTGTTAACGAGACGAATAATCAAGGAAACATTTTCTGCGCTGTGTGCTGCGCAGAGGAACATCTGAGAGATTTATATTTTTTGTCAAATCGTAATCCGCGTTTTTCAAGCGTGCATTTAGGAGTCATACAGGAAAGATTCAAAAGCTACTACTTAGGTTACTTTTAAATGAAAAATCAATTTATTTTTAAAAGGTAAATACTCTTTCATTGTAAAGGTAACGGGAGCTGGTGGTAAATACTTGTTATCACATCACCACCATCGTAAACCCAACTTTGTAAAAACGTAACGACACTTCCCGCCCACGACGCGAGACAATAATGCAGTAATACCTATCCTTTGAACGTCAGTTGCGCATACGCAACGCATAGGATATGCAGCTTTGACTCTGGCGTTCGTCCAGTGCAGAAACCGACATATCTAAGACGTGCCTTAAGATCGACCTGGATTGACTGGATGAGTATTCCAACTACACGCACGTAAACGTGACAAAAATGGAGAAAGAAGAAATAGCTACTAATAATGAAGGCCTATAAATATAATAATCGTGACGAAACCAGCACCTGCGAAGAAAACTTGAAGGTTGTGGGTGATGTCGACCATCCCGCACGGACCGGCGAGGTCAACTAAGGTCCGATCGCCCTAATTCAGGATAGGCTCGAGCCCATCGGTAGGGAGCTGGACCCGCGTGTTCGACTAAGGCCCGATCGCCCTAAACATTGTATGAGCTGATATGATGATAAATACCTACAAAGAGCTGATGATGATGATGATGTGATTTAAAAAAAACAGTGCCATTTTGGCTTTTTAGAGCCTAGAAGCAACCACTGCACTGCTTGGAATACGAGTTATCCGATGTGCTCAGAATACAGCCAAACCTCTTGTTTCTGATTGTACTTCTAAGTTCTAACCCACAACATTTACAAACCTTGGCAGCATCAACGCCTGATGGTAAAAACGTCATATTTGTGTAAAAACCAACTCCACCGTTAACGTTTTTGAACAATTAGTTTCTATATCATGACATAAAACGTCATATTTGTGTTAAGAACCGACTCCATCCATAACGTTTTGGACAGTAAGTTTCTATATCCCAGAAGGAGAACATGACAAAACGTCATATTTAAGAGCCAACTCCACCCATAACGTTTTTCGACAATAAGTTTCTATATCCCAGAGGGTGATTCCATGTAACGTACAAGTCCCCACGTAAAGTATGCCGTACGGCGTACTTCTTAGGTTGCTGAACTGAGACAAATGTAGTGTCATTTCCATACAATTTATTTTTCTCATCTACATCTCTTAATCTTTTACTTGACTCCACTTCCCCGACCAGCCGTGAATTACTCCTCTGGAGATATGTAGAAACTCATTGTTTTTGGACGACAGTCGAGCAGGTAGCCCAGATCCTGACCGCGGCGAAACACCAACGGGTCTCCGACCATTTCACCAAGCAGCAACGCCGAAATATCGAGATGTGGCTCAAAATGACAGAGGTGCGTATGTTCGTCGAGTCAGAATGCACTCATAGAGCCCCATTTCATAAAGCTACTATCGGTTCCAATTGTACTAATCTAACTGCATAATTGTACTCACGTTAATGTATCTTATCTAAAATGCTAATATTTAGAAAGCATGAATATGTGTCATCATCATCATATTAGCCGAAAAACGTCCACTGCTGGACAGACCTCCTCCAAGGCACAGTATATAAGGTCTAACAATATTAGCTGAAACTATTTTAACTGGTGCTTCTACCCATGAAACTGAACAACTTTCCCCATGGAACCCATAGTCAAATCTCAAAAAAAAAATTGTACTTCCCATACTAAGTTGACTGATCGGCTGATCGAGTTAGTATGGGAGAGCCAAATTTTTTTTTGCGATTTGACTATGGGTTCCATGGGGAAAGATGTTCAGTTTCATGGGTAGAAGCACCAGTTAAAATAGTTTCAGCTAATTTTGTAACACCTTATATAAGGTCTAACAAAATTAGCTGAAACTATTTTAACTGGTGCTTTTATAACAAAAAAATTGGCCCTCCCATACTAACTCGATCAGCTGATCAGCCAGCTTAGTGTGGGAAGTTAAAATTTTTTTTTTGATTTGACTATGGGTTCCATGGGGAAAGTTGTTCAGTTTCATGGGTAGAAGCACCAGTTAAAATAGTTTCAGCTAATTTTGTTAGACCTTATATACATTAGTACTGGCGTACTCAAGGATAAGAATATGTGTAAAATTTCATAACAAACACATATCTCCAAGTGTATTTTTTGTTGATACCTATTTTACCCGACTGCGCCAGAAGAAGGGTTATGTTTTTCGAGTGTAAGTATGTATATTTCTTTGGCGCGCTCTGTTGCCAAAATGGCTTGATGGATTTCGGAGTGCGAGGTGTCGTTAAAATCGTCTTTATCCCGTGAGTGACATAAGATACATTTTATCCGACTGGCTAAAAAAGAGATGTTAGTTTTTATGCAGTCGAGTTTTTTACTTTTAATTAATTCGTTTAATTATTTTGATGTGGGTATTACGTGATTAGGGCACGAAAAATACATGTAATTATTGTAGCATGCTTGTAGCTTTATGAAACGGGCTCAAGGTCGCGCCAATCATTATGACGTCCCTGAAGTGCGTGCGCCTCGCTTCATGTTCGTATCTTTCTTTCTATGAGTTCAGAGACGGAATAAAAAATGGTGCGTACCAACGCATACGCCCGCCGCTTCCCGTAACAATGAGGAATTTTAATTATTGCAAATTTCTTGTGTTACGGAAAGTGCCGTGGGCTTATGCACATGAGCTTTCTGATTTGATCTAATTATTACGGTGGGCATTTCTCTGGAGGAATGAGTTCTCTTATATACATATACCTATTTATTATTCACTTTTAAACTTAAGTTTCTAACAGGAGCTATGTGAATTGCACTCATTCATCAAAGATCTACCTTACCTACTCGGCTTTTTCGGGACTATCAATAAAATTGGTAATGCCAGATTAGTGGCCTAGTTCGGTTGCCTAGGTGTACTGTCATTTGTTAAGGTGCGTACACACTAGAGGCAGCTTTGAGGGAGCAGCCTCGCCACACACGGCTCGCGCTGAATGCGATTCGGAATTACGCGGAAGCAACGCACCGGGCTATCGCGCCGAGCGACGACGCTCGAGCGCTCAGTTTGAGGCATATGCGTAGTGAGTGAGGAATGCTTCAGGCTGAGTGCTTTCACATTTGAGGCATCCAGCCTCAGCCTGAGGCTACCTCTAGTCTGTACGCACCTTTGGGTACAATCTTTTTTGGCTTTACCAGTTTTTTTAATGCAGTAAGCGCAGTTAATCACCGAGACATGGTTTTTTGCATTAGAGTAAGTGCAAAGGAAGCAGAGGGTGAAATGTGGAGAGTGGCGGGGGCAGGGGCAACAGATAACATGTTATCCGCCACTCACAAGACACGTTATGACAAGTTACTATGGCGCGCGCATTAAGGCGGATGCCGCTTAACAAGCCCGTCTCCCGCTGATTTGCCTGTGGTTACCGACAGAGGCGAATTTCCCATAAGGCTGACTAGGCCAGGGCCAAGGGCGGCTAATTGTGACAAAAAATATACTTATGCGCTGAGAAGGCGGCTGGTACTTCGTGTCCTAGGGCGGCCAATATTGCTAATCCGCCTCTGCTGACCATTTAAAGGCTTCTTTATTCGTCCCTGAATATATTTACCCAGGTATAAGTACATATAAGTTAAACAGTTCTTTCTCATAGGATATGAACAAAAGGTAAATCTATGTCAACGATGGAAAAGTTTTTAGCGTTCAGACTTTACTGTTTTATTAGATGAAGCTAGTGAAATGTAAGTATATAGCGTTTCCGTTTAGTTAGTTGCACTATTTGGCGTGGAATGGTTACTGCAAAGTTGCTGAAGACTGAGTGGCGTCGCCGATGAAGAATCCTGCAGCCAAAACCTGCTACGCCACAAGTTGACCTGTGGTAAAGAAACAACAGGACATTTCCTTTTATTCTTCTGTATTCTGGTATGTAAATCCTTTTAGATGGCACAGGCAGTCTGTCGTAGAGTTGCTGAACATTGGCGTGAAAATATTTCGTTTGATTTGCTAAGTGTAGTCTTCTAGGCTTCAGCTTCGTCTACTGAGTCGTCCAGCCTACGTGGGATTATTGGTCTCACAATAGCTGAACTTCTGGTGGCTATTGTACGACTGAAAATTCCCTTCAGAACCGTCTTAAACTGAATAGTTTCGCGCGAATATATTTTTTTTGTATCGACGTTAATACGAATATCTTTTTAAAAGTTCTATTGACAGACTGTTATTGCTTTTCGCTTGATATTCGCCGTAAATGGACGCCACAACACTACAGAGTCCGTCAAAATATCCAGTTATCCGGAAGATGGAAGTAATATACTCGACAATCTGAATGTGAGAAGAATACACCATAATATCAATGAGTTAGCCCGTTCGTTATATCGTAAGTAGTAACTTTTAGTTGCAATCCCATCTTATAAATTCGAGGCTGCCCAGAAACTCGACTTCCTCGTCTTCGCCTCGCATTGCATGCGATACTTCAACTACATACTGGACTGGAGTTCACACATACTTCTTTCTACTGCCGATCCTCAATCTACGTGTCAAAAGAACGAACCATCGAAAGGTAAACACGTACTTTTAATTATAGTTTTAGCAGTTCCATAGACGTTAAGATTAACTGATTTAAAAGTTGATGCGGTCAGACGCACTCTAGTTTCTTATAAAAAAATACTTTATCAAAAAACACGTATTTTTCGGGCGTTAACCACATACATTAAACGCGGACTTCAAAAACGCCCTATTTTGGGTATTTTTTAATACCCCAAGACGTATAGGTTTTAGATTTAGGGATCCCAGAATGATAAACCTTGCAATGTGACCTCCCTTGATCTTACAGAAAAGTTGTATTTAAGCAGTTACATTTTTTTTTCACGAATTCGAATATTTACAAATGCTCGTCGTTTTCCAGGAAGTGGAAAACATTAAGGAGGAGTTCAACACAATGTTCGATGAAGATGAAATGGACAAGATTGGAAAGAACGTGGTCCCCGCCGAAAAATACGAACAACTCAGGGTAGGTCTTCTTATTTTATTTTAAGACTATTAGCTTTTAACCACGGCTTCTCCCGTGTGGTCGTCGTAAAAACGACTCTCTTTGAGTTTGGAAATGAGTTTTCTCCAGATCCTTTGGGAACTATGTCGGGCTATGCTAATTAGTAGTCTACTTTACTTCCCATCCCCTCAATTGTCCCTGTGCAAAATATCACAAAGAATGGAAATTACTTTTTTCCAGATCCTCGGGAACTATGTCGGGGTATGCTAACAAGTAGTCTATATCAATTTCCAATGTCTGTGCAAAAAATCACCACAAGGCGTTGCTCTGTTGTGACGTGCGCAAGCTTGGAAATGAGTTTTCCCTAGATCCCCCGGGAACTATGTCAGGCTATGCTAATTAGTAGTTTGTGTCACTTCCCCCCCCCCCCCCCCACCTGACCATCTGTGCGAAAAATACACAATCCGTTGCTCCATTGCGATTTCAAAGAAATCAACCGAAAAATACGGCCAAGTGCGAGTCGGACTAGCGCTCCGAAGGTTGCGTACTCCCACTTCTCTCCACACAACTATAAATATGATATCTGTTCACATTACAAACAAAATACATCAATGCGAGTGACAGAAAAGTGTTTTTTTTTTCATTCTGTTCAGACTCCTTAGCGCGAGTACCACTCACACTTGGCTTTTTTATTATTATTTGTTGTTTTACTTCAGGATTAGCTCTATAATCATAAAAAGTTTCACGCTTGTATTTTACGGCCTCGACGCGCGCTCTCTGTTTCACGTCTAAGCTTGCACGAGGGTTTTAAGCAGTCTTGGAGGGCAAGGGAACAGGTGTTAGTACATCCTGACGAATATTTTAAACGCGAAAGTTTGTATGGATGTTTGTTACTCTTTCACGCAAAAACTAATGAATGGATCGGGATGAAACTTGGCACACATATAGGTTAGGTCCTGGAATAGCACATAGGCTACTTTTTACCCCGGGAAAAGGTTTTATTCCCACGGGAAAATCTAAAACAATGCGGGCGTAGCGTTACCTAAACAACAATACAAAATGCATGTTGAACCACCTCCGTGGCGTATATTTAACTCCATTAGCCTCACATCAGGAAGTCGCGGGTTCGATTTCCGGTGGAGTGTAGCTTTGTAACACTCGGTTTGTTTGGTGGAATGGCATTTTCTAAGCCTGCCTGGCTGGTTACCACCATCTTATCTAAGTTTTGCCGCCAAGCATCAATGCTAAAAACATTGATGTGTTCTGGCTTGAAGATAAGATAGCCAGTTCACCACTGCGTTGGGGAATCGTGGTAAGCCCGCTTCCATCTTCGGCATCATCGTCACTTAACATCAGGTGAGACGATGGCAAGGGCTTACCAATTGTAAATAAAATAGTGCAGTCGAAGTGGCTAAGTTCTGGGCCGGAATGATTTAATTTGTCATCGACACGCAAAGAAGAAGAAGAATAAAAAAGTTGATACGACAAATAGCTATAGCTTACAATATATCTTAACTGTGTATTTATTGTCTGTTTAAATAGTTTCGGCATAAAGGCTGTCATATGATAGGGCTGTCAACATTGATTCGTTTTTTTTCCGTTTTGTTTTTTATACGAAAAAGGCTTTGATAAGATAATGTAGAAACACATTAAACCTTAATGCCTAAAAAATAAGACCTACTTGAGTGACGTACGAGTATTAGTTTCCTAACTACAGTTCTCTGTTTGCAGATGCTCCAGTGCTTGCTATACTTTGTCTGCCGCTCTATACAGGGTGTAACAAAATTGGTGTACGGCCCGTAACTGGGACTTCTACTCATCATACAAAACATCTTTTCCCGAAAGAATCACAAAAATTCACTGTCAATTCACAAATAAACTATCTTATATCGATCAGCTGATTGACCAATTTTTTGCATTATTGTATGGATAGTCGATTTTTTTCTGAATTGCCTTTTTGTTTCTCGGGGGAAGTTGTTAAGTGCGATTAGGAGAAGCGCCAGTTAACGGGTCCTACACCAATTTTGCTACACCGTGTATAATAGTGATTAAAAATAGCAGAACGTATTATTTAACGAGGTTTCCTTTTAGGGGGAGCATGACACCCTGATCTACGAGCTCGAAGGCTACAAGAATGAGGCATTCCTGGCCAGGGACGAAGCGGAGAGGAAATTCGAGAAGTTCAAAGCCCACTTCATTGCCCAGCAGGCTCTGCAGAACAAACAGGTGACGCCAGTCTATTCATATTCTTTGTATTACAATGCGGACTCGACGCGCCCTCCGTGCCGCGTCTAAGCTCCTACAATGAAGGGCAAGGGCAAAGTATGAATTAACTTAAACGGTTTAAACCTTAACTAATCCCTTGACCCTAACTCATCATCATCATCGTATCAGCTCATATAGGTCCCCATTGAAGGGCTCGAGCCTAACCTGAGTTAGGGCGATCGGGCTTTCCCAGCTAGGGTTGATTGACTTCACATCCAACCTTCGAGTTTCTTCGCAAGCATGTGCAGGTTTCCTCACGATGTTTTCTCTGACCGTAAAAGTGACAGATAAACATACGTACGAAATCGAAAATCGAAAACATATCGGTACGTGGCAAGGACTCCAACCACGACTTCTCGGACAGGAGGTAGCGGCCCTAACCGTTACGCCACCGACGCTCTTATATTTACTCGTAAAAAAATTATGAAAAGGGTGAAATAAACAAAAAAAATAGCAGAAACAAGAAGAGTAATCTTTTAACCGCCTCCGTGGCGTAATGTTTAGTCCATTCGCTTCACACCGGGAGTTCGCGGGTTCGATTTCCGGTGGGGTCAACTTGTAAGACTCAGTTTGGTTGTTGGTAGGGCATTTACTAAGCCTGCCTGGCTAGCTACCACCATCTTATCTAAGTCTTGCCGCCAAACATCAGTGTTAACAGCATTGATGTGTTCCGGCTTGAAGATAAGATAGCCAGTTTCCCCATTGCGTTGGGGAATCTTGGTAAGCTCGCTTCCATCTTCGGCATCATCGTCACTTACCATCAGGTGAGATGATGCCAAAGGCTTACCAATTGTGAAAAAAAAAGTAAAAAATAAAAATAAAAAAGTGCAAAATGGAATTTAGAATAACATACGTAAAATTCATTAAATAATTGGAAACGTTAAACACATTGAAAAACCGACTTCCATCGCAACAACTCAGTACAATTTTGCATTATGAATTTTTGGTAATTCTCTAAAAAAAGTGCTTCTTCGATTTTGATAAAATTTATATGGGACCAACTCGGGAGCATGCCCTGTCAAATAAAAAAAGAATTATGAAAATCGGTTCACAATCTGCGAAGATATCGCGTAACAAACACGTACAAAAAACTGTTGCTTTGGTTTACTATAAGTGTAAATAAATAAATAAAAAACATACATTCGAATTGAGAATTCGAACTTCTTCCTTTTTGTTTCCAGTCTTTTAAAAAACCTAATTTACGTTAAAAAGCCCCTTTCTGTGACGTTTGTTTGAGCGCACCCCGCTATCTTTTATAAAGCCATTTAAATTGTATATGACCCGCACTGGGCCCGCGTAAGTTAACTAAGGCCCGATCGCCTTAATACGGGGCAGGCTCGAGCCCCTCGGTGGGGACACATATGAGCTGATATGATGATTAGGAAATTTTATATATAGTGGGCTCCGGAACCCTAAAAATGAAAACAAGGCATTACCACAGATTTATAAACTAAACTTTAGTTTATAAATCTGTGGGCATTACTATGTACTATATATAACAGAGCGCGAATTATTGTTATATTTTAAATTTTATCTGAATCTGCTCACTCACTAGGCCCATTTGGCATCTTGACTCAGGGGGTAGGAGGGAAAACACCCCATTCTCTCCCCCCTCCCCCTACCTCCTGTATCCGCCTGGGTGTATTGCGGAGGTACAGGGAAGATCAGTACAGGCTTTGCCCATCTTTCGAAATTAATGGAAAATAATGCATGTTTGTCGCGCGCGCTTCAAATATTTATTTTGACTTACTGACGCAATTGTAATGACGTAATAGATATGTGACGTGCCTACGCCTTCCAAAAGGGCTGTTAGAAATGACGACTTTCTATTCCTCCCTATCAGCGTTGGTCCAATCAGACCTTATTGCTTTTTCTTTCTACCACTCAAAATGTAGAATAGTTACGCATCACAGTGTTTTGCTTGAACACGTCAAGGGTACATCGTCATAGTTCTTTCCTTTTACTGTAAAATCGTGAAGAATTATTTTCTGTGTCCGCTCGATCGTCTCCCATATGATGATAGACTAGGAGGTCATGAAAAATTTGGTAACGATAACGGAAATGGGTAAACTTAGGTTGAGAGGATAAATGGCAACCCTCTGATGTTAAATATGTCGGTCTGCCTGCGCAAAGTGGTTGCGTTATGTACTTATAGCGCCTGAAAAACTAGTTATCGTGACCAAAAAAAAACCGATAAGGGTAATTGCAAAAACTAACATAATATTCGGTTGCGTTATGGAGGAAAGCCCGTTAGTAGTAGGAATCGCGATAGTTCTGGACCAGGATCCCACCCACTTGCCGGAGCCCCAAAGTTGCCTGGAATTCCTATCTCGGAAACGCTTGAAGATAGCGAAATGGGACCACACGCAAACAATCTAAATGGTTTTTTTTTAGGAATTAATGTCGCCATTTCCAACATGTCATGAGTACAACTAGTACTTTCATTTTATATCTTACTCAGCCATTTCCCTTATCGTTTTTTTTTGGTCACGATAACTAGTTTTTCACGCGCTATAAGTACAAAACGCAACCACTTTGCGCAGGCAGACCGACATTTTTAACATCAGAGGGTTGCCATTTATCCTTCTCAACCTAAGTCTATCCGTTTCTGTTAACGTTACGAGATTTGTAGTTACCTCCTAGTATATGATGCCAAGAGCTTACCACTCGTGAATAAAAAAAGTAAGTGTGTGGTTTCATGAAACCAAGGTAAAAGTGAAACTTTACAGAGGACGAAACGATCATGGCTGCTCTCGCTACGGTACAGAGGACGAAACGATCATACCGTCAGACAAAAGCGACCGTCACGCGACATACAACACAGACGAAAAAAATTGAGACGATGTCATGTCCCCCGTGTCCCGCCAGATGCCCGTGTACCCGCCGCTGCCGCCGCCGCCACCGCTGCCGACCGCCGAGTCGCCGCGCCAGCCGCCGCCGCCGCCGGCGCCGCCCGCGCCCGTCGCGCCCAGCGAGGCCAAGCTCATCAGCCTCATCACGGCGTTCCTCATGGTGCACCCGCTCGGCGCCTCGCCCGACTATCTCGTCTCATACGTGAGGTACTGGGTGATGATATCAGCTCAAATAGATCCCCACCGAGGGGCTCGAGCCTACCCTGAATTAGGGCGATCGGGCCTTAGTCGACCACGCGGGCCCAGTGCGGGTTGGTCGACTTCACACACTACCTGCGAGTTTCTCTGCAGGCGTGTGCAGGTTTTCGCACGATGTTTTCCTTCACTGTAAGAGCGTCGGATAAACGTACATATGAAATCTAAATTCGAAATCACATTGGTAAGTGGCAGGATTCGAACCACGACCTCTCGGACAGGAGGCGGCGGCCCTAGCCGCTACGCCACCGACGCATATGTACTGGGTAACTTGCACTTTTACAGTATTAATGTGGGGTAAGCAACCTTATTTATGTCACCCCCACCCTCTAAAATTTTAAATACATAAGATTATCATGTATGTATTATACAGCATGTAACATAATTGGTGTAAGATCCGTTAACTGGGGGTTCTACTCATCATACTAAACAACTTTCCCCACGAAACCCATAGTCTAATCCATTCTCTAAAAAAAATTCGGACTCCATACAAAAATGCGCAAAATTGGTCGATCAGCTGATCGATGTGTATGACAGAACAAAAGTTATTCAGTATGATGAGTATAGAAGCACCAGTGAACGGGACCTATTCCAATTTTGTTACACCTGTATATTTATCATCCAATAGACATCCAATGGTAAACATATCCCTCCCCCAAGTTGGGAGGGTTTTGCCGGAATCGCCACGCTTGGCAGGCGTGCTGGCGATCGCAGTTTGCGTTTTGATGGCACAGTACGCGAAAAGGACGCTGCTATTCATCCTCCAGTTTGATCCCCTAGTCGCCTCTTACGGCGCCCTCAGGAAGAGATGGGGTGGTGCTATTCTAAGGCCACACCACATTCTATTATACTAACAAAATCCGGGTCATAATTTCTGTCAGGTGTGTTGTGTGAAATTAATGATACATAGTACTATATTCATTTAAGTTATTCAAAGTGGCCGCCTCATTCAGCCGAAAAACGTCCACTGCTAGAAAGGCCTTCCCCAAGGACCACCCACTGAATACAGAATCAGCTTTTCTAGCGATAGTTACCAAAAGTACGTCTATTACTTTTGGTAACTAGCTCAAGCTCATAAAGCGAGACGTACTCAAAACTGGCTAGCTGCGCGTATTATCGACTTCATCAAGCATAAGGTATTATTATGGTTCTCACCAAGTAGATTACGGGTCTCGTACGAAATCAGTGTCACAAACTGTCCCCCTCAAGTCGAAGTTAGCAAATAATTTTTGAACTTTTTAGAACAAGTTCATACATAGCGGCGGCGCGCACCGTTAATTGCCTAAACTTTTTTTTAATAGCTGACACTGTTTCTAATTGGTGTACCTATATGTGGAAGTCGTATTGTAGAATCCGCCGGTTTCCAAAACAGCGAGCCGAACAACGCCGTATTATTAAATGGCGGCGTTTTTTAATGCGACTACATCACGTTCCGTCGGATTGCAATTCGGCTGAAAGAAAGTACGCCGCATTGTATGAGGTGCCGCTTAGTGTAAAAAAACTATTGAGTCATCATTTCAGCTCATATACGTCCCCACAGAGGGGCTCGAGCCTATCCTGAATTGGGTATGCTAAATTTTTTATAAGCCATGAAAATAAAAAAAAACCATTTCGAGATATTTTTATTTAAAGCCATATTTTTTCATTTTCCACTCGAAAAAGTAAAAGATTGCGTAAAAAAATCGGAAAAGGACAATAACCTTCATTTGACCCCTATGACGTCACGAGTTTACAATAAAACCTTATTTCACCACTGAACGGAACGTGCACTCTTACTTGTCATATCAATTACGGACCTTGCATTTGAGGACGAGCTTTCGTCGAGCACTGAAAAAGGCACTATTTGTTTATCATCCACCAAAAACTACGTTTGAAACAATCAAATATTATTAGAACGTCATTCAAATTAAATACTTAAATGGGTAAGATATTCATTAGAGGTCCAATTTTTATTGTGGTTCTAAAAAACATTTAAACTCTGAAGGCCTTGTCCATACATAGATTATGATGTTTGATGACAAGTAAATTTTGACTTTGACGTTTCGTTGTTGGCTTTGTGATAGTTTCGTTTCGGAAAAGGCAAAGGTTACTAAGACCATACAGCCAGGTCTGACGTATTTAGGCTTCCTTAGCTGTTGGATTTGTAATGCTAGTGCCGGTGCAATGAAAAAACAACAAAATAAAACTACGAATGCGTCTACCACAAATCCCGCCAAAAAACCTTTGGGAATGATTGACTTGAGTGACTTGACAGTTGACGTCAAGGCCTATTCATTTCATCGTCATAGAAATAGGGCTGTTCGTTTCATAGTAATGTGAACCGATGACGTCATCAAGGTTTCCAAATTTAAAAAAATATTTAAAAATATCTAGAGGCTTAAAAAATGAAATATTCAAATTAGTTTTTCAAAATGGTCTAAACCATCAGAAAAAAAATTAAAAAAAATACATTTTTTTTAGCATACCCAATTAGGGCGATCGGGCCTTAGTCGACCACGCGGGCCCAGTGCGGGTTGTTCGACTTCACACACAACCTTCGAGTTTCTTCGCAGGTGTGTGCAGGTTTCCTCGCGCTGTTTTCTTTCACCGTAAGAGCGTCGGATAAACGTACATATGAAATCGAATTTCGAAAACACATTGATACGTGGCAGGATTCGAACCACGACCTCCCGGACAGGAGGTAGCGGCACTTGCCATTACGCTACCGACGCTCTTCATGACGACGACTGAGTAACATATTTTAAATGAGCGAGCGATATTAGGTTCGGTCAGGTTTGATTGATTATACAGTCAAAAAGCCTCACTAAGCGAGGTTCCGCCCCCTCCCCCCGGGTAGCAGAATGCTTCGCAAAAGGAGATATCATCGGTTTTTTACTTAGTACCTAGTTTACGAAGCGGCGCCGTTTTACACTCTGGTGCCATTCAACGCGCCGGAAACATTGGAAACATATATAAATTCTTTGTTAATAATCATATAATCTACGGTTTTAGAGGGGATGAAAGGAGAGTTAGAGCGCTCGGGTTAAGGTATCGATGTGACGAGGCATGATCGGGCTGGTCGCGGCCACATTTGCAATGCACAGGGGCAGCCTTCGGGCACACCCCGGACACCTCATACAACGGGCCAGAAATGACATTTCAAAAGTGTGTGTAAACACCTATTTGAAATAAATTGTTTTGATTGATTGATTGATTAAGGATTGATTGATTAAGGAATGATGGAGCAAAAAAAGTGGCGGCGGAATCCTATACGTTCGACAACTAAACTGTAACCAATCTGTATCAATCTGGGTGACGAGGGGGTGAGGTCGCAATCTAGAGAGCGGCAGGGAGTGTCCATACTGTATGTTAGTAGTAATATATATACTTTGCTTCGGGCTAAAGCTAATTTGTTTTGTATCAATAATTTTATTTTGACATTATTAAGTAATGATTATCGCGGGAGGCCGCTGGATGCGGGCAGTGCAGGTCCGGTGGTCGTGGAAATCCTTGGGGGAAGCCTTTGTCCAGCAGTCGACGTCTTTCGGCTGATATGATGATGTTTATTTTTAATATTGTCCACAAATTACATTATGTATACGTAATTACTATTTTATGACCAACAGAAAGTGTTGTATGCACCTATTTTGAATCATCATATCAGCTCATATACGTCCCCACCGAGGGGCTCGAGCCTACCCTGAATTAGGGCGATCGGGCCTTAGTTGACCACGCGGGCCCAGTGCGGGTTGGTCGAATTCATACATAACCTGCGAGTTTCTCCGCAGGCGTGTGCAGGTTTCCTCACGATGTTTTCCATCACCGTAAGAGCGTCGGATAAACGTACATATGAAATCTAAAATCGAAATCACATTGGTACGTGGCAGGATTCGAACCACGACCTCCCGGACAGGAGGCGGCGGCCCTAGCCGTTACGCCACCGACGCTCATGAATAAACATTTTGAAATTTTGAAATCGAGGCTGCCTAGTCTGAACCATATAGGGTAGAAATCTTACATTGCCCTTTTGTTTCACTCTCTTAATCATACTAAATATTATAAATGTGAAAGTTTATGTGTTTGTGTGTTTGTATCTCAATCACGCAAGAAACAGCTGAACGGATTGGAATGAAATTTGGCATGTACCTGGGTTAACTCATCATAAGATACTATTTATCCCGTAAAACTATGAGTTTCGCGTAGGATTGTCAAATAAAGAGTTTAGATGTTTGGTTGTGGAGAGTAGAGTCACAGTATTACTATATAGCGGCTTACAGTAGTGCAACGAATGTACTTACGAAGAGCAACGGCAGGGTACTTGCGGGGCAGCGGGCGGCGGGGCACAGCCTGGCAAATTCCGCGAGTTTGCGAGGCTGACTACAGGCTAGTACTGCTAGTACCTACGCTGGCGGTGGCGGCATCGTGCGACATCAAAGGCGTTGCGCTACTGTAATCCATATCGTTATACTGTGGTAGAGTGAAGAGTATATTGGAAAGTTGAGTAATTTCAAATTATTTCTTTTGTGGCAGCAACGCGCCGCGCCGGCAACTAACTAGTAGTTAATAAAACAATACAAGCGGGACCAAACTTTACATAGAGTGACCGAATAATAAATTGAATTTTGTTACAGGTCGCTCGTGCCCAACGTCAGTCAGTCGGTGGTGCTGAACTGTTTGCAAAAGCACAAGGACGTGTTCGCCTGCCGCACCAACGGCATCGGAGCCTCCATAGAGCACCGGTGGCAGTTCGTCACTTTCGATATCATTAAAACGGAAAATTGAATAGTTAAGAACGACATCATAAGTTTATTCTTTACTTGTGTATGATTTTTTACCCGACTACGAAAAAAATTGTTATGTTTTTATCACGAGTACCTATCTTGCGTTTAATTAGCTGCTGCCGGCTTGCGTCAAAGGGGCCACCCCAAGATTAATCGTGGCGCCGCATTTTTACACCCGCACGGGGTCGCGTGAATCTTGTTCAGTCTCTAATTATTAATGTAGGCGACGATTCTGAAGATACTTGGTCCGAATTAAAATTAATGATAAGTTCTAAATAAAGAAAATCCCAATTAATTTTAATTTTCTTGTAAAATTGTTTTGTCTTTCCAACACATTCCCAGAACTCCGTTCGGGTGTACTGCAGCTAATTCCCCGAACGTACTTTACTTTAGTGGGTATTTTCAGTTAATTATGGATATATTTTGTTGCACTGTAGTTAAGATTTAAAATAAACAATTTGTCTTTTAGCTGATCGATTTGATTTTGTTGATAGAAAGGTTCTTCTATCTTACGAGTACCTATCAAGTTCATCCCCGAAGTTCATCACATCTATGCAATAAATTGTACAGCCACGCTCTGCATACTTTCTTTAACCACCTCCGTGGCGTAATAGTTAGTCCATTCGCTTCACACCAGGAGGTCGCGGGGTCACTTGTAAGACTCGGTTTGGTTGGTGGTAGGGCATTTTCTAAGCCCGCCTGGCTAGCTACCGCCGTCTTATAAGTCTTGCCGCCAAACATCAGTGTTAACAACATTGATGTTTTCCTGCTTGAAGAAGTTGAAGATAGCCAGTTCTCCATTGCGTTGAGGAATCTTGGCAAGCCCGCTTCCATCTTCGGCAACATCGTCACTTACCATCAGGTGAGATGATGCCAAAGCTTTGCCAAGGGCTAACCAATTGTGAATTAAAAAAAAGCCTTCACTGTCTGGTGGAGTTGGGAAAACTCAAATCTACAATTAACATTACGCTTACACTTGGTAAAGAATAAAAGATTTTGATGAAAAATTTACAAATATTTGGAAACGTATTTAGATTTTTTTCTTTATTAATTACTAGTTACTTAGAAAATTTAATAAAACTCTTAAAACATAATAATAATTAAGAGAAAGTAATAAACAGCCTTAATTTGTATGAGAGGTACCTTAATCCGATATTTCATGAGAACTACTTCGTGTATTGTATTTCATGAGAACTACTTCGTGTATAATAAAGTATAACCATACAAATTTATAGTAAGTGCTTCATCAAAATCGTGTTGGTGTATGCGGTCCTTGGACGAGTGGTTTATTCGTCCAAGATGCGGTCCCTCAAAGAATGTACCACCTCATTACGTGTCCTTGCCCTGTCAGCTACACACGGCCGGCCACTGACAGGGTAATTCGCGTGGCTGGGTTTTAGGATGAGACTATCTGAGTTTGCCGACGACTCGAAAAGATCATTATCATTAAACCCATTTTTGAGAAAAAAAAAGTTATTTTGTTACCATGGTGGCAATCATCAAGATGGGAGAAATTTTAAAAAATCGGCTGGAGGTATAATTTTAAACAAAAAAAAACCACTTCAATCAGGAAACTAAGATTCCCCTCGATTCCTCTGGCATACCATCATCAGATTCTGGTTTTCTTATCATTGTACCACCCTTGGGATATCTCCTTTCCAACAAAAAAAAGAATCATCAAAATCGGTTCAAAAATGACGAAGTTATCCGCAAACACACATAAAAAAAAATATATATGGGCAAATTGAGAAACCTCCTTTTTTGAAGTCGTTTAAAAACAATATTTGCTCTTAGGCCAGTAGCACAAGAGGTGACTAAAATTAAATCAGTTTTCAACGCCGACGAACGGTAAACGGTGTGTGACTGAATTGATACAATTTGAGTTGTTGTTAAGTTGCGCCATTTGAGAGTACAAGCACATATGAAATTCTAATTACTTGTACAGGTTGCATCGCAGATGGCAACGCGTTGTCAATCAGTTTAGATTGCGCTGGCGCTAAGCTTCGGACGAAAACGCGCGCGCAAGTACAACACACTAATCAATAGAAATCTAAATAGGGTACATATTGCAATGTCTAAAATTAAAAAAAACTAACGTTAAATAACCTACGTTCAATATCCCTAAAATCTAAATACCAAAGGTTTTTAAATACCTAAGCAACTAACACCTACCTACGAAATACCTAAGTCTAAAATCAATCGTTAGGTATTTACATTTTAGGGATTTTTAACGTAGGTTATTTTACGTTAGTTTTTATAATTTATTTTAGACATTGCAATACGTACCCATTCTGCTACCCATGGGGGGCGAGGCTCTTTGACTGTATAATTAATCAAACCTGACCGAACCTAATATCAGTAGATCTGTGCTAATATATTAGTAGATCTGTGCTAATATCGCTCGCTTCGTTCGCTTACAAAAAAACTAAAAAAACGGTTCGGTCTGGTTTGATTGATTAAATACAGTCAAAGAGCCTCGCGAAGCAACAGAAACAGGCGAGTTAAAAAGGTTACGAGTTAGGAAAGTATCATCTGTTACACGTTCGAACTTGTTTGCATCTAGTTTAATCCAACAGGGATTGGTTGGATCTAAAAAAAATAAAATCGTACGTAGATCGGTATTTTTCATTTTGGTCAATTATCTGTTAGGTAAATTAATTTTAGGAACTTGAAGGAAGGAACGTGAGGTAAATTAATTTTAGGAAATTTTGTACATAGGAATTTTAAGTTTTAGCGTTATAAACTTCAGTAACATATCCATTTGACATTTTAAGCTTTCGGTATTTTGAATATAAGTGAAACAAACATTAGGTATTAACATTTTAGGGATTTTGAACGTAGGTTATTTTACGTTAGTTTTTAAAAATTTTAGACATTGCAATACGTACCCATCGAAATAATATTACTACTTACATTTCTATGCCCCCATGAAAACCTTAACTTTGATTTTTTTTGCCGTCACAATATTCTTCACTCCTCCGTTGCTCAAAACGGAAAATTCAGTAGTCATTCTTTCCATTGACACAGAGACTCTTTCAAATAAGACAGCGGACCGATTCCAAACTAGTACAGAAATATGAAAAACTAATTTAAAAAAAATACTGGTTTTTGAGCTCTAACTAGGTACTCGTATTCGGCTAATAGATGATCTTCTTAGTTGGGAAGTTATTGACTAGTTTCGAATTTGCGTACATCACAGTGGCTTGTGGTGCTAACTAACTAGCTAACTAACTTTGTTCGAACTGTGTTTTTCAGTATTTGTTTCAGATTTTTTGTCCGGATTTGTATATTTGTATAATCATAGTTTTAGTTTATTGTTTTTGCATTGTTTTCTGTTAGAGTTTTCTTCAAAAAGTGGTGCGTTTTGGAGGAAATCGTCTGGTGCACGTAAGAAATGTGAAGGACAAGAAAATAAAAAGAAGGAGGACGTGAAAACCCAATTTGCACTGAGTGCAGTTTTATATTTTATAGTTTATTATTTTTATAGTTTTTTTACTGCAATCGGGTGTCCCACCTCAGAATGAGGCTGCTGCAAATGGTGTCAAAAACTACAGAGAAGATTTGTAATGCACCGGGCCACTAGCATTGCAAATCAAAAAAAACTGACGATGTTTAATATATGTTTATATAAAGACCGTCTTCAAAAGGGCTTTTGTACCCAGAGACGTTAATAAATTCATTCTGTAGAAGTTTTTCGGCGGGATTTGTGGTAAATTGCATTTGTAGTTTTATTTCATTGTTTTTACTATAAACTTTAAGATGCGCAAGTGCAAGTGTAAGTGAATTTCGTCTTATATAAGTGGTTTTTGTGCAAACATATGGAAAATATAAATTGTATTACACTAATTTTTAACAATCTTCCACTCTTCTAAGGTAGAGTAGAACACATTTTTTATTGTTTATAAATTTATACAAAAACTACTTTCTTACATATCTGTTGTTGAACAGTTTACAAGGAAAGTAAAATGGCTATTTTTTATTGTGCGAGTTTAAATAAAACCAACACAAGTATTTGAATTTTTGTTTTATTTAATCTACTATCCTATGAGAACAAAACAGTTTTATTTAAAAGTTACAAACTCGATCCTCAGGTTGTATTTTTTTTTGTCATATAATGCATTCTGGCTATCAAATAGTTTCGGTTTACTTGTTGAACTCCAAGCTTTAACTTTTTGAGACATCTTGCAGATGTTTTCAAATTGTTTAGCAAGAATCTTCAGTTTCTTTTTTCTCGGTGTATCATCAATGCATGACTCGGTAAATGATTTTGAAGGATTAACTTGACGTTGATGGTTGACTGTGTCCGCAGGTCTCCGCTGCAAACGATAGATAGACGTTAAACTTATAACACCTCTGTATTTGCGTTAGGGGTTAAAAATTATTAGAATGCATTTAGAATGTAATTAAGCATAGATCGGATACGCCGGTAGTAGGTCATCTTTGACACAAGCATAGAAAGTGATGACAGCCATGGCGCTACGGTAGGTTTTTTTAATCCGGTACATACATGAGCCAGCTCCCTGTAGTGTCTTTTTGCTATAAGGTAGTATGGCATACATAATACCGATAATGAGCCACTACAAATTATATTTTGGCAATAATTTATCAAAAAATGTTGTCTATTGAATAATAAATAGCACAATCATAGGCATATCTTATTCCATTATAATTTTGACAAATTCTAAAAAAAATATGTAAATGTTACACAAAACACCTACCTGTAAAAAAACAAGTGGCGATCTTCATTTATTTTTCCAGAACTACGGCTTTTACAGCCGTAGAAAAACGCAAGCCATAAAACTTTCACGTTTATCATAACATAAAAATAAAATCTCTGCCAAGTTAACTAAAATATTTAAACAGAAATACGATCCAAAGCAATGATGACCAGGCTGGTGATCACAAATAAATAAATAAAATGGCGTCGCATGTCATTGCGGTCCGTTTGGAGGCAGGTAAGATTAAGTATGTCTATACATTTTGAACACATTGCGTTACACGTAAGTTGGTAAGGCTGTCGCGAACACGATGGATTTAACATCTTGTCGCGAATGAACTTCATAAAGATGACCTAACTTAAATTGATTAGTCTATGACGAATCGGTAAACAGCAAAGAGTTTTTATCCTCTTAGTCATTTCACTCGTTTTATATAGGAGCGCCGGGCTCATAATTTATTTCATTTCGATTTCGCGTGTGCTTCGATCAACACCTCTTCGAGCCAACCACGAGGAAGGAAGGAGACACGAGCCAGCTGCTACTACTACTGCGCCAAAGGACCCAAGTTGAGTATTATAGTTGATTTCATATCTTGTCGAAATCTCTCTTTGCTTCTAACTTGCTCATGTAACTATATCCGATGTAATCTTGATATTTACACAACGCCTGGTGCCGGTATCAGCCTGAAGGCTCCACAATCACCAAACCCCATCGACCTTGCACCATATTTCCACGACATATCATACACGCTGCCACAGCTCACACATAACCTATAATCCTCGTGTCCTTTGACACATTGTTTTCCTAACACAGCTAGGTGGAGAGATGACAATTGAACGACGTGGCGCTGACGTGGCGAGCGCGCTGCAGATCCTGTTGAGTACACGGAACGGACAGGAACCCAATACCTTGGATGAACCTGAGACTGTTTATGGATACACGGAAGACAACATACTCGAGTATGATCTGTAAGTTACGGGAAGCCGCAGATCTTTCCGGAGTGCCGACTACCTAGATGTGGATCAATCGACGTGTGAGAAAAGCGTGGTACCCGCTGATACTTCTGTGAACGTGGATAGCCAGATGTCGCCTGGCAATGGGGAAATTAAACCTCTCCCCCGACGAGGGACATGGGGAATGAGTTTCTCCTCCAACGTGGGACATGGGGAACGTTACTCCCCCAACAGTCCCCAACGACACGCCAGCCCGGACGCGGGTGGGACGAGGGGACGAGGAGGTGGCTCCTCCAACGAGGGACATGGGGAATGAGTTGCTCCTCCAACGTGGGACATAGGGAACGCTACCTACTCCCCCAACAGTCTCCAACGACTCGCCAGCCCGGACGCGGGTGGGACGAGGGGACGAGGAGGTGGCTCCTCCAACGAGGGACATGGGGAATGAGTTGCTCCTCCAACGTGGGACATGGGGAACGCTACCTACTCCCCCAACAGTCCCCAACGACTCGCCAGCCCGGACGCGGGTGGGACGAGGGGACGAGGAGAGTGGCTCCTCCAACGAGGGACATGAGGAATGAGTTGCTCCTCCAACGAGGGACATGCGGAATGAGTCGCTCCTCCAACGAGGGACATGAGGAATGAGTTGCTCCTCCAACGAGGGACATGAGGAATGAGTTGCTCCTCCAACGAGAGACATGAGGAATGAGTCGCTCCTCCAACGAGGGACATGGGGAATGAGTTGCTCCTCCAACGTGGGACATGACAACGGGATCCTCCTTCTTTACCTTCCCTTACCTTCCTTGCCACCGACCTATTGATTTATTTCTTTCAGCGTTGTTGTTTGATGTGTGACTAACCATTGCTTTACTCACGCTACTGTGCTCATGTATTATGTGATATTCATTTGTATGCACACCTGACATGAAACACACACTCATAGAAAGGCGCCTCATGCAACACCGATTGCTTATTTCATGTGCATCCTCGTCCCGCAATTTAGCCATGGACGGCGTGTCCATCCCAGGGTAGAACCCCACTCCTCGCGACAGATTATGGGATCCGCTATCATACTCATGCCAGTTTAATTACAGGAGTTGGACGAACACCTGGCAGCACGGGTGGTCGCGTGTACCCTGCGATGGTGAAGGACATGAATTGTTGTGCAGTACAGCGAGTCACACGTGAGTTTAACCATAAGAGTGTACATGACATTCGCGGTGCAGATACCGATATATACACCGCTCCGCGACAAAGGCCACGCTAGTGCTTTACTTTTCAAATACTATTCTTCCAGGCTAGTTATTTCCTCCAAGTTGGTAGGAATGAATTAAGATGGAACGAGTAACTTATAAATATATACTGAAATCAAGGCAGTATAGCTAATGAGCCGTAGCCTGCCCTGAAAAGGGGAACCAAACGAAAAAAACGTTGTGATTTATTTTCATTTTGTAAGACGGTTGGTTCCTGTGGTTGGTTCAAGATGGTTCCAAAGCTAAACAATAAAGTTTTTGTTGGTTGGTTGCAAAGCGAATATAACAAACAGAGGTTTTAAAAGTTGGTTGATTTGATAAATTCATTATCTCTTTGGGTTGTTGGAACAAAATGTGATTTTTGTATTGTATAACGTAGCCTGGATAAAATAAAACACTAGAATCAAGAAAGTAATATTTTATCTAATGAAACTGCATCTCACCAATAGTGGTAGCATAGTGATATTGAAGAAAAACAGTGAAAATTCATTTTTAATGAAACTGAATCTCACAAATAGTGGTAGCAGTGTTGTTGAAGAAAAGCAGTGAAAATTCATAGTAGGTACCTATTAATATGGCGGAGTAGAAGTTGTACAACAGGATTTTCGACGTGGTTGTTTCGCATCAAAAGTATACTGCCAGAGCATGATTGTGAAGAGGCAATTACTATTTCAGCGTTTTCCAGCAGACCTGATAGCAAAAAGTTGGAGGCATTAGGCAATGGCCCAAAATATTATCATTAGTGGCGTTGCCGACACGCATCCCGATCGAGTACTTAAAAAATGAAAATACGGCATACATGATGATCAAAAGACTAGAAGTAGAAAATAAGTTTATGAACAAGAGTAGGCAAGAGGAAAAATATGGGGTTTCACTTTTATTTTAATTTGTTTTACAATCAAAATAGCTGACACATAATCTTGATCGGCTCGCTTAGGTTTGACAAAAATAAGATTACCCTTTTTGTGGACGGTTTTACAGTACGATATATTATATTTGTTTTCACGGTGTTCATCAATTTCTGTTATCAAGCCAATATAGTATTTCCATTTATATTTTAGATAATATCTAGTCAAGACAGTTTGCCCTATGTTGAACTTTGCCAAGTCACTATTGTGTTCCAGCGTTGTTGTAGTTTCAGCTTGTTTCTCTCATTTTCTTTATCACTGTCATTATTTTTGCATATGTATAACCAGTCTCTGAGTCCAAGTGCCGTATTTCGTTAAAAATTTCAGCTTCTCTTTTACTAACACTTTTTGTTTCTTTACCTTCCTCATTCATTAGTACAAAATTTGATCCTATGTCATTTGAACTTAACGAATTGGTGAAGGAACAGTCTAATTCGCTGTCACCATAAATACTGATGATGACTTCTTCAGAGGTTGTTGAACTGGTTCGTTTCTTGTTTGCACGTTTTGTAGTTTTTTTTGTATTCTAGTAATTTGTTTTTTGTGTTGTTTGTCCTGAACTTCATTTTTAAAATTTGGGCTTAATGCGTTACCTGAATTACTTTTATACTCCTCATTATCATAATTAACATTTTTCTTACTGTCTTGGTAGTTTGAAATGTTTATTTTTGATGATGAAGTAGGCTTTCTGGTATTTATGCTTGACTTTGGTATGTATGTACAGGCGATTGCAATAGTGGTTGCTTGCATTGTTCCAGTAGCCTCATCCAATATATTATGTATTGTAACTGTGTAATCATTATCATCATTCTGTGTATTTGCCATTCGCTTGTGTTGGTTTTTTCTTGTCCCGTTTTCTTATGAAATTCCTCTACATACTCCATAATACTGTAGTAGTCTTCTTCTTTTTCTGTTATTTTTATTTTTTTTTGTTTTCTTTTATGGAAAAATCTTGCATATATTGTGAAATCAGATTTTCGTCGAGAAATTCTACATCTCCACATTTATTCAATGTGTCTATAATTTGTTCTTTTATTTCTTTATTTTTTTCTTTGTTTTTATGTTCTTTTTCTTTGTTGGTTATCCATTGACAGTTGTTCTCAGACATTACTTTCAAAGTACTTTGACTTTCATTCTTATATTTTTTATAGTCGTCATTCATTTCAGGACTATTCTTTCGTTTTCTATTTTGTTGCCTTTGAATCTTACTTGAAGTACTTGTCGCAAAATCATGGTATGCAGGTGAGTGACAACCACAGTCCCCGCTGCCATCTTTGCAAAAACAACTCGAAACGAACAGTCACGAAACTTAAGTTTGTATTTTCCGCACATCACCAACTGATGAATTTGCATAGTTCCAGGCAATGGTGTTAAGATCTTGACAATCGACTCATCTAAAGACTTAATATTTTCAGCTGGTATATAAAAGATTCGAATCTTGGTTTCTGTCGATAACAAAACATCTGATGGACTATGATCATGTAGTAGATTCACCTCTTTTACAATTAAGTATTGTCTAGTCGAATCTGTTCTGAAGCTTAATGTCGCAGGACATTGTTCTACCTGTGTCCTATAGATAAACAATTACAATTTTAATTAATTATATACATGATTAAAGAGATTAAATGAACTTATTTATGAGAAACCAATATTAAAACTTACCCTGGGTTCTCTTTCAAAAACTTTTTAAGGACAGATGGTTTATGATTTTTACTGCACTTGTAATATTTGTCATCGTAAATTAGAAGCTTGTTGTAGCCTGCTTTTATTTTGTGTTCCTTTTCTAATTTCTCGCATGTCGTACTATTGAGTGTGGTGAAATGGAATCCGTCTGTTTGTTTTATAAGATCTATTTTTTTTGGAATTATAGTAAAATTGTTGAATTTATCCCCAAGCTTAAATATTGGTGAATCCATAGTACGGCAATATCAATTGTTATTAAAATTTTTATCTTGATAAAGGTTATAAGTTATGAGTGTGGCTATTCGCAGCAAGGGATGCTCGAAACGAAAGCAGATGGGCAGCTTGACAGCTCGGCCGCTGCGAGAGTTTCAGTGTTCCCATTGGTTGTTGATTCACCGTGGGCGTGGTTCATTTCACGCAGAAATTTAAAGATATAGCTGCATTCACGCGTGTTATAGTCTAAGATATTCACAAATAGAGATAAATGTGTATAATATTCAATTTCTATGCTTTATTTAGCATATAAATTCCTATCCTTGTAGAGGTTCCATGGTGGAACAAAACTGTCCTGAGTCTAGCCCTGTCATCATTATGACATGGCTATCCCAAAGCAAAACCTTGTTTTGAAAAAGTTGGAATTGTACTTAAAACTTACCGTTCCCTTTTCTGCTGCTGTTATCGCTAGCATTTCCATTCTTCTTTCGTTTTGCTAAATCTGGAGGCACAACGTTTTATAAATTCTCCATAATTTAATAAAAAGTCGGAGCGCGGTTCAATTCGGCACGTGGTAAAAACAGAAATAGCGGCCATAACAGACTCTAGATGGCGTGTGAATGATCTGTAAGGCGTGTGTGACTTAGGCTAGATTGAAATAATCGTCCAACTTTGACCCTAATTTTTTTGGAGAAACTGAGGACTTAGGTTATATTGATATAAAGACAAAACATCCGCTATGTTTAGCGGAATCGAAAAAAACAAATAAACAGAAAATTACCAGTACAGGACTAAGGCGATTTTGTTATGTATCGACATAATTATTTTTCGTGTTTTTTTTCTTTTATCTAAATAACAGAATTTTCCAATTATTGGCATATTTTTTCGAATTATTGTCACAATATAACACCAATTTATTGGCATGTCGAGCTCTAAAATAAATTATTACAAAAACTTGTTAGGTACTGGTTTAGGTAGGTAAGTAAATAAAGAACACAGACATAACCTTGATAATCTTTATATTTAGGTGCTTATGAAAGAAATATTAAATCATCACAGTCAAATAAGTCTTTTAAAAACTTGATAAAGGTAGGTAGGCATATATATTTAAAGTTACTTTTCTGTAACCATAAAAAGAACCGAAAACGTAGCATAGGCAGGCCTCCCACTCGGTGGACCGATGACCTGGTAAAGGTCGCGGGAAGCCGCTGCTTGCGGGTAGCGCAGAACAGGTCTTCGTGGGCATCCTTGGGGGAGGCCTATGTCTAGCAGTGGACTTCCTTCGGTTGATATGATGATGACGAACCATACCATAACCATAACAAATTTAGTCTTCTAATAATTCAGTCAAAATATTCTCCATTTCAGCATCAGTATACAATATTTTATTACTGTTTATTGCTACATTAGCATCTTCAGAACAATTTTCTTTTTCATAGAAGTTTACCGTTCAGATTGGAGTCTTCATTTACAGACAGAGATGGTTTTAACTATATATCTACAGGATATATTACATATTTGTTCACTGTTTCACTTTCTTTCTTTTTTTGGTTTTTGTGGCTACTTTTAGTTCTATCTGTTTTGTTTTATCTTATTACATATTTGTTCACTGTTTCACTTTCTTTCTTTTTTGGTTTTTGTGGCTACTTTTAGTTCTGTTTTGTTTTATCTTTGTTTACTGTTTAAATTTTCTCCTTCTTATTTTTGGTTTCAGTGCTACTTTTGGTTTGATCCGTTTTGTTTTAACTTCCTGTTTCTTTTTTTCTCTTTCCTCTTTCTTGTTTAATTCAGATTTTTTCGTTCTCTAGGGACCTCCACTTATCGGATGTCAGTACAAAAGGTTCTCTCTTTATGTTTTTAACACCTTTTCTTTGGGGTGTATTAGGCAAAACCAGTAACAGGAGTGACGTTTAATAGAGCGGAAGGTTTTTCCGGTAGGTTAGTGTCTGGTTCTGTATCGAAAGAAATCTTCAAATGTGGCAGGATCAAACAACCCACTATTAGTGGCGTTATACCTGACCTTTTAAAAATACATTAAAATTTCGATAAAATATTTTTCGTGACCAATGCCGCCGGTGATCAGCCCTACTTGCATTCATGTCTATTGATGTGTCAGTTGTTTGTATGTTTATCATTTCTTTCTCATTAGTATGAAGTGTCGAGGTGTGCTTTGGTGCTATTAAGAGTTTTTTCCGGATGTTTTACTTCCCGTTTAAAAATTGCTTTCGATGATCCAGAATCATCATTGCTCCATCAAGAGTTTCGCGTAAATTTCTGAAGTACTGCAATATCTCTGTTTCTGACTTTTCTGCTCTGGACCTTGATATATTTTTTGTATGGATACCTATTCACTATGGCGAATCATGAAACTATTGATCCATTTCTTACTTGGGATTTTTCCATTGAAAATATCCTCACGATTTTTTTTTCAAGTAGTCATCTAACATGCGTACAACTAGTTTTGTCAAGGGACTCCCAAAATCTGCAGAAGCAATAATTACCTTTAATGATTTTCTTTCTTCTTCTTTACTTAGTTTTTAAGGTGCCCCAACTTTTTTAGATAATTCTTTAATCTGTTCACAATCGTTCGCCTAGGGATACCAAACTGCGTTTTGCCGTCTCTTTATGTAACTTTATTACTTGCCACTGATTAGATGGCTGACTGTAACATTTCATTTGTATAGTTTTATACAACCGAGCTCCTAATTTTCTCCGGTTTGTTTTTTTTTTGCCCTGAGTTTAGGATTCGCCATTCTGTAATTAATAAGTAAAAGTATCATGTTTAAATATCTATCTACAGTACGTTTTTCTTACTTGTCCTAAATGTAAACAAAATATTGTGATTATTAAATAATAAATCTTACTACATACAAGTACATTGGTAGTTAAATAGTTAATAGTGGTTTTATTGTAGAATAATATGTAGGTTTAGAGTAATATTTTGATTTGTTAATAAAAGTGAATAATAAGCTTACTTATTATCGTGACTTACGGGATCATCAGTTACGGGACTTATCCCGTCAAGATTGTTTACATTTTAAGACAGGTAAGAAAAAATAGTTGTACCTGCCATCATCATCATCATCATCATCATATCAGCCGAAGGACGTGCACTGCTGGACATAGGCCTCCCCCAAGGATTTCCACGACGACCGGTTCTGCGCTGCCCGCATCCATACATTATAGAAAAAACCTATTTTTTAAAATAATAAACTGAAATAAAACTGAATTATGTTACCTATACCGACCTGTTTTCATGTACTAGCTACATGAAAATAGGTAGGTATCAAATGAACTACCTACAAAATGAAACGGACCAGAAAATATATTAATTTTAAAATTGTGACAATCATATTGTCCAAAAATAATGGGCAAAGTTGTTACTTTGCATTCTGTGTCTGCATGCCAAACATTGCCCGACGCCCCATAACGTCACTACACCTAATTAGATTCCTGTTTTAAAATTATGAAACATCAAAATATGACTACATTTCTTAAAACCGAGGAGCTGGCGAACAAATGCGGACTTATCCGATTAATGATTTTTTACAGGGGGGGTAAAAATTATAAATGGGCAAATAAAATCTTGCCAGAGTTCTAATTTTCAGTACATGCAGGCGTCATTAAAGTACAAATATGTATTTGTTGCATGTTTTTCAAAAAACTGAAAAGACATTGTAATTTTGTTTTTGTTTTGGACAAGTCTGGTTTTGTTCGAAAGTTTGAACAACTCTGGTTTTGACTGAAAAGTTGATGGACGTGTCCGTATTTGAAATGAAAGTCAGTTTTTTTTAAATTTTTTTTAATAAAAATAGACATTAGACAAAATCTTGCAGATCGGGCTCACAACAATCACATTTAACATCATCATCATCGACGTTATTTTCTATACCTGTATTAGCATCTGCTTCATTGGAAATAATGGTTTTGAACCATTCAAGTTCAGGATTTTGTGACAATTGATCTCCGAACTGTTTATTCAAGATTTGCTACACATCTTCTTTTTTCTGCTGCTTAATCTTATTCACCATTGGAAGTTTTCGAAGAAGGGACGGGTGGTTCTGTGATGATTTTAGCAAAGATACCGTGTTGAGGTGTTCTTCAGGAGTATTATAAACATTTGACACTTTTACAATACAGTGTATATGAGTAAAACTAGACTCGCCTCGATTTCTTCCTCTAAAACCACGTGCTCTTCCACGTCCACTGCCTCTGCCACGTGGTTGATGAGTTATCCCCTTGGTTGGTGCGGTAGAACCCTGCTTTCTGTTTGATGAATCATGTATGTTTTGAGAATCTGTTAAGCTTAATCTTCTTTCTATTATAGTTCGTTTTGCGTTTCTGATGTCCACCTTTTTGTAATAGGTTTCCAATTGTTTAAAATCGTAAAGATTCCAGTCTTCAGCCAACTTATGTACTCTGCTATGTTGATCTTGTTGAAATGATATGTTTCTGGGTTCAATATGAATGGTTTCTTTCTTAAGTCTTTTTCAAGTCTGCCAAACATCTTATCAACTGGCAAGAAGCTGTGATCTCGCACGGGAAATGTTAAAAACGATTTTAGCCACATTTGGAGGAGCGTAATTTTTTAGCGTAACATATGCAAAACTTGAGAGTTTTTTTCTGCCCTCCACATCCATCAGCAAAAAGGCGCAAAACTTCAACTCCCAATAAATCGGCTAAATTCAGGTACGTTAAAAGGGCAGACGCTATTTCTGTTTATCTTTTTTTGGCCTGATTTTCAGTCTAAATAAAAAAAATGGTTCTTTGGTAGGCATGTCTGTAACACAAAATTCATACAGTCCAATTTGCCTCAAATAAAAAGATTCTAAGCAGATTGTCAAAGAATTTTTTAGTTTTGTTTTAGCAAGTTCAAAAAGTCTTTTATTCCTTATTTTGTGAACACGAAGTAAATTGTACTTTTAGTGATTGAAGTTCTTCGGGATCTTTTTCGATTTTCTGTTAGTTTTTCAACAGTTCACATGTGCTGCAAACATCACATAATGGAGAAGAGAACCCAGTATTAAAATAGATTTAGAAAACTCGTCGAAACATTGTTTCGGACACTTTTAGATCATTATCAACGGCGGTGTTGTACATTTCCCATAGTTTTGTTATGTTCAACTCGTAAGACTGAAAAACTCGCCTCGATTTTCTTCTATTATAATGTGATTCCTTAGCTGGCAACACAGCCAGAAAAAAATTCACACGCTTTTTTCTCTATGCTTAATGCACTTTTTCAATGTCCTCCTCTGTTATCATGTGGCGTTTTTCCCTCGAATATTTTGCTTGCCATGTTATTTACTCTGTGCTTACCGAGACCAAGAGCAGCTAAGAAAAAAATCTTGCATACTTTAAAAATACGTTCTGAATCTTTCAATAAAAAAAAGTATATTTATTTCTCTGAGGTTTCCTACGTGTGGCCCTCGACCGTTCCCTCACGATTGGACACGGTGATATAAATCGCACTTAGTATAAATATTGTTAATTTTTGCTAGTTTTCTCATACAAGTTGCGGTTGTATATGTTGGAGATCAAGGACGTGGCGCCATCTATGCATGCATAGAAGCACCGTGTTTTTTATCTTGAAACGTCAAGCGGTTAGCTAGGGTAGTAATAATAGTCATCTTTGGCCAAGGCGTGGTCTGTGCGAGACCGGAACCCGGAAGTTGGTAGTGTTGGTACTTGTTTGTTAGCCAATCAGAATCGTTGTGATTATCGAACCATTAAAGACAATGCAGCCTACCTACAGAGGCTATGACAGAGGCGCCAATTATTTTAAGAGCACTTTTGATCGAGCAGCTGAACTGTCAACTTGGGAAGCCAGCCCCGTGCCGAACTCATCGCAGTCTATAAAATAATCGGTTTTCATCCGAATCATCGTGAAGCCTCGTGTTGCAAACGTGTGTGAATATTGATTGTACACTCCAAAACTTCTCAAAGACAAGTTTATTTCTTAGATCCGGCCAAAATCTTTCTGATGATCCGAAATATACAATTTCGTTAATTGTTAAAGTTTGGCATTTAAAATTCCCCTTTTTATGATCACACACAGATTTAAAGTTCAAAGCAAGAAGGTCATTATCTGTGTACCTAAACAAATGAATTAACTTTGGATTGGAAAACTTAACCTCAAATTTAAAGCAATGTAGGTAATCAAATTTAATAATACTTAGGTACTTTGTACTCCTGTTATTTGAAGCAGCCCTTACCTTTTTTTACTTTTACGTGTGCCATCATTGATATCAGCAACAGTAGACTCGTTGTCGTCCATTTTAAAAGCAAAACTTCAATTACAACCTTTTTGCAACAAAACTGTCTCAGCTGATTTGCCTATTTAAAAAAAAATAGTTGCCATAATTAAAGAAGTGTTTCCACATAAAAAATATTGGTTAATTTCATTTTACAAGTTACAGTTTTGTTTGAAAATCCGTCAATATTAAAATATTTATCTTTTACGTGTGCCATCATTGATATCAGCAACAGTAGACTCGTTTTCGTTCATTTTAAAAGCAAAACTTCAATTACAACCTTTTTACAACCAAATTGGCTTAGCTGAATTGGCTTTTTTTTCTCAAAAATAGTTGCTATAATTAAAGAAGTGTTTCCACATAAAAATATTGGTTAATTTCATTTTACAAGTTACAGTTTTGTTTGAAAATCCGTCAATATTAAAAATATTTGTACTATTTTGGTCCGGGTTTGATTTAAAACCGAAATAAAGAGAAAAGTTATCCAACTTTAAGCAGGACACGTCCGTTTCTGTTTGGGAAAGCAAATTAAGAAGTTGTTTTCCTATGAGAAAGAGCTGGAATTCATTGAAAATATTTCGGCGATGCACAGATGTTTACTTTCAGAGGTATAAAAAAAATCGCATTTGTTCACCAGCTCCTCTAACTATATCAATTACCCACCTCTTTTTTTCATCTATCCGATCTCTTTAGTTTCTAGGAAAAAATTTGGCAATACCTAGTTCGATTGTTCTTTTGACAGCAAATGAAGAGCAACTAATTGACGTCAGGTACGTCATATAGGTTCAGTGTTGCCAAAAATACTCTAGTTTTCTACTAAAAGAATAAACCAGTCATATAAGAAGTAGGTTTTTAGTTAGTAACTTTTCAAGATTTTTCGCTGTTTGGGCAAAACATTGAAGGATTGGCAAGTTGTAGGATTTGACAATAGTAACAAAAAACAATTCTTTCTCTTGGTGGTTTTCCCACAAATAAATATAATATTTGTTAGACATGTGCTCTTTGATTAATTAGGTGTGGACAAGTGCCCTTCTTACATTATGAAATAAAACTACATTTTGATAGAACTATTACAATTATTATTCTTGTTTTATAATTATCTATATAAGAATAAAACTAGGTAGGAAAAGGTAACTAATTATAGAACCTTACTATTAATAGCTGAAAAAAAACCAAAATTACCAGCGCAAGTATGTATATTACATAGATTAGATCAAATGTCAGTGAATGTTACCATCACATCACACATTAAATGACGTCAAAACATAGTTAAACATTAATTTCTGGCCTAAAATAAATTGTGTGCGGTTTACTCATTTATTGACATACTTTTTCCTATTACCGCCATGCCAAGGTCCTAATTCATTGAAACCTCAGGAAAATTTGTAAAATGTAGGTAGTTAATTAAACAAAAATCAAGTATTTTATAGGTATCTTTTTATTGTGATACATATAAAAATAACTTTGGACCATAATAGGAACATTTGAACTGAAGAATGTAGGTATAGGTCCTTTGTTTGAAGTATAAACAATTTTACAACTAGGTTTTTACAACTACCTAGAAACTGTCTTGAAACTCAGTCAAAAAACGTTCTTATTCTTCTGATGTGTATGTCTTTTATCACGTGTAGTACTGTTTTGTCTATTCTCTATTTCAATATATGTATTACTTTTTGGGTGATTTTAGGCTTATATCTATTGTAGGACTATAAATTTAATCAAATAATAAAAGCGTTTTTAAATCTTCATCTTTTTGATTTTCTTTTGTTTTAGATTGCTTAATAGTTTTTGTAGTTTTTATAGTTTTTTTCTTTGCCAATGTTGTCTTTTATTATAGCTTCTTTTGTCTCTCCTTTTTTCTTTTCTTAATTCCTTCTGCCTTTTCTTTTTTAAGCTTTATCTTTTCTTTTTTTTGTGCCTTCCATTCAGCTGACGTTAATACAAAAGGAGCTCTATTTGTTTTTCTGACCTTTTCTTTACCGTTACACATGAACGTCTTGTAATTTAACGGCGGTTATTTGGATGTTAAGGTTTGTTTCAATAATATCAAGTATGTCTTAATCATGTTGAGTAGGTCTTTAGCGTAATATCCTGTGGAGTCCTTTTCAAATCTTTACATGTCCTTAGTTTTATAGGTATCTTATATACTTCGGCTTTATGGAATACACTTACGGCTTGAATATCCTGTGAGCAGCTTCAACGCTTGTGTAAGGTACTTCTTCTTGTACAGTATCACAGTCAGTGCACACATTAATGTATTCTATCTTGCGGTATGAAATCTGAAAGCGTTTCTTCATTGGCAATAATAACTTTCATATTTGCAATATCTACCGAATGCCTTATTATATTGTCAGTTACAGGTATGACCTCAGAAAGGGTATTCTGAGTGTGAACGTAGTCATCAAGGCATCTACTTTCGATAATCAAAATATCGCCGCCGTGTAACTCATTTGTCAATAGTGTTTGCTTTCGTTGGAAAAAGTCCCAAATTCTTTTAAGATCCGATTTGAGTGGGTCCTGTTCAAGTTCTGTCAACTTTTTAGCACCTATTTTTTTTAATTCTTCAAGGAATAGTAAGTTTGGCCTGTCTTTACATAGATTATTCTGGTTTACTTGATGACCATTACTTTTTCCAACACATTTACTGAAGTCTATTGAGTTAACGTTCCACGTAGACCATCCAGTGGCACTAAAGCCGTTTATAACGGTTGAAGGAGAAATCAATTATTGGATTGTTTTTTTCAGGAGTTGTACAAAGTTAACTTTGGTCCAAGCCTCAGAAAGATGTGTGCGACGACGCCATTCCAGCACTGATTTTTTCCAACTATGCTTAAGTGGCTTAAAAGCACTGACATTTGCAGGTTACAGCAGCCTTGTGCAATTTGGATAAAGAACAATATGTACAATGTACAATATCGCACATAATTCACTCACCATGTAGGTTAGGTGAGATTTGTGCCCTTTAACAAATAGTGTTATTGGGAATTGTACCCCCGCTTTCACAAGATTGGGAGAACACTTTCAATATAATCATGAAAAACCTCAGACTTCATCCATCCGTTGTCACTTTACCCTATACTAATTATGCCCGTCTGGATGTATAGTAGACGTCATACTTGTTGATAGTCTTTTGTTCGGAAAAATAACCATGGGTGGAGTAATGCTTCCGTTGGCACCAAACGTGAACATAACGGTAAGTGGTGTCTTAGCTGGTGCGTTGTCCACTTCATATAAATTTTTGGTTCTTTTTTAAGCTAATACTACCCCTGTTTTGGGACAAAGAAAAAAGTTTGTTTCGTCACCATTATATACACGTGAGGGATCGGAAAGTATATAAAATAAATGGTTTACGCGAAGATACTCCTTAATTTGCCTGAACCAACCTCTCACGACGTTTTCTGAAATCGCAGCTGATACTGCTTCCGGTGTGCGAAAACAAATATTCGGATGACAGCGCAGAAAGAGTATAAACCACTTTTCGCCGTTTTTGAAGGTCTTGTTTAAAAAAAAAATGAAAACACTACTAATGATGTCTTTTCTTTTTGAGAATCCCTTTCTGCAGCAAACTAATTCAATCTTCCAAAAGTTTCTCCTCTTTTTCAATCATCACAGTAGAAGGACCTGGCCGCGAATTATAGCCAGTATTCTTCATTTGATAAATAATAGTAGTTCGTGGAACCTGGTAAGTTTTATATACCATTTTCTATTGCCTGTAAGGCTTTTTTAAGAGAATCTGGAACCTAATTTCTTTCTTTTTATCTTGTAAATTTAGTAGTTTTTTATATTTTTTCCGTCTTGCAATTCGGTTTCATTCTCAGAATTAAAAACAAACGGCTAAACGTTTATTGACACCATGTTTATAATTGGTAATTAAGTTTTTGACACCAGTGTCCAAATTTGGTAGCATAATATACAGGTTGTCCAGGAAGTAGTTCGCCAAAATTAAGGGGATGATAGCTTGGGTGATGACCTACCAGAATGTCAAAATATGACCTTAATGAAAATCTCACCTAGGGAATGCAATCCCGATCTCGCAAGATCTCGTGTCATTTTTCGTGATCAATCCCGAAGCATAATATGACAGGATCTCGCTCGAGATTGGGCGGGCGGCTGTAGTCAGCAACGCTACCCACGTCCACTCGTCCTCTTTCTTCGTCGCGACACTCTTTAAATGCCTCAACTTCTGGTAATGAGATTAATACCACAGTAGTAAACACAGAAATCGAAGATGACTTTCCTCTTTCAATGATTACAGAGGATTTCAATTTACGTGCTGCTGCTGCAAAAACTAACAAAATTCTTCAAGAGTAGGGCTTGCAAATATTCGGAAGTTTTAGATATTCGAATATTCGTTCATTTTTGGGTCGATATTCGAATATATTCGAATGTATTCGAATAGTAGGTATAAATAATAAAAAAACAATTTGTTGCAATAAATCATTTATATTGAGAATGTAATGTAAGAAAAATGGTATTCAATCATCTTTTGAAGTAAAAAAACGCAGTAATCCTGTATTGTAGTGCTTTTTAATATTTTTGAGTACGCGACCCCTATACAAGTAAAAAAAAACTAGCAAACCACTACGGTCATAAACAAAATAAAATTGAAGGACTACGTTGATAATTTTTATATTTATGGTTTATAATTTTTTTGTTGTATTGTAGGTACTAGAAACACTTACCTTTTTCCTTAGCCCGAGTAAGGCAGTGTCCACAGTTTGAAAAAAACTGCTCTATTAGTATGACTTCTCTAAAGCCGTATTATTAATATTAAAATGATATCATATCAACTTTAATAAAATAATTACGAAAAAAGGTAGTTAACCTTAGTAGCAGGATCAAAGAAAGCTTAACGCGTCAATTGAATCATCGTTGAAAGTGGACCTTAGATGGTTACCAATGTATTTGCTAGATGAGAAAACCCTCTCGCACTCAATACTAGTTGGGGTATGCAAATCAAAAAGTAATACACTTGGTTTAAATTTACTTGTCTTGGTCTACCTCTATCATATACTCGTAGCGCTATTTGCATTCTAATTGTTGTTTCTAGTTAAAGAACCGTGTGTAGAACTGTTTTAAAATCAGTAAAAATTAATCGAATATAGTCGAATAATAGTCACTTGATATTCGAATAATAAATATGGCCGAATATTCGCAACATTCCAATATTCGAATTGCAAGCCCTATTCAAGAGGAACTAGAAGAGACTTAGAGCATCTAAAAGTCCTTTTTCACGTTTATCTACGACGAGTTTAGATAGGTTAGTCACTAATAAAGAAAGAGATGGATCTATATGAGTGTGGAGGAACAAGGGGTAGTTACAGTTCGCTTACGAGGGCCACACCGAAATGATTGAGAATAAAAAAAAACTACACATTTTATGTTCGAAGTATTCACCTTTACAATTGATGCATTTTTGCATACGATTAAACCAATCATTGAAACAGCTATGCCAGTCTGAAGTTGGCCTATTTAAAATGGCGGAATTGTAAGCTTCGACTGCACAATCGGGGTCCTCAAATCGTTTTCCTCGCAACAAATCTTTGGTTTTTAGGAATGTAAAAAAGTCGTTGGGGCTTAAATCGGGGCTGTACGGAGGATGGTCCATCAACTCAATGTTTTCGGTATTAAATATTCAATAGTTTTCCGGGCGGTGTGGGAGCTATCGTTGTCGTGATGAAGGATGATGCGACGGTTTGGATTGGATTTACGAAGTTCAGCGATGACACGGGGCAAACAAACGGTAGTATACCAATCGGCGGTAACTGTTCTTTGATTCTGAAGAGGAACTGTCATTATATGTCCTGTTTTAGCGACGAACGAAGCGATCATTTTTTTAGACACGCTGCGGGAACGAACTACTTTGGTAGGTTTTGTCTCGCCTTCGAAGACCCATACAGCCGATTGATGCTTTCTTTCCGGTTCGTAAGAGTAGATCCAAGACTCATCACCTGATATTATGCTATAAACAGCATTTGATTGTCCTCCGTCAAATCGTTTCAGATTTTTTCGACACCAATCAACACGGGCGACTTTGTGCTCTTCTGTTAAATTATGTGGTATCCAGCGGGAAACTAACTTTCTTACACCAAGTTCTGTATGTAGTATTGTTTTTATTGCTGTCATTCCAATCCCAAGTTCAGCCCGAATCTGCTCATATGTGACATGTCTATCTTCATGTAGTAATTCTCTGATGGCAGCGACGTTCTCCGGCGTAACGGCTGTTTTTGGTCGACCTGAAGATGGAAGGGTGCTGACGGAATCACGACCTCGTTTGAATTCAGCATACCAACGATATACAGTCGCCTTTGATGGTGCGTCCGTGCCATATAAACCAAAAAGTTCATTGAAGCATTCTTCTTGCAATAAACCGCGACGAAAGTTATGAAAAATTATCGCACGAAAATGTTCCTTACTGAGTTTCATTTTTATGATTTTCTGAAAAACTTAATAATGACATAACATTTTTCCCTCGCATTATTTTTTTTATTATTTAAACGAAATATATAACTAAAGAGGTTGCATATTCATGTTAAAAAAGAGGTTTCATCAATTATCTGCAAAAAGTATCTGATTCTCAATCATTTCAGTGTGGCCTATGTATAATTGCCAGCCAGTGTTGAATCAGAGAGAGCATTCTCTGCTGCTGGGTATATATATAGCGACTGACATAAGATGCCGTTTATCAGACAGCACTGTCAATACTCTTTGTTTTTAAGAAGCTGTTTTCAAAACCAACCCTACAACTAGATTTATACCGCATTTGACTGACAGTGTTCTTTTAGTGGTTTGTTGATTTCCAAAAATACGGGTAATTAGTGAGTGAGCGTTATGCATGTTATATTGAAGAATTTTTTTTTCTTTCAATCAATAATTTATCTCAATTAACTTCATGATCACAAGTTCACATCCAAACAGTTTTCTTTCATCGTTTGTAGGAATACGATATTTTTTTATGTTTAACAATATTTTTTTGAAAACTACCAGAGATTTCGAAAATGCCAGGACCTCGCAAGGTAATTTTAAATCGCGCGAGATCCCGAATTTGCGATCTCGAGTCGAGATTGCATTTCCTCATCTCACCGTTTTCAAAATATTTGGGTTTTTATGAAAAGATTATTGACTAGTAGGTGCACATAAAAATACATGTATTATTTTTCAATGCTAAAATTTTCTAGCTAAGTGGCCCTACCTGATAAACATGTATTTTTTAATTACTGGCACAAGACCGTTGCGAAAAAAAACTTTTTTTTTTGGACATTTTCTGGTGAAAAAAATATTTACTAAGTACTAATTAACCATTTTATTCATGAATAACGAGATATTGCTATGTTTATTGCGTGGGGGGCAGATTTCGATTGAATTGCTAGTGAATGTTTTTACAATTTGACATTGTTTAGAGTCAGTGAATCAAGCTTATTATGCATTTATTATGAAGTTTTTTTTTATTTCAAAACTGTTTAAATTTTCTCCCCTGCACCACATGTCTGGCACCTATCTACCTGCACTCGACCGCTTCCAGCTTTTCCAAACAAAAGACTCCATGGTATTTAACGTCTCTTTCTTTTGTGTCTTTGTTACGGGATGAAAGAGACGAATAGTTTGTGCGCAGGCACAGCCAGATAAACCTTATCGCTGGGTTGCCGACGTATAAACTATAAAGGCCCGGTCAGTACATTACGATACTTCGTTCTGTGCAATTGGGCCGGTCGTGGATTTTATTTACAAGTTGATGTTTTTTATAACCAACTTTTGCTTTACAGACGTACAGACGGCTCGCCCAGTTGAACGAAAACAATCCGGTTCAATCATTGAAGCTGTTTCATTGTCGTTTCTACTGTCCAATGCGGTGTGTCCAAAACTGTCAAAATGCAACCGCACACAATGTTTGCAAAACAACGCGTTGGAGAATGCGATAAATTGGAGTGGTTTCGCCTATCTGATGATGATTTGAAATATATCGATAAATGGATGCAGGCGGTGGCAATCGACACCGAGTTGGTAAGTATTGGAAAGGACAGGTACAAGATACACAGAACGAAGAACCTGTGGCAAAACGTAATCGTCGTTTGTGAATAGAAAAATGAAATATATTTTTTAAATGTATTGCTTTTTTTATATTTGTTTTCACTTGTTCCTAGTGGGGTGGGTGGCGCAACCGCATACTGGTGGTAAACCAAAAACAAAAAAAAATCTAAGGCAAAAACACATGGCCAAATTGAGGAGTGCCTCTCCAGGGACTTCTTTGGCGACCACGGCCAGGGAAATAAATCCATGCACATACTGAATAGGAATTGAATTCAGCTGCTAGTGGTGGCAAACAAAAAAAAACGAAATGTACTTTCAGAGGCAAAAACACATGGCCACTGGGGTTCCTGGACTCCCTTGTCAACCTCACACCATTTTTCATCTCCAAGCCTGCCCTGTACGCAATTGAAGACAAAAAAAGAAGAAAAAAGGGAATTACATTAAAATTATAAAAAATAATAAATAAAATTAAACAGTAAAATTACAATTTCTTTTGGTTCCTAAGACTTCCTATAACATTTACGTTTAACTGAAGAAGCTAAGTCTTTACACCTTTCATAAATATATTTTGAGAAAGTTTAGTATTTAGGCATTCCAGTAAGAGTTATTTTGTAGTTAATTAAAATAATGATAAAATAATTAAAAATTAATTTTGTTGAAACACTCCAAACACAATCACGGCTTGTTTGGACAAGTTGCGCAGTAAGTCACAATCTTTTTGGCTTTGATTTTCGCTTTATTGGCAACCAAAATTTTTTGCATATTCTTTGTAACATTGTTGGCATTTTCGTCTAGCCTTTTAGTTAGGGCGCTTAGCCTTTTAACCTTTAGAAATCATGACTATGGCTTGAAACTTGGTACAGTTGCTCATGGGGTCAAAAAAGGCTGATCGAGATCGGTACCCCACGGGAGCGACCCCTCTGGGGCGGGAGGGGGAGGATCAAAGGGGCACTCCGACCGGACAAACTCGAAAAATTGTAAACGCTAGAATATAGCTATGATGTTAAGTTTGGTATCATTATTGTATAAATTGAAGACGAGGAATTCATTTCTGGTATCTTTATTTCATTTTGTGCAAGTGGTTTCCGAAAAAAGTATGAAACGTAAAAAAAACCTGGAAAAATTCATTTAAACAGCTATAACTTTAAAACCTATACATAAATAAGTATTTTGAAAATACTTAAATATAGCATATTTTATGTCAATTCATAAAAATATACCTTACGTATAGGTAATATTATAAAATTACGCTGAAAAAATATATCTTGAACGTTGCGCCGCGTAGTCAGGCTAAGTTGCGCTACCAGCTCATAAAAAAATAAATTCGTATTCGATGCATGAGAATGAAGTAACTAAAAGAGATTTTGTTGTTTTTATTTTAGCAGAGATAGGAATAGATAGGTCTTATTTACCTAAACTTCGAGGAATAGAGACGAAATTAGACATTTCCTTACTACAATATTTTTTTCTAGGACATGTGTCCCGGGATGCGGGACATGACTTAAGTATATTAAAAATTAATGTTATTCAGCAGAATTGGTCTACGTTTACCTAAAGTTTGTGATTAAAAATAATTGTTACAACCACAATTTTTTTTACTGTACCAATGTTTAATATCAATATTGAGTGCTTTGAAGAGTGTTGTATCTCTTTATAACTTAATCTGTAATAAAATATTAATATGGTGAAAGAATATAAAACAAAGTGAATATTGTTGTGACAAATATAGATATGTTTGATTTATTTTTCAACATATAGTATAAAAGCAATAAATAAAAGGTACAGACTGATTTGTTTTTCAAAATATAGTATAAAAGCAATAAATAAAAGGTACAGACGGAATAACTTAAACTACAAAGTCTACTCTACGTGTTATGTTTACGTAAACAAATATTACAAATAGTTTACAACTTTATATAACTTTATTTATTTATTTTACTGACGTTGAGAGATGCAATTTTCACTCAAATTATAATATTGATAAATTAACCTTCAAAGTAGCACATTGTGTCTGCGGACTAGCGATTTGTCCGGCGATATCTCAGTGTTTTACTCTTGATTTGCAGGACGCGTGTACATCCCACTATCTCTTCCTCATATAAACAATTGTTTTATTGTAAGTTAAAACGCTGCTATTAAAAAACTGTGCTGTTATTCGAAGCCTACTAATGTGAGACCTGTTTGATATCGCCTGGTGTGACTGAACAAACAAAGTAAGGTTTAGTGTAGTGATTAGAATATGTGTGATTTCAGGTGATATGATAGATAACCTTCTTAGAACTGTGAAAGTAAGTACAGGTAACTATCTGTGGTATAGATTAGTGTACTTAATCCCGGATATAATATCTACAACTAAGATAGGTATAATAGTAAGTAAACAAACATGGAAAAGCAAACAAAATGATTTATTTATTCTTAAATAAAATTCAGAATTAAGTACAGAAGAACTTTCTTCGTTAGGTAGTCATAAACAAAACTCATAAGCACATTTTAAATATCAGGACAAGATATTTAGCTAAACAGGTGAAAAAAGATTAGTAACTAAACTATTCACATTTCTATTTAAAATCACTCTTTTAATTAATAACCAATGAAGGTAGACAAAATATTTAGCTAAACAGGTGAAAAAAGATTAGTAACTGAACTATTCACATTTTTATTTAAAATCACTCTTTTGTAATAATTAATGAAAGTATTCTGTGAGCGCCAATTGCCTCTCTGTGAGATTTCATCAACAAGGAAATTATGTAAGGTAAGGTGGGGTAAGTGAAACATACTTTACTGGTATGTTAATATAAATGTATCTAACTCAGCAACGAGACCTTCAAATGCAGCAGTAATACGTCATAAGCACTCTCCTTTGATCAGCCTCTTACAGTACAATGACATTTAGCTCTTTAGTCTTATGATTAAGCGAAAAATTTAAAAATCCTTTCAGAGCATGGTTTTGTTTCACTTGCCCCTGGAGAGGGGTAAGTGAAATAAATGCCAGAAATCGATTTAAAAATGTGTCTACTCACCTATGAACGGGTTTAAAACAACTATCAAAAGTTTATTTTTCTAATGTGCACCTTGTTCAATCAATATAAAGCTCAATTTTTAAAATATACTGAAAAAATATAATTTGGGGTAAGTGAAACATAGCAGTCATGGTCAGATGTCACAAAAATTTTTATAAATGTTTCTACAAAATTTCGATAAAAGTTACCTACTGATCGACCCAAAAAATAACATGCGTCTTCGGTATCTTCATTCGCGCAGATTATCTACGGAACGGAAGCACTCAAATAATCATAAAACGTGTGCCAGACGCGAAATCAATCGACCAATAGCGGCGTATTGTACCACATACATTTATGTTACATCGCTAATATATACCGGAAGCCTTCAGTCACCTCATTTTGTGCCCCTATTGGTCGATTAATTTCGCATCTTATGGCACCTCCACAAGACATGCTTGTACGAGTACTACTGTAAAGTGAAATGAAAAACAATATATTATTAATTTTCTCTATTTATTTAAATCAATCAATCAAAACAATAATACTTACTTAAACTTAAGTACCCTGATTCAGGGTAGGCTCGAGCCCCTCGGTGGGGACGTATATGAGCTGTAATGATGAAACTTAAGAAAAATTCCATTAACTCAAATTCCGGTTTCTCATTTATCTGTAACAACTCAATTGACTTAACAATCACATCCTCGGGAACAATATCTATATCCGCGCGTTTTGGCTTGACAAATTTTATACCCTGTTTTTGTTTACTTGTTCTAAAATACGAAATTTTGTAAGTATTTTTGCTATAGTCAATTTCGGTAATCACGCCAATATAATACTTCCAGTTACCTCGAGAGTGATACCTTGTTAATATTGTGTCTCCTACGATCCATTCTCTACGTAGGTTATTAGTTATTGCATCTTTAATTTTCTCTTTTACACAAGTATTATATATTTTGTTTTCTTCTCTATCAGTCTTATCTTCTTCTTCTTGATCAGCCTTATTCGTTACTGTGTGTACATAGCCAGTCTTTATTCTTTTTGAATAATTCATATCCTTATCGCATGTTCCGTTTTCGTCACTTAAGTAGCCTACCGTGAAAATATTTATTTCCATTTTTATTGACTTGTTTTGATGTAAAATTATTAAATCACCCGTTTCATTACATTCAGTATTTGTATTTGTTTGCTTGTGGTTTTTGGTGTTCTTTGTTTCCGAATACTTCATAATCGCATTCAAATTGTTTTCATTGTTCTCTATATTTTCTTTTGAGGTATTTCTTATAATGTCAAAATTAAACTCATCATTCAAATAATAATCTGAAAAATCATCTAATTTACCCGTTTCATTACATTCAGTATTTGTATTTATTTGTTTGTGTTTTGTGGTGTCCTTTGTTTCCGAATACTCCATAATCACATTCAAATCGTTTTCATTGTGCTCTATATTTTCTTTTGAGGTATTACTTATTATATCAAAATTAAACTCATCATTCAGATCATAATCTGAAGAATCATCTTATTTTAAAGAGTAGTCTGATAGAGTAGAGCTCTTTGATTCAGATCTTGGTCTTTTCTTTATATTTTTAGCTTTTTTTAAGTTTTTGTTTTTAGAATTATCGTATGTTTTAACTATCTGTATGTTCTTAGTTTTATCTAGCTTATTTTTTGCCTTTTTTGCCTTCTTTTCTTTATTATCTAAGATATATGTACCTTTCTCTTCTCTTTTTACTTCGGTGTTTTCCTTCGCTTTTTGTTCTTTTTCCTTTGCTTTTAGTTCTTTTTCCTTTGCTTTTTGCTCTTTTTTCTTTGCTTTTAGTTCTTTTTCCTTTGCTTTTTGTTCTTTTTCCTTTATTTTTTGTTCTTTTTGCTTAGCTTTATCTTCCTTTTCCTTTAGTTTTTGTTTTTTTTGTTTAGCTTTTTCTTCATTTTCAGCTTCTTTACTTTTATATTTATTATAAACTTCATCACTAGTTATGAGCTCGGCCCCAGCAGCTACTTTTCTTCTTTTTGTTTTAAACGAAGATCCACATTTTATTGATTGCAAAAGTAGATCTTCAAATGAAACATTACATTTCACTGGACGATCATCAAGAATTTGAATTTTCGCATTACATGAACTCCTACAATTATTATCGTTTGTGCGCAAACTGGATGAAAATGAGGCAGTGTTTTTTTGTGATATATCAACACTTTGCTGTAAATTAGCTTGTGTTTCCCAGATATTAATATGCTGTATGCCAATTGCAGGGTTAAAAATATCGTTCGAAATCGGCCATTCTTGTAAGTTGCATTCATCTTGGTTATTGGGACTTTGCTGAAGGACGCCGGTATGTGGCTCAGAAATTAATTTGTTTATGCTAGCCAATACCAAATTTTGAAGTTGCTCAGGCTGATACAACGTACTTGTAGGTTTATTTTGTTGTTCTGGAAAGATATGATTTATATCATCGTCCACATTACGAGAAACGCCAAACTGAGACATTGAGTCTGCACTAAGACGAGCCCCATCAGTTTTCTGAGACGTAGTTGTTCTTGACTTCCATTCTTTTAACAGGATCTTATTAAATTTTTCTTCTGGAACCACATTTTTGTTTAGCGGATAAATACCTGCCTTTCGGAATCCGGCGGAACATACACTCGGATCTATTGCAGTCCATACATGACCGATCATTTTAGAGAATTCCTTTTTTGTTATGGCTTTTCCTACATGTTGTCTTTGCCATTTAACTAAGGCGGCGTCCCATTTGTCCTTAAATGATTTAATGACTGCCAAATCAAGTGGCTGAAGTATATGACTTGTATGCGATGGGATTTTCAAAATTGTAATCCCGAATTTTCGAGCATTTGCCATCATATTTAAGCTCACGTGAGTTTTATGACCGTCGTATAACAATAATATTGGTCTTGTTTCTCCCACGGTTGGATGAAAAACTTTTTCGAAAAAAATTTCGAACACTGAACTTTCCATCCAACCGTTTGCGGTTGCTGCATATATTGTACCTGGATATGCCTCCTCTGATGTCCATTCATCCCAGACGTTCTTTCCTTTAAATATGATGAGGGGTGGGGTTTTCCCGCCTAGTGCATTGCACCCTAATAAAACAGTGGTATCATCCTTTCCGGGTGATGAAATTGTCCGTGTAGACGTAAAGCCCTTTAGACCCACTACCTTTGACTTACTGGGATCCTTACTGAAACTTGTTTCGTCTAAATTCCACACCTGTGCCGGTTTATCTTGCAAGTCCAATTTGTTTAAGGTCTCTTCCAATAAGTTAAAGTACGGATATATTATATCAGGCCTACATGCATTTTTTCTAGCAATCTCTACTGGTTGTGGCTTTTTGATTGATAATCGGTGCCTTCTTTTGAATCCTAAGAACCACTCCTCGCCTGGTACTCCATCTTTGAAAGGAGATTCAATACCATTTGTGTTGATGTATTCACCAACGTTTTCCAAAACTTCTTTTCTGGTTAATCCAAAACCGTTTTTTTCCATTTCGTGTAGATTTTTGGCCAGCGACTCCTCGATTTCACGTGCTATAATGGTATTTCTGCCTAATGTATTGGATTTAACTCCTCTACGCTCGTAAACACGATTAACAATGGTCGACCTCGGAATGCCATATTGTTTAGAAGCAGTGTAAGCACACAATGTTCCACTTTTGACTAATCGAATTGCCTCTTGTAGTTGTTATCTGGAGTATGAAGCTTTGTCAGTTTTACGAATATACTTTCGAGGCATCTTTGGATGACCTGTAAAAGATCATATTAAAACATGAGTATTTTATTCCCAAAGTACATGCGTACGCATAATTTTGATAAGGTATAGTTATCAACATTTCAAAATTTATACCCCTTATTTTTAAACAAAAGAAAACTAAAAAAGAGTACCTTAAACCGATGACCTTGTATGAAAAGATTGATGAATGTAGAGGAATCGAGATAAGTATGTCAGGATTGTAACAAGTGGAAGAATGTGGTCTCTGCCTACCCCTCCGGGAACGAGGCGTGATCTTATGTATGTATGTATTTTTAAACTGTTTTCTGTAGAACAGGCCATAATAAAATGCTTACATTTTTTAATAATGACATTTCTTGCGATAATATATTTTTTCTATCAGTGTTTTTAGAGTACCTATGAAGCCTTAGCCTAAGGCCAACTGAACGACTTTTAAATTAAGTACCGTAATCGAAAGTTTGAAAATTAATACAAAAATTATTTTTTTTGTTTTTCAAAAAAACTTACGTACATATGCATACTTACCGATTGCTTTAACGGTGAAGGAAAACATCGTGAGGAAACCTGCACACGCCTGCGAAGAAACTCGAAGGTTGTGTGTGAAGTCGACCAACCCGCACTGGGCCCGCGTGGTCGACTAAGGCCTAATCGCCCTGATTCAGGGTAGGCTCGAGCCCCTCGGTGGGGACGTACATGAGCTGTAATGATGATGATGATTTTGTATTATTTTATTAAAGTACTTTTTTATATATTTGGGGCTACTTTGATGCAAGGGGTGAAATTGATGAGGATAAATGATTTGTTAAAATAAAGAAAATTTTGATTTGAAAAGCAAGATTTTTATCTTAGGAAATTATTAATATCAAACTATAACGTAAAATCTAAAGAAGAAAAACAGTACTAAATATGTAGGTAGTTAAACAATCAAACAATTAGTCTTTTCAGTTCGGATTGGACACACTTGTACATAATGTCTATTAAAAATATTTAAATGAACTTTAAGGTAACAGCCATAACAACTTTACTACTATGTATGTAGGTAATTATAAATTTTAATAATCAGTCTCCTCAATTAAGAATGGATACACTTATCCATATTATCTTAAATAGTTAAATAAAAGTTAAAAAGTTATTTAACACAAAATGTTTTAAGAACTTTACATTATTACTAAAAATGTTTATAAAAATCAACCAGTCTTAATAATCAGGAACTTTTACCTTAACTACAAGATTTTATAACAATTATAGAGTTAAAAAAAAATTAGAAACATATAACAATGGTAATCACAAATATTTTAGAGCTCTTTTATCATTACATTAATAGGAAATGTGTACATATCATCTTCAAATGAAGGTTGGGGAAGATATGTGATGATGTCACATTTTTCTAAAATTGACACATCTTTAGGGACGGCACGAAATATGTTCGTTGTCTTTTTTTGAGATTTAAAACCTTGGACAACTAATTTTTCATCACAGATGTCTTCGATGGATGGAACAGACGTATTGATAAGTTTTCTTTCCTTTTTTAGAATTAAATCTTGCCAATATAAATTGACCAACCTGAGGTCCTGTATGATTGTCGTTAGTTACTCTCTCTTGGTCTGACTCGCAATCAGTAACGTCGTCATCCTGGCCAAAAATTGAAAAACTAGGTGAAATACGTGAAACTTCAGCATCATTTTCTGCCAATGTATTTCCAGCTGCACTTGTCGATGGGCTCTCTAACACATTTGTATTGTTCTCCTGTATATCAGAACTAACTTCTTCATCGACAGTCGATATACTTTTTCCGGGTTCAACTTGCAGTCTTTTCTTCTTTCTTGTGGGTTCTGAAGAAGTACCATAACGTTGTTGTTTAAGAAACTCTGTCAACTGATCTCTCACAACGTTTTCTACCTCAGACTGAGTTGATTCTTGGGGCAGTTTTTTCAAAACTTGTTCTTTATTTGAAGGGAAAATTCCAGTGGCTTTGAAACTGGCAATCAAAGAACATTGCCAGTATTTGTATGGGAGGTGGACCAAGTGCTGCCCAGAATGAAGACATAGTACATTTTGTCCCTCAGGTCAACACTAACATGTAAACCAAAGCGCATTAAAATCTATCCCAGGAGTCAAGAGAAAAAAAATATGTTTTGCTGTCATTTTTTATTCACAAAAAAATACTTTTTAACAGAAATAAGCAATTATGAAATATTTTTGTCTATTAATGTAATATTAATATACTGAATAATATTAATATTGCATTACAATCCACATCTTAATAAGAAGAATATTATTTATCAATTAATAATTAAGTTAGTAAGTAATCATTTAATTACAATTAATCAGTGATACAAGTAATAGTAGTGGCAGTGACTGTAATAAAAATACACTATAATAAAAATACAATAATATATCATGCATAATCATATAATACACTAATCATCGTCATCGTCATCGATTATAATTCTATCTAGGTATAAAGCTGGGCACCTAATCACGTCCTGGTGCCTAGCCCACCCTAAAAATCATACTAAGCACATGATATGTGCACAACATCCGATGGTCCTTCGACCCGTAAAACACGAACAACAATAGTTTTTCAGGGCTTCTAGTCCGGCACTGCCTGAATCAACCAATATATAACAATGGTAGACTTTCGATGTAATATGTCTACTTCTAATATTCAACCTGAAAAGGTGGACATTTTCAGACGGCATATTAAATGTCGATAAATCGCTGAGGTCTCTGTTATATTGTTGGATAACAAATGTACCAGTGCTGCGTATATGCTCGCTGTAATAACTCGGAGCGAGTTTTAATTGGTAAGTTCCAACCGCGAATAAAGTCAATTCTTCATCTGTGAGAATTGGGAACATGTTAACATTGTTGTGAATGACATTAATATTTTCAAAAGCCACTCGGTTTCGGTGTAGTCGTTTAGAGTCGACGTAATCTGCTAAATCGTTATTAGTGTCCATCCGCTCTCGGACTATATTAATAAAATCACGTGCATGCGAATTATCCAATAAATCCACATGAAAGGCGTTAGTTATAGCCGCAGCGATTCTAAGATCATTAAAAAAGTGAGGCAAAGATATGTTGCAGTATTCCTGTCGAAAGATTTTAAAATCACGTTTCAGTCTGCCATTGACCACCTCCACGGGCCATCGACAAATGGTACATTGATTCGATCCGCTTTGAGACTGAGGCATAACGGCAACGTATCCATGCGACTCTAACACTGGAATAGAGTCACGGAATCCTCTGTCCAATATGAACACATCACCAGGATGTAATAACCAGTGAATAACACTATCAGGACCATTTAAATGGCTATTCAAAATAGATGCATCATTTTGGATCGCCGCGTGCGGACCAGAAATGTCTATTATATGACCATCACACGTCACAAATAAAAATGGTTTCAGAAGGTTTCTTTTTTTCTGGAGACTGTACGTGACTTTTTGAAACGAGAAGTTAGCACTCTTCTGGATGTACATGTACGTACCATCGCATATTATTATGGCTTTTCCGTTATTGCCAAATAAATCGTTAGGAACCATCAGATTTCTTTCTATTATTTGCGCTCTATTTATGTGATCGAAACCTAAGTGAACAGGGACAAAATCAGTTTCTAGGCATTCCCTAGCGATTTTCATTAGCCGTTCGAGGTTTGAGCGCGACATTTGAAACAATGTGGCGAGTCTTTCATTAGACTCCCCAGTTCTAAGTTTCGATAGTAATATACCTAAAGCGGTTCGAGAATTGAATCTACAGTTTTCTACTAATGATGGAGTTGCATTATAAATTCTTTCGAATTCGTCTACAGTACGACCAGTCCAGTAATGTAATTCTGCACTGTGTTGATCTTGTAGGTTTTCAAAATCTATTATATGAGATCTAGGTTGTATTAGCCATTCTAATATTTCAGTCATTTGTTGTGGATTGAAATCAAAACAACGATTTTCTGCAGTTAACAAAATATCCCAAGTTGCGTCTTCTAAGTGTTGCTGACAAACGCGTGAATGTGGTGAAACATAGTACTTGTGGTTTATTAACAATTGCACTTTTACACTTTTAGGTATTCGATAACGAGTATTGTTTCTACAACCATATACTAAACAAGAATTCGAAGTGTTTGGTGATCGACAATAACCAGGCAACGGAAAAGTTACGTCTTCTGCTTCTATCTCAGCAGGCATTCCCTCGGCAGGTAATTCTTCTGTAGGTATTTCGCCTGCAGGCAAAGCTTCTACTGGGGGCAGCGGTAGCCTTCCTCGACGAGCTCTTGTCCAACAGTTGTGGCAGACATGTTCTTCATTAGTAAATAGTACCTATAATCAACAAAAAAATACTCAAATCAATACGTGTTACAAAAACAAGCTGTTGGATAGAAAATAAACATGGCAATTATTAACGTTGCATCCACACCACAGTACATTATTATTTCATAAAACTCAGTAATAGTAGCATATTGGCGGCTACAGTCGTTGACATAGCTTACCGTGTTATTGTGACAATATTCTAGAGTGTACTCGTATACATATTATTAGAAGTGACTGTACCTTCGTTGTAGCCATATAATATAAAATAACACGTGCATTTTACAATGTGCACCTCGGGCTGATGACGTCACAATCATATACAAAAATGATCTCTATAAAGACTAGCTAGACATAGACACTCGCAGCGCTATTTTAAGTCATATAGTGTAAGACTTAAGAACGGTTCAAAGTCCAAACTGTCTAACTTGAGATGTTTTTCACTGTACGTTTCTACAATACGTATAGATTATAGTAAATAAAAATAAAATACAGATACTTGCCTCACGTGGAAGTACAGCTCGAATGATGTGTTGCACCGTATTTGAATGATCATGCTGAAGATCACGAGTTAACGTGTATCGTCTGATTCTTTCCACAGATCGGTTACAAATAAAACATTCTCTTAACCGTGGTTGAAACATTGTTCACAATTATGCACACATACTTTGAAAGTCCAGATTAAACGCCAGGTCAAAAGGTAATGAAGATACGGAAGTCCAATAACAAGCCGGTTCGTTAAAGTATTTATCACAACAAAGAAATAGGTACGCACAGTCGCAAGTAGAACATGAGACTGCGACGAGCAAAAAGCGTGGGCAGTGACATTCACCGCGTGCGCAGGTATACAGAGAGAAAGAGACAAAAAAGGGTGGCACAAGCGAGACAGTCGATGTGTACGTTGTGGGGCACAATCGGCGTACCACAGAATATTGTAATAGAATGTGTTAGATGCGTATTACTATTTTTTGGAGAGAAAAAATGTCTCGCAAACAATTTAATGAAAAATAATTATTAAAAAACACAACCGTATTTATTTATTTTTCCATGGGTAATTATTTTTTTTAATATTTTTTTTAAATGTAAATTAATGCTAGGATCCCATTTCAATTACATTTATTTCTGGGCAGCACTTGGTCCAACCCTTGGCAATGTCCTTTCTTTTGACAGCGGAAGTTTCTGCGGTAGTTTCGTTGTCTCTGGTCGTAGGCGGTTTTTCATCCATTTTGAGAAGTCCTTGCTTTAACAAGCGAGGAAAAGTATCTTTTGGAACTGTAGTAGCCCTCAAATTTGACTTTTTCCAATCTTCTAGTACTTTCCGCCACGCAATTTTCATTGTTCGGAAAAAACCGACATCAAGCGGTTGACAGAGATGGGTAGAGTTTGCTACTAGACATACAAAACTTATATTGTTTTCCTCACAAGCAGCAATAACATCTTTGTCGATATGGGATGACAAATTGTCCCCAATTATAACCTTCTTTCCTTCTAGCCTCTTAGCGTGAGGTAGAAAACATGTCGTGAACCAGTCTCTAAACGTTGGCGCGTCAATCCAGCCACTGGTAGTTCTATTATATCTGCTTCCTCGAGAACAACATGGTTCGCTGCAACACGGAGCACCAGTTATACCATTCTCCTTCCAAGTGTCATAGAGATGAAGACTTTTATATATGACGTATGGAGGAAGAAGAGTCCCATCTGCAGAGCCGCATATCATGACTGTTGTACAGCTTTTTGAGAAGTTCATCACCTTCTCTGGGTACTTAACACCCCGCCTGTAAATGCACTTTTTTTTGCCCGGGTCATCTGCAAGGTTTGACTCATCGTAATTAAATATATTTGAAGCTGGGAGACCCTCAACTTCTTTTTCCAAGTTATTAAAGTACTTGGTGATAGAGTTTCGATCCACTGCTGCTCTAGACCTTTGATATTTGTTGCAATTCTTTGATCGTTATCACTTTTGTGGCGTTTTAAAAGACTTAATGCCCACTCTACACCCGGCAAATTATTAGGGAAACGGTCTACTACCTTGCCCTGTCCGTCCAAATACGATTTAGCGAACATGCGCAATTCGAGCGTACTGAGGGGAAATCCCCAATCGGCGCACGTTGCAGCAGATTTTAAAAAACTCACCTCTTCGGCATGCGTAAAAATAGTCTGGCCCCCAAAAGGGATTTTGTACTCTAAAGACGCAGCGGTGATAGATAAGTCTCCATCAGAAATTTTCTCTATAGCTTCTTCGAGGGTCTCTTCGGAGTAATTCTTATAGTTGCGGGTTCCTGGGTTTTTCTTATAGGTCCTCACCATAGCGGCCTATAAAAAAATAAAGATGGGGTCACTTTGATTATTCACTACATATATATGGCAGCAAAAATTTCTTTTTAACGGGGCGTAATTGATAATCATCAATCTCGCCTCGCATACCCCATCAAAGTCGCCACTATGTAGAAAAACCCTTGTGGAGTAACAAAATGGCGGACATTGGAATAAATGAAATTACGGTTATTATTACAGATATACAAACAATTAAAACACGCTATAACAATTTACACAATGTCAGTACTTACGGCTGTAACATCGAAGTTATTTTGCTAATGTTCTTAGGCACAATTCACGACTTATGTTTAAATTAATGTTAGAAAAAAGCTGCACGTGCTGAGACGCTGACGACTTGGCAAAAGATAGCCGAAACATCAAAGCTGCCAACATGACCAACCAAATTTGGGTGCGTTCAAAAACACAGGAGTTATAACTAAGAAACCATATTTTTTTTTCAATCATCAATGTCACCCCACATCTCAAAGTAGCCCCGTTTTACGGTAATTATAATCAGCTGTCACCCATATGAACTTCATACACTATACAGCCTCTAAATCTCTGATGGAGAAAAAAATTATTGTCTCAAGAAATATGGCATTATTCAAAAAATATAAAAACTGTAAACGTTTTATTATGGCCTGTTAAAAATTGGGATTCAAAATTTAGAAATGTTGTGCATTGGTTTAAAATTCAGTTGCAAGATTTGAACTAAACAAACATACTTACATACATACTACAAACATTTCAAGTAAAACTAAAAGCCAAATGTTTGTTACTACTGAAACGGGGGAAGTGAAACGTATCGTTTCACTTCCCCCGTATTATGTGTTACACTTACCCCACTCAACTCTTTTTGAGGTTATTTTTTTACCATCGCCAAAACTTAATTTCCCAAAGGTTTTATCTAAATGTAACCGTTGGGCCAAAAAATATACCCTTTTTATGCAGTACTCACAATTAAAAACATTTGCAAACAATTGTTTTATCACTGTTACGCGACCCGAAATGTGGGCTCTCTTAAGGTGGCGGGGGAAATCAATTTTTTTATCAATTTTTTTGACTATTTCAATTGTTCTTCAACTGTTCTTTAATGTTCGTTCAAACATTTTTTTTGTTTGATTTTAGTTTTTTTTTTCAATTTTCAAAAATTGACTCTTAAGTTGGCACCAAATATTGATTTTTTCACTTTTTTTAATAGTTTATAATTATTTATTCATTGTTCGATTAAAAAAATCATTTTTTCGTCCTCTTAAGTTGGCACCAAATATTGATTTTTTCACTTTTTTTTTTAATAGTTTATAATTATTTATTCATTGTTCGATTAAAAAAAACATTTGTTCGTCCTTCGTTATCCTGTAATTTAATGATAAACTTTTTTTATTCTAAGCTAATTTATTTTTACCGCGCATGCGCAAAGTAACGTGTGAGATAGATAACTGCCAATCTCCCAATCGTAAGGATTTAAATTTGAAAAACTATCAAATCGAGTTTTCTTTTAATATTAAAATATTCTATGTGTAATTGCTTGTACTTTTTTTATTTTTTGACAATAACATTGCCAATAATTCTCTTTAAACATTCATATCATGAATATATCAGACTGCTTGGTAGCGGGGAATTTTTTTTTATTTGAAAATTGATATTGAGTATTTCTTAATATATTTGTTTGATCTAATGAAAAATGGGGATCGTAAATGGCTATTTTCTACCGTCAAGTTTAATTACAATAAATACAAGAAATCAACTTATTAGCTGTTCCACCCTGGTGAAATCACCTGGAGCGCTAGCCAGCGTTCAGGCTCTCCATTCATAACCTACCTCAGGGCAGGCAAATTTAAAGTATTCTTAAAAACTTACGAATTAAATTTCAAAAAAGCTACTTCAAGGGGAAATCAGTGACACGGCCCACCTGGAATCTATTGATTGCCTAATGAGGTCAAAACCTGGACTTAAATGATTTAAAATTAGTTACCCAAAATTTGGGATCGTAACAGCAGGTATATCAAATATACCAAATAATTTTTTTTATTAAAAAATTTGTATTCCATCAATATTTAATGATACTTAAAGCAGCAGATATCTTAATATCTAACTTCATTTAAAAAATGAACTAATTCTAAGGAAATATTTTTTTAAAATTTTCCTTGTGGCTTCTCTAAAAATTATTGCGTGTCTACTAAATCCAATATCCAATCTCGTAAATATTTACTGATACTGAAATCAGCAAACACTTCACAATTGTTTTCAGAATTTTTATAACAAATTAATTATAATACTTAGATGAAGTATTTTTAGAAATTGACAACGATAAAATTTTCAATTTCTACATAAGATAATTTCTTCATAAAACTTTAAATTAAGACATGTCTATACTTAGACGTAAAAAAAATCCTAATCAATCCACGCCACGTGTCTGTAAGGGCCAGACATCCACAGTGCGGAAATATAAAGCCTTTATAGTTACTCTGCATGGATACATAAGGACTTTTTTACGTGTGAATTAGACACATCCGTAATGTTATTAATATCTTTTTTTCTAGCTTTATAAGTTTAGGTTCGATTGAATAATATAATGTCTCTCCATCGTCATACATGAAATCAACAAGCATTGTTATTACAAGAGACCGATGAAGCTGAACGTTAGACTCGCATGTACTTATCAAACCAGCCTTTCATAATGAAATATCATCTGCATATCACCACGAATTTTATTACATAAATAATATAAAATTGAAAATGGTACTGTTATAACGAGCATCATCGGGACCTCCTTCGACCCATTGACTCCATAAGCCATCGGACTTGTACACTACATATGGCGGCAATACTTTGCCATTGGCGGTTCCGCCAAACATAAATGAAATACAGCCCTTTGTGCTATTCAGGATTCTCTCCGGGTATTTTACTCCGCGACGAAATATACATTTTGCGGTACCTGGGTTGTCGCTAAAATTGGTCTCATCGTAGTTTAATAAATGAGTTGGAGGAACATTTTTGACTACATGTTCAAGGTTATTAAAATAATTTTGAAATTCGGATAATGTTTTCTCTGCTCGTGCTCTCTTTATATTTTGCACTAATCTAGTGGTTAGTTTGTCACGATGCCTTTCTATAAAAGCCCGGGCCCACCATTCTCCTGGTGGTTTTCCGTCGAAAATAAAAGCTTTATTATTTTTCATCAAATACTCATGCACGAGTATCCTGAGATCCATTAGGTTCAGAGGAGCACCGAAGTCCGCCACTACAATCAGAACTTTTACAAAGTCCAGTTCTTCTTGTTCAGTCAGTCTTTGAGGAGCCCCTGGCTTATTCATATTCATATTTTTAACTTTTCTTTCTATTGTTCGTCGAGGAATGCCATACATCTTTTCGGCATCATAGGATGTTATTTTTTTACTATGGATCATATCCACTGCTAGTGACAACATTTCGTCGCTGTAGTTTTTATATGGTCTTGCACCAAGTTTACGACGATCTCGTTTTGGTGGCATTTTATCCTAAAACAAGTAGTACACGTTTATATGGTTATATGGTTGCGTGTCGTAAATTATGTGTTTCACGTTTTATAATGCAAAACCTCTTAAAAGGTAGAACAGTTCATGAAACGGAACAACTTTTGTTCACATCTTCATACAAATCGACTCGTCTATCTGATCGAGTTTTGAACTGTTACTGTACTACCGACTATCTTAGATGTTTTGCGGTAATGGAATTGCTCATGTCAAAAATATTTTCCGTAATTTTTTGTATATTTAAATGATAATTTAGAGTCTAAATTATCATTTAAATATACAAAAAAATAGACCATTCTAAGACACTAACTTGAAGGAAGAATATCATTTAGTGATTATTTATTACACACGGTTGCAAATTTAAAATCGTTAAGTACCTACCTATATAAAAATGATTAATGAACTAAATGACAAAACCTTAAATCAGTGTCTTAGAATAGTCTAAATTATCATTTAAAAATATAAAAAAATACCGAAAATATGTTTAGCATGGCTAAATTATACGTGAAATAATGTTCCTATAATGAATCTATTTGCCTTTAATGATCGTATAATTTTTGTGTCAACCCTAGGTGTAGGTCAAGTTACCACGTAGGTGTCAATGGCAACTTGACCTAACCTTAGCCAACAATGCCTAAACAAATTATTCGGCAGTTTGGCTTAAATGCGTATAGATCACAACGCAAAATTAATCTCTGGAGTTTATTACACAACATATCAAAATTACACTCACCTGTGAGTTTAAGCTCTGTAAACACAGTAATCTCCACACCGGTAAAAAATGACTTCCGTCCATAACACTTTGAAACGCCATATTGCATGAACCAACAGTGTTACCATTTTATAAAAAGAATATGTTGCCAGTAACTTTTTTACAAACCTACCACTGTTTAGACGATACGTCAACTCGTCTTGACGTCTACGAAATTTCATATTATGTTGGTGAATGAAACTTAAGGTCAAGTTGCCACGTTTTACGGTATGCATCTGATAACTGTTTTAAGCAAAAAAATTATTGATACAAATTTTATAATAAGAAACAGAAAAACCCGGAAAAAAGTGATCAGATTTAATCATGTCTGTTCATGTATGATCATGCCTGCTCATGTATGACTCTGTCTGAAGTGTCAGATACGTTCAGGTCTGATCATGCATGACTATACTTGATTATGTCTGTTCATGCCCGGTCAATTTTCATGTCTGATCAGGCCTGAGAATTTCATTATTTTTTCCCGGGTAGTCTTGGCACGTAGTTTATTGGACCAATTCTTTGAAATTATAAAACGAACGCCATTACCTCGTTACGGCTAAACCAAACCCGAAAGACGCAAAATAAATTATACAAGTTCCTTTATTAGTATTAGATTGAGCTATTGAAATTATGAATTCAGTAACGTAATTCTTCGGTGTCAAAAAAGCAGGTGCTATGTACCAGGTAAATCAAGTTTTTACAATGCATTACGATATCTTGTGTTAGTTTAAACAAAATATTTTTGTGTATTAGATACCCATTTCTGGGAAAAATAGCAAAAGATTTTTAGCCGTAAGTTGATTAGTAGAAACGTGTAAAGAAAAAAAATCACAAAGTTCCTTACACAGAAATTTTCGTAAAAGAATTAATCAATGGATCCAATATTGCAGTCAGTTAACAAATTATTGATAGTTACATTTTGCTTATTATTCTATTATAATTTATTTTTTTATAAGCCATTAAGTCAATTTTTCATTCTATATATAGTAATCTATTATTTCATAAAATGAATGTTATTTTATGATTTTAAAAGTTGTCATGTGTCTACGGACTTTAACATCATGTTGCTTTGATTGAGCCAATAATAATACTTTTGAATACGTTTTTTAATTTAACGCTCACTTTAATTGGTCATAATAATAATAATTATTAACATCATTTTATAAATAACCACAAATATTTTTTAAATAAAAGTAAATATTTATATTAGAAATACAAATGTGTTTAGGAAGGATTACCAAATATATATTATCAGAATATTTTTTATCCATCACTTTTCCCTAAATATAAAATCTAATCTTGATTTTAATATATTCGGTTGTGATAGATGCTTAGGTGAATGTAATAGTCTCATATCAGCCGAAGGAAGTCCACTGCTCAGCTGGACATAGGCCTCCCCCAAGGATCTCCACGACGACCGGTTCTGCGCTGCCCGCATCCAGCGGCTTCCCGCGACCTTCACCAGGTCATCGGTCCACCGAGTGGGAGGCCTGCCTACACTACGCTTTCCGGTGCGTGGTCGCCACTCGAGAACTTTACTGACTCAACGGCCATCTGTTCTACGAGCAATGTGCCCCGCCCACTGCCACTTAAGTTTAGCAATTCTGAGAGCTATGTCGGTTACTTTGGTTCTCTTACGGATCTCCTCGTTTCTGATTCGATCACGCAGAGAAACTCCGAGCATAGCACGCTCCATTGCCCTTTGGGTGACCTTGAGCCTTCTTATGAGGCCCATAGTAAGCGACCATGTCTCAGTTCCGTACGTCATCACTGGCAACACACATTGGTCGAAGACCTTGGTCTTAAGACACTGCGGTATCTGGGACGTAAAGATATTGCGAAGCTTCCCGAACGCTGCCCAGCCGAGTTGGATTCGACGATTGATCTCTTTCTCGAAGTTGGACCTACCTAACTGGACTGTTTGTCCCAGGTATGCATATTCGGTAACAACTTCGAGTGTAGAGCCTCCAACCTTCAGAGGAGTAGGTATGACACGGACGTTTGACATAATTTTCGTCTTGTCCAAGTTCATTCTAAGACCCACTTGTTGGGAGGCTCTACTGAGGCCATCGAGCATTGTGCCTAAGTCGTCCATAGTCTCAGCCATGACCACGATATCGTCAGCGAATCGAAGGTGGGTGATGTACTCGCCGTTGATATTGATGCCTAGTCCACCCCAGTCCAAAAGCTTAAAAACATCTTCCAGGGCGGCGGTGAACAGTTTCGGAGATATAACGTCTCCCTGTCTCACCCCTCGCTGCAGCTGGATAGGTTTCGAGTTTTGATCCTGGAGGCGAGCCGTATGGCTCCCGGCTTAGAATAGGGCCATCCTATTTCATCTAATAGGTTTCGTAAGAGCCGACTAAGGGACTCAAACCGGAGGATGGGCAGCAGCGTCTTTCCGTGACTTGCAGCCAATCTGCAACACTGCGATCGCCAACCCGCCTGCCAAGCGTGGCGATTACGGCAACACCCCCCAAATGACCGACACAAATAAAAAATGGCCCCTAGTCCCCGGCGGCCCCGCTATTCCTGGCTCCGGTAGCGGTCAAGGTAACGGCGGGGCATGGGGTGCGAAGAATCCCCGGCAGATGCCAGGCTACCATAACAAAAGACCTCTGGCCCTGGCAACCTACAACACGCGCACACTGCGAACCGACGTAAAGTTAACAGAACTCGAGGAAGCATTGAGCAGGTTACGATGGGACATCGTAGGATTGTGTGAAGTCCGAAGAGAGGGGGAGGACTCCATAATCCTTAAATCCGGAAACCTGCTCTATTTCCGGGAGGGCGACCAACTGTCCGAGGGTGGTGTCGGGTTTCTAGTCCACAAGTCCCTCATTAACAATGTGGTCCGGATCGAGAGTGTTTCGACGAGGGTAGCGTACCTTATTCTCCGAATTACCAAACGGTATTCGCTGAAAATTATTCAGGTATATGCACCGACCGCACAACACTCCGACGACGAAGTGGAGCTCCTATATGAGGATATCTCCAGAGCTCTACATAATAGCTCCCGGACCCAATACACCATTGTTATGGGGGACTTTAACGCGAAACTGGGCAAACGAAGGGATGGTGAGCTGAGAGTGGGGCAATTTGGATATGGAGAGAGAAATGCACGTGGCCAGCTGCTGGCCGACTTTATGGAGAAGGAGGGCCTCTTTATGATGAACTCCTTCTTCAAAAAGCCTAAACAGCGAAAGTGGACATGGTTGCATCCCAATGGCGTAACGAAGAACGAGATCGACTTCATCTTGTCGACGAGAAGGCAAATATTCAATGATGTCTCTGTGATCAACTCAGTCAAAACAGGAAGCGATCACCGAATGGTAAGAGGCACATTGAATCTAAAGACTAAGCTAGAAAGATGTCGACTGATGAAGTCCACACTCCGACCAGCGCCCATCCAGCTTCAAAACCCCGAAAACTTTCAGCTCGAGCTGCACAATCGCTTCGAATGCCTAGGAGACTGCGAGAATGTGGACGATTATAACGACAGGTTCGTGGAAATTGTCCAAACGGTCGGGTCTAAGATTTTCAAAACTCGCCGTTCAAACAGAACCAAAAAAATCTCTGACTTCACCAGCAACCTCATGGAAGAAAGACGCAGATTGGTTTTGCAGTCCTCTGAAGACGCTACTCAGTATCGGCAACTAAACAGGCAGATCTCTAAGTCTCTAACTCGCGATTTGCGCCACTATAATACAAATTGTATTAAAGAGGCGATTGAGAACAACAAAGGCTCAAAAGTGTTCGCGAGAGATCTGTCTGTTGGTCAAAGCCAACTGACCAAGCTGAAGACTGAGGACGGCAGGATCATATCGTCTAAGACTGAGTTGCTGAAAGAAGTTGAGAAGTTCTACGGACAATTGTACACGACCACACGTCTGCCTGTCAGCGATCTGGCTAAAGACCCAAGAGCTAGACTTACCCGACACTATACCGAAGATATCCCGGACGTCAGCCTGTACGAGATTAGAATGGCTCTTAAACAGCTTAAAAACAATAAGGCACCGGGTGATGATGGAATTACGGCTGAACTTCTGAAAGCAGGTGGAACACCGGTACTTAAAGCTCTTCAGAAATTATTTAATTCCGTTATACTTGAGGGACAAACGCCTAAGGCATGGCACAGAAGTGTGGTCGTGCTTTTCTTCAAAAAGGGCGACAATACCCTGCTGAAGAACTACAGACCCATCTCACTTCTGAGCCATGTCTACAAACTGTTTTCGAGGGTCATTACGAATCGTCTCGCACGCAGGTTTGACGACTTCCAGCCTCCCGAACAAGCCGGTTTCCGAAAAGGATTTAGTACCATAGACCACATACATACGTTGCGGCAGATTATACAGAAGACCGAAGAGTACAATCAGCCACTATGCTTGGCGTTCGTGGACTATGAGAAAGCCTTCGATTCGGTCGAAACTTGGGCTGTGTTACAGTCTCTCCAGAGGCAGGCCTCCGTCATTCCATGTACTTGCGCGCTATAATAACCTACCGCCCGGCCGAGCGTTCTCGGGCCGTTTGCGGACCCAATTCAGTGCGGTTTTCACAAACGAAGCACACGCACGTATTTCAATTTAAATCGTTTCGTTCGTTCGTACGCGTACCTACGATGCCATCTGGTGCCTTATGTGCTGTAGCATTCAACAATGTGCAAAGCAAATATGTGCAAAGCATTCAACAAAACATCGTCTTTTTATGGAAAGTTAAAAGTACCAACAGATGCGTTTTATAATTATGTAAGAGAACTTGAGACTATGTTTATTAATAATTTTGAAAAAAATATAAAACAAAGGCCGGGTAGTACTCTATATGAAATTTTAAATGACATACATTTTGACTCTCCCTGCCCTTGTTTCCCAAAACAATATCTAATAAAACTTTTTAGAAGATTCAGGATTTTTGCTACACTAAAATTTAATAACCGAGAATTTAGAAAGGGTAAGAAATTAATAAAAAATTATATAAAAATAAAACACATGTAACTCTTAAAGATTTTTTTCATTTTACTTACACACTGACCTCTAAAATTATGTGTTATCTAGATGTATTGCACAGTCAGCACCAATTTATAAAAAAAATATATATTTTACTAGCTGTTGCCCGCGGCTTTGCCCGCGTAGAGGTATGAAAACAATAACGAACTCGACAAAAAAAGAATTAGCCACATCGGTCCAGCCGTTCTCGAGTTATGCGCTTACCAACACATTTTGCGATTCATTTTTATATTATAGATAGATAGATAAATGATACAATTTTAAACTACCACCTATAAGTCAAAACATATTCACAGTTCTCAATAACATAGACACAAAAAGTTATGTTAATTTAATTTTATCGAAGAGGCAGCCCTGCGATCGCGCGGTGTGAAGCAAGTACTGCGGTTGCTGACGCGATGGAGTAGGCTATTATAGCAGTAGGTATTGGAAATTTACTACTGAGTGAAGTATCTGTTACGTAGTAACTAATTAGTAATCTGTGCCAGAGGTGCCAAATCGACTATCGATATATCGAAGCATGCTCAAATATATCTATGGATGCGGGCAGCGCAGGACCGGTCGTCGTGGAAATCCTTGGGGGAGGCCTTTGTCCAGCAGTGGACGATTTGTGGCTGATATGATGATGATGATGATATCGAAGTGCTGAAGTGTTTGTATGAAAACGCCACCATGTAATAGTCTAAGTAACTATAATTGAAAAAAATATTTTTATTTATCATTAATTTATAGCCAATTCTTATGATAATTGATAATCATATTAAAATTAACAAACATCTAACACGTTTTAGAATTTTCATACTCGATACAAAAATATTGAAAAACTACGCATTTATAATGAAAAATCTTTTTTTTTATTGAAATAAATAATGACATACTTCTGCTCTTTTAGTTATAATTAACATTTAATACAAAATTTTCAACTCTTGGATTGCAGGATTTTGTATGATTAAATATAAAATACATAACATGAAGCTGGTATTTATTAATAATTAATTTCAAATGAAAATTTTTATATAACTATTCAATTCTTCAATTTTTGGATCAGGAAAATAAAATATTCTTTTAAATTACGTATTATTTTGCACCATACTGCTACGCTAAAATTTCAACAATTCTCTGAACAAATTATTTAAAAACATCGATAAAAACTTTAAATCTTTAAGATCAATTTAACATGCTCTAAAAATATGTATTCACATTTTCATCGTAATAATCATGTATTACGATTGCTATTCAATAAACATTGCGCTTAAGTACTGAATTTAACAAAAAAATAATTTTAATTTATGAATTAATTCATCAACATTTACTTAGCAGATTCTTATTTCTTTTTAAGAATTCAGTTTTTATTTATTGAAAATCTATTTTAAGATAGTAATTATTGTGAGGTGAATTTGTCTGAAAATAACATTAGATTCCAACTATATTTTTTATCACCATGAAAAGTTTGTTCTTTATAATTATAAAAAACTAATAAAATGACTTGACTTTTATCACTTTTCTAATAAGTAAAAATCTCCATGTGGCAAAATTTTTGAATGCTTCCCAATTGACTTCGACTCCTGCATTAAATCATTATAAAATCTCCAATCCCCACATAATCTGTGGCAATATGCGATATAATGATGTGCATTATAACCAATAAGTCCACACAAACTGAAAATTAAAAAGAAAATTATAATACAATTTTTAGAATTATAGAAATAAAGTAATAAAATCATACCAACCGATACTGTATATTTTTCGTTTTATTTTCTTTGAGATTTAAAAAAGTTGGATACGGCATGATATGCTGCTATCTTGGTTACGCAGCCTAATGTCCAACTCAATATAAATGTAAGAGTTTAACTTTTGTTCACAGATTCGTGTTTTATTTTTACAAACGGTACAGGTTGATTTGAACCTTCCATTATAGATTAGAGCATTTTGCAAATCTTGGACACCATTCTTAACGAGAATGTCATAATTGACAGTCAACGTAGGCCTTCTATTTTGAAAACTAACACATTCTGGTGTTGTGCATGTTATGATTTCAATTAAACTGGGATCATTTTGGAATAGTTTATTCCATAACGCACTAACATTGTCTTCGCAATGTATTACACGTGATATTGTGATTACTTTATTTGTATCTTCATCATTCCATTTCATTGGTTGTCTTAATTCTTGTTCCTGATAAATTTTGTTTAAAATATTAAACCGTTCATTATATATTTGCTTATTTTTCTTCACACCATTTTTCATTAAATTTAATGCAACTTTAAAAGTCGAATTTGTAGAACAATTTGAAAATTCAAGAAAGCTGTTACTCTCCAATGCTCCATTAAAAATTTACTGCACTATACTGTCAAACGGACAAGTATTATAAGCTAAAAAAGCTACCCCATTGTAAATAACTGGTCCACTTAGATTACCATTTATCAATATATATGGTTCTGTGTTTGCCTTTTTGTTTAGTAGTTGGAACATTTTCTTTGTTCTTTTGAGATGCAAGTAAATTATCTATTAATTTAAGTTCAGGACAGTCTTTAAAGTATTTACCTTCGTTATTAATTTTCCTTCCCTTTTTTTCAATAGCAGCATCTAATTAGTTTCTTTCGGGGATTGAGGTAGTTTTCGGAGTACTAGTTTTTAAGCAATAATCATGCTCGCTTTCGATAGATTTATTTAAACTCGCTATAACAGGATCGTTACTTAGTTCCAAAGTAGAATTCTCGGCTTTCATATCTTGTGTAGAGTGATTCAAATTATCTGCATAATTAATCCAGTCAAAGTTTTGATGTTTCATATCGTTACCCAAGCCGCGCCAGTTTTCAAAATCAATACTATCTTCAATCTCAACATCGTCTGCTCTTTCCTCAACCTTAGCATCATTTGAATTTCCAACCTCAACATTATCTGCTTTTTCTTCCGACTTAGCATCATCACAATTTGAATCGTTAGATATAGTAGATTTATCTATATTGTCATCGACAAATTTTGTGAGCTTGTTTTGAAGTACAACCACACCACCTAAAAGATTTTTCAAGTGAGCTTTCACGAAAATGTCAACTCGCGCAGGAAGACCGATTTGCTGGTTGAGCATTGCTTTTAAATCTTTAAAGTCTTGTTTAACATAAGATGACGTAGCTCGTAATTTCTTTTTTGGAATACATACTTGTGTCCACAGTGGAAAATCTTTGATGATTTTCATTAAGGACTCTTTGAATAATTGAACATAAAAACAGTTTAATACTTTACCAGTAATTTGAACATTATTTAAAATAGCAACAAGATCTTTTACCCATGAACTTATGTTAGACATGTCACTACTTAGGTCTTCTTTTTCGTTATTTAAAATAGTACTTTTTTCAGCATCGAAGTCCAAACTTTTCATATTTTCTTCAATTTTAGAATAAAAATCTTTGCTGTTTTTATTGCCAATTAAATTTTCTAATTCTGTTCGAGCATCTAGAGGCGTAATATATTTATGATTATAAAAAATTGTTGAATCATCTTTGGTAGAACAAACGATTAAAATCAATAATAACATTTTTTCAAAGTCTTTCAATTGATTACACTGAATCAACAGGGCAATGCAATACAAATAAAAATTTTTCACATTCTTGTGAATTACAGATTTCCAACATTTCCAGGAACTGACGGCGTGAATGAAGTGGGCTGTGTCTAACCGTATATACGTATTCGGTTTCCATGAAGTATTATTTTTAACTGTATTAAAACACGACTCGATGTAATTGGGTAATGATTGATTATTGAACGCTAAAGCTATTGAGTTTAGTAAAGCACGTAAACCATCTTCTTAACCAGAATGTAATTTCATGTGTGTCATGACATTCCGACAGCATTTGATAAGTCGAAACAGTAGTATGATAAAAATTTATGACGATTTGGTACAGAAATATAGCACTTGTACGTTCATCACAATCAATAAACTTTCGAACCACCCCACCAGTTGCGTCGATGCTAACTGATGATAAGTCTTTGTGTAATCGCTGATACTCACGATAACAATGGATTTGGGAAGGTGTTCCATAGAAAACCTAGAAAGGTGAAGCACTTACATTTTTGATCGAATTACGGTAAATAGGAGTCTCATCTACACACACATAAGAGCTTTTATCAAATCTCGTCTGTCTTCTGGCTTCACATCATACTCACTTTCAGTAGATTCTTTGTTTAATTGGTATAAAACATTCGCTTTACTTATCACTGCACATTGAGTATCTCCAGGTTGAAGAAGCTTTCGAGATGCTTCATTAATACTTGCTTTTACTCCTTTGTCTTTAACTTCTTTTCTCATTTCTTCTCTATTTTTTACTCTAAGTGGACGTTTACAATCCTCATGCTTCTCGAATCGTGTGTCTCGGCAATTCATTTTTATGACAACATCACCATCAATACCCGGGTCGTTTTCAATATAACAAAATAAATTGTTCCCACATTTTTTTACTTTTGCATCGACCTATCATTGTTGCATAATAATTTCCATACTGTTGAATAGTGCCTTTTTTAAATACAAATGCACATTTTAAACGATACTGCTTCCATAATTCTAATGCCAAGGTGTCAGTCCATACTTTAGGTTGAAGGCCGGGATAGTTGCAATCGTTCCTTACAATAGGAGTAGTTTTTTGAATCGAGTTCTATGGATGTCTTGAAAGTATTACATCAAAACACTCAAATTCTTTCTGCTCATTAGTATACACATTACTATAATAATCTGGATCTTTTTTTTTCGTCATCCTGGTCGCTATAATCGTAGATCATTATCATCATCATCTATGTCATTGTTTTTTATATTTTTTATAGGTACATAGAAACCACATCGTTCTCTTGCTTTCGTTAGAATATTGCGTCGATTTTCTTTAACATTTGTTCTTATACACGGGACATTCCATTTATTTACAAATTCAGGTTCATTTGACATCTTGTCCCATACATCAGAAGACCATCCAGGTAATTGATCCGATGCGAAATAACTTATATATTTTATCAATACATTAATTGCATCGTCAATCGGTACTTTCGACTTAGGTGGCATACTTACTTGAAAAATTAGTAATACCTAGAAAAAAAATTAATAACAACAGTTAGCCAATTAAGTAATCACAAAAAAATTCATAAAAGCAACCTTACTTAAATTCACACCTTGTCTGATTTTACAAGAATAGCTATTTGCTAAATATTATTTTTATATTTACGCTATAATTCTAATTTATTTCAATTTTCAATTATAAAATAAGTGTTTTATAATTCTTTTTGATTTCTTGAACATCTTTCTTTCATCATTCTTTGATTCTTGACTATCAGATTTCAATTAACCATTGTTGAATATAAAAATAAAATTGAGATACTATCTACTTTATCGGCGGCTAGTAAGATATTTTTTTTACATTAAATAAATTTAAGAGAGGAATGTAAACTTTTTGTCAATTATTAGTAGCGTTTTTCCTAAAATAAAACGCTTATTAAATACTTACCTTATTTGAAGCATAAAATGTTTGAGATAGGTCCTACGTTTTCCGCCTTCCGTTTTTCTTCCTTTTCTATCTTATAACGCCCTCTCGCTCGCACGTCTCCCTCCTGCACCACCACCGGCTTGGCCCGAGGTTGCTTGCGAGCCTCGCGCCATATCTGCTTCATTGAGTCGAAAACACCAGGCAGGAATGAAACTTATGCTTCAAATAAGGTAAGTATTTAATAAGCGTTTTATTTTAGGAAAAACGCTGCTATTAAACACTTGACCGTTATTTGAAGCATAAAATGTTTGAGACGTGTTTGTTATCGCCTGGTGGTGGTGGTGGACGCCAATGTGATGTCCGTTATAAAGTGATGATGTAAGATCAGAGTGATTTAAGTAGGTACATACTTAAACCTTTGAAAGGAAAACTATTGAGTTAAGTTTTATGGGTAGGTAAGAACCTAGTAAGGTAAATTCTGGAAAGAACATAATGTATGTAATGTACAGAATTAAAAATTAAAAACAGACGTGCGAGATAAACAGAGAACTTATTTATTTATATCATAAAAAGAAATAGGTACTTAGTAACCTTGTAACAAAAAACAACTTCACTAGGATACAGGTGAAATCAGTCAATGAATACGATAATTATTAAAATTAGTATACAATCAAAATGAGAGGTAATTATTACAAAAAAAGCCTCAAATCAATTTACGACAGAAAACAAATTTGTGACACTGTTATTATTACACGTTGTCGCTGGCATTACTTCACGCCTGTAAAAACGCCTAAAGGTATTGCTCGATTTCCAGTTGCCCCGCGATAAGATTTCATCGACCGGCGAGTTGCTAGCCCAACTCCTTGAAGCAACTGCTGAGCGCACGCTGCCAGGCGTAGCGACTATCCCAGCTTCAGCGAGTATCGTCTTGATCCATCCCGCAATCACAGTTCGAGATGCTGCTTTTGATTCTCCTCTGACCGTCATAAATAATCTGGCACAATTAGCCGTGTTACGTCTTTCACAAAGTAATTCAATACAGCGTTTAATCCAAAATACGGGGTCTAGGTTTCTGGAGTGTACGTTTGTTAGTAATTTCCAGCCCGATTGCCTGTAATCAGTATTGTCTGTTTTAGAGCCAAAGACTGGCCACAAAATAATGTGATCATCAAATAGCGACAAATGTTCCGAATCTATAGCTAGGAGAGTTAAGTCATGGACTCGTCTGCCTGAGCATAATAAAAGCAGTATGGCAGTATGTCTGCTCACTTGAAAGTTATTATTTACGTCAATCCTATAGTTATTAAGAAAGGCAATTAAAGTGTCGACATTCCATACAGTGGTTTTATGTGATACAGGGTTCTTTAAGGCAATTGATTTTAGCACATGTTTCACCAAAACATGACTGCTCAAACTGCCAGATACATCTGTGTTGCATAAGGTAGAGACTGCAGCTTTGTGTACTAAAACTGTGTTGTAAGAAAATTTCTGTTTAAGAAAAAGATCAGCCAAAAACTTGGCTAAAATAGATCCAGTAGGACAAAACGGATCATTTTTATGATTTTTAGACCAAACTAGCCATCTTTTCCATGCTACTTTGTATGTTTTATGAGTGGAAGGGCGCCAAGACGCTAGAAGGAGATCTTTTTGCGACTTATCCCAATCAATCAAATTATTTGACCACCCCCACATTTCCATATTTCCATCGTCATTTCCTTGGTTTTGGGAGGTGGAAGGCCTGTCGAGATGTCCATCAGGCAATTGCTCAGATGATGAATTGTGAACGGGGCTGCTAATGCTCTGGACTTGAGATCCGCTCTCCAAAAGACACGTTTCCAACGAGGGACTACTAAGAGGAACACCCCTCGTGCCTGATTGAGATGAGCCAGAACCCTGGGAATCAGGTAAGGTGGAGGGAAGATCCACGCCAGGTGATAATTCCACTGCCTGGAGAAGGCATCGTGAAACAGGGCTTGATCGTCTTTCTGGTCTATGGACACATAATTCGACACTACATGTGCATTCTTCGATGCAAATAGGTCTATCAATGGCACGCCGAACTTCCTGAAAACGATTTCCGTGCAAGTCGGTTACAGGTGCCATTCTGGCGGGGATCGGAGACGCGATAGATGATCGGCGTGACCGTTGAATTTTCCTGGGATGTGCTGAGCACATATGTGGATCTGATAGAGGTCGAGTAGATGAAAAATATGGAATGTTATGTTCAGGAGGGCCTTGGACATTGTCCCACCCTCGTTCCTTATGTAAGCGACAGCAGTTTTGTTGTCGCTTTGCCACAGAACTGTAGAATGACTTAGGTACTGAGACTGATCTTGTAATACTTTTAATATTGCTAGTAGTTCTTTTTGGTTGCAGTGTAACCGTTGTTCCTCCTCGGACCATTTTCCTGATAGTGGACGACTGTCCATCTGTGCTCCCCAAGCTAGATCGGAAGCATCTGTCGCGAGAAAATGGGAGGGGGGTGGCAGGTGTATCTGAGAAGCTTGGTGGTGATTGTGTAGCCACCAGGATAGGTCGTTCACTACTTCTATTGGAAGTACGTAACGTTTGGCTACTTGCATCTTTATGGTGGTGTTGAGAAAACCGAGAGCAGCTCGATAGTGTGTAGTCTGCCTCTTGGTACTACAAAGCTTGCAAAATTTAGTAGACCGATTAAACTCTGCAAGCCTTTCAGATCCACCGAACCTCTCTCCATTATTGTTCTGATTTTGGAAACTAGTGTTATGATCTTCTCTGCTGGAAGAGTCTTTTCGTTTGTCGACGTGTTCCACTGAACTCCTAGGAACACAAGACTCTGTTGCGGAATTATTATTGACTTGTTGAAGTTTACTTGCCACCCTAGGTATTGCAATCTTTCTAGAACAATGTGGACATGTGACTGCAAAATCTGTCGACTCTGATGGGCTAGGAGATAATCGTCCAAATAGACTATAATACGTATTCCCTGGTCTCTTAGAGTTTGAGCTACCCAATTTGAGAGAGAGGCAAACACTTTCGGTGCCGTGCTTAGGCCGAATGGTAGGCACGTCATTTCCATTAATTTTCCTTTGTAAATTAATCTCAGGAAACGTCTGTGCGATCGAGATACTGCTAGGTGAAAATAAGCTTGTGATAAATCTATCTTGCACATCCAGTCGCTTGGCTGAAGGAATTCGGGGACACGGTAAACATTTATTAGTCTGAAACGGTCCGTTATCACATAGTCGTTTAGGGCCGACAGATTGAAAATCGGTCGGTGTGACCCGTCGCTTTTGGGCACTAGAAACATTGGTGATATGAAGCTTGGAGTGGGCTTGACTACTTTTAGAACACCTTGATGCTGCATTTTTGTAATCACAGTCGTCATTACGTCCGATTCCAGCGTTTCGAATCGATTTTGTTTTAATCGAGGCATAATCAAAGGCGGTTTTTGGGCAAAAGGTATGCGATACCCTTTTATGATTTTTAACAAAAAATTTGGAGCACCCAGTCGTCTCCATCGATGGTGAAATAAAAGTAGTCGACCCGCTCTGAACATTTTCGAGTCAGAACTTACGTCTTTTGTTTCGAGAGTAGTCTGCGGGTGATCCGGTGCGTTTCCGGTTGCCTCTGTTAAATTCCTGGTGCCTGTTGACTTGACGACCCCCTCTCGGACGAAAGGAGCCTCTGGGGTTGCTAGTACCAGGTGTGCGATTGTCCAGATTATTAGGTCCATGTCCCTGCGAGAGACGAGAGTGGTAGCACCCTTGCGATGGTTGGTTGTAAGCATGGGAAACATGCGCTGAGGCACAACATCCATGCGTAGTTCCCTGCGAGGGTACATATCGCATCGTCTGCCCCTGCGAGGGGTAACGAACAGGTTTGCTCGGGCCCGCTTGCGGAGCGGAGCCGGTATTCGCCTGTTTATTTAGCGGTAGAAAAGTTTTTCGTACGCCGCCTGCTTTTTCAAGTACCGTTGTCAACGCATCGGTATTAAACATGTGCTGACATGAAGGTGGAATTTTACGCAATGCTGCTTTTATAAGAGGATCACGAACATAGTTAATAATGCCGTCTCTTCTCATTTGAATGACTTCTGCTCTGTGTCCACATGCTAGCTGCAAAAGGTCTGACGACACTTTAGGTAAATCCCCCTTTAAAAACAGTTCGTTAACCTTTTCGGATAAAACTTCGGCTTCTATGCTCTCAGAGGAGTGAGCCCACTGTAGGAGGCTTCTGAGTGAGGTTTGTAAGGCTTCTCGTTGTTTTAGAATGCAAAAAGTAAGCGCAGCGTACGCTTTGTCAGCGTAGGCTAAATGGCGTAATGAGTCATAGGCTTTGACTTCGTCATTTGTTTCAAGGTCAGTAAATCCGGGTGTATGGTTATACAATTTTTGCACCTCGGAATAACGAACTTCACACCATTCACTTGTATCAAAATGTTGTATGTCTTTTAGCGTATCCAAGAAAATTTTGGGGGTTTTAGGAATAGAGGGTTCCTTTAATTTTGTCTCGATATCAAAAACTAAGTCATTCGTCGCAATCGTCACCGGCTCCGAAGGAGCTTCAGGGGTACAGCAGGTATCGTTATATAAATCGCGACTTACACAGTCGTCAACCAAAATCTCTTCATTATGTGTATTACACGTAGCACTTAGTCCTACTTGCTTTCGAAGTTCGTCTACTTCGCGTGATAACTCGTTTAAACGGCGGCCGTCACGGCGGCGACTACGTTTGGCCCCCCTTTTTTTGTGTCGGTGGCGCTTTCTATTATTACGCGAAGAAGCACTTGATGAGGATGTTGTACTCGCGCTAGAACTCGAAGAGCTATCGCTACTGCTTGAGATTTTGTCGTTTTTATTACTTTCCATTATTAGGTACTATTCCACAAACCTAGGAGGGCGCAACGATCAAACAAAAATGAGGGTAGATCAAAATAAAGTCAATCGCTTAAAAATTTTAAAGAGAACAGCATAAAATATTATAGATGTACTAATGTACCGAACGGTAACACCGTTTTCACTGTATTATAAGGAAGTTAAAAGACTTACGTGAACACGTGGGTGTTAGTCACTGCAAGTTATAAACGGAGTGCTGAGCACTACTTTGTGCGGCGGGAAACAGGACGCCAATGAAGCAGATATGGCGCGAGGCTCGCAAGCAACCTCGGGCCAAGCCGGTGGTGGTGCAGGAGGGAGACGTGCGAGCGAGAGGGCGTTATAAGATAGAAAAGGAAGAAAAAAGGAAGGCGGAAAACGTAGGACCTATCTCAAACATTTTATGCTTCAAATAACGGTCAAGTGTTTAATACAATTATTAATTTTATTAAAAATCATATCTAGTTATGAATTCATCCACTTTTAATTATATGATATAACAGTATTGCTTTATTTAACAAATTGTCTTTAAATTTCAATGTCTCTAATCAAAAATGAAAAATGATTAGTTATATCTACATTCAAGCAAAAAATAGTAACTGAATATTTATTAAATAAATTTGAAGAAATATATGGATACATCCAAGTACCAGATATCTTGTGCTCCATGTTTAAGGATATTAATATTTTCATTGACTGTAGTTTTCGAAATTTATTTTATTTGGAATTATAATTGTATAGAATCTGCAAAAATGAATAAATTAATAAAATATTTTATTTAAAAAACATTAGTTATTTAGGAATCATTATAAATATTAAAATTAAAATATTTGTTCAATTAATGGACATTATACTTGAAATATAAAACATTGTATATTGTATATTTATTTCACAGAACAAAAAAAACGATTAATTTTAATTTAATGATAATAAAACATTTCAAACTTACATATCGATACTCATTTGAGATTTAATTTTGCTGTTCACTAATATAGTTAACTCGATGCATCGTAAAAAAAGAATCGTTAATGTAGCTAATATTTACAATTTTCTTCATAAAAAAAATTATTTATATACAACCTGATATCGAAAATTTTTCTCATACCTGAATGAAAATGAAAAGTACTGCTTCAAAAATTTCTATCAATTACATAATTGAGACAAGATTATACGAAACGACCTTTCCAAACATACCAATAATCTGTAGTTATTACTGCACTAAGTTTTTAAGTAAAACCTAAAATACTGTTTCAATATTCCTAGCCATTGCAATCTATTGGTGTCTGTTTATTCCAGCTAAAATTAATTCATGGTGTCAATATGATCTATTAACTTCTTTTAAATTATAATTAATAAGTCAATATTTCAACAAAATAATATTTATTACCAAAATTTATGCCGCGAAGCAGTTGCTCCGTTTCGATCACCATACACTCCCTTAAGAATTTGGCGTTCTGGTAATGATAGCTCCATTCCCATATTTTTATTCGATCTAATTCTTTCCATGTTATTGAATTATCTGATGTTTTTTCAGAATTAATGTTAGCAATAAACTGCAGAAGCCATTCATTTTGCAATAATGTAGACATTTTTAAGCAGAAAGTTCTGGAAATGGTAATAAACAGTTCATATTGACAGTATTTGATAAGCTTTATTCGAAATTAATAAAATGGAAGATTTGAACTAACTCTGATTCCTTTGTAGCCGGAGTATTATTTTGTAATTCACTGGAATTAGAATGTTCAATAACTTTAAACTCTCGTAATCAAAAATGGAGTAACCTTGAGGTGTATTTATTAATAATTATTGGAAGGATTCCATCATATTGTTGAAGAAGATTGTCTATTAATAGAGCATTCCCCACAAAAAATAACACATCAAATTGTGGTATCAACGTATCCATGTACTTCAATAAATCAGGTTGATTTTTGACGACCTGAGTTATTATCATCATCAATTAATCGATGTTGTTGTTGTTGTTGTTGTAGCAACAGTAGCAAATAGCAACAGTAACAACAGTGACAACAACAAACTAATGTACATGTAATGTTAATCATATGGCGTTATAATTCTCATTAAACATGGAGAATATTTTTTCCGAATCTACTTACAGAATTTTCATAAAAGTTTGGTATGTTCCTAAGATTAATCGATAGTAATGAAAAAAAAACAAATTATTTATATGAACAATTATTTCAGCATATCCATAATTTTTGGTTTGCTGCAATCTACTCCTCATAATATCTACGGTTTTTTTAATTCCTCACTTATAGTCTCAGGCGTCTGATTTTAATGCTAAATTTTCAAAATATCTTATATCAATAAATTTGACTGTAACTTTTTGCTCTTCACCTATTCCTGGTACATAAAATCCAATTATTATTAATAATAGGGGGGATTGTTTTCCTAAACTCTTTTTCATAATAATTAAGATATAAAAATCGAAAAAACTGTCATATATCTGTCAAAATTTAAGTATTACGAATTAAAAATCGTTTATAACTTTGACTATGTATATTTATTTTAGGATAAATTAAGGCGAGCAAATCATTAAAGAAAAAAGTATGCTTTATGAATATAAATACTTTATTTATTAATCTTTATAGTTTAAACTTCTAAAATTATAATATTGAGAAATTATATATAATTGTGAATTAATTTTTTTTTTCAATAAGTTAGTGATACGCAGTGTTGTTTTTTTGAAACACTTTTAATAAATTAATAATAGTAAGTCTTTTGTGAATATTAAACATACAAAATAAAATTATTTATGTGAATCATATAAACAAACAATGAGATTTATAAAAAACAGAAAACTTTCATTTTAATATTAAAAGTAAACTCGATTTGATAGTTTTTGAAATTTAAATCCTTACGATTGGGAGATTGGCAGTTATCTATCTCACACATGTTACTTTGCGCATGCGCAGTAAAAATAAATTAGCTTAGAATAAAAAAAAGTTTATCACTAAATTACAGGATAACGAAGGACGAACAAATGTTTTTTTTTAATCGAACAATGAATAAATAATTATAAACTATTAATAAAAAAAGTGAAAAAATCAATATTTGGTAGTCAATTTTTGAAAATTGAAAAAAAATAATAAAAACGAACAAAAAAAATTTTTGATCGAACATTAAAGAACAGTTGAAGAACAATTGAAATAGTCAAAAAAATTGATAAAAAATTGATTTCCCCCCGCCACCTTAAGAGAGCCCGAAATGTGCCACCTTCCACTCGTGTTTTGCGTCTTGACAGTTGACTGATTTCTTTTTTTCATATTGGCATAGACAATGATCGTAGCGACATCTGTGTTGGAGCATCAAAATTAGTTCGTCACTCCTGTTTTATCAACATACTGTCAAAGAGTCAATCTCGAATAGTTTTCGGGTTATGGTAGGGCGTTTCACTTCCACCTTCGTTTCACTTACCCCACCTTACCTTACCCAGTTCTTTGATGCTACAGCAGGACGGAAGCTGCCGGGAGTTGCTTGAATACTCGCTTCAGACAGCAATGTCTTCAACCAGTAAGCGATAGTGGTCCTAGAAGCTGCCTTAGGTGGGCCACACACAGTGAGAAACAAATTGTCCAGCCTGCAGACATCTCTTCTTGTTTTAGACAGTTGAATCAGAGATTTTAACCAGAAAACTGGATCTAGTGCTTGGCAGTCTTTGTTTTCATATAATTTCCAGCCAGACTGTCTGGTCTGCGTTATCAGTTTTTGAACCATGTTTAGGCCAAAATGTGATGTCTGATCCTGAAACATTTAAATTATTTGGGTGGATTGATAGTAGGGTGAGGTCATGGACACATCTCCCTGAGCACAACAAGAGCATGCATGCAGTACGCTTTGAGTATTCATATAAAATTTAGAGAGAAATTATTGGAAAGCCATGATGACAGGATGTCAATGTCCCATATGGGGGGCTTATCTCCTTTAGGAGTTTTATAAGCAATTGATTTAATTATGTGCTGCACTAAAGGATGAGAACTTAACCTCTCGGATCTATTAGGGTTACTTAATGTTGATATTACAGACTTGTGCAATAGAATAGTATTTTTAGAAAAGTTATGGACTTGAAATAGATCAGATAAGTACCTGGCTAGATTAGAACCATCTGGAGATGAAACGGGTACCATATTTTGCCGAGCCCAGGTAGACCAGCGGGACCAAACGCTTTGATAGGCTTGCAGTGAGGATTTTCGCCAACTACTCATTAATAAGTTTATTTGATCTTGGGACCAGCCTTTTAGTGCCTCTCCCCACCCCCACATTTCCAAGCTTCCAATGTCATCTCCTCTATTTTGAGTGGAGGATGACCTGTCGTCGTGTCTATTAGCACTTTTTTCAGATTCCACAGCGTGAATGGTGGGGCTACGGCCCGGCTGCCTAAGTCCGGGCGCCAAAAGGCCTTTCCCATTTTGGAGGTATCACAATGTATGTCCCTCGCGCTTTGTTGAGATGTGCTAATACTTTCGGGAGAAGAAACGGTGGCGGAAATACCCAGGCGAGGTTGTAATTCCATTCTCGGCTCAGGGCGTCATGGAATTCCGCTTGAGTGTCCATCAAGTCCAGGGTGACGTAGCGTGGGACTACATGAGAATTCAGGGAGGCGAAAAGGTCTATCTCCGGTAGGCCCCACTTCACAAAAATCTTAGCTGTCGCTGGTGGCAGTAGGTGCCATTCTGGAACAACTTGCTGGCGCGATAGGTGATCTGCTTCTACGTTGTAACGACCGGGAATATGGTGCAGAGACAGCGTAATGTTGTACAAATCCAACATGGAGTAAATTAGGTTTGTCAGGTACAATAGGGGCAGGGACTTCGTGCCACCCTCGTTGCGCAGGTATGCTAGTGTTGTACGATTGTCGGATTGAATCGATACAGTCGAATTTTGGAACTTTGGCGCCAAATTTTGAATTACTTTCAGAATTGCCAACATTTCTTTTTGATTTGAATGCACAGATTTCTCGGTCACTGACCAAGGGCCTGCTATCGTTGTGTTGTTGACCTGGGCTCCCCAACCTGAGCCGGAGGCGTCCGTCGTCACAAAGTGGGATGCCGGGCTTGAAATTATTTTTGATTGACAATGCAGATTTTGTATCCACCATTGTAATTCCAGCATAGCTTGTGTGGGAACCGGGAATAATTTTTAGGGGCGTGTGTCCCTTAGAGCTTGGCAAAAACTTAGCAGAGCTCTTAAGTTTAAGCGGCCCCTTGGGATGCAAAAACTTGCGAAATTGAGTAAGCCCACTAGGGACTGCATTATTTTTTTAAGCTCGCTTTCTGGGATTGCAAAACTAGGCAGATTTTTCGTCCCAATTATATGATCTTGTCTTCCGGTAGCCATTTTAAGTTGTGAGAGGGGTCCCACATGATGCCTAAGAACTGAAGGGACTTCTGCGGGTCTAAAATTGACTTTGAAAAGTTTACTGTCCAACCTAGGTAAGTTAGTAGGTCGGTTGTCATTTTGACATGCTTGCGAAGCAGTTCCCTGTTTTGATTTACTATAAAAAAAAACGTCTAGATACACTACTAGACGCAAGCCCTGCTCTCTCAGAATCTGAGCGACGAAATTCGTTAGTGCTGCAAAGGTTTTCGGGGCCGTGGCAAGCCCGAACGGCAGGCACTTCATCTGAAGCAGGTTGCCTTGAAAAATCAGACGAAGGAAACATCTGTGAGCCGGGGGCGACAGACACGTGAAAATACGCGTTTGACAAATCTATTTTCGCCATCCAATCCTGAGATTGGAGGAAGACTGGGATGCGTTGCATGTTGATAAGACGGAACTTGCTCACATGAACGAAATTGTTTAAATGGCGCAAATTGAAAACTGGACGGTTTGAGCCGTCTTGTTTCGCGACCAAGAACATTTGTGATATGAAGCTTGCTGTTGGAGGTGCCATTTCGAGAACGATCATTTGGAACATTTGATTTAGGGTCGATAACATATCTTCTGAAAAGTTTGTTTGGAGCGGGTGGCTCATTAACTGTGGTATGTGCAACGGTGGTTTCCGTTTGGATGGAATTCGATAACCTTGAATGATGTTCAAGATCGAGGCACTCGCTCCTAACTTTACCCACCTGTCTGGGAAATACGCAAGTTGACCTGCTCTGAACTGAAAGTCAGAATCGCTTTTTGGTACGTTCGTCTTTGCGCCCGGTGTCCGAGAATCGTCTTGTGTTGGATCGGGCCGAATGAGTAGGGCGGACGGCCCTTGCTCGAAAGTTGCTAGCTTGGCCAGGGTTGCGTGGCATCGGGAACGGATTCATTAACATACCGGAATAATTAGGAACCCTCAATTGTGGAGATGGCATAAAAGAGTTATGCGCTATAAGCATGCCCTGCGAGGGCAATGATGTAAAATTTGCACCATGCGCTGGTAGGAATGGGACTTGAGTAAGACCTTGCGCAGGTCCTGGACTCATCTTGGAGTTATCGAAAGATACGGACTTTTTTGGACGCTTATCTTTAGATGGCCAAAAGATTTTGCTGCAACCGCCGTTTTGCTCAATGGCCGCTGCCAGTTCATCACTTTTGAACAAATTATTAGTGGAGGGAGGGATCTTCCTTTTTTATAAATTTATTCTTTACTGATTTTAACACAGCATCTCTCCTTTGTTGGATTAGATCGGCCCGATGGCCGCATGCTAATTGGAGCAAGTCATTAGATATTTTTTGATACTCACTCTGTGCAAAAAGTTCGCATATTTTAGTCTCAACAGTATTAGTGTCTGTCAATTCGACGGAGTTTAGCCATGATATGAAATTTTTAATAACTTGCTCCAATGCTCCATTTTGTTTCAGGACGGCTAAAGAAATAGCTGCAAAACCACGCTCTGTGTAAGAGAGGTTCAAAGAGGATTCATGAGGTTTGAATTCCTCGTTGCATTCCAGTTCTACGAACCCGGTAGTAGCACAATAATTTTTCTGCACATCTGCGTACCTAACCTCAGACCAGTCATCGCACTCAAAACGCTGAATTTGTCGCAGTTTGTCAAGATGTTCTGGTTTAGCTTTGGCCACCGCAGGTTCCTTGACAATTGTGTTAACCGGTAAGGAAAATGAAGATAGAATCGAATCGGTGTGGTTCTGGGTAACCTCACTATTCACTATATTAGAAGGTATATACTACTTCGGGTTGCCGAGACGAGGGCATGTTATTGGCTACTTCATCTATTTCATCGAACAACTCTCCACTGACATTCAAGTTTAACCTTTTGAATGCCGGGCCAGGCTGCGCAACGCAAAGCGTCGTCTGCCGCCTACTACTGAGCACGCGCTCTTAAGTCATTTGTTTTTATCAAATAATTCGAATAAAAACTAACGTCACACCCTTATTTTGGCTGTTTTTGATAGATAGATGAATACACTTTATTATAATGTATGTTGCAGACATATAGTCTACGTAGTTTAGCAATAAAATTGATTTTTTTTTCAAAATGAACCCAAAAATGAACCTCATTACAAATGATTGAATAAAAAAACCGTAGATAGTGGATTGATACTTTTATTTTGTTTTTTTTTATACATAGAGGAACGCATACAAAAGTAAAAAATATAAGAATTTAGGCAGAAAACCCAAGAAATTAGCAATTGAAAATTACAAGAAAAAAGTGCCGTTCTGAGCGCAGATCTACGTTCCGGCGCAATCATTGTAGCGTAGATCTACGTCCCGGCGCAGATGTTATAGGGTGTTCTCTGATCACAAAATAAAATATTATAATATAAATATTAAAATACTTATATTATAATATTTTATTTTGTGATCAGAGAAATTGCATATAGAACAACGAGGTGATGCACTATAGCGGTTGGTTGCTATGATACTCCCTCCAACATCGTCAAACACACAAAAAAACGGAACATTTTGTGCAAACGATGTTGCTTTCTTTTCTTTGTTTCATGGCAAGGCATCGTACACAGCGCCCACGTTTATACCGTATCTTACCATTGTTAGCACGGTCATCATTAATTTTATGATCTGGGTAATGTTCAATTCCATCCAGCCTGCTAACGCCGGGATTGATAGCAGCAGGCCTTATTCTTTGCACCGTTAGGTGCTGTTGGGACAATGATTCCGCCAGTAAATAGCGGTACTGCCTATGGGTTACCTGATCTTGATTTCGGCGTTGTAGTTGGCAGTTAGCGTGGTAAATTATAAAAGTGTTAAGAATACTGCAATTCAGCAGACGTCGGAAAACTTTAACATACCACTTCAGTCCGCGTTTGCGTTCCAATAAATACATGGATAGCTTTTGATCCTTCATATCAACGCCACCCATGTATTTATTGTAACTATGGACTACAAGTGGTTTATTGCATCGTAATCCCGCTCGCTGACCTGGAGCAGTGTCCGCGTTGTGATGAGTGGATATCATTGTAACAAGCTTAACATCTTTCCATGTTAAAACATTTACATTCCCGCAATGCCTGGCAACAATCGTACCCCTTTCTAGCTTTGTAGTACCTTTGTCTTTAATATTTTTAATATCTTCTGGATTATCTTTTCTTCGCCTATTCAAAGTGCCTAACGAATCAGTTTTGTTTTCTTTTAAAAATCTTGTCAGTGTCACGCTGTTATAGAAGTTATCCATAACGAGACAATGTCCTTTATTTAGGTAATCTTCCACGAGTTTTAGAACTATCTTTGCTGTAGATAACCGGAAGCCATGAATTGGTGCTTGAGAATTTGAGCCTTTGCCAGTATATATATAGAAAGTTAACAAATATCCAGTTTCAGCCTCACACAATTCATATGATTTAATTCCAAATCTCGCAGCTTTTGTCCTAATGCATTGGACCCAGCTTAATCTGCCCTTCCATAAAAGGAGGGATTCGTCCAAGCTTATGTGGCGCCGTGCAGTATATACATCTGTTGGAACTTTTCGCAACAATGGTCAACAATCGGATCTATTTTTGCCACTTTTCGTTTACTGCCATGAAGGTTCACATTAAGACTGTTATTATCTACAAAATGTAGAAATTTCAAAATTAATAAAAATCTATTTTTACTCATTATTTGACGGAAACCTGGCATTCCCAGTACCCCTGTCGTCCAATATTCGTCTAAACGACTTCGATAACATAGTCCCATATACATCATAATAGAAAAAAATTTATACATTTCTTCTACTGACACCTCAGTCCAGTCATGTAGTCTTGATGAACGACTAATTCCTGTATCTGTTTCAGTGAGACGTACGATTAGTCGCCATGCATACTCATTAGTTTCGCGACAAATGTTTTCCATGACACTACGATCCCAAATAGTGGTAAATAATTCGAATGGTACAGTGGAATTTATTTTAGGGCCGGGTTGATTCATATATGTTTCTTCAAAACCAGTAAAGGTTTAAAAATTTTCTGTCCATACAAAATCACGGGAATGTCCAGCAGGTATGCGGACTACCGCCTGTGCAGGGGTTACCAGGTTCGCCTGTGCAAGGGTTTCCATAATATCCTCTTCAACTTCATCTTCCCGTTCAGCTTCATTTTCCTCTTCAGATTCATCTTCTTCTCCTTGCTCTAAAATTTCTTGGATAAAAGATTCTAAAATGCTGCCAGGTGTGACAAAGAAAGAAGATCCAAAGTACGTAAGAGACAAAAGGACAGATATATTGTATGCCGCCACAGATCACGTAAAGTAAACGTTATTCTCACATTAGTAGGCACAGTTTTTTAATGATTGACTTTTCTTTTTGTAGTGCATTCTAAATGTTGTCATTATTGATTCCTTTTTCTTTTTTAATTCATTAAAAGGAATACTAATGTTACCCGCTATGCGGCTCCACGCATCATTAACCTGAAATATAAATAGTTTATTATGAATAATAGGAATTGTTTAAATAACCTACAAAACATATATAAAACATTTTTGGAAACACCACAACAAGCAGATTACTATACACATTATGTCAAACAAATAGTATAGTAGGTACTCGTAGGTATCTGTCAATGAAAATGTTTTAATAAAAAATGTGTTAATAACTTACCTTGTTTTTGTTTTTTATGTTGTTCATGCCGTGGATTCCATATTATTCCTTCATTTCGGTACAATTCTATAAATTGTAAAACCTCATTGCTTGTCCATGCCGGCGCCGCCATTGCTATCAGAACTTGAGAACGTAAATTTTCAAGCGCAACAGTACTATCTCAACTGACGAGTAACAACGAACTGAACGAGACGCCAATGTGTGAACGCTGTTTGCGGAGCGCGCCAAGATCCTTTGATGTGGGCACAAAAAACCGACACTATTCGGTTGGCCTGCCAATGTTGGCGCTAACTAGAACAATTAAGCCAACATACCACCAAGTAGCTCTTTACACGTCGTTGGCCCAATAAGTTGGCCCAACACCTTGGCCCCATGTGTACAGCGGGCTTTACTAATGAGCCCTACGTGTGTGTGAGTAACACGAAACGGCAACGTCGCTTTCACGATATACCCATGGTGGTTCATTGTAGCTGCATGGTTTATTGTTGGACACCCCTTCCTAAATCAATCGCAAGTTTTCTGTACCACTTGACTGTTTTTAAACATGGACTAAAGTATGGTGTCATTTGATCCAATAAATAAACTGCACCTTTACCTTTGTTATAATAAATAATTACTTCCTACTTGTATAAAACCTTTACACGCTTTTTGACTCTACGTAATTTCACTGATTCCTTTGTAGATAAAACCAAAACATCCCTCGTGTCTTTCTATTTTATTATGGTGATTCATTCTTCATTTTCCTTCGCAGTTTATTTTCCTTTCTTAAGTTTTTTCAACACAACATCTTTTGGAATATTTTTTAGATTCTTTCCGAGAGTTCCCACTAAATGAGTTTCATTATCCAACATTTTTTGGCTCTATCGACACTTGTATACCAATTACCCGTAAACAATGAATGATCTTTATTTTAAAAATCGTCACAAAGTAGGCGAAGTCTTGACAGTGTTATCTCCTTTTTTTCTTCATAGACTTCGACTTTATACGTATATCCAGGCATCGTGCATAGTTTAAACTTTTTTATGCCGCATTTGTGGCGTTTTTGCTTATTATGCTGTCGAAAAATAATTCTTCCTTGAAACGGGATAAGACTTTCGTCAATGCAATTATTATTTCATACTTTTGAGTGAATTTCATTTTGATGTCGGTTTTTAGTTTTTTAAACTTTTATTTTTTATTTTCTTTTATTTTTAGTGATATATCTATCTAACAACGTTAAACCCAATCACTCACTCGGCAATAGGAACCATCATATCATAATGCATGTGTTTCATTAACAGATAAGAATTCTCAACTCATCATCATCTCAACAACATGAAAGTTAAAGAGTTAATACTTCCATCATCAGCTCATCAGAATAACCTGAAAGAATACAACTATCGGTCTATACGTACCTACGTATCTACGTTAAATATTTGAAAAATTATCCTCCAACTCCTAACCGTTAAGGAGTTGTACCTTCCTTCATCAGGTCATCAACATGACATGACAACTACCACACGCAAATAATTAAATTATTTTTGAAAATACATGAAACACTTAAAATGTGCCTATAAAATTTGAAGGTTGCCCTCGATATCCCTGGGATCCCATCATCAGATCCTGACATGGTGACAATGGGACCACCTCGAGAGTATACACTTTCGAATAAAAAAAGAATTTTGAAAATCAATCCACAATCGGCGGAGTAATCGCGTAACAAACATACAAAAAAAATACAATCGAATTGAGAACCTCCTCCCTTTCTAAGTCGGTTGAAAATAGGTGCACGTTGATAGTTGTTTCTGATAGTCATACAATAATAATAACATAATGTCATTTGTTAAAAATCAAGAAAAACACAATCATTAGTTAATAACGTCAGAATTCAATCCTTGATATAAAACAGATAATGTCATTAGAATATGAAAACAATATGACACGAAAAGTTATACATAAAAATCATTGAATGTCATTAATGCCTTTGACACGAATAGGCCAGTTCACACGGATAGCAGCCGGTCACGCGTATAACGCAAGAGTCAGCCATCGCTCCCCTAACCATATTAGAGGTAGCACAGAACATAATAATATATTTTAAGCAACTGAAAACCGTTGTGAATTCTCGACTATTGCAAAAGTCTAAGATAAATATTTCAATTTGAAATGCCTTAGCTATGATTCAAGAAATCACTATAGAACTTGGTACCTACCCATTTAGAACTGTGTAATTTTTATGAATCGAACTTGGCACCCTTTCACATTTATGTTTTGTTGGGATAAATTATTCAAGTTTCGAATATGTATGGTAAGTTATTTATTAAGCGTTTTTGTGTGTTGTAAAACGCTGCTATCATCAATATTGTTATATTTTACTGCCTAATCCTTACCCAAATGCGTCACAAAATGTGTTGGACAGGGAGGAACAGGGAGGGTTGCGGCTTGTCCGTAGTGGTTAATGACTTCACTCCTGGTATTATTTTGATAATCTTTTATAGCGCCATTTGCATCTCCGATATAGTTGTTGGTGACTGTACTATTGACGTTATTCTGATGAGACTCGACATCTCATCTTCAGATGGTGTGTAGTGTGTTCGGTAATTATTGTTCAGCATATCTATAAGACGGCGAACCATATGAAATCTATCAGCTTTATTAGCCTCAACGTTAACTGAAAATAGAGCATCTGTACCAAAAGCTCGAAGCGATTTCGTGGCATGGTTCGTGGATATGGGTGACCTATTGCTTCATCTGTTGACCAATAATCTGCCATGCGCAGTAGCCTCATTATTCCCATAAATATTAGTAAGCCAAAAAATGTCTTCATATCTTCATAGATATGAAGAAATTTTTTAACTAACCTTATGGTTAGTTGGATACCATTTTCTAAATCGAGCACATTTTGAAGCTTCGTTAGATAAGCAATTTGATTAATGGCGTATTAGTTAGTACATTCAACAATTTCTTGAAATATTTCGTCGGATACAATGAGCTCATAGAAACTAGCCGGAGATTTGTTATTCATTGTGTTACGGTAAAATAGCGGAAGACTAGGAAATTCAGTATACAGAATATTTTTTCGCTGTTTACCTACCGGCGACGTCCACTTAGCCGTCGGCGTATAACCTGAAACAATGTGCAAATTGCTTTTTTTAATAAAATTTACTATCGAACCTACCTACTGAAGAAACTTACACTCTACTAAACTAGCTCTAAACCGTAGTTTTGGGAGGATTTCGATGCATAAACAAGAATACCTTCTAAATATTTTGTAATTTTGCCAAATGATACTCGGGCGATGCCTAGGGTGAAAAGCTAGTCACTACATAGAAATACAGGTATTTCGAATTCCACTAACATTATAAACGCGAAAGTTTGTATGGATGGATGGATGTGTGAATGTTTGTACTTCTTTCACGCAAAAACTACTGATCGAATATATAGTCATACTTCAGAATAACACAAAACTTTTGGAGTGTACAATCAATATTCACACACGTTTGCAACACGAGGCTTCACGATGATTCGGATGAAAACCGGTTATTTTATAGACTGCGATGAGTTCGGCACGGGGTTGGCTTCCCAAGTTGACAGTTCAGCTACTCGATCAAAAGTGCTCGTAAAATAATTGGCGCCTCTGTCGTAGCCTCTGTAGGTTGGTTGCATTGTCATTTAATGGTTCGATAATCACAACGATTCTGATTGGCAAACAAACAAGTACCAACACTACCGACTAAAACTGGGTTCCGGTCTCGCACCGACCACGCTTTGGCCAAAGATGACTATTATTACTACCCTAGCTAACCGCTTGACGTTTCAAGATAAAACGTCCTTGCGCTCCGACATATACAAGTAGAAAATAATCTTAACGTAGCTAAAGATTAAATTTACAAATCTTGCTCAAACTGTGAGCCTCTCTGCCTGATACAAACTCTAAGTCTCTTTCTTAGCTCCGTTTTTGTAACTCTTGTTGTTAACGTTGCTTTTATTTCATCAGCAGCATTCACTAATCGTTCCCGAAGTTCTTATTCGGAGTTTACGGGTGTTGTGTAGACTAACTCCTTCATGTGACCCCATAAATAATAGTCGCAAGGTGTTAAATCCGGGCACCTTGCTGGCCACGGAATCGGCCCACCTCGGCCAATCCACCTCTCTGGGTAGTAATTGTCCAGCCACTCGCGCACTTGACGAAAATAGTGGGCTGGGCAGCCATCGTGATGGTAAAGGATTTCCATTCTGGTTGCTATTGGAACGTCAGCAAGCAGCACCGCCACTTCTTCCCTCAAGAATTCTAAATAGGTTCATCATCATCATATCAGCCGAAGGAAGTCCACTGCTGGACATAGGCCTCCCCCAAGGATCTCCACGACGACCGGTTCTGCACTGCCCGCATCCAGCGGCTTCCTGCGACCTTCACCAGGCTCTACACTCGAAGTTGTTACCGAATATGTATACCTGAGACAAACAGTCCAGTTAGGTAGGTCCAATTTCGAGAAAGAGATCAATCGTCGAATCCTACTCGGCTGGGCAGCGTTCGGGAAGCTTCGCAATATCTTTACGTCCCAGATACCGCAGTGTCTTAAGACCAAGGTCTTCGACCAATGTGTGTTGCCAGTGATGACGTACGGAACTGAGACATGGTCGCTTACTATGGGCCTCATAAGAAGGCTCAAGGTAACCCAAAGGGCAATGGAGCGTGCTATGCTCGGAGTTTCTCTGCGTGATCGAATCAGAAACGAGGACATCCGTAAGAGAACCAAAGTAACCGACATAGCTCTCAGAATTGCTAAACTTAAGTGGCAGTGGACGGGGCACATTGCTCGTAGAACAGATGGCCGTTGGGGCAGTAAAGTTGACGAGTGGCGACCACGCACCGGAAAGCGTAGTATAGGCAGGCCTCCCACTCGGTGGACCGATGACCTAAATAGGTTATTCCATTTAAATTTTGTGGCAAAAAGAAAGGTCCTATTAAGTACCTGTTCATATTTAGCTGTCAATTAGGCCCATCCAAACATTCACAGAAAATCTTCTCTGATGCCCCTTCTTTGTCTTCTTCCTTGGGTTCTGACCCATTGGGGCCCAGTAGTGAGTATTATGATAATTCGTGATTCCATCACGGTCAAATTTTGATTCGTCGGTCCACAGTATTTTGGACAAGAAGTTTGGATCTTCCATGTCTGCATTGATAAGGAACTTGCAGAAGTCCATTCTGCTTACCGGGTTTCATTCCTCTAGGGTGTGAACTGGTGTATAATGATACGTATGCATGTGAGCCGTATGTATCGTAAACCACACCTTTCACTGACTGATTCCAAGACGTGTGGCCACAATCCTTGTCGATGTAGTAGGATCCTGTTGAAAACACTGCAAGATTTCTTCTTCGTCTTCAACTGGGTAAATAGGTCTACCAGCATCTTCTTGCCGGCGTTGTGTGCTTCCTGTTTCCCGTAGACGCCGATATGTGTCGGCAAACACACTTACGTGCGGTACTCTGCGATTTGGGAATCGGCGCCGGTATTCTGCTTACAGGAACAGAATATCCGCATATTCTCTAGGTTCGAATGCAGCCATTGAGAAAGCAGACTAACACAGATCAACTTTAGTTAGGAGTAAACACGTTCGTATAAGTAGAGGATTGAAAACTAACTGAACTGATATAATCAAAAACAATCACGTTTTACCTATCCTAACAACTAACTAAGAGTCGTAATTTCCTAGAATAACAATAGCGAAGGGTTAGCTAATTAGCTACCTGCGCTATTGTTATTCTCAGGCAATCGATTCCCGGTAGTGCTTAATTCGGTCTGCCCTTAATCGTGTTATTTTTGTCACATGCTTTTAAATTTCTTAAATGTTTGTTACCTATTCAATAGCTGATGATACAGGGAAGTAATGAAAGTCTTTTCTACGCGAAGTTTCATACATTTTTTTACAGAAATGGGTTATAAGTTAGTCAAAAATTTTGTTTTTTTACGCAATGACATTAAGTTGAGGCTTCCTTTGTTAAGGTTAAGGTCAATTTGCATGATGAAATAACTTAAAATAATCTGCTCTATCACTAGCTTTCGAATAAAGTGAATAACTAAGATTAAAAGATAAAATATATTTTTTTTATTCATTTTTTTTCTATGATGTCGGAAAATTTCAAAAAAAATTAACGAGTTGAATAAAAGTCGATTAACCACTCAGTAGGTAATAGCCTGTATTACTGTATGAAATAAATAAAATGCAAATTTTTATATAACATATTTATTTAATTTGCAATTTATTTAATTCCTCCGCTACTTCACGATTTAAATGTAAATCGACAACCCTGAACTACGAACACCAACTTCCCCCTCTATTAAACCGGTACACCCCGTTCGTAACACCAACTGTCCCCATTCGTGACCCAACTGTCCCCGTTGTCGAGCCAACTCACCCCTCAGTACAACCCTGCTCTCCCCATAAAATCCTCAAATGCGGTTGGATCGTTTTCTATGTTAAAACCATTATAAATAAAGAAAATATAACTTGAGGTTTTCTGTTTCCAATAAGCCATGTAAGTATATAAACCGGATATCGTTGAAGGTGGATGAACACTTACTTTGGTAAACATCACTTAAAAACAAAGTTAAATTCAACTAAAAATCCGCCGGTTCCGAGCATCAACCTTGACAGTGAATTTGTATTCCAAAATTGTATGATTTGGCAGCTTAGTGTTGCGAAAAGAAGAAAAAATATGTTTAAAAATATAATCAAGTTACTTTGAGAGCAACCTAAGCCCAAAAATTAAAGTAGCTTTTAAAAAATGTAATTCTGGATTCGCAATCCAACTCCCCCCGCGAAACCTACTCAGGTACTCACCCCAAATTACGGTACCATGAAAACTGAAAAAATGTATTACGCATTTTACCAGATAGATAAGATAAGATAAGATTTATTTTGCAATTATACAGGTACACATTAAACAGGTGATGATATTTAAATACGTCTCTTCTGTATAGCTAATATTAAAACAAGCATGCAAAAATTAAATTAAAAAAAACATAAATTTATGATTGTCATGGTCACATTATTTGTTGGTCGAATAATTCATTGACATTGTAGAATTTTTTTTCAATTAGCCAGTTATAATTTTTTTTTTAAATAGTGTTATTTGTAGGTTCTTAAATAAGTCTGGTGTTGCATTGTAAATTTTTGTGCACATGGATACACTGTTTTACAATATAATGTAGTTCTGGGACGATGGTCTGATACTAGTCGGTCAACATTTCGTGTAGCTCTTGGAAATACATCCTTGGCTCTCTTGAACAAGTAAATATGTTTTTTTACGAAAAAACACACTTCAAAAATATATAAGCTAGGAAGAGTTAACAGATTTAGTCTTGAGAAATATGGTTTACAACTGTCTAACTAAAGGATGGGCACCACACAGTGCACGTATACATTTTTTTTGTGCTGTTAAAGCTTTACATATAAGAGAGCTATTTCCCCAAAGCAAAAGTCCATATCTCAAGACAGATAATACACAGCCATGGTAAGCTAACAAAGCTGTCTTCTGAGATGTGACCTTTCGTAATCTAGAAAGAACATATACAAATCTGTTTAATTTATTGCACACTTTTTCTACTTGGTTATTCCATGTTAAGTACTTATCGAAAACTATTCCTAAAAATGATATATGGTCAACATTAGTTATTGTTTGATTTATATATTTTATGTCAAAGTTAAATTGTGTACTTCCTCTTGTATTAAACTGAATGTAATTTGTTTTATTTAAAATAACATGTAGATTATTATCGTTCATCCAATTAACAACAGATTTTACAGTATTATTAATTTCTAATTCATACAAATTTATGTCATTTTTATTACATTTTAAAATAATAGTAATATCATCCGCAAATAAGACACATTTATGCTTCGTCACGTAAGGAAGGTCATTTATATAAAACAGGAAAAATAATGGGCCCAAAACACTACCCTGTGGGACTCCCACTCTGTTGTATTTCATGTTTGACGTAATGGGCTTGCTAACATTTTTGTCATCTAAGGTATTTATTACCACACACTGTTTTCTATTCGCTAGATACGATGAGATCCATTCCAAGGATGAGCCGTGAATCCCGTATTTTTCCAACTTTTTTAGTAATAATTTATGGGACACGTAGTACACTGTTCAGATTTTCAATGGTATATCCATGGTTTGTATTATTAATTTTATTTGTAATGTCAATGAAATAATTGTTAAATGTCTCAGCTATATCCAAAGGATTGTCAATTAAATTGTCATCTTTTCTAATGTTCTTTATACTTAAATCTAAAATGTTATTGTTTATATTGTCATTAATTATTTGCCATGATGTTTTATTTATATTATTGCTATACACTAAATATTTAGTATTTAGTTAATTTTGATTTTACTCTATCCGCAAAGTACATGGATTTTTCAGATACGCTTTTGACCCTAAACGCTTTTGACAATTTTTTTTCATATACCTTATGTATGTCCTAATCTACGATGCCATAGGTCTGCATTTTCTTCAACCGTGTAGCAGCTTTCATTTTCATATATTTTCAAATTTAACACATATGGTTTACATTTGTTGTCCAAAACTCTGTGTTTTCCAAAGCCATGTATTTTGTAGTTTACTGTTTTAAATATTACTGCTAAGCCATATTTTTCTTCTTTTTCTTTGTGTTATTTGTACCTTTTTTGTTATTTTTATGTTTTCTGTGTGTATTTTTGTCGAATAAATGTTATCTTATCTTAAGCCTTTGTACAAGAAAATTATTGCATAATCCTGAAACTATTAATGCTTGAATTTTTATTTTTATTTTTCATAATATACAGTTATTTGTCACTTTTGCTTGCATATGACATATTGTCCATTCACTACTCTTATCTTCATTTCAGGAATGTTTACGACATTTTTCATGAATTAAATTTTCAGTCGCTCCGAAATCTATTATAAATTGTTTTTCGTTCTATTTTGATGTATAATTTATTTCTTCCGCTATAAATGCTGTAAAATTTACATTTTATTTTCTTTTTTCCGTTTCTGCATTCTTTGCCACTCTTTGTATTCCAAAGTTTCCTCTCTTGTCTCCAATTGTACCTCTTTGGCTTGACATTTTTTTTTCTGTTTTCCGTTTCTGCATTCTTTGCCACTCTTTGTATTCCAAAGTTTACTCTCTTGTTCCCAATTGTACCTCTTTGACTTGACCTTCTTTTGTTCTCTGGACACTGGTAATCTTTCTGACCTTGATTTCTGCATAAATAACATAATAAGAACCCATTTCCTTCTTCACTCATTTCAGCTTGACGTAATTTTAGCTCGGCATCTAGTAGTTTTGACTTTATAAATTCAATAGTTAGATCTTTCTCTATCATATTCTTTAGGTAAGGTGAGCAGCAGAAGAAACATTTTGTCTGCCTCTTAAAATCCGGGTACGGAAACTTCTAATTTTGCCATAATTTGGTCGAATAGGAAAAAAATATTTTGCATGGTTTCTACCGTTTTCTTCAGTTACAAAATGTTTTTTTTTAGGAATAAGCGGTTGAACACTGATTTTCTGAAAGATATTCTCTAAACATTTTAGCATATCCAATGCTGTTGACGATTTTTTTATTATTTCAAGATATACTCTATATTCTGTACTATTTTCTATTTTTTATTTATTGTACAATAAAGCATATTGTATTGATTGATTGATTGATTTATCCGGCAAATGCTGTAAAATAATTGACTGCTATTGCGTCGTTTTTCGTATCATATTCTTTTGCATCCACATTTATTCCTTTTTCCTCCAACATTATCTTTTATTAGTACTATTTATTAGTCTGTACTTTTAATAAGAAAAATTTTTCTTGTCCGTTAGTTGTGGAAAATTGTTTGTAGATGCCGATGAAGGCATTTTCGCTACTTTTCACTTTCTCTATTTTCTTGTCCTTGCACACAAACTTCCTCTCTTCTCGCTTTTTCCTTTTATTTGCCCATAACCTGTTAAATTATAAGTGAGTGTGTGCAGTGGGAATCCTTTTAATTAGATTTCACTACTTTAATAATGAATACGACGCAGCGAACAATAATAGCCATCTTGAACAAAACCAAAGAAAGACAAAAACAGATGAAATATAATGCGGAGTTATGAAATAGAGTTAAATCTAAATTAACATGAGATACGGCAACCAATATTTCACAACGAGAATGGTTTTACTGCAACCAATACCAGAAAACGAAATGAACAGTGCAGATAATGATTTTAATATTTGGGACTTGTTTTCGTCTTACTTTCAATCTCCTGAACGTCTTGTTTCATGGCAGTATCAAAATATTTAATAACAAGGAAATACTTTAGTAAAGTATAGGTACCTATCACCTAAATGTACAGGATGTAGAAAAAACTACGCGCATTATTTTAAAGAGTGGTGCAGTATCGATCCATAAATTAAGGTAAAATACGTTTACTACCTATTTTAAGCAATAACACTTAATGATTTAATTGTTTAAGCTGTATTAATTTAAAGGAACTATTTGTTCAAGATTGTAAATCCCTCATCATAAATGCAGCGAACCGCATGGCCTTTTTTTAAATTTAATATATTCTCTAAGGAATGAAAATGATTAAAAAAAATGTATTTCCTTAATTCTAAGATCGACACTAAACCACTCTAAAAAATATTGCTCGTAGTTTTTTTGCACCGTGTATTTATAGTTTTATATAAAAATATATATCTTACAAAACCACAATAAAAATTAACATATACTTTTATTTTACCAATACTTATATTTATTTTTACTTTATTGCGCTATAAAACAAGTCACAAATCTTATATAAAGGATAAAAGAACACAATTGGCGTCCTTATTGCTAAAGAGCAATCTCTTCTAGGTAACCTTCAGGTGAAAGGAATTCATATGTACAAAGCGCGGCATTTTATTATTATAACAGCTCATATACGTCCCCACCGAGGGGCTCGAGCCTACCCTGAATCAGGGTGATTAGGCCTTAGTCGACCACGCGGGCCCAGTGCGGGTTGGTCGACTTCACACACAACCTTCGAATTTTCTTCGCAGGCGTGTGCAGGTTTCCTCACGATGTTTTCCTTCACCGTTAAAGCAATCGGTAAGTATGTACGTAAGTTTTTTGAAAAACTCATTGGTACATTGGCCGTCCAGATTTGAACCCGGTACCTCTGGTTAGATGGACCGAGTCGTTACCGGTTGAGCCACCGACGCTTTTTTGACGCGACAAAGCGCGGCATACAACGCAAAAAATAAATGAATTGAAACACATATAAACATATATAAATACTTATATAAATATAAACTAAACACATAAATAGGTGATATTTATATATACTATACATATAAATAGAGCATAAATACACAGATTGCCCAAATACATACCTAAGAATTTCACACTTAATGTTCGAGGAACAAGTTCTTAACTTAATGTTGAAATACTTCTCTACATGTAAGCGGACAGACACGGACACAGAGACAGACAGATATATTTCGAAATTAAAATTTTCCGTATCATATTAAGAAAAAATATCTAGAAACTGTTAATAATTTTTTAAAGAAAAAATGGGAATTTAAAATTATTTTGCCAACTATAAGAATTTAGTTTTTTTTTAGCCTCCAGGTATGTACGTGGACGAGGGAATATAATTTTACAAGAAAAACTAACCTAACAGAAAGAAACAAAAAAAATAATAAAATAATTTACAGTTTTTCTGATCTAAAAAATATTGAAAGAATTGTGCTTCAGGTTCGTGTGGTGTCAGCATTGACAGCGTAACAAAGGTGGTGGTAAATATAAGGTTTTATACTGCCCTTGAATAACCGTAGCAGGGAACACCTGGTGAGCAGTACACGCTGCTTAACTAACCCCGAGGATTGAACGTATGGTTTTTGATGGGCTTATCAAAGAAAGCCCAGATTAGCTAGCATAGGCATGATGATCCTGCTGAAGCGTGTAGACCGCCAGGTGGGGTCCTCAAACAAGACGAAGATCAAACATCCATCTCGGCAAATGCACAAATTTACCACAAGGAAAGCAAGAAAAAGGACACACCCCAAGATAGTGAACAGGGCACTTTTGGTGTGGACTAACAGCGAACGGTTTTACAAATAGAAAAGTTCACAATAAAATTTAGGAAAGATAATCCAGAAACAGTTAAAATAAAATAAATAAAGGTTTTTAAACAGAAAACCAGGACACTTCTTAGACCCTCATGTGATGACAAAGTCACATTCAAAAACAAAACCTATCAATTTGGCGAATTAAAAAATCAAATTTTTAACAGAAAGGTCAAAGACCAAGAAATATCTAATACAGCCCAAAAAAGATTATATTGTAGCCAAAGCGCTACACATCCTATTATCGTTACTTCAGGAAATATTTTAGAAATAACTTTCAGGGCCGTTTTTCATAGTCACAGTGAACTATCTAAGGATTCCATGCCAACTCTTTCTGTACCAATCTGAATAAAATTTCATAAGTGTTTTGCGATCTGTTGCACATAAGAATAAATATTAATGGTATCACATTAGTGGTTTCAGCTGAGCTACCAATTTTGCCATGCACGGCAAATAATAGATAAAATGGACTTGGACAACTGTGGTATGTTGTATAAAAATATATCCGTTATTTCGCGAATTAAACCTCTAGTTTTATGTGAGCAAAATACGATAATTCAATATTTTTTTTATTTTGATCATTTTCATAGTAATAATTTGCTATAATAAAACTAGAAAATTTGGTTGGTACTTCGATTTCTTCCAGATTCGGACATGTAATTTTTTTATACTCAGTTTTTATTTCGAGCATTATATAACCCGTGCTGAACATTCAAAAAAGCATACATGTGTTACCAAATGCATTCCACCATCCTATAGTTTCCTAACTGCCTCTTTGTAGAGATTTGCTATTGGTTGATCCAATTTAATACGTCTTCTTTTAATTCAGCCATCTCTAAATCTACGACATTTTCGTCCTGATCACTTGGACATTAGTGATTGGTTTTTTTAAAACTATTATTTCGTTTTGAAATACTAAATCATTATGTACTAAAGAAAAAAATCAGGGCTGCGTAGTTACAAAACCGGTAACACCATATAAGAATTAATTAATAATAATAATCTCACTAATGCGATCGAACCCGAAATTAGGAGATCATTTGTAGGAGAACCAATGTAACTGACACATTTCCGGAACATTATACGGATATAGGACTCCAATATCAATTGTATCGATCCATAAATTAAGGTAAAATACGTTTACTACCTATTTTAAGCAATAACACTTAATGATTTAATTGTTTAAGCTGTATTAATTTAAAGGAACTATTTGTTCAAGATTGTAAATCCCTCATCATAAATGCAGCGAACCGCATGGCCTTTTTTTAAATTTAATATATTCTCTAAGGAATGAAAATGATTAAAAAAAATGTATTTCCTTAATTCTAAGATCGACACTAAACCACTCTAAAAAATATTGCTCGTAGTTTTTTTGCACCGTGTATTTATAGTTTTATATAAAAATATATATCTTACAAAACCACAATAAAAATTAACATATACTTTTATTTTACCAATACTTATATTTATTTTTACTTTATTGCGCTATAAAACAAGTCACAAATCTTATATAAAGGATAAAGAACACAATTGGCGTCCTTATTGCTAAAGAGCAATCTCTTCTAGGTAACCTTCAGGTGAAAGGAATTCATATGTACAAAGCGCGGCATACAACGCAAAAAATAAATGAATTGAAACACATATAAACATATATAAATACTTATATAAATATAAACTAAACACATAAATAGGTGATATTTATATATACTATACATATAAATAGAGCATAAATACACAGATTGCCCAAATACATACCTAAGAATTTCACACTTAATGTTCGAGGAACAAGTTCTTAACTTAATGTTGAAATACTTCTCTACATGTAAGCGGACAGACACGGACACAGAGACAGACAGATATATTTCGAAATTAAAATTTTCCGTATCATATTAAGAAAAAATATCTAGAAACTGTTAATAATTTTTTAAAGAAAAAATGGGAATTTAAAATTATTTTGCCAACTATAAGAATTTAGTTTTTTTTTAGCCTCCAGGTATGTACGTGGACGAGGGAATATAATTTTACAAGAAAAACTAACCTAACAGAAAGAAACAAAAAAAATAATAAAATAATTTACAGTTTTTCTGATCTAAAAAATATTGAAAGAATTGTGCTTCAGGTTCGTGTGGTGTCGGCATTGACAGCGTAACAAAGGTGGTGGTAAATATAAGGTTTTATACTGCCCTTGAATAACCGTAGCAGGGAACACCTGGTGAGCAGTACACGCTGCTTAACTAACCCCGAGGATTCAACGTATGGTTTTTGATGGGCTTATCAAAGAAAGCCCAGATTAGCTAGCATAGGCATGATGATCCTGCTGAAGCGTGTAGACCGCCAGGTGGGGTCCTCAAACAAGACGAAGATCAAACATCCATCTCGGCAAATGCACAAATTTACCACAAGGAAAGCAAGAAAAAGGACACACCCCAAGATAGTGAACAGGGCACTTTTGGTGTGGACTAACAGCGAACGGTTTTACAAATAGAAAAGTTCACAATAAAATTTAGGAAAGATAATCCAGAAACAGTTAAAATAAAATAAATAAAGGTTTTTAAACAGAAAACCAGGACACTTCTTAGACCCTCATGTGATGACAAAGTCACATTCAAAAACAAAACCTATCAATTTGGCGAATTAAAAAATCAAATTTTTAACAGAAAGGTCAAAGACCAAGAAATATCTAATACAGCCCAAAAAAGATTATATTGTAGCCAAAGCGCTACACATCCTATTATCGTTACTTCAGGAAATATTTTAGAAATAACTTTCAGGGCCGTTTTTCATAGTCACAGTGAACTATCTAAGGATTCCATGCCAACTCTTTCTGTACCAATCTGAATAAAATTTCATAAGTGTTTTGCGATCTGTTGCACATAAGAATAAATATTAATGGTATCACATTAGTGGTTTCAGCTGAGCTACCAATTTTGCCATGCACGGCAAATAATAGATAAAATGGACTTGGACAACTGTGGTATGTTGTATAAAAATATATCCGTTATTTCGCGAATTAAACCTCTAGTTTTATGTGAGCAAAATACGATAATTCAATATTTTTTTTATTTTGATCATTTTCATAGTAATAATTTGCTATAATAAAACTAGAAAATTTGGTTGGTACTTCGATTTCTTCCAGATTCGGACATGTAATTTTTTTATACTCAGTTTTTATTTCGAGCATTATATAACCCGTGCTGAACATTCAAAAAAGCATACATGTGTTACCAAATGCATTCCACCATCCTATAGTTTCCTAACTGCCTCTTTGTAGAGATTTGCTATTGGTTGATCCAATTTAATACGTCTTCTTTTAATTCAGCCATCTCTAAATCTACGACATTTTCGTCCTGATCACTTGGACATTAGTGATTGGTTTTTTTAAAACTATTATTTCGTTTTGAAATACTAAATCATTATGTACTAAAGAAAAAAATCAGGGCTGCGTAGTTACAAAACCGGTAACACCATATAAGAATTAATTAATAATAATAATCTCACTAATGCGATCGAACCCGAAATTAGGAGATCATTTGTAGGAGAACCAATGTAACTGACACATTTCCGGAACATTATACGGATATAGGACTCCAATATCAATTGTATCGATCCATAAATTAAGGTAAAATACGTTTACTACCTATTTTAAGCAATAACACTTAATGATTTAATTGTTTAAGCTGTATTAATTTAAAGGAACTATTTGTTCAAGATTGTAAATCCCTCATCATAAATGCAGCGAACCGCATGGCCTTTTTTTAAATTTAATATATTCTCTAAGGAATGAAAATGATTAAAAAAAAATGTATTTCCTTAATTCTAAGATCGACACTAAACCACTCTAAAAAATATTGCTCGTAGTTTTTTTGCACCGTGTATTTATAGTTTTATATAAAAATATATATCTTACAAAACCACAATAGAAATTAACATATACTTTTATTTTACCAATACTTATATTTATTTTTACTTTATTGCGCTATAAAACAAGTCACAAATCTTATATAAAGGATAAAAGAACACAATTGGCGTCCTTATTGCTAAAGAGCAATCTCTTCTAGGTAACCTTCAGGTGAAAGGAATTCATATGTACAAAGCGCGGCATACAACGCAAAAAATAAATGAATTGAAACACATATAAACATATATAAATACTTATATAAATATAAACTAAACACATAAATAGGTGATATTTATATATACTATACATATAAATAGAGCATAAATACACAGATTGCCCAAATACATACCTAAGAATTTCACACTTAATGTTCGAGGAACAAGTTCTTAACTTAATGTTGAAATACTTCTCTACATGTAAGCGGACAGACACGGACACAGAGACAGACAGATATATTTCGAAATTAAAATTTTCCGTATCATATTAAGAAAAAATATCTAGAAACTGTTAATAATTTTTTAAAGAAAAAATGGGAATTTAAAATTATTTTGCCAACTATAAGAATTTAGTTTTTTTTTAGCCTCCAGGTATGTACGTGGACGAGGGAATATAATTTTACAAGAAAAACTAACCTAACAGAAAGAAACAAAAAAAATAATAAAATAATTTACAGTTTTTCTGATCTAAAAAATATTGAAAGAATTGTGCTTCAGGTTCGTGTGGTGTCGGCATTGACAGCGTAACAAAGGTGGTGGTAAATATAAGGTTTTATACTGCCCTTGAATAACCGTAGCAGGGAACACCTGGTGAGCAGTACACGCTGCTTAACTAACCCCGAGGATTGAACGTATGGTTTTTGATGGGCTTATCAAAGAAAGCCCAGATTAGCTAGCATAGGCATGATGATCCTGCTGAAGCGTGTAGACCGCCAGGTGGGGTCCTCAAACAAGACGAAGATCAAACATCCATCTCGGCAAATGCACAAATTTACCACAAGGAAAGCAAGAAAAAGGACACACCCCAAGATAGTGAACAGGGCACTTTTGGTGTGGACTAACAGCGAACGGTTTTACAAATAGAAAAGTTCACAATAAAATTTAGGAAAGATAATCCAGAAACAGTTAAAATAAAATAAATAAAGGTTTTTAAACAGAAAACCAGGACACTTCTTAGACCCTCATGTGATGACAAAGTCACATTAAAAAACAAAACCTATCAATTTGGCGAATTAAAAAATCAAATTTTTAACAGAAAGGTCAAAGACCAAGAAATATCTAATACAGCCCAAAAAAGATTATATTGTAGCCAAAGCGCTACACATCCTATTATCGTTACTTCAGGAAATATTTTAGAAATAACTTTCAGGGCCGTTTTTCATAGTCACAGTGAACTATCTAAGGATTCCATGCCAACTCTTTCCGTACCAATCTGAATAAAATTTCATAAGTGTTTTGCGATCTGTTGCACATAAGAATAAATATTAATGGTATCACATTAGTGGTTTCAGCTGAGCTACCAATTTTGCCATGCACGGCAAATAATAGATAAAATGGACTTGGACAACTGTGGTATGTTGTATAAAAATATATCCGTTATTTCGCGAATTAAACCTCTAGTTTTATGTGAGCAAAATACGATAATTCAATATTTTTTTTATTTTGATCATTTTCATAGTAATAATTTGCTATAATAAAACTAGAAAATTTGGTTGGTACTTCGATTTCTTCCAGATTCGGACATGTAATTTTTTTATACTCAGTTTTTATTTCGAACATTATATAACCCGTGCTGAACATTCAAAAAAGCATACATGTGTTACCAAATGCATTCCACCATCCTATAGTTTCCTAACTGCCTCTTTGTAGAGATTTGCTATTGGTTGATCCAATTTAATACGTCTTCTTTTAATTCAGCCATCTCTAAATCTACGACATTTTCGTCCTGATCACTTGGACATTAGTGATTGGTTTTTTTAAAACTATTATTTCGTTTTGAAATACTAAATCATTATGTACTAAAGAAAAAAATCAGGGCTGCGTAGTTACAAAACCGGTAACACCATATAAGAATTAATTAATAATAATAATCTCACTAATGCGATCGAACCCGAAATTAGGAGATCATTTGTAGGAGAACCAATGTAACTGACACATTTCCGGAACATTATACGGATATAGGACTCCAATATCAATTGTATCGATCCATAAATTAAGGTAAAATACGTTTACTACCTATTTTAAGCAATAACACTTAATGATTTAATTGTTTAAGCTGTATTAATTTAAAGGAACTATTTGTTCAAGATTGTAAATCCCTCATCATAAATGCAGCGAACCGCATGGCCTTTTTTTAAATTTAATATATTCTCTAAGGAATGAAAATGATTAAAAAAAAATGTATTTCCTTAATTCTAAGATCGACACTAAACCACTCTAAAAAATATTGCTCGTAGTTTTTTTGCACCGTGTATTTATAGTTTTATATAAAAATATATATCTTACAAAACCACAATAAAAATTAACATATACTTTTATTTTACCAATACTTATATTTATTTTTACTTTATTGCGCTATAAAACAAGTCACAAATCTTATATAAAGGATAAAAGAACACAATTGGCGTCCTTATTGCTAAAGAGCAATCTCTTCTAGGTAACCTTCAGGTGAAAGGAATTCATATGTACAAAGCGCGGCATACAACGCAAAAAATAAATGAATTGAAACACATATAAACATATATAAATACTTATATAAATATAAACTAAACACATAAATAGGTGATATTTATATATACTATACATATAAATAGAGCATAAATACACAGATTGCCCAAATACATACCTAAGAATTTCACACTTAATGTTCGAGGAACAAGTTCTTAACTTAATGTTGAAATACTTCTCTACATGTAAGCGGACAGACACGGACACAGAGACAGACAGATATATTTCGAAATTAAAATTTTCCGTATCATATTAAGAAAAAATATCTAGAAACTGTTAATAATTTTTTAAAGAAAAAATGGGAATTTAAAATTATTTTGCCAACTATAAGAATTTAGTTTTTTTTTAGCCTCCAGGTATGTACGTGGACGAGGGAATATAATTTTACAAGAAAAACTAACCTAACAGAAAGAAACAAAAAAAATAATAAAATAATTTACAGTTTTTCTGATCTAAAAAGTATTGAAAGAATTGTGCTTCAGGTTCGTGTGGTGTCGGCATTGACAGCGTAACAAAGGTGGTGGTAAATATAAGGTTTTATACTGCCCTTGAATAACCGTAGCAGGGAACACCTGGTGAGCAGTACACGCTGCTTAACTAACCCCGAGGATTGAACGTATGGTTTTTGATGGGCTTATCAAAGAAAGCCCAGATTAGCTAGCATAGGCATGATGATCCTGCTGAAGCGTGTAGACCGCCAGGTGGGGTCCTCAAACAAGACGAAGATCAAACATCCATCTCGGCAAATGCACAAATTTACCACAAGGAAAGCAAGAAAAAGGACACACCCCAAGATAGTGAACAGGGCACTTTTGGTGTGGACTAACAGCGAACGGTTTTACAAATAGAAAAGTTCACAATAAAATTTAGGAAAGATAATCCAGAAACAGTTAAAATAAAATAAATAAAGGTTTTTAAACAGAAAACCAGGACACTTCTTAGACCCTCATGTGATGACAAAGTCACATTCAAAAACAAAACCTATCAATTTGGCGAATTAAAAAATCAAATTTTTAACAGAAAGGTCAAAGACCAAGAAATATCTAATACAGCCCAAAAAAGATTATATTGTAGCCAAAGCGCTACACATCCTATTATCGTTACTTCAGGAAATATTTTAGAAATAACTTTCAGGGCCGTTTTTCATAGTCACAGTGAACTATCTAAGGATTCCATGCCAACTCTTTCTGTACCAATCTGAATAAAATTTCATAAGTGTTTTGCGATCTGTTGCACATAAGAATAAATATTAATGGTATCACATTAGTGGTTTCAGCTGAGCTACCAATTTTGCCATGCACGGCAAATAATAGATAAAATGGACTTGGACAACTGTGGTATGTTGTATAAAAATATATCCGTTATTTCGCGAATTAAACCTCTAGTTTTATGTGAGCAAAATACGATAATTCAATATTTTTTTTATTTTGATCATTTTCATAGTAATAATTTGCTATAATAAAACTAGAAAATTTGGTTGGTACTTCGATTTCTTCCAGATTCGGACATGTATTTTTTTTATACTCAGTTTTTATTTCGAGCATTATATAACCCGTGCTGAACATTCAAAAAAGCATACATGTGTTACCAAATGCATTCCACCATCCTATAGTTTCCTAACTGCCTCTTTGTAGAGATTTGCTATTGGTTGATCCAATTTAATACGTCTTCTTTTAATTCAGCCATCTCTAAATCTACGACATTTTCGTCCTGATCACTTGGACATTAGTGATTGGTTTTTTTAAAACTATTATTTCGTTTTGAAATACTAAATCATTATGTACTAAAGAAAAAAATCAGGGCTGCGTAGTTACAAAACCGGTAACACCATATAAGAATTAATTAATAATAATAATCTCACTAATGCGATCGAACCCGAAATTAGGAGATCATTTGTAGGAGAACCAATGTAACTGACACATTTCCGGAACATTATACGGATATAGGACTCCAATATCAATTGTATCGATCCATAAATTAAGGTAAAATACGTTTACTACCTATTTTAAGCAATAACACTTAATGATTTAATTGTTTAAGCTGTATTAATTTAAAGGAACTATTTGTTCAAGATTGTAAATCCCTCATCATAAATGCAGCGAACCGCATGGCCTTTTTTTAAATTTAATATATTCTCTAAGGAATGAAAATGATTAAAAAAAAATGTATTTCCTTAATTCTAAGATCGACACTAAACCACTCTAAAAAATATTGCTCGTAGTTTTTTTGCACCGTGTATTTATAGTTTTATATAAAAATATATATCTTACAAAACCACAATAAAAATTAACATATACTTTTATTTTACCAATACTTATATTTATTTTTACTTTATTGCGCTATAAAACAAGTCACAAATCTTATATAAAGGATAAAAGAACACAATTGGCGTCCTTATTGCTAAAGAGCAATCTCTTCTAGGTAACCTTCAGGTGAAAGGAATTCATATGTACAAAGCGCGGCATACAACGCAAAAAATAAATGAATTGAAACACATATAAACATATATAAATACTTATATAAATATAAACTAAACACATAAATAGGTGATATTTATATATACTATACATATAAATAGAGCATAAATACACAGATTGCCCAAATACATACCTAAGAATTTCACACTTAATGTTCGAGGAACAAGTTCTTAACTTAATGTTGAAATACTTCTCTACATGTAAGCGGACAGACACGGACACAGAGACAGACAGATATATTTCGAAATTAAAATTTTCCGTATCATATTAAGAAAAAATATCTAGAAACTGTTAATAATTTTTTAAAGAAAAAATGGGAATTTAAAATTATTTTGCCAACTATAAGAATTTAGTTTTTTTTTAGCCTCCAGGTATGTACGTGGACGAGGGAATATAATTTTACAAGAAAAACTAACCTAACAGAAAGAAACAAAAAAAATAATAAAATAATTTACAGTTTTTCTGATCTAAAAAATATTGAAAGAATTGTGCTTCAGGTTCGTGTGGTGTCGGCATTGACAGCGTAACAAAGGTGGTGGTAAATATAAGGTTTTATACTGCCCTTGAATAACCGTAGCAGGGAACACCTGGTGAGCAGTACACGCTGCTTAACTAACCCCGAGGATTGAACGTATGGTTTTTGATGGGCTTATCAAAGAAAGCCCAGATTAGCTAGCATAGGCATGATGATCCTGCTGAAGCGTGTAGACCGCCAGGTGGGGTCCTCAAACAAGACGAAGATCAAACATCCATCTCGGCAAATGCACAAATTTACCACAAGGAAAGCAAGAAAAAGGACACACCCCAAGATAGTGAACAGGGCACTTTTGGTGTGGACTAACAGCGAACGGTTTTACAAATAGAAAAGTTCACAATAAAATTTAGGAAAGATAATCCAGAAACAGTTAAAATAAAATAAATAAAGGTTTTTAAACAGAAAACCAGGACACTTCTTAGACCCTCATGTGATGACAAAGTCACATTCAAAAACAAAACCTATCAATTTGGCGAATTAAAAAATCAAATTTTTAACAGAAAGGTCAAAGACCAAGAAATATCTAATACAGCCCAAAAAAGATTATATTGTAGCCAAAGCGCTACACATCCTATTATCGTTACTTCAGGAAATATTTTAGAAATAACTTTCAGGGCCGTTTTTCATAGTCACAGTGAACTATCTAAGGATTCCATGCCAACTCTTTCTGTACCAATCTGAATAAAATTTCATAAGTGTTTTGCGATCTGTTGCACATAAGAATAAATATTAATGGTATCACATTAGTGGTTTCAGCTGAGCTACCAATTTTGCCATGCACGGCAAATAATAGATAAAATGGACTTGGACAACTGTGGTATGTTGTATAAAAATATATCCGTTATTTCGCGAATTAAACCTCTAGTTTTATGTGAGCAAAATACGATAATTCAATATTTTTTTTATTTTGATCATTTTCATAGTAATAATTTGCTATAATAAAACTAGAAAATTTGGTTGGTACTTCGATTTCTTCCAGATTCGGACATGTAATTTTTTTATACTCAGTTTTTATTTCGAGCATTATATAACCCGTGCTGAACATTCAAAAAAGCATACATGTGTTACCAAATGCATTCCACCATCCTATAGTTTCCTAACTGCCTCTTTGTAGAGATTTGCTATTGGTTGATCCAATTTAATACGTCTTCTTTTAATTCAGCCATCTCTAAATCTACGACATTTTCGTCCTGATCACTTGGACATTAGTGATTGGTTTTTTTAAAACTATTATTTCGTTTTGAAATACTAAATCATTATGTACTAAAGAAAAAAATCAGGGCTGCGTAGTTACAAAACCGGTAACACCATATAAGAATTAATTAATAATAATAATCTCACTAATGCGATCGAACCCGAAATTAGGAGATCATTTGTAGGAGAACCAATGTAACTGACACATTTCCGGAACATTATACGGATATAGGACTCCAATATCAATTGTATCGATCCATAAATTAAGGTAAAATACGTTTACTACCTATTTTAAGCAATAACACTTAATGATTTAATTGTTTAAGCTGTATTAATTTAAAGGAACTATTTGTTCAAGATTGTAAATCCCTCATCATAAATGCAGCGAACCGCATGGCCTTTTTTTAAATTTAATATATTCTCTAAGGAATGAAAATGATTAAAAAAAAATGTATTTCCTTAATTCTAAGATCGACACTAAACCACTCTAAAAAATATTGCTCGTAGTTTTTTTGCACCGTGTATTTATAGTTTTATATAAAAATATATATCTTACAAAACCACAATAAAAATTAACATATACTTTTATTTTACCAATACTTATATTTATTTTTACTTTATTGCGCTATAAAACAAGTCACAAATCTTATATAAAGGATAAAAGAACACAATTGGCGTCCTTATTGCTAAAGAGCAATCTCTTCTAGGTAACCTTCAGGTGAAAGGAATTCATATGTACAAAGCGCGGCATACAACGCAAAAAATAAATGAATTGAAACACATATAAACATATATAAATACTTATATAAATATAAACTAAACACATAAATAGGTGATATTTATATATACTATACATATAAATAGAGCATAAATACACAGATTGCCCAAATACATACCTAAGAATTTCACACTTAATGTTCGAGGAACAAGTTCTTAACTTAATGTTGAAATACTTCTCTACATGTAAGCGGACAGACACGGACACAGAGACAGACAGATATATTTCGAAATTAAAATTTTCCGTATCATATTAAGAAAAAATATCTAGAAACTGTTAATAATTTTTTAAAGAAAAAATGGGAATTTAAAATTATTTTGCCAACTATAAGAATTTAGTTTTTTTTTAGCCTCCAGGTATGTACGTGGACGAGGGAATATAATTTTACAAGAAAAACTAACCTAACAGAAAGAAACAAAAAAAATAATAAAATAATTTACAGTTTTTCTGATCTAAAAAATATTGAAAGAATTGTGCTTCAGGTTCGTGTGGTGTCGGCATTGACAGCGTAACAAAGGTGGTGGTAAATATAAGGTTTTATACTGCCCTTGAATAACCGTAGCAGGGAACACCTGGTGAGCAGTACACGCTGCTTAACTAACCCCGAGGATTGAACGTATGGTTTTTGATGGGCTTATCAAAGAAAGCCCAGATTAGCTAGCATAGGCCTGATGATCCTGCTGAAGCGTGTAGACCGCCAGGTGGGGTCCTCAAACAAGACGAAGATCAAACATCCATCTCGGCAAATGCACAAATTTACCACAAGGAAAGCAAGAAAAAGGACACACCCCAAGATAGTGAACAGGGCACTTTTGGTGTGGACTAACAGCGAACGGTTTTACAAATAGAAAAGTTCACAATAAAATTTAGGAAAGATAATCCAGAAACAGTTAAAATAAAATAAATAAAGGTTTTTAAACAGAAAACCAGGACACTTCTTAGACCCTCATGTGATGACAAAGTCACATTAAAAAACAAAACCTATCAATTTGGCGAATTAAAAAATCAAATTTTTAACAGAAAGGTCAAAGACCAAGAAATATCTAATACAGCCCAAAAAAGATTATATTGTAGCCAAAGCGCTACACATCCTATTATCGTTACTTCAGGAAATATTTTAGAAATAACTTTCAGGGCCGTTTTTCATAGTCACAGTGAACTATCTAAGGATTCCATGCCAACTCTTTCTGTACCAATCTGAATAAAATTTCATAAGTGTTTTGCGATCTGTTGCACATAAGAATAAATATTAATGGTATCACATTAGTGGTTTCAGCTGAGCTACCAATTTTGCCATGCACGGCAAATAATAGATAAAATGGACTTGGACAACTGTGGTATGTTGTATAAAAATATATCCGTTATTTCGCGAATTAAACCTCTAGTTTTATGTGAGCAAAATACGATAATTCAATATTTTTTTTATTTTGATCATTTTCATAGTAATAATTTGCTATAATAAAACTAGAAAATTTGGTTGGTACTTCGATTTCTTCCAGATTCGGACATGTAATTTTTTTATACTCAGTTTTTATTTCGAGCATTATATAACCCGTGCTGAACATTCAAAAAAGCATACATGTGTTACCAAATGCATTCCACCATCCTATAGTTTCCTAACTGCCTCTTTGTAGAGATTTGCTATTGGTTGATCCAATTTAATACGTCTTCTTTTAATTCAGCCATCTCTAAATCTACGACATTTTCGTCCTGATCACTTGGACATTAGTGATTGGTTTTTTTAAAACTATTATTTCGTTTTGAAATACTAAATCATTATGTACTAAAGAAAAAAATCAGGGCTGCGTAGTTACAAAACCGGTAACACCATATAAGAATTAATTAATAATAATAATCTCACTAATGCGATCGAACCCGAAATTAGGAGATCATTTGTAGGAGAACCAATGTAACTGACACATTTCCGGAACATTATACGGATATAGGACTCCAATATCAATTGTATCGATCCATAAATTAAGGTAAAATACGTTTACTACCTATTTTAAGCAATAACACTTAATGATTTAATTGTTTAAGCTGTATTAATTTAAAGGAACTATTTGTTCAAGATTGTAAATCCCTCATCATAAATGCAGCGAACCGCATGGCCTTTTTTTAAATTTAATATATTCTCTAAGGAATGAAAATGATTAAAAAAAAATGTATTTCCTTAATTCTAAGATCGACACTAAACCACTCTAAAAAATATTGCTCGTAGTTTTTTTGCACCGTGTATTTATAGTTTTATATAAAAATATATATCTTACAAAACCACAATAAAAATTAACATATACTTTTATTTTACCAATACTTATATTTATTTTTACTTTATTGCGCTATAAAACAAGTCACAAATCTTATATAAAGGATAAAAGAACACAATTGGCGTCCTTATTGCTAAAGAGCAATCTCTTCTAGGTAACCTTCAGGTGAAAGGAATTCATATGTACAAAGCGCGGCATACAACGCAAAAAATAAATGAATTGAAACACATATAAACATATATAAATACTTATATAAATATAAACTAAACACATAAATAGGTGATATTTATATATACTATACATATAAATAGAGCATAAATACACAGATTGCCCAAATACATACCTAAGAATTTCACACTTAATGTTCGAGGAACAAGTTCTTAACTTAATGTTGAAATACTTCTCTACATGTAAGCGGACAGACACGGACACAGAGACAGACAGATATATTTCGAAATTAAAATTTTCCGTATCATATTAAGAAAAAATATCTAGAAACTGTTAATAATTTTTTAAAGAAAAAATGGGAATTTAAAATTATTTTGCCAACTATAAGAATTTAGTTTTTTTTTAGCCTCCAGGTATGTACGTGGACGAGGGAATATAATTTTACAAGAAAAACTAACCTAACAGAAAGAAACAAAAAAAATAATAAAATAATTTACAGTTTTTCTGATCTAAAAAATATTGAAAGAATTGTGCTTCAGGTTCGTGTGGTGTCGGCATTGACAGCGTAACAAAGGTGGTGGTAAATATAAGGTTTTATACTGCCCTTGAATAACCGTAGCAGGGAACACCTGGTGAGCAGTACACGCTGCTTAACTAACCCCGAGGATTGAACGTATGGTTTTTGATGGGCTTATCAAAGAAAGCCCAGATTAGCTAGCATAGGCATGATGATCCTGCTGAAGCGTGTAGACCGCCAGGTGGGGTCCTCAAACAAGACGAAGATCAAACATCCATCTCGGCAAATGCACAAATTTACCACAAGGAAAGCAAGAAAAAGGACACACCCCAAGATAGTGAACAGGGCACTTTTGGTGTGGACTAACAGCGAACGGTTTTACAAATAGAAAAGTTCACAATAAAATTTAGGAAAGATAATCCAGAAACAGTTAAAATAAAATAAATAAAGGTTTTTAAACAGAAAACCAGGACACTTCTTAGACCCTCATGTGATGACAAAGTCACATTAAAAAACAAAACCTATCAATTTGGCGAATTAAAAAATCAAATTTTTAACAGAAAGGTCAAAGACCAAGAAATATCTAATACAGCCCAAAAAAGATTATATTGTAGCCAAAGCGCTACACATCCTATTATCGTTACTTCAGGAAATATTTTAGAAATAACTTTCAGGGCCGTTTTTCATAGTCACAGTGAACTATCTAAGGATTCCATGCCAACTCTTTCTGTACCAATCTGAATAAAATTTCATAAGTGTTTTGCGATCTGTTGCACATAAGAATAAATATTAATGGTATCACATTAGTGGTTTCAGCTGAGCTACCAATTTTGCCATGCACGGCAAATAATAGATAAAATGGACTTGGACAACTGTGGTATGTTGTATAAAAATATATCCGTTATTTCGCGAATTAAACCTCTAGTTTTATGTGAGCAAAATACGATAATTCAATATTTTTTTTATTTTGATCATTTTCATAGTAATAATTTGCTATAATAAAACTAGAAAATTTGGTTGGTACTTCGATTTCTTCCAGATTCGGACATGTAATTTTTTTATACTCAGTTTTTATTTCGAGCATTATATAACCCGTGCTGAACATTCAAAAAAGCATACATGTGTTACCAAATGCATTCCACCATCCTATAGTTTCCTAACTGCCTCTTTGTAGAGATTTGCTATTGGTTGATCCAATTTAATACGTCTTCTTTTAATTCAGCCATCTCTAAATCTACGACATTTTCGTCCTGATCACTTGGACATTAGTGATTGGTTTTTTTAAAACTATTATTTCGTTTTGAAATACTAAATCATTATGTACTAAAGAAAAAAATCAGGGCTGCGTAGTTACAAAACCGGTAACACCATATAAGAATTAATTAATAATAATAATCTCACTAATGCGATCGAACCCGAAATTAGGAGATCATTTGTAGGAGAACCAATGTAACTGACACATTTCCGGAACATTATACGGATATAGGACTCCAATATCAATTGTATCGATCCATAAATTAAGGTAAAATACGTTTACTACCTATTTTAAGCAATAACACTTAATGATTTAATTGTTTAAGCTGTATTAATTTAAAGGAACTATTTGTTCAAGATTGTAAATCCCTCATCATAAATGCAGCGAACCGCATGGCCTTTTTTTAAATTTAATATATTCTCTAAGGAATGAAAATGATTAAAAAAAAATGTATTTCCTTAATTCTAAGATCGACACTAAACCACTCTAAAAAATATTGCTCGTAGTTTTTTTGCACCGTGTATTTATAGTTTTATATAAAAATATATATCTTACAAAACCACAATAAAAATTAACATATACTTTTATTTTACCAATACTTATATTTATTTTTACTTTATTGCGCTATAAAACAAGTCACAAATCTTATATAAAGGATAAAAGAACACAATTGGCGTCCTTATTGCTAAAGAGCAATCTCTTCTAGGTAACCTTCAGGTGAAAGGAATTCATATGTACAAAGCGCGGCATACAACGCAAACAATAAATGAATTGAAACACATATAAACATATATAAATACTTATATAAATATAAACTAAACACATAAATAGGTGATATTTATATATACTATACATATAAATAGAGCATAAATACACAGATTGCCCAAATACATACCTAAGAATTTCACACTTAATGTTCGAGGAACAAGTTCTTAACTTAATGTTGAAATACTTCTCTACATGTAAGCGGACAGACACGGACACAGAGACAGACAGATATATTTCGAAATTAAAATTTTCCGTATCATATTAAGAAAAAATATCTAGAAACTGTTAATAATTTTTTAAAGAAAAAATGGGAATTTAAAATTATTTTGCCAACTATAAGAATTTAGTTTTTTTTTAGCCTCCAGGTATGTACGTGGACGAGGGAATATAATTTTACAAGAAAAACTAACCTAACAGAAAGAAACAAAAAAAATAATAAAATAATTTACAGTTTTTCTGATCTAAAAAATATTGAAAGAATTGTGCTTCAGGTTCGTGTGGTGTCGGCATTGACAGCGTAACAAAGGTGGTGGTAAATATAAGGTTTTATACTGCCCTTGAATAACCGTAGCAGGGAACACCTGGTGAGCAGTACACGCTGCTTAACTAACCCCGAGGATTGAACGTATGGTTTTTGATGGGCTTATCAAAGAAAGCCCAGATTAGCTAGCATAGGCATGATGATCCTGCTGAAGCGTGTAGACCGCCAGGTGGGGTCCTCAAACAAGACGAAGATCAAACATCCATCTCGGCAAATGCACAAATTTACCACAAGGAAAGCAAGAAAAAGGACACACCCCAAGATAGTGAACAGGGCACTTTTGGTGTGGACTAACAGCGAACGGTTTTACAAATAGAAAAGTTCACAATAAAATTTAGGAAAGATAATCCAGAAACAGTTAAAATAAAATAAATAAAGGTTTTTAAACAGAAAACCAGGACACTTCTTAGACCCTCATGTGATGACAAAGTCACATTCAAAAACAAAACCTATCAATTTGGCGAATTAAAAAATCAAATTTTTAACAGAAAGGTCAAAGACCAAGAAATATCTAATACAGCCCAAAAAAGATTATATTGTAGCCAAAGCGCTACACATCCTATTATCGTTACTTCAGGAAATATTTTAGAAATAACTTTCAGGGCCGTTTTTCATAGTCACAGTGAACTATCTAAGGATTCCATGCCAACTCTTTCTGTACCAATCTGAATAAAATTTCATAAGTGTTTTGCGATCTGTTGCACATAAGAATAAATATTAATGGTATCACATTAGTGGTTTCAGCTGAGCTACCAATTTTGCCATGCACGGCAAATAATAGATAAAATGGACTTGGACAACTGTGGTATGTTGTATAAAAATATATCCGTTATTTCGCGAATTAAACCTCTAGTTTTATGTGAGCAAAATACGATAATTCAATATTTTTTTTATTTTGATCATTTTCATAGTAATAATTTGCTATAATAAAACTAGAAAATTTGGTTGGTACTTCGATTTCTTCCAGATTCGGACATGTAATTTTTTTATACTCAGTTTTTATTTCGAGCATTATATAACCCGTGCTGAACATTCAAAAAAGCATACATGTGTTACCAAATGCATTCCACCATCCTATAGTTTCCTAACTGCCTCTTTGTAGAGATTTGCTATTGGTTGATCCAATTTAATACGTCTTCTTTTAATTCAGCCATCTCTAAATCCACGACATTTTCGTCCTGATCACTTGGACATTAGTGATTGGTTTTTTTAAAACTATTATTTCGTTTTGAAATACTAAATCATTATGTACTAAAGAAAAAAATCAGGGCTGCGTAGTTACAAAACCGGTAACACCATATAAGAATTAATTAATAATAATAATCTCACTAATGCGATCGAACCCGAAATTAGGAGATCATTTGTAGGAGAACCAATGTAACTGACACATTTCCGGAACATTATACGGATATAGGACTCCAATATCAATTGTATCGATCCATAAATTAAGGTAAAATACGTTTACTACCTATTTTAAGCAATAACACTTAATGATTTAATTGTTTAAGCTGTATTAATTTAAAGGAACTATTTGTTCAAGATTGTAAATCCCTCATCATAAATGCAGCGAACCGCATGGCCTTTTTTTAAATTTAATATATTCTCTAAGGAATGAAAATGATTAAAAAAAAATGTATTTCCTTAATTCTAAGATCGACACTAAACCACTCTAAAAAATATTGCTCGTAGTTTTTTTGCACCGTGTATTTATAGTTTTATATAAAAATATATATCTTACAAAACCACAATAGAAATTAACATATACTTTTATTTTACCAATACTTATATTTATTTTTACTTTATTGCGCTATAAAACAAGTCACAAATCTTATATAAAGGATAAAAGAACACAATTGGCGTCCTTATTGCTAAAGAGCAATCTCTTCTAGGTAACCTTCAGGTGAAAGGAATTCATATGTACAAAGCGCGGCATACAACGCAAAAAATAAATGAATTGAAACACATATAAACATATATAAATACTTATATAAATATAAACTAAACACATAAATAGGTGATATTTATATATACTATACATATAAATAGAGCATAAATACACAGATTGCCCAAATACATACCTAAGAATTTCACACTTAATGTTCGAGGAACAAGTTCTTAACTTAATGTTGAAATACTTCTCTACATGTAAGCGGACAGACACGGACACAGAGACAGACAGATATATTTCGAAATTAAAATTTTCCGTATCATATTAAGAAAAAATATCTAGAAACTGTTAATAATTTTTTAAAGAAAAAATGGGAATTTAAAATTATTTTGCCAACTATAAGAATTTAGTTTTTTTTTAGCCTCCAGGTATGTACGTGGACGAGGGAATATAATTTTACAAGAAAAACTAACCTAACAGAAAGAAACAAAAAAAATAATAAAATAATTTACAGTTTTTCTGATCTAAAAAATATTGAAAGAATTGTGCTTCAGGTTCGTGTGGTGTCGGCATTGACAGCGTAACAAAGGTGGTGGTAAATATAAGGTTTTATACTGCCCTTGAATAACCGTAGCAGGGAACACCTGGTGAGCAGTACACGCTGCTTAACTAACCCCGAGGATTGAACGTATGGTTTTTGATGGGCTTATCAAAGAAAGCCCAGATTAGCTAGCATAGGCATGATGATCCTGCTGAAGCGTGTAGACCGCCAGGTGGGGTCCTCAAACAAGACGAAGATCAAACATCCATCTCGGCAAATGCACAAATTTACCACAAGGAAAGCAAGAAAAAGGACACACCCCAAGATAGTGAACAGGGCACTTTTGGTGTGGACTAACAGCGAACGGTTTTACAAATAGAAAAGTTCACAATAAAATTTAGGAAAGATAATCCAGAAACAGTTAAAATAAAATAAATAAAGGTTTTTAAACAGAAAACCAGGACACTTCTTAGACCCTCATGTGATGACAAAGTCACATTCAAAAACAAAACCTATCAATTTGGCGAATTAAAAAATCAAATTTTTAACAGAAAGGTCAAAGACCAAGAAATATCTAATACAGCCCAAAAAAGATTATATTGTAGCCAAAGCGCTACACATCCTATTATCGTTACTTCAGGAAATATTTTAGAAATAACTTTCAGGGCCGTTTTTCATAGTCACAGTGAACTATCTAAGGATTCCATGCCAACTCTTTCTGTACCAATCTGAATAAAATTTCATAAGTGTTTTGCGATCTGTTGCACATAAGAATAAATATTAATGGTATCACATTAGTGGTTTCAGCTGAGCTACCAATTTTGCCATGCACGGCAAATAATAGATAAAATGGACTTGGACAACTGTGGTATGTTGTATAAAAATATATCCGTTATTTCGCGAATTAAACCTCTAGTTTTATGTGAGCAAAATACGATAATTCAATATTTTTTTTATTTTGATCATTTTCATAGTAATAATTTGCTATAATAAAACTAGAAAATTTGGTTGGTACTTCGATTTCTTCCAGATTCGGACATGTATTTTTTTTATACTCAGTTTTTATTTCGAGCATTATATAACCCGTGCTGAACATTCAAAAAAGCATACATGTGTTACCAAATGCATTCCACCATCCTATAGTTTCCTAACTGCCTCTTTGTAGAGATTTGCTATTGGTTGATCCAATTTAATACGTCTTCTTTTAATTCAGCCATCTCTAAATCTACGACATTTTCGTCCTGATCACTTGGACATTAGTGATTGGTTTTTTTAAAACTATTATTTCGTTTTGAAATACTAAATCATTATGTACTAAAGAAAAAAATCAGGGCTGCGTAGTTACAAAACCGGTAACACCATATAAGAATTAATTAATAATAATAATCTCACTAATGCGATCGAACCCGAAATTAGGAGATCATTTGTAGGAGAACCAATGTAACTGACACATTTCCGGAACATTATACGGATATAGGACTCCAATATCGACAGTTGTATCTGTTCACGTGGCCGTTAAGGTGGAAGTGCGCCTCATCTGAGAACATAATGTTGTTGAAGGATGAAAATCGATCAAGCATCTGGTTCACGAAGTTGAGTCTATGGGCAGCATCAGTTGGCTTCAATTCTTGAACCAGCTGTATTTTGTAGAGGTGGAGGCACAAATCTTTACGCATAATGCGATGTAGGGAACTTCTAGGAACATTTAAGGCACTTGCTCTTTTCCGAACGGAGTGATCGGGAGTTTCGTGTACCGACTGGTGCACGCTCTCTACGGTTTCCTCATTTCTGGATGTCCTTGGTCGCCCCGTCCGTGGTTTGTCCAGTGTTGAACCAGTTTCCTCAAACTTCTGCACCCATGTTTTAATGATTTGAGTACTCGGTGCTTCTCTTACGTGACGAATTTGGTACAAATTGCAAAATTGTCGCCGCGCAATAATGGCAGAATTATTGTTTTTGTAAAATTCGCGCACACAACACGCACGCTGCGCTCCCTTAAAACGCTCCATTGCGACTAAATTCCCAAGGGCGGGGCTAGCGATCAACCTGATCCCCGCGCCCCTTCCGCCGGTTGCGTTTGTACAGTGGACGAAACAAATTGGAAATAACTTTTGGGACAACTTGTATATCACGTCAACATTGGGAGTAGTTTCTTTTATGAGATTTATTATGGGAATCAAATGAGCCCAAATAGCTGGCGGTTGATGGTTATTGCTTTCTGCAACGGTACAAAATGATTGACATTGCTGGTGCCAGTAAATTATACCCGTGTGCAGTTACTTGATTTTTAGATGCACCAAAGTACATCGCTGAATTTCATCAGCAAGTTTATAATCGTAATTTTCGGAAAAATCACAGAGTACTTGGGTCTCATTGTCTTTTAATTTTGATACGAGTTGTTAATATTGGTTTTGCTGATGCCGCAAGTTAAAATGATGTTTTTTGAATTCAATCTTATCTTTCTGATATTCCTTTTTATAATCTCTTAAAGATCCAGTTTTTTTTATACTTAACAGTTTTTTTAGTTTTAATTTCTTTATTTGTATTTCCATCTTTTTTAGTGTACTCTTTGCCATGTAGACCATGACAGAATCTTCTCATTATCAGTCAAAGAACTGAATTGTAACTGCTTGTCTCTGCATTCTGGGCATTTGTTGTGCATGGAGATATAGTTCTTAAAATCACAAGCAATGCTATCTAATACTTTATCGATGCCGGTAGTTTGCTCGCCATGAAACCTTAAAGCACAGTGATAATATGTAATGTTGCTGTGTTTAATACACAGGCAAGCGTTTCATGCATTCAGATGTGGCGATAAAACGTAAAACGGTTTATTTTTATAGAAGGTTGTGAATCCATACCTTCCACCATCGGCTCTATATTTTTTAAATGGGTTAAGAAATGTGCCAATCATGTACTCGTATCTTATCTGCACCTTTTGTTTGTTCTTTGTGCGAGTTTGTTTCTTACCAGCTGTGTTACAACTCACATCATCCCGTTGGAATTTATGATTTGTTTTATTTCCACTCTCTTTACTTTTTTTTTCTTACCCGTCCCTGCCTTTCCTTTTAGACCTATAGGCCAGACGACAGGTGGTTTCAGATAGAAAAAGGTCAGAATTTAATGAAACTTGGAGATGTTGTTCAGGGATGGTTAATTAACATTTTGTCAAGTTTTGGACCTCGAGGACCCTGTGCAAAAAGAGGAGGGGGGGGAGAACTGCAAAAATCTCGACCTTTCGTCAGTTTTTCGTCAATTACCTTTTTTCCTTACATCCTACGACAAAAGCGTTCAGAAACATTTTGTAGTACGTGAAATTATTTACAATTTGAGTACTCACATATGTCTGTATGTCAATTCCTTACTGAGATATGGCGCTTCGCAGAAAATATTTTTTTCCGAAATTCGCTAAAAATACCTTAAAAAAGCAGAAACCAACCTTATTTCTTATTTTAATAATAATAATTGTTGTTATTATGGTCTCTTGTTAGAATAACTAATTTTGAACCCCCCCCCAATCCCCCCTCCCTTCCCCACCTAACCCCAATTCTCAAAAGCTTATTTTCTACTGTAATTTCATACCAACCATATATCATGTCGGTAATATTGGTATTGACATTAGTTACTTTTTAGACCGATATTCCCTCTCCCTCTCCTTCCCTCCACTACATTGTTCCAGGGTAGGTAAAAAAGACGTAGTCCTTTCGTAAACAAAATTAATGATATTAACAAAATTAAGGTTTTGACAAAGTATACACTAGAGGCAACAGAGATATTGTTGAAACGTCTCTCATACATAGTAGGTACGCATTTGTACTCATTAGAGTTCCTGTCGAGATTTTTTAGCCGTTGGTTCTGCTTCTAATTGCTCGTCGTCCTCCTGCACAATCAGGCTGTTAAGGACGTCCTCGCCGTCGTCGTATTCGTCGATTATGTCTGACGAGTCCTCCTCGTTCAAATCAGTTGCAGGGGCGTTTTTGCAGGAGTGGCCTGTGCAGTACTTGCACATAGCTGAGCATCTAAGACCTGCTTTCTTGCAGCTGCAAGCTCCGGTGCTACAGCCTTTGCTGCACTTGCAGGAAACAAATTGGAGGATGTTATCTGGCGCAGAATTTTTCGTTGTGCGGATTGGTAGTACCCCTCGCGTGGTTAGGCTCCAGCCCCAAACTGATGGGCGAAGTTCATTACCTAACCACGCTTGTACTTGCTGGTAAGTGCGGAGGGAGTGGTAATTGGCAGCGTCCCTTGTCGGTGGTAGGCGGGCTAGTTCCAATTTAGCCTTCTTCACTGATCGTGTAAATAATCGGTACCGCAAGTCGTCAAGGTTGTCATTGTCAATATTGCCTCCATAAACTACTACCAGGAACTTTTCTCCAGCGTCCTTGATTTGCTGAGGAGTAGCGTTTGATGTAAGAAACGGAGCCACTACTGCAGAGAGGGCGGTATTCTTCATATAGGTGCTGCAAATTTTGTTCTTCCCAAATCCATACGGTGCTGACGTGGTATCACACCCACTCACTGCGTGGAGGAAAAGTATATCTTTGGGAGGAAAGGAACAGGAACTTGGTGAGTAGAGGACACTAGGACCACCACCTCTTCCACATTTCTGAAGATAGATGTTCTTTATGGACATACCCAATGCCGTCAACAGAATAAGTATGTCCACATCTTCAGCAATAATAATGACGCTGTCGAATTCGCTAGCTTTGGATATGGCGGTGTTGACGATCAACACGTCGGCGTCTTCATGTGCTTGCTTCACTTCGATGCTAGCATTCGCCATTCGTGTTATCAACATCGAAATGAATGCGCTCTTATTGTGATCGTTTGCCAAAAACTTTTCTTGTGCTATAGTCACTTTGGTAGACGAGGAGAACACGATTTTGGTTGCTGTTTGTAATGCAGAACGGCGAGCTCGTTCTGCGGCTTTGGTGCTTTCATAGCCGGCATTAGTTGGGTATCCATCAAACACAACAATCACATTGCCACTGAAGTGTTTTTGCACGTAGTTGATGTATGTAGAGCATAGCATCTCGAATGTGGTTGTGGGAGTTTTGTTCCACACCACTTTATGTAACAAGTAACCTCCATCAATCACGTTACATTTCTTGTTGCCAAGGTTGACTTCCTCTATGGGAGTGAAGAGTGAGTACATTGCAGACTTCGTTCCCTTGCGCATTCCCTCCTCAGTGAAGAGTGCCATAGGAAAAGGTGCGAGTTCAAATTTCAAGAGTTCTTTCAGATCTTCTTCTGATTTTTTGGCAATGCAGACACGTTGGAAGAGAGTGAGAGGATTGACAGTGATTTTTTTACCAGCAATTTTCAACGAGCAGGAAACAGAAGCGAGAGTCACGACCTTATCCTTCCGTTTCAGTTTCAATTCTCCAAAATTTCCCCCCACGACTTTCTTCATGCTTGATATGCCTATCTCTCGTGCTAAGTGACAGTTCACTTCGTCATGACCAATAATTCCTGTACTCAGAGAAACTATTTCCTGGATGTGAAGGAATGGGGGGTGTTCAGTGAACCATGCGCGCAGTTTCCCAATGTCCATGTTGTCTCTCACTACTCGGGTTGGTCTCATGTCCACGTGCTGTTCAGATGTCTCTGAGCGAATATCAGCGAACAATTCTATTTGTTCACAAATGCTTTGAAGGCACAGCATGCCCAATGTCCATCTAGCAAGCACAGAATCGCTTACACCGCGTCCACGAGTAAGTCCACCATAGCTCTTCATAGCCCGCATGAGAACTTGCTCTATAGTCATGTTGGACCAGATGCCCGACCAAAATTTTTCTGATCTGCGAATAGTGAAGTAGCCATCTTTGGTGAACCTCATATATTCGTGAGGATCCATCCTGTCCTGTAGGGTAACCATATCTTGGTAATAGAGATGGGCACTTTTGGCATAATTCAGGTGCCCAGCAGCGTGAAAGTAGGGTATCATTTCCTTGACACAATCTAGATGGAGTTTCCAACTACCCATTCTTTCTGCTTTTATAAAGTTTTTCAGAAGTGTACACATTCTAAAATACTGGACCCATAGAGCAGCCGTTGGGCCTTTTCTTTCAATTGCGGTCAGCATCTCTGGAAATCGCTCAGTCAAAGCATGGAAATCGGGATTATCTGCTTCCCTGAAGATGTTGGATTTATCCGGTAAATTAAGCACTTGGTCTAGCGCTGCCAATTCTTGTTCAGTGAAGTCAACTTGTTCAAAAATTATACCTGCTAAAGCAGCATGTGTCAGGATATGAGCACGAACAGCCCTGGCATACGCATGCCCTGTTAGGATTTTGTCAACACTGTTAGTACCGTAGATTGTGCTGAATAGCTCCTTCAATCCACTCCCATCCATGATTGTGCCCATCGCCCCCATGAATGACATTAACAGGTGAAATCCACCTAGCCTGACAACCACATTTTTTAGCTCTGGTAGAGTGTCGTTTGCCACTATATCACATGCTTTCCAGTACAATGGCTGGTCAAAAGTCACAATGCAAGTATTCTGTTTAATCAATGTACATTGTCTAAGAGCAGATACAATAGATGTATATACTGTATTATATTCACTAGGTGGAGCATTGATGAACGGGAGGCAAACTACTTTCGAGCATTCATACTTTTCACCACTGGTTCCAAGCTCCATAAAACCATTCCACCCAGGTACGGATGGTGAAGAAGCAGAGTTTTTTCCATACAGCCAAACAATGTCATCGGGCGAGGGTACAACACCTTGTGAATAGCTGATATCGATATCCGCTATTTTAATTGTTTTCAGACCTGCATTGGGTGGTCGGTGGTATGACATCAAATCTACTGTACCAGCGTCAGCAATGACTTTGGCTGCTGACGACACCTTCAATCGAGCTACTTCAGATTCAGTGGCTACAGCTTCCCGGGGAGTCACAGCCATGATGCCTCCCATAGCGTGGAATGTATGATGTCCATCCAAAGTATTAACATTAAAGTCCGCATTGTCAAATATAAACTGACTGAATGGAACGGCAGACTCCACAATTTTGGCACCTTGCCTAGCTTGCAATACGTACGACCCTTCTAGCCTATTAGCTTCTTCGTAAGATGCTGAAAAGCCCATGGAAGATAGAAGATGCAGGAGATGTTTAGAGCCAAATTTCTTATAGATAAATACGGAAACAGCAGTCATGATGGAGGAAAGAAAAGATTTGGGTCGCACTGCTATCATGATTGCATGAGCCAGAGCGAGGCATTTCTTTTTCCAAGAGTCCAAGGATCCTCGTTTGTTTGTCAAAATCAAGACGTGAAGTAGAAGAAGCAGCGTCTCTGGAACCGCAGTACGTGCACTATCCAAGTAGTTGTCAATCGGAGGATACTCATCTGTGTTGAACACTTTGGCGCGGATGTCCTCAAAGATTATTTTTCCAGCTGCCTCCACAATCCGAAGTCTTTCTTCCTGTTCGTCTCCTTTCTTTTCGTTAGAGTACCAGTTATCATACAGAATTTTGTCACCAACCCTCTTGAGACTGACGACAGGCCCTCTCCTTGATTCTGAAATGATGATTTGGTCTCCATATTTCTCCTGAAGACGACTTTTTACAGTTTTGCTGTGTGGTCGACTGTCTTCCTCAATCAGGTCCAACAGCTGCTGAATGGAAAATTGGCATTCATCACTGTTCTCGTCGATATATGAAAATATCACCTGCATGGCTTCGTCAACACTCGGCGATGGGCGGAATCCTCTTTTCTGCGCTGACTTAGGTGGATGGTAAAAACTCTTAAGACACTTTTGGTGATACTCAGCATTGACAGCAACTAAATCAGTGTTCAAATTGAGTAACTGGCTGATGCGTTCTTCTATTTTCTTCCCCCACTCGTCTCCACGCATTCTCGCATTTTCTATAATTTTATTAGCCATTTCAGGTATAGTCACTTTGACCGGAACATTGCGCCTTTCCAAAGGTAACTTTGCCTGCTTAGCTCTGTAATCATCAGATATAGCTTCCTCACAAAGAAAACACGCGTTGGTGAAGTCGAATTTTAGAACTTGTGACCGGGTAGGTACAAGAAAACGAGATTCGGATGTGTCATATCCTCGACGTGCAAAGGCAGCAATCAATTTCTCATTGTTATACCTTGTTTGGCAAGCACTGTGCACTCTCACTTCACTCAACCCTCGTAGGAACTGTTCATCTGCCGAAAGTTTCCGTTTCACACTGGACTCCAACAGTCTGGCAACTCCTCTGGCTTTTACTACACTTAGTTCACCAGCTTCAACTCCTCCTTTACAAATAAAACATAAGTCTGATCCACTAGATGTTGACGCCATCTCCGAAAGGCACTCGAATTTGCACTAATACGGATTCACCAGGCTCTCTTGAAACGTGAACTCAACAAATACCTGCAACAAAAGGAAATGAATATTACTACTTTTTTTCAATAATTATTTCATGGGGAAGGGGGAAGGGTGAAGGGAATATGAAGGGTGAAGGGATATGAAGGGTGAAGTAAGAAATAAGGTTGGTTTCTGCTTTTTTGAGGTAATTGACGAAAAACTGACGAAAGGTCGAGATTTTTGCAGTTCTCCCCCCCCCCTCCTCTTTTTTCACAGGGTCCTCGAGGTCCAAAACTTGACAAAATGTTAATTAACCATCCCTGAACAACATCTCCAAGTTTCATTAAATTCCGACTTTTTTCTACCCAACTCCACTTCTTGCGACTTGTCGCCTGGACTACTAGCATTTGGTAGATAGATAGATAAATCATTTATTCATTGACAGTTTAAACATTTGACACAAAGAACAAGATTAAAATAAAAGACGTAATAAAGCAATTTGCGATAAAAAAGTTTTTTTGTGAGTTTCCTACCAGTTTTTTCAAAGTAAGTTTCTCTTTATGAGTATGTGCATTTTGATAAGTCTTTTTTTATGTCGACTGTAGCACTTCATGTCTTGCTAGCATTTTCAGCATGTCTGTCTCAAGATCTTGAATTTTTTCCTTAAGTTCTTTTCGAGACGAAAATATTTTCTTTTGTAAGCATCTCTTTGTTTTTTGAGATTTTCACTTAAGTTTGATAAGAGCTTGCATTTTTGTTTTAAGATTTAATTAAATTTTTTAAAGTGTTTGAGACTGCTTTCTAAAAGCAGGTGATGTATATTAGCTTCCTTATTTGGTTGGTGGCTGTCTGTAGCCTGGTAATTAATTATTTTAGATCGTTTTTCTTTTCTCTATTTCTCCCTTTGAATTTCTGCTTCTTCAGGTGTCATTTCAGATATTTTTTTAGATTTCGTTCTTTCTCATATTTTTTTCTTAATTGGTTTAGATATTCTTCTGGTCGCTCTTTCTTTTGTTTTTCTTGCCAACGTCTTGTCTTTCTGCGCCACTTAGTGACATTTTATTTTCTTATAATATATTATTAACCTATTAATTAATTAATATAGGTATTTCTTAATTGACAATATATGTACCAATAACCATATATAAGGTATGTAGTCGAAAGAAAATAGTTCTACTATTATTAAATAACTGAACTGAAACAGGAAATTATTAAAATCACAAAGTAATTATTAGAACTTTGCTGAAGCCACAATACTAAGACAATGGTTATTTTTAAATCCACAGTTAATAAGCCCTTGGCATCGTCTCACCTGGTGGTAAGTGATGATGATGATGATGTTGAAGATGAATGCGGGATTACCAAGATTTTCACAGAAATATTAGGTTTCATTAACATTGAAACAAAAGAGACATAGAAAAACTGATTTATTCATGCGTACAACTTTTATTTATTAACGATAACCTGTGTTTCAAAAAAGCAATAGACAAATTAAGAATTAGGAACTATTTTTTCATAACCAAAACAAGTATCTAGAAATACAATAGACTACCAACCAGAAGTTGTTTTTCTAAAAAAAAATTGTTAATCATAACTGGCCTTCTTTTATATTAAACAGATTGATTTGGTTTGATGCATAGCTACTTAATGAATACTTATCCTACTAATATTATAAATTTAAAGATGTGTTTGTTTGTTAGCCTATGTCACTGGAAAGGACATAAGCAACTATTTATCTCGTAAAAAGAAGGATAGTCCGATACAGTTAACTGAAAAATATACTCTTTTTTGGTTGATTTCTTAAACATTGCAACGGAACAATGGATTGTTGGGATTTTTTGCACAGAGATGGTTGATGGTTGAGGAGGTGGGAAATTACATAATTTACTTATTCAATTTACTTATTTAATTACTTAGGTCATTCATATTTAAGTGTCCTAATCTTCTATACCACACTTCACTGCTGGCTGCTGATGAAGAGAATGTAAACAAACATTGCTTGCTTTCTAAATGTAACTTATATACTCCATCTATTTGGTTAGCCACTGCCACCAAAATATTCTCACGGCTGTAACACAGTAACAATTATCTTTGAACTCCACACTGTTACCATTCTTAATAAGTTGACTGATTGAAATCAAGTTCGTAGAGAGGTTAGGTACACATAAAACGTTTTTCAAAGTAACCTCATATCTGCAACTTGGAGTCACAGCCATGATATCAACATCTCCCGAGCACAAAACTGGCATACCATTTTGATTAGCTGCTATAATTTCCTTGATACTTGGGGAATAAAATGGATTCTGTAACATATTCACATCCGCCGTCATGTGGACGCTTGCGCCGCTATCCAGGTAAAAATCTTGTTTACTATAGTTTTCACTCAAGAAAACAGCCGAAAACGCGTTAGTCTTCTTTACTTGTGGCTGATTATCTTGTTTACACTGTGATTTATAATGACCAAACTGCTTACATCATCATTTGATATTCATTTTCTTGTTTTCGTTCGAGTCGGTCATAGACGAACCGCGGCCATGATGGGATAGATGATTGATCTTCTCAAGGCTGCCAACTATAGAACTCTGTTGGCGACTGTGCTGCCCTCTACTCAAAAAAGCATTTCCCGCCTCCGATTCACCTTCATTGTTCACAAGGTCAATTAGCTTGGTTTTCACTACGTCAGCGGTAATGGCATTTCCGGAATGTTCTATAGCCATTATCATTGAAAAGTATTTTTCAGGTAATCCTGCTAACAATAAACAACCGATCCACTCGTCGTTCACGGAAAAACCTGTCCCCGACAATCTGTGTGCTGTCTCTATGATTTGTGTGACATAGTCATCGAATCACAGTTATCGAGACGTATTGATATCAAATTCCGCAGTAAAGTTATCCTTCTAGAAAACCCTGAATCATCAAACGTAGATTTCAGTTTGACCCACAAACTCTGTGTGCTTGATGCGTCTTTAATGTGAACGTACAGTGACCAGGGTTGCCAGGTCTTCAAAAAAAAAAATACCGAACAGGGCCCAAAAAAAAGGTCATTTTTCAATTAAAAGCAAAAAAAAAAACAAGGTCAATTTTGATTTTTTTCATATAATTTTAATCAAATAATCAGTATAACTACTTAAACTTATATTTATTGTCGCTAATGCACGCTTCCAACTACGGTTTGTTAGTTTTCACTGCTGCGTGCATTTGGTGACAAGAAAGACTAAAATTACATCTTATACATAACTCTGCCTTTACCATGTCGGCACTTAATCTATTCCGGCTGTCTGACCAAAAATGATTCATATGGCTGAATACTCTCTCGATATAGGCATTGCTGCATGGTACTGCCATTATTGTTTTAATAATCAATTTTAAGTTAGGGGTTACTTCTGCCTTAAGAAAATTCTTACACGAAAACGTGGTATTGGATGAAGAAGCTTGGTCCTTTATTGCTTCTAAGGTTTTTTGGAGAACTCGAACCTCTTCGTACAAAGCATCTTTGTCAATTTTATCTTCAACACCTGCAGCTTTTGATGCTTCTACAAAGTTATCAAATGTTGGAGCTACCTTCTCTACATTGACGTTTTTAAATGCTTTAAATGGAGAGTTTTTGTAGTCGAACCACTTTTTTAAATAATTTTCTGCTCTTTCATAAGCAACTAGAGCCTCGCTTCTGAATTTATTACGATCAACCTCATTTAGTTTCTGCATTTTGTGATTATTTACTGACTGAGCGACCGACCGACAAGTGAAAGTAAAGGACAAAGTGCGCGTAAGAAAGAGATGGAAAACATCACGCCACCTACACGCACAGTAAGCGCGTGCAATGCGCAACAACATCGATTGCCGATTGCGTCAAATTTGATTATTGAATCATTTATTATGGAGAAAAGTTTATCAGAAAAAAATACCGAACCGCCCATACTTCGGTATTTTTGCTATACCGAACACCGAACACAGACCTAAAATACCGAACAGTTAGGTAAAATACCGAACACCTGGCAATCCTGACAGTGACGGATCTATTGTCAAAATCAATTTGGCCTTCGCTTTTGCATCATCTGCGTTTTCTGCAGTTTTTGAACCTTCTTGTTTTAAGCACATTGGCATACCTTCTAAAATCAACAAATTCTCTGCTGCAAATGCCCATTCATGATAATTCTCACGTCCTTTCAACTTTGGAACGTTGGTCAAGAATGAATTCGAAGCCATCACTATTGATTTTCACTTGTTTTTTATAAACACAATACCTTCGACTAAGCTGACTAAATAACACTCAATTAAACGACCTAAGGAGCATACTGGGCCCCATAACCTTATAAAACAACTGTTTTGTATGATACAAGATGACGAAGTAGTTTTATTCATAGATAATATAACCTTCTATACTAATACATACAGCAGATGGCGTTACTTGGTTTATTTAATGTTACCAGTATAAACAACATTTTTAACACAAACCAACAGCCTCAAGTGCTGGGATAAGTGACCGCAGATCTCGCTCCACAACATCTGGACTTCCTTCTATTATACCGTCATCCAAGTACCATATATTCAACGGCGACTCCAGGGATGAAATCGCTTTCTGTATAGCCAAACAAAATATCAATGGCCTTAGCGGATCCCCTTGCTGGACTCCAACTTTGGACATTATTAAGTTTCCATCATAAAATAGGTTACTCTCCAAAGAGTGATGGAGAACAGGGCAGAGTACAGGAATCCGCTTTTTGACCTCCTTCAAAATGGTATCCCTTTCTGCACTATTGAAGGCGTTAATTTTAATGTCGACTTTGATGATCACTGTATCGCCGCCGCGATTCTCCATTGCAAAAGATCGCGTAGCGTGGATTGCTCCTTCGCATCCCAAAGTGACACCAAAGCCAATTTGACGTGGCTGTAGATAGGATGACATTTCTTCTCTGACCGCACGACACCCGAGCTTGGTTACCAACCGCCGGAAAGTGTTGCCAACAGCGATGGGACGAATGCCTCCATGCTTCTTTGATAATGCGCACAAGGACGCTCCGTAGAGGTATGGGCTAACTTCTGTGTTTAATTTTCTCTTGAGCAGGAAATTACACATCCTTGTGAGCGATTCTAATAAACGAGGACCGTTGTTTCCTGCCGACGAAGATGTTAGTTCCTTAAGATGAACAGAACGTAAACCATCTAACCCAGCAGCCAATCCACTATAAAAGGTCCCTATGGCAGCCGCCATCTCAGCCGTCGTGACTGACAAAAAAGGGCTAGATGGATCAGGCGCAGGCGGTAAATGGACAGGTCGGCTAGGGAAGGGATGTTTTTCCTGGAGCGCCCTCAATGTGTTCTCGTTTGATGGAGCAATCATCACAACATAATTGCTCATCTTCTGATTCTAAATACGGCACAGTGACCTTATTTCTCATGCTGTACCTTGAGGTGTATGGGCATTTCACTTCAACCACAGTCTCTTCACCTAATGAGCCGTCTGGAGATGCTGCCAGGAATATGCATTCTTGCGTGATGAATAGCCCACACCGTTTTACGTTTAACCGATATTCAATTTTATATTATTGTAATGTTATGGGCTCTTGGATTCTGCCGTGATTAGTGCCCGTTTGAGCTCATACTCTGTAAACTGGTATTTTTTTTAGTTTTTATCTTCTCGTCTACATTTTCTTACAATAATGCTTCTGACAAATTTTTCAACCGACTTCAAAAAGGAGGAGGTTCTCAATTCGACTATATGTTTTTTTTTGTATGTTACGCGATATCTCCGCCGTTTGTGAACCGATTTTGAAAATTCTATTTTTATTTGAAAGAGTATACTCCCGAGGGGGTCCCATTGTCACCAAGTCAGGATCTGATGATGGGATCCCAGGGAAATCGAGAACAATCCTCAAATTTTATAGGCAAATATTACGTGTTTCATGTATTTCCTAAAACTATTAAAGTTTTGGCGTCTGGTAGTCATCATCTCATTATCATCATCAGATGAGCTGATGAAGGAAGGTAGAACTCCTTAACGGTTAGGAGTTGAAGGATAATTCTTTAAAAATTTTACGTAGACCGATAAATGTATTCTTTCAGGTTATTCAGATGAGCTGATGATGGAAGATTTAACTCCTTAACTTTCATGCTGCTGAAATGATGATGGGAGCCACAGAAATCTGTATCTGTTAATGAAACACATGCATTATGAATTATGATTTGATGGTTCCTATTGGCGAGTGGGTGATTGGGTATAACGTTGTTAGATAGATAGCATATCACTAATAATAAATAAAATATAAAATAAAAGTTTAAAAAACTTAAAAACCGACTTCAAAATGAAATTCACTCAAAAGTATGAAAAAACATTATTATACTTAGATACACGACATTAACCAACAATAACGAAATCAATGGTGGGTACGAACTAAATTAGGGCCTAAAATTTTTTTTGAGGTCGGTGTCAGCAATGCCATCGAATCTAAAACATTTGATACATAAGTAGCTGTATGTATGTATGTTAATGCCACCACATTGACTCCTACCTTTCAGCATTTAGTCAAGCAAATATTGATTAAATTCGCTTTGCATTCCGCCTTAGCCCATCAACGAAGAAATATCCGACTGGTTTTCCAATTTTCGTTTAAACTAACGAGCATCATCACAAAATCTTCGTCTAAGGATCCAGTCCCTTAATTGAATAGCCCTAGCGTTATTCTTCTATTCCACACGGGATGTTGTCGAATGGCCATTTCGTCCATAACTAACGTACACAGGATTTTTTCCCGGAAGCGGAACATTTTTTCCTTAAAACATTAAAAGCTTGTACCTAAACCCTGGTGCGGCGTCTGTGTTCTCAAACCATTTCCCTAAAGTTCGTGGGTGAGGCAGACAGTCTTTAAAAATCTTTCTCACGTATTTGTATCTGGCTGCGGAGTAAAAATTCAGCGTAAGGGCAAATTTTCTCAAATGTGGACTGAATTTCATGCGAATATTTTAATTTTTGGTCTTTTGTTTTGTCATTTTTGTATACAGATCTACTTTTATATACATAACTCTTGAAACTGGTTTTCGGGTAGGTTGATATCCTTCTTTAGACGCATGATAGTTTCCTTCACTATTATTTGAAAATTTATTAAAAATTTAGACACACGTGTCAAAATACTTACAGCAAAGGGAGCGACAGGGGATGCGCGGGCGCCATTTCGATGTCGCCAGCACCATCTGCAGTTAACAATCTGAGAAAAAAATAGTAAGTTTACCATATCAACAAATTTTATAAAATTGTCAGACACGTGTCAAAATACAGCAAAGGGGGCGACGGGGAATGCGCAGGTTCCATTTGGCTGTGGCAAGATCTGAGAAAAAGAGACAAGTAAATTTATCAAAAGAACAAATGTAAAAAAAATCAGCAGACACACACTAAAAACTTACGGCAATAGGGGCGCCGGAGGCGGATGGATGGAGCTCGGTTTACCCCTAAAAGAAAAAAAGGACAATTAAAACCGCTGTTATATAAAAATAATAATAAATAGTGTTAAAATATTTCCTTTGTCTTGAGTCGTAGCGGCAACTCTAATGTCTTGCCCTTGGGCCACGCCGTTTATGGTCTGCAAGAAATTCTACAAAAAAAGAAAGTAAATGAAAATGTGAAACATATAATTGAAATGTATTTCTTTATATATTGGTACTTACTTTTCTAAAGCTTTTGGGCGTGACCCAGAAGCAACATCGCAAGCGAGGAGTGGGAATGATGCTGCATCTCCTCGTTTACTCGCACCTCCTCGTGCACGCACACCTTCACGTGTGCGCTCACCTCCTTGTGCACACACACCACCACGTGTGCTTAGTTGGTCGGAGTCGGAGCTTAATTGGTTGAAGCGGCAATGAGGTGGCCAGGTGGCCCACCTGTTATCTACTGCTCCCACAATTGTTTAGATTTATGTTCTACATACTCAGGCAGCAGGTTTACATCCGCAGTTGTTGCGTACATGATTGATATGCACCCCTTAGTCTGATTTACAATGCGTTCAGGGTATTTTGCTCCACCTTTGACCAGGCATTTTGTTTTTTCGGGGTCGTCTGAATATACGTTTTGAATGGATTCTTTGAAATTGCCGAAATACTGATTCATATCTTAACATGTTTTCTCAGCACGAGTTTTTTATTTTTGTGGTCAATCTTAATGATAACTGACTACGATGACGTTCTAAGCCCATTTTCTGCCCGGTCATTTTCCATTGAAGATATCTCTGCCATTTTTATGTAGATATTTGTGAACAACGACCCTTAAATATAACATCGTTAATGGAATTACGTATTCAGCAGCAGCGATCAGAACTTTAATGAATTGATGTTCTTCTTGTGCCAACAACCTTGTTGGATGTCCAATGACCTCATGTTTCTTGATCTACTTCTCCAGCAACGTCCTTCAGGGTATTCCTAATCTTTTCTCAGATGCATATGAGGACATTAATTCCGGTTTATATATTCAATGGCTAAGACAAGCATTTTTTTGGCTGTAAGGTGTTCTTTTTCTTGTTACTTTTTTCACCATTTTCTTCCCCATTATTTTATATCGTAATAGCTTTCCTGTAAAAAAACCCTGTCAAATGTATCTACCCACAGTTTCGTTGTTGAAAAAGTGTGTCGTAGCTACGCTTTGTAGAAACACTGAAACTTCTAGCCAGATTGATGCAGAAGAATTCAAGACCACATAATTACATGGTATTACTAACTAACGAGGCATGCGCCTCTGACTCGGTGGATTGACGAACTGTTATAGGTCGCGGGAAGCCGCTGTGAAAATCCTTGGAGGAGGCCTCTGTTCAGCAGTGGACGTCTTTCAGTTTACATAATGATGATCATATGAATAAAATAACTAACCTAAGCAGTTTAATTTAAAATTAAAACCAGACTGCATAAAAACATTATTCTTATTTCATTCTCAAAATCAAGACGAATCTAACGTTTTAATACTTTTGCTACAGTGTTGCTCAGAATCTGTGCTGCATACTTGAACTTCATTTTGGAAGCACTCAGAATTTGCAACACCACAAAGGGGGGGGGGGCGTTTTGAGGGGAAGGGGGTAAGGGGACGTCACACCCCCTTGCGGACTTTACCCCTCTTAATTTTTTTTTGAAAATTGGTATTGTTAGGTAGTCTTTGGTCGGATAATCGCCAATGCTTATTAAAAAAACGCTATTTACTTAAAAGCGGATCGCTGCCGCTTATTTTTGACGAAAATCGCTTGTTACCTGGATTACACTTTAATCCCAAATATTCATAATAACATAGCCCCCGCCACCCATTTCCCCCCAACAAACAGGTAAGGGTTCGAGAGGGGATGCCCCCTTTATGAGTGCTTTATGGGTGCACTGATTCGGATCTGCAACTCAAAGAGACCTAACTCAACCCGAAGTTGGATGCATACCTCCTAATTTTTAAAAGCGATTTAGGAAATGCAACTATGTGCACATTTTTAAACCTCTTCAATAATATCATCATCAACCCTATCGAACCTATTATCGCTAGTTATGCTCGCTCGTACATAATATATGTCTACTTGAGAATCTGTCCAGTATAATAAAACCACAAAGTAAACTTTACATACATATTTTATTGCATTTAATAATTCTTCAAATGCACCCAAATGGTTTTTCCTTTTGTCTTGTCTCCACAAATATTATACTCGTAGCAACCAATCTGCAAAATTTTCTTAATAATTTACTTAAACCTGCGTTTTAAATTTTGCCCCTGGCTCTCTATGTGCTGGGTGTGTGTTCCATCCTCGACTATGAATGGATTTTCATCGGTCGGCATAGTGTCAGCAGTCTGTGTAAATAGTGGTTCCCTCAATTACGTGTTTTTTTTTATTAGAGGGATAAGCACCTCTGCCGACCTTTCATTATTGGGAAACACTTTACTTCGAGTCTGAACTCGTTGGTCTCATCATCTACCAACCTACCTGTATTGTATTTTCTTCTTCCAAACTTACTTTCATCGATCTGGACTACTTTGCCAGGTCCACCAATCTCTATTGTATTTTCTTCTTCCAAACTTACTTTCATCGATCTGGACTACTTTGCCAGGTCCACCAATTTTCGGCCTTTCTGGCTGATGGTCTAATTCGGGAACTACAATGGTGTCTCTACAGTACCTAGGCTGTTTGATAAGTACCCGTTTACTAAATATATTAATATCACTGGCCGAAAATAAGTATACCACCTCTTTAAGCCATTTTTCAGAGGCGGGAAAAAGAAAAAAAAATTGCATTCTTTTATTTTTTTTCTCATTTGACAGCGACTTAGTGAAAGCGTGAACTTAAAATTGTTAAAATGGAGAAAGAACAGTATCGGTCTGTAATTAGATTCTTGTTTTTGGAAGGAAAAACATGTGACGAAATAAAAGTAAGAATGCAAGCGGTTTACCATGAATGTGCTCCTTCTATGACAACCGTCAGATATTGGTATAACACATATTAGAAGAAAAATTGGGTATGAAGAAAGTATCGGCGAGGTGGGTGCCGCGTTTACTCACGGGGGAGCAAAAACGGAACCGACTGACTACTTCGGAGCAGTGTTTGGCCGTGTTCAAACGTAACCCGAAGGAGTTTCTGCGTCGTTTCGTAACCGTGGACGAAACGTGGGTTCACCACCTACACCCCGGAAATGAAAGAGCAGTCGAAGCAGTGGATTTTACCGGGTGAACCTGCTCCAAAGAAAGCAAAAACCGTCCCATCGGCTGGAAAGGTCATGGCGACTGTTTTTTGGGATTCGCAGGGTATTATACATATTGACTACTTAGAAAAGGGGAAAACGATAACAGGGCAGTGCTATGCTAATTTATTGGATGAATTTGACGCCGTCTTGAAGGACAAACGACCCCATTTAAAAAAGAAAAAAGTACTGTTTCATCACGACAACGCCCCGGCTCATTCGTCCAGAGTTGTGACGGCTAAATTAGCACAGTTACGCTACGAACTATTGCCTCACCCCCCGTATTCTCCAGATTTGGCCCCATGCGATTTCTTTTTGTTTCCCAACCTAAAAAAATGGCTCGGTGGTAAGCGATTTGGATCAAATGACGAAGTTATTGCCGCCACAGAGGCCAATTTTAATGAATTTCCAAAATCATACTTTTTGGATGGTTTATTGAAGCTTGAGAATAGGTGGAACAAGTGTATAGAGTTAAAAGGTGACTACGTAGAAAAATAAATGCATATATACAAAAAAAAATGTTTTTTTTTGCCATAAACGGGTACTTATCAAACAGCCCTCATAATTATACCAATCAGCAATTGTTGCTTCGGATACTTCTACGCCACGTGCCTTAGAGCTGCACTCTAATCTGGCGGTGAAATAATCAAAGTCACGGGCGTAGCAGTACATCAATTTAAACACCACTGGAAGTGGCAAATTGACATTTTCGAACCATGTTCCGTTTGATCGAGCAATAAATCGATTCCTGCAAGTTTTTGTCCTGCATACAAATGTCCCTACCGAGCCCCTGGAACTTAAATTTGTTATGGCCCTGCGATGATGCCTGCAGTTCTTCGTTGCTAAAATTAGGCCTCTTTCTTCACTAAATGCAAGGCATTGGTCTTCAGTGCGTAGGTCAGCCGTAAAACAAAAATCAACTATTTAATACCAAAAAAACTAGTTTTAAATAATAAAATTGAATAACAACATAACGTCGAAATAATCGGACCTCCAGTGCTCGTGTCACTCGCACTCACTCTTAGTTAATTGTATGTTGTACTGAAACCCCTTTCCGAGTTACTTAACATACCTAAAATCCGCTCCATGCTCCAAAAATTTAGCACTTCCTCGGAATACAGATCAGTGCGCTGTGGAGCACGACTTGCAACTAAAGTCCTCCTTGAAGAAGCCGGTGGCTCATTAGACTCCAACACCGCGCTCCCACTGAAAAAAAGAAATTAATGTAAAATTAAATACATGTAAATTTTAAATGTGTTGATTTTAAATATTACCCAGTAAAACTGACCATGGTTCTTCCCAATCAAATAATCTTAATAAAAAAAATAAAAAAAATCTCTCCTCTAATTGTATGTGCTCCGCAAAATCATTAATCCGATCTTCTAATGTGCCAGGACTAGCGTATCATTTAAATAAAAAACATAATAATTAATATAAACTTAATATGAAATGTATTAATTTAAAATTAATTGAATATAATAATAATTAATTAATTATTAATATTAATGTAATAATTTTACAGTTCTTGATACAAAAACATACCTTAGTTGATCCCAATCCACTAATCTCTCCTCCATCAGAGAGTCCACAGAATCGGAGGACCCAGTTGTATCAGGACTAAATATCCCGCTCGGACCAGGTATTCCTCTCCAACCGACTAAAGGCTATTTCACTGAAATAAAAACAATCTGTTAGTTTAAAAACAAACCTAACTGAAAAGCAGCCTTTTCACACTTTACAAAACCTTACAGTTCTCTGTGGAGAATGGAAAATGGATCTTGACTACAAGATGCGAGCACAAGTGGCTCATTAGAGTCCAACACTACAATCGCACTCGCGAGGTGGTGGTAGGCACAGGAGGCTCCTTCTAGTCCGTCACAGATACACTACACAAACGCACTGACACACTAACAGATGATACAAGCGGCTCACGAGAGTCCATCACTTGCATCAACGTAGATGCGAGCACAAGTGGCTTCAATCAGAGTTCAACACTTGCACTCGCGAGGTGGTGGTAGGCACAGGACGCTCCTTCAAGGCCGTCACTGACACACTACACAAGGGCACTGAAGAGGAGATCGTAAGCGGTTCATTCGAGTCCAGCACTTGCACTTCACTCAACTCTTCAGATGAAACAGAACACGAGGCCTGGGGCTCAGTTGTCACACAATTACAGGAGTATGATAATATCGATCTCGACTGCACGGCAAACAAACGATGAGTGGTGACTATAACAATACAAAATGGCGCATGGCGTCATTTTACGTTCCGATACACCAAAAGCCATAAACAGTATAGTTATAGGTCGTCTTTGTTCCTACATAACCACAAAACTTCATTTATTTTTTCTCAAAATGGGGGAGGCTCCGCGCATCCTCCTACTTCTACTTCAGTCCCCCCCCCTCCCCCCTCACCCACTATCAATCCAATTTGAGGTGTTTCAAATTCTGAAGTTGAGCCTTCATTTTAACCCGATATTTCGGATCAACGTGATTTTGAGTTATTTTTGAAAAATACACGAAATTTAGGTTCTTTTCTTCTACTGTCTTAAGATTGCACACCATTGAGCTTTTTGTCTTTGTACATTACTGTGACGTTTTTTGGAAGTTATTCGTAATTGACTTAAAAAGGTGTGGAACACCGTATACCATATATATTTTTTCATTGTTCACATTAAAATAATGGTTCAAACCATCATCTCTTGGCCCCGATAATTCTGCAAGTAACTTAAAAGCGTCCACGTTAGTAGAGCCCTGATCACAAACCGGGTTCAATACTCAGAACCCAGTGGCGGATACTTGATCTATTATATTTTTTATAATATTTGCAAATTTTTGTGATGAAATGGTACTAATGGAGATTGGTTGTTTAAATTTCTGTGTTAAATTTTGCAACATAAAAATCAATTCATGATCGGCTTAGTTCGGCCAAGCTCTTCTTTCTCCACAGTCCTCAAATCCTTCAACAATATCTGAACCAAAATTGTAAGTTGAGGCTTGACCCACATTTCGCCAAATAAGAGACAACATAGGTTGTAATTGTTGTCCCTGCTCTTGTAAATATTTTTTAAATGATTCAATATAGTTTGATTTATCCCCGGTTTCATAGGGATTTTTCCTAGAATATTCTGTAAGGTTTTTTTACTTGGCAGAGGCATAATTTAGTTTAAATATCTGTAAGTTTTAGAACGTTTAAATATAGCTACAGCGAATATTTTACTTTGTGTATTCGATCGTCTACCCTTTGGTTTACGGTGATGATTTTTGCTCGCATTAAGTACTATTCGCATTAAGTGCCATTTTTTGCAACGTTCGGAAGCCAGCGCCTACAAGCTGTGCATAAGTTTCCTTTAATCGACGAAGGCAAAAAAAAATCGGATGACTTACTGGCTTTTGGCTCGCACTAAGTACTATTAGAATTAAGTGCCATTTTTTGCGACGGTCGGACGCCAGCACCTACAAGTGGTGCATAAATTTCCATTAATCGACGAAGGCAAAAAAAATCGGATGACTTACAGGCTTTAAATTCGACAGCTGCCGGAAATATTGACCGAGATTCTTCTGGAGACTTCCTCTTTTTTATGTATATGGAAAACTTTTTCTTTTCAACCTATGGGCATGCCACCATATCCATTTGGTTGAAAAGTCACAATATCATCTTTTTGTTGGCATCGCTCCGTAGACTCTAATCTTTTTGTACAATTTGTTCACTCTTATGTGTAATAAGTTAAGCAGCATAAGTCTTTTTAGCGTTTTCATTCAGTTCACTTGAATTCAATTTGATTGACAGATTTTACAAGTTCTACAGGTACCCACTGTGGTCTACCAAAATGAATATCAAAACGTTCCTTGAAAATTTTCAGATAGAACTCATATGTAACTTTATCCTTCCCTTGGTGGCGTTGCCGGCGGTTAAATCCATTCTCTTGCTAAAATGACTTTATTCCCGTGGTACAGTAGCCTATGCCTTTGGCTAGGACTTAAACCATCTTTATATTAGGTTTCATCTCAATCGGCTCAGCGGTTTCGCCATGAAAGCGTTGATGCAGACAGTCGTAAAAAGTGACTATTTTATCTCTTTGTAATGTAAGGAATGCTTTATTGTGTAGTTGTGTATCATAATGTTAAGAGTACTCACACAGATGGAGATGGAGGATTTGAACATATTATGCTCTTGAAATTAATTAGGGTTTCTGAAGCAGCAAACTTGTAAAAGACAAAATACAAAGATTGGTTGTCCTTGCTCTTGTAAATCTTTTTTAAATGGTTCAATACAGTTTAATTTATCCCCGGTTTCATAAGGATTTTTCCTAGAATATTCTGTAAGGTTTTTTTACTTGGCAGAGGCATAATTTAGTTTAAATATCTGTAAGTTTTAGGAGAACGTTTAAATACAGCTACAGCGAATATTTTATTTTGTGTAGTCGATCGTCTACCCTTTGGTTTACGGTCATGATTTTTGCTCGCATTAAGTACTATTCGCATTAAGTGCCATTTTTTGCGACGTTCGGAAGCCAGCGCCTACAAGCGGTGCATAAGTTTCCTTTAATCGACGAAGGCAAAAAAAATTCTGATGACTTATACTGGCTTTAAATTCGACAGCTGCCGGAAATATTGACCGAGATTCTTCTGGAGACTTCCTCTTTTTATGTACACTTTTTCTTTTCAACCAATGGGTTCGCCACCATCTTATACTTTTTCATTTTTGAGAAGTTAAATTACTTATTTCTGAAGTGTTTATTACGTCTTACCCAACTGCGGCGAAACCCAAAAAGAGGGTCATGTGTTTGACCTGTTTGTATGTATCTAAGTATGTCCGTTCGCATGTCCGCTCGTAATTACTAACGGCTCAACTGATTTTGATAAATGATACGTCATTCGATTCGTCTGGATCCCCTTAGTGACATGGTATTTTTGCTTCAGATATGGCACCGAAAAAAAATTTGAACAAATGGTAAAAGCCATTGAAGAAGTCAGGCGAGGAGTTATAGTTTTAGTTGCTGCAACAAAATATGGTGTGCCTAGAGCAGTGGTTCCTAACCTTTTTAATACTGTTACCCATATGACCCAGTGAGAAAACGAACTTTACCCCCAAATTAAAATTATTTCAAGCAAACAATATAAACAATCAAATAAAATATCTTTAATTATCAAAAAAATAGTAACACGTTTACAACGTTATTTTATGTATTATAATTATAACATAGTTAGATAATTTATAAACAATTAACTTTGACACACTGACTAGACTAGTCTGAAATTTAAAATTAGCTTGTTAGTTAGTGAGAAGATTGATTTTGAATTCGCAAGTTTTTTAATATTAGGTTTGATAACATTTAACGCGTATCTCATGTCGTGGTTTACGTTCAGACGGTTTCTAGCCTTTGTCTTTAATGTTACTAATGTTGAGAAACCACTCTCACATCTATAAGTGGTAGCAAATAGTATTATCATTTTTAGAGCTGTCAGCTATAATAGAATGTTCTGAAGCTGCTTTTCGCCAAAACGTGGAGTTCATTATTTTCAAAATCTGCTTTGTAAATAGTATCCTCGCGTAGTCCAAGAAATTTCGCCACATTCTCTTCTTTAAAAATGTTATCACCAGTAGAAAATGGTCTTAGAATCCGAGAGTAGGAATCACGATTATCCATATTCGAAAAATATTGCATCAATGAGTCTATTACTGCAGAAAAATGTTAAACAACAAAATTTTCAAACGAGATTTTGTTAGGATCGTTATTTACCCAAAAGCAAGAGAAGATGTCAGCTTTTTAAGTTTCAGTGGTTTTCAGCAAATACTGATTATTTTAAGAACCGCGGATTATACGAAATAATAATGAATGACCCTAGACGCGTACTTGTTTGAATAGGATGGCGACGATAAAGAAAATTTAAGTTTTACCTTGATTGTCGCGGCTGACTCACTTCTACATAATAAGCGCCGCCGTCTAGACTGCCGGCTACCGTAAGCCTCAGTTACGATGGAATGAAAATAAATTTTAAAGCACTGGAATTTTTAAGCCGTGGAATCGATTATTATTATCTTTATTTGTCAGACAACATGGTCTATTTTCATTCAAAATTCATAACAATTTATTTCAAATAGGTGTTTACACACACTTTTAAATAGTCAAAACAAAAAAAAAATACAATAAAAATAAAATTACAAATAATGTCATGATTCAGATTACAGTCTCAGGTAATGGTATTTGTTATAGAATCAACATATATATCTTTGTCATTTACATAATCTATTATTTTATAATATCCTCTAGAGCACAAAACTTTTTTGACATGAGTCTTGAATTTATTCTCTGACAAACTAGTTACATTTTCTGGAATTTTATTGTAGAATCTTATACACTGCCCCACAAATGACTTTTTAACCTTACTCAGTCTCGAAAAGGCTATATCTATTTTATTTACATTTCTTAAATTCAAATTATGCCTGTCACTGTTTTTAGGAAATAAATGCAAATTCTTACGAACGTACATGATGTTTTCATATATAAATTGACTAGCAACAGTTAAAATATTGATTTCTTTGAACTTATTCTGTAACGAGTCACGTGATCGCATCTGATAGATTGCGCGGATAGCTCTTTTCTGCAGGATGAAAATGAATGCCATAAGACATTATACTATGGAAGTAACTAAAATACACTAGTCTCGCAGTATCTACATCCGTTAACTGTCTTATTTTCTTAACGGCATAAGCAGCTGAACTAAGCCTTCCCGCTAAAGTTTCAATGTGTGGTCCCCATTGAAGTGAAACATCCAAAGTTATACCAAGGAACACCGTGGTATTTACAAATTCTAATTCATTACTGTCTAATATTACACTATTATTGACCTTTTTTACATTTGGCAAACAAAATTTTATACATTTTGTTTTCTTAGCATTTAATAATAAGTTGTTCACAGTGAACCAGTTCAGTATCTTTGAAAGAGTGTTGTTTACTTCGTCAATTTCGTTTTCTTTCCTATTCACTTTAAAAATAAGAGAAGTATCATCCGCAAACAACACAATATTTGACAGATGTTGCACCATAAAAGGCAAATCATTTACGTAAACAAGGAAAAGAAAAGGCCCTAATATGGAACCCTGGGGCACACCCATTTTCACTTTAGATCCAGATGAGTTCGTGCCATTCACTTGTTTTTTTTGTATTCTGTTGTCTAAATATGAATTTAAAAGACTGAGAGCCCCTTCCTCTACACCATAATGCTTTAATTTCATAAGTAATGTTTGGTGTTCAACACAATCAAAAGCCTTAGATAAATCACAAAACAATCCAATTGCATTCTGCGATTCCTCGAAGGAATCATATATGTTTCGAATGAGTGCTACTCCTGCATCGGTTGTTGATCGTCCTTTAGTGAAACCGAATTGTTGGTTATGCAGTAGTTTGTTTTCTGTAAAATATTGTAGCATTTGGATAAGCATAATCTTTTCAAACACTTTACTAAGAACTGGCAGCACAGAAACTGGTCTGTAGTTGCCTGGATCGGTTTTTGAACCAGATTTATATAAAGGTATCACTTTACTAAGCTTCATGAGATCTGGAAAGACGCCACTATCAATGCTAATATTAAAAATACAAGCTAAATATGGCGCTAAAGTATCAATTACATTACTGATCAAGCTTACCGATAATCCCCAGAGGTCTTCGGTTCTTTTCATTTTAAGAGATTTAAAAGTTTTTACAATAGATTGTGGTTCAATTTCTCTGAAGGAGAATTTTTGATCACAATTACTAACATTATCCTTTAGCAGCCTTTGAGCATACATAGGTGATGAGTTTAGGGCTTCAGTAGTCTTAAGTGGAATATTTGTGAAAAAAGTTTCGAATTCTTTGGCTACATCGGCATTCGAACTAATTTTACCATACATTAACATATAGATCAGAAAGTACGTACGACACTATCGCTAAAATAACTGCATTTGCGGGAATAGGAATAAAATACCTAGGCGAAAGAGTAATAGGACCAATCTATCCAAGACTACAGCAACATAAAAAAAAAAACATGCCAGCAGACGACTCATTACCAGGAACTTCGCCAAGCATAATTGGACAAGGAATAGAAAATCCAATTCAAAAACAGACATACAAATTTAAAAAAATGTTTAATTTCCATTTAAAAAGTACGCTGTGTACATATTATAGAGAAGCAGCATCAGCAAATGCACAAAATGGAAGATCAATAATAAGAACATTTATACATAACATACCGTGGCATAAGATATTCATGTATCTAACAGAAAAAGAATACGACGACTAATAATTGGAAACCATTCAGCAAAGGTGACAAAAACATATATAAAAATATATAACTTAGGAAACAGAACACCATTCGTAGCATCCAGTGGAAATGTACAATATGCAAATGCAAATTCACAAACAACAATAGGAATATGGGAAGATATGGGAAAACATGGAATGATTAGATTAAGCGAAGGAATAACTCCAGAAACATTATATGGAACAAAACTAAAAGATTTTGCAATACAAAGTCAACATAGACAAATACCAGGAGACAAGATGAGCGCAGCATGCCAAGGAAAATTCATAGACAGCAGAATGGAATATTGGTACCACCACGGAGTAGTAGACAAACCAAACAGCATAGAAAACAATAGTTACCTACTAGCATTAATAGCAAGCGCAAAAGTTTTTTATAATGCTACAAACTAGTACTAATATACACAAAGACACATACACCTAAGGACGGGACATTCCATATAAGAAACGATGCATGGAGATTCAAATCATACGACTTTCTAAAAGTGACCAGTCCTTGTGGTAATGTCGATGTACGCACGGGTACCCAATTAGCGTGCGAAAGGAATGCATCGCAGCCCATCAATTATAAGTCAGCGACCGTCGAAAATTACCTGTACAGTAACTGGAGAAATGAACCTCATTTACATTTTACGATGCCTGTCGGAATTGGAATTATACCGTTATTAAGTTCAGACGGAAATCATGAACAAAGCATATTAAACATAATGATAGAATGTGGAATAGAAATTGAAACAACGTCTCACGGACAAAACATACTATATGCACCTATGCAGAATCCGCAACCTAATCCATTAGTTATGGGATACAGAATACAGGACCATAAATTCGCAGAATTAATTATAGGACATCAACTAATAACATCTATCGTAGAAAACCCAATAGAAGAACAACCGATACCAGAAAATACAACGGTTGAAATAGCAGGTACAACAAATAGATAAAGGAGGGAAGCTTACGACGACACGGCATTAAAATTAGATAATATCAAAATACATAATGAATTAAATGCATTAATAAATGAAGAAAGATATAACGAGGCCAATATCAGAAAATTACAGGAAGACGCACGCAAAGTAACAGAAGCATTAAAACATGTTGAAGATAAATTTAGGAAACGGACGGTTACACAAACAGTGACGGTTACACAACCAGCTGTTCCAACACAAACACCTGCAAAACAAACTCCTGCACAAGAACAAAGCGAAGTACAAGCTATGGAGGGACAGCACAAAAACAACTGAAACGCGGTTAAAATATTTAATTTAGTATTTAAGATGATATAAGTTAATATAAGTTAAAAGTATAAGTTAAATGTAAAATACAAATAAAAACCTTACCAAAAGTTAAAACACATATTCACTGCACAACTTCACTCTACCACTCGCCTTAAAGGACTGACTGACCTTATAAGACGGGACGATGCTCTCCCGCGCGCATCTGAACTATAACGGGAAATCTCAGGAGAAAGTTGATAAGCAGGTGGCGGCGTCGGAGCAACGAACTCGTCGTCCAAAGACATTGGTTCGATGGACGGGACGGGCACGGGATGACCGCGGCCTCGTGAAGCAACCCACAATGTCCTATAAAAATACATCTTATGCACAAAGGAAGACACCGTCAAAATATGGTACGGTTAGGTTAGGGTAGGTAGGTTAGGATGAAAAATTAGGATGAAAATGGCCGACCGACCGAGGGGCCCAGTGGGCCCTTAGAATTTTTTTAGTATTTTTCCCGTAATCTGTGATTTTTTAGCCGAATTTTAAGACTTCGCGATTTTTTTTGGAGAAAAAAGGGAAAAATTTGATATGGTCGCGGGAGTGGATAGGTGGTAAGTTCATAAAACTTGATACCATAGCGTGCTTTTTACCCTTTCATATATTGTCGAAAGTGTAAACGACGACGAAAGCTCCTTACTGCTGGAAAATTATACCTGTCTGATAGAAAGTTTCCACGAGATGCGTTGCATCTATAGTCTAGTATCATATCAGCTCATACACGTCCCCATCGAGGGGCTCAAGCCTGCTCTATTGTCTATCATTTAATTTATTTCCTCACCAATCTGAAATTTGCAAAGTGTGAGCTTACATGTGTAACATCTCAAGTTAAGGCGAAACCAGCGTTCCCTAGGAAGACTTAATGATGCGTGCACTGGATAAAATAAATAAAATAATATTTGGGTTGAGTGAAAGGCAGTCTTAAATGTAATTTAAGGCTTTTGAGTGCGATTTGAATGTCCAAGAGTGGCTCAGAGAATCTAACTCGAGTAATACGGGAAATACTTATAAACTGAAGTGCTGGAGCCGTTTATATTTATGTATATAACTAGCAAACCCGGCGAACTCCGTTTCGCCACCAGATGGCTTCGTTTTATGTAACATTTCGTTTGGTGATTAAAAGATGAAGAATTTTTTTGTTTGTTTTATATTTGAAAAGGAAAAATTTTATTTCATTTCACAACAGTAATGAATTCATTTCGATTACAAAAATGAAGTGTTATTTAGTTGAACTTCTCTTAGTAAATGAAAGTGAATCCAAAGTAAATACTGAATCGAAGCGTTATACGTGTCCGCAAATTATCCGTTTCATTGAAGTGCTCTTTGGTAAACCACATTTTTTGTTTTTTGGTCTGACGTTAACACAAACAAAGCGGATGGTTTCCCAACTCGTGAACACGCAACGTACAACTGCCCATGTGAAAAAAAAACAATGATTTTCTAAATTTATCCCGCAAACACTAAGCGATTGGCCTTGCGACTTGTTAATTGTCATTGCGAACGCAAGGCGAACTGGAAATTGCAATCGTTTGAAGTCAAACGGAAGATCAGTCGGAATCATTGGTATTCGAGGAACACATACATTTTCACCTGCGTACTTTCCGTTAATAATGGTTTACTGACATTAAAAACTATATCTAATTATACTGATGTTCGACATATATATTTTAAGCATACAAGTCGGCATTAATGGCCGCAGCCAAAGCTGTTCCAATCGTTCTTGCCACGTCCACATCTGCTTCTGAGATTTCAGCATTTTCTAGCCGATTTGTGTAGCTAGTCTTGTATTTTTCAACCATCTCTTTGATTACCGCAGAATTCTTGGGTGCACGGATCCAGCCCATGTATTTTTTGAGAGACAATTCTCCATTCAGGTTAATCAGGAGTTCTTTTGCAACGTAGGATACTGAACTATACAACGTTGACCTGGCTGCCCCTAGAGATTTATTAAACCCGTAGTATTGATTTCCTGCTACCAGGGTTATAGCTGATTCCAAGTTTGTCAGCTCGCCTCCTGTGAGTGCATTTAAACGGGCCCAATCAAAGTCGGGGTATTTTCTCATCGCCCTACCTGTGGTCACTAGTGCGGTTAGTCCCGAGTTAGTTGCCTGCTGAAGGGTCAGTCTTACACGGAGTGCCACTTCAGGGATATCGTTGAGCCATCTACCCATTATTGATTCGGCATTATCCGCAGTTATATGCCCACCATAGAATCTGTAAGTTTCGAGTTCTGGTCCTGGAGGCGAACCGACATGGTGGCGTTTTCATACAGACACTTCAACACCTCGATGTATCGATGGTCAATTTGGCACCGCTGGAGAGACTGTAGCACAGCCCAGGTTTCGACTGAATCAAAGGCCTTCTCATAGTCCACAAATGCCAAGCATAGTGGCTGATTGTACTCTTCGGTCTTCTGTATAATCTGCCGCAGCGTATGTATAAACTTTTTAAGTACATTTATCTAAAATATTTTAGTTCACATGGTTTATCAATTTTAAGAGCTAAACATTGCCTCTACAAAGGAACCATTTTATGAGCTGAGCGTTTATGTAACTACAGTTATCTTTTAGTGAAAACCCTAACACACGTATGTGCCAAAAGTAGCCTTTGCGTTCCCAATGTCTCACTAGAGGTAGTTTAGTTAGTTACTAATATAAAACATAATCGTTCTCAGGTCAATCTTAATGCCTGTATGTCACTATAAGCTAAATCAACAGAATATAAAGTTTTGTATTACTTATGATGATTGTTTAGGATTGTTGTTATATTCCTTAGCACGGACCAAGATTATTTAGATGATCACACAGAATCTATCTCCACAATACTCCACAATTATTATAGAGGTTGCGAGCGTTTTAATTATGCGAGAATTACTTTAAAAATCCTTACTGAGTAAGACCTTATTGTGACGATTCTGTGGGATTACTCTGCAATCGTGCAAACAAGCGACCTAACCTAACCTCACCTACCCTTTTCAGCCTCGACAACGACACAACACTCTTTCGACACTTCACTTAGCACGCGTCTCGAGATACCTCGCTCCCGACACGACCGCCTTGTCCGCTGTCAGCGCCAGCCTCCCTCTCCGATCTCTCACCCAGCCCCCAGAAACACATTCTTGCCGTCGCATTCCGTTCACACACACGCCCGATCGCTCTTTCTCTCTCTCTCTTCCCTTGTCACTTGCCTTTACATTCAATCCAAAAAAATAACCTTTACGAAAGCCAAGCTATCATTCTAAACGACGCAAGCGTCCTTTCCAGGAATCTTGTAATATTATTATAAGCATGCAACAAAGAGTTTTTTTCTTTTATATATATGGGTTCGTTCGGCGCCAGTTCTTAAAACTTTAAGAACTGGCGCCGAACGAACCATAACTATGTGGGTCTTAAGCACGATTCTGAAACAGAGATGGCGTTCCGGCCATCACAACTGTATTAAGTACTGCTAATATAGCGTCGGTGGCTCAACCGGTAACGACTCGGTCCTAACCAGAGGTCCCGGGTTCAAATCCGGACGGCCAATGTACCAATGAGTTTTTCGAAGCTTACGTACATATACTTACCGATTGCTTTAACGGTGAAGGAAAACATCGTGAGGAAACCTGCACATCTGATTCCAGATGTGTATGAAGGTCGCGTTGCACACGTCCGTAGGTGTAAATCTAAATGCCCTACACGTGACCGCGGGTGATGCTAAGTGCAACACCAGGCATCCGCCGTCGTCTATCCCTTGGATAGCACGGTTAATTGTGCCACACGATAAGAGAGAGAAGAGTACTGCTGAATAAAAAAATCATGCATATTCTAAAACAATGCGTGGTGATATAATTACTACTACATGTTGTCTACTTTAGATGCAGCGATGGTAGAAAAAGGTTTGTCACCTAAAATACATTTTTGTTAATTTTTGCTTACTGATATACTCCGTTTGTTCTCAAAAACCGGCCAAGTGTGAGTCGGACTCGCGCAAAGTAGGGTTCGGTATTGTTTTCAAAAAATAAATGTATGTTTTAAAAACAAAATTATATTTGCAGTTGGTAATAGAACATTTTGTATGGAAAATCGATATTTTTTTACAAATCCAACAGCACACCTTAGGTTAGTCAACTATTACTCCTAAACTAAGAAAGCCTACTAAGCCATGATAGTTTTCCTTTAAAAATTGCCTCTATGACATACTATTAATTTTTTTTTCAGATGTCCTGTTATAGCGGTTTTGCTGGTAGGAGGGGGACACTTGACTCCAACAAAAATAGCACTTTAAAACTTATTAGGTTTACGGAAACGGATCGCTGAATCGAAAGATGGTTTTATGTATTTCTAGTACTAATAGTCTCTGAGCTAAGCCGCAGACAGACAGACATGGCAAAAGTACAAGGGTTCCTTGTAGTCAACAAGGAACTCAAAAAACCGGCCAAGTGCGTGTCGGGCCACGCGCAATGTAGGGTTCCGTAGTTGCCATTATCACGTCCATATCTAATTTTAAAATTTCCAAATAGGCCTATTTTTTCAAAAATGGAACTCTAAATTATAAAATGGTTGTTGCGACGTCTTTATATTGAGTGAGATGCAGTGGGTAATAAAATAAATGCATGTAAAATACGATAAGTTCACAAACATTTGTTAATTGTTGTTAAAAAACTCTATTTCATTTTAAAAGATTCAAAGATGACCGAGGGAGTGCACACGAAAAAAAACTGTTCGTTCCTTAACATGCGAGCCTATTCAAAATTGAAATTCAGAGCTTAATTCTTTTGTGTCAAATTTCATGCCATTTGGTTAAAAATGTATATTTTAACTCTCTACAATGGACAGACAGACAGGACTTACTCAACCCTAAAAACAAAAAAATTGACTGCTTAATAAGTACCTCTCCTATGACACTCGGGTGATCAAGATAAATCTAAAGACTCCTAACACTCTAAATTAAATCCATCAAGCCGTTAAGTATTAAGGGTAAAGGCTTAGCCAAAGAAATAGAGATACAAATGAGAAAAAATCACTTACCCTCCTCCTTTTTGTGTAGGCAGTTAAAATACAGGATGGGGTGCACATAACCAGACTGCCATACTAAAAAAAATATGTTACTGTGGCCCTGGTGGCCCCTGCCCGAAGATACTTACTGCTTCTCTGGGACAGTCTATTGTGGTGGAGAAATTAGCGCCCTGCACGTCGAGGACGCTATCTATGCATCAAACCTTCGTACGCCACATTAATTTATTATTGTTATTGTTCACAATTGGTAAGCCCTTGGCATCATCTCACCTGATGGTGAGTGAAGATGATGCCGAAGATGGAAGCGGGCTTACCAAGAATCCCCAACGCAATGGGGAACTGGCTATCTTATCTTCATGCCGGAACACACCAATGATATCAACATTGATATTGATATTAATTCCTAAAGCTTAGGTACTTGTCGCGCCGGACCCGCTGGCAAGCCATTCTACTTTGCCATACATCGAATATCCGTTGGATGCCCAAGGTAAGGATTGTGATTGTGCGGTAACACCAACACACAAATCCCCTCAGCTTGGCGTCTGCCATACATGATGTGATGAGATGACAGTGGATTGTCCGTTTCTGTACAATTCCACACAATGTTAAATTTCACTTACTCTTGAAATTCTCTAGCACGTCTGGCGGCACCACATCCCAGGCTGCTAATAATGAAGATATATCGTCGTCCATGATAGATAACGCAACAACCAACTATACTGAGGAGCTACCGATTAGGTACCGAATAAAATAAATTACCTGAAATCCAGAAATAACGACGTGACGACGCAATATGGCGCGAATCGATGCGTGCCAATGCCAAGCCAATACCGGGGGTAATGCGTGGGTCAGTGTTGCCAACCCCTAACAAATTATACCCACAAGAATTTTTTAACTGAACTAAAACACCATATTTTTGTTTTACAAAAAAGGGCGGTTCTTCCTGCGATTGATGGAATGCGTAGTCACGTGAACGCATAAGCCGTGAGTGGTTAGAAGATAAGTTCAAAGATATTAATATAATGAATGACTTTAACATGTCAGTACAATTTTATGAAAATATAAAGTATATTCGCAAAAATTGGGGCTAAATAAATAATCGTGGCTGCTGGATGTCAGTGCACCCAACACACTTAACATAAAAGGATAAAATGAATAAATAACAGCAGTTTGCCTTGGAATTCCGCAAACTGTAACTTAAAATTGTAACTTTACTGCACTTAATTTTGGTGGTGTAACTGCTCGGACCACAACCTCCTGTTCGGGTGGTTCGAATCCTGCTACTTGCCAATGTGTTTTCGAACTTTGATTTCATATGTACTTTTATTCGACGCTCTAGGAAACCTGCACACGCTTGTGAAGGAACTCGAAGGTTGTATGTTACTAAGGTCCGATCGCCCTAATTCAGGATAGGCTTTATCCCGCCCTCTCTTAAGATGTATATGAGCTGTGGAAGTTTCGAAGACCCCTTAATGAGCTAGAAAGCTGACGACATTCACTTTTTTTAACCCCCAACTCAAAAAGAACTCAGTAAGTTTTTGAGGAGTTTAGTATCCTGCAGATTGCAGGAGATGCTGCAACATCAGGTCAATGTTACCTATATTATAATAATATCATTAAAGTAACAGGACACCAAATTTTGAATCGATCAGACCAGTGGACGTTCCCCACATGCATTCATCGCTTAGAAATGAGCTGATGATCTTCATAAATTATAGCTAAGAATCACATTGATCACGACAGCTTTCAAACAAAAAAAGTCCGCATCAAAATCAGTTCATTCGTTTAGGAACTACGAACCCACAGGCAGACAGACACACACGCACAGATACACACGTGTAACTTGCAACACCCCTCTTTTTGCGTCGGGGGTTCAAAATGTACTTGATCGGTCAAATATTTATTGGTGAAGTCGACCAACCTGCACTGGGCCCGTGTGATCAACTAAGGCCCGATCGCCCTAATTCAGGGTAGGTTCGAGCCCCTCGGTGGGGACGTATATGAGCTGATATGATGATGACATTCATGATCATCATCATGTCAGCCGAAGGACGTCCACTGCTGGACATAGGCCTCCCCCAAGGATTTCCACGACGACCGGTTCTGCGCTGCCCGCATCCAGCGGCTTCCCGCGACCTTCACTCGGTCCACCGAGTGGGGGGGCCTGCCTACACTACGTTTTCCGGTGCGTGGTCGCCACTCGAGAACTTTACTGCCCCAACGGCCATCTGTTCTACGAGCAATGTGCCCCGCCCACTGCCACTTAAGTTTAGCAATTCTGAGAGTTATGTCGGTTACTTTGGTTCTCCTACGGATCTCCTCGTTTCTGATTCGATCACGCAGAGAAACTCCGAGCATAGCATGCTCCATTGCCCTTTGGGTGACCTTGAGCCTTCTTATGAGGCCTATAGTAAGCGACTATGTCTCAGTTCCGTATGTCATAACTGGCAACACACAGCTGCAAAAAGTCGTAATGAGAAAATGTTCTTATGACTATAGATCGAAAGACACTCGTATGAAAGCTGGTAATTTTTCAAAAAGCCGTATTAAAGTAGCTTTCTAGATATTTTGGCATTCAACGCTTTTTGGTTCTTTAAACATGTTGAGTAAACGTTGACTCGATGAATTTATATCGCGTTTACTCGATAACTGTATAAAGATATCTCTCATTGCCTTCATACAACTGTAAGCCTTATGACAGCTTTATGAAAGAAACTGAATTGCTACTTCGTCGTTAAACTTGCTTTTATACCACTATCTTTCGATATATCATTCTTACTGCATTAATGTGGAATAAAAGCGGTTCATTCAACTAATGAGCATCTTGGTTACTATAATAGCACATACTGTCATATGATTGTTTTTTGAGAGCCTTTCTCTCGATTTGAAAATATTCGTTGGGATAACGCTTTAAACTGATCTATTATAGCCACAAAGATTCTATGAACATTGTTTGGAAGCCATCATACAGCGTAATAGTTGTATGAGAGTTGAACAAAATCTTTTACATCACTTCAAACGCCATTTTGTCGTGTACCGTTGATCAGAGAGAGAACACGCGTCCAATTAATTGGTTTTATATAGCAAAAATGGATTATAATCGGTGGAAAAGGATTAAAAGAAGTGGAGGTTTCCGGCGAAAAGTAAATAAGATGTATTCAAGATTAAAACTATCTACGTCAGCAACGGCTCTCAATACGGGTGAAGAGGGATCAAAAAATACCAGGGAGGGTTCCGAAGAAAATATTCATGCTTCTAATGATATAAGTGAACCGTCTAATAGTTCTCCTTCCGAAAATAGCTCCAATTATCATGATTCGGATTTAGATAGTAATGACAGTGACAGGCCTAACTTCGAAACTTCTTCAGAGTCCGAAAACAATGAAAATTTAAATGATGAGTTTCTGTGTAATTTTAAAGAGTGGGCACTCCAATTCAACATTTCTCTTGACGCCTTAAAAAAATTGTCAACAATTTTGAATAAAAGAATTCCAAATTTAATGCCAAAAGATCCTCGTACTATTTTGAAAACAAATACATCAAAAATTAATGTATTTGCTGTTAACTCTGGATTATACTGGCATAACCGATTAACAGTACCTTTGAAAAAATGTTTAGAAATTATTGATTGCAATTCTGATGTTTTAAGTCTGCTTATAAACATTGACGGCTTGCCAGTATATAAAAGCTCAAAATTTCAATTCTGGCCAATATTATGTAAAATACAAGAAATACCGAAACTGTCGCCTCTAGTTGTGGGAATATATGCAGGTCAAGAAAAACCATCGGACTTAAATAAATATTTAGAAAACTTTGTGAGTGAAATGAAAGACCTTGAAAATGGTATCAGAATTACAAAGGAAATCGGAACTGAAAATATTGTCAAAATAAAAATAAAGGCCTTTATCTGCGATTCGCCAGCCAGAGCTTTGATCAAAGGTATGCAAATGAATGCATTAACATAAAAAATAAACAATTGTTTAATTAAAATAAATAATAATTATAAAATATATTTACAATTAATATAATCAAGATTATAATGAATATAATAGTAATTTTTATAATTCGTGTCGAAATTTATATTATTATTTGTTGACTTTTTTAAGCTTTGCTGTTTTCTCAAAGCCATTTGTTATATTTATACTTACTTTTTCAGGTGTATCAAATTTCAACAGTAAACATGGCTGCTTAAAGTGCACTACAGTGGGAGAGTATTCTTATGATTCTCATACAGTAGTTTTTCCAAAAAAAAATATCCAGTTGTTTCTTACAACGAGGATTTTCGTGCCAAAAAATATGGAGAGCACCATAAACGTGACTCACCTTTATTAGAACTTAATATAGACATGGTGGAGGATTTTCCCGTTTCTGATTCTCTTCATCTTATCGACTTAGGTGTCATAAAAAGATTATTGATCGGATGGAAAAATGGCAAATTCGGCAAATATATAACTAAGTGGCGAGCGCAAGATTGTAAAACACCCAAAGAGATACATCGCTCTACAAGATCTATTGAAGTGTTGGCCTTTTGGAAAGCATCCGAATTTCGAACATTCCTGTACTATTTGAGCTTTGTAATTCTAAAAGATGTATTATGTTATGAGGCATATGAACATTTTTTATGTTTTTTCTGTGCTATAACAATCTGCTCAAGTGAAAATTATTTTCATTTCCTAGATCTTGCTGAAAAATTACTAGATTCTTTTGTCGAAAATTTTGAAAAGTTTTACAGTAAACATTATATAACCAGCAACATTCATAATTTGACCCATGTAGTTTCAGAAGTTAAACGATTTGGAAAATTACAAGATTATAACGCATACCCATTTGAAAATAAATTATTTTCTATAAAAAAATTAATAAGACAAGGAAATAATCCCCTTGCTCAAGTAGCAAGAAGACTGAGTGAAAAATATGATCTTGAATTAGAGAACTTGGACGAAAACCTTGATATTAGATCGTACCCACAAATAAAGAAATGTAAATCTGATAAGTTGAATCTACAATTCCGGGACTTTGTTCTCTCATCCTATGGTCCAGATAAATGGTTCCTTAATTCTGAAAATCACATTATAGAAATAGAAGCTATTTCCTTCAGCGACACTGGTTGCATACAGATTCATGGAAATCAAATACTGAGTTTGACCAATGTGTTCGATACACCAATCGAATCCACATTTTTGAATGTTTTTAAATGTTGCATAAATAATATCAACAAAAAAGCAGTTTTATGTGAAGTAAGTAATATTAAGTGTAAAATATTTGCAGTGACTTATGATTCGTACATATATTTTTCTCCATTGTTACATACTCTGTAATCAGTTTACTGGTACAAAAATAAAAGATTCAAAATTATGAAGTAAGTATTTTTATTTTTTCTACATCTCGTTTCCAACATGCACAATTACAAATAAAACAAGTAGACAATTATTTTAAAAAAAACACATCAATGTTAATATAACAATAAAACTTAATCATCAACATAAAAATATTCAAAATATCTTTTAATAACAGAATAGCGTAAAAATTCTAAATGACCAGCAATTAAGTCTAAAATGTCCTTTATCATTTCTAATATAGTATCGAGCCATGTCAGAGGCCTTTGGTGGCTCAAAAACTCTGACACCAGGGTTCGTGAGGTGGTTGGTCATCGAACGTCCCACACGATAAGAAGAAGAATATAGTGTCAATAGAATTTAGCTCTTCTTAACTAAGAATCACAACAACAGTAATACTCTGTGGTACCAAATTCTAAGCTTAATTATCAAAAAGTACTCATTGGTATAAACGAAACTAAAAGGAATGGTTAAAAAATGTTAATAGTAATTTAGAAATTGTATCAATCACTTCCACAAGATCTACTTAATTGCTAAAATTAATATACTTTCTGAAAAATTACTATTTTTTGTTGAATTGGTTCTATGCTGGCGAATGCCATCTAAACCTAAAATTCTACCACTTTCTAGTCTAGAACAAAATTCTGAAATAAGAAATTTGTATAGATTTTAATTTTGAATGCCAACTATAAAATGATTACTTTTTTTCTATTAGAAAGTGCTAAAATATGCTTGTAATGGGCCATGTATGAAAATATTAAAATGTCACATTTTTTTTTCTGTACTTAGGAATAAGTTAAAACATTCCACAACAAAAATGTTGGATTATTATTTCCAGAGTAATCAATTAAATAATTAAAGACCGTGTGGGTCGGAATTTCAATATGATTTCCTTAGACAATACAATTAAAAAATAAAAGTATTAGATAATCTGTGGCCTGTAACAGATAACGACCTGAAGACGTCAACGTCAAGTCACCAAGTGTCAACTGTCACAGGCCACAGATTACCTAATGCTTTTTATTTTTTTTTATTACCTATATTGTCTAACGAAACTATATTAAATTCCGGCTCATGCGGTCTGTGTCAGTCCCTGTACTGATTAAATTAATTTCTCTGGAGGTTATAATCCGACATTTTTTTTATTGGAATGTTTTAACTTATTCCTTTGCAAAGAAAAAAAATCGTGAAATTTAATATATTTATACATGGCCCATTATACTATCATTAAGTATATTAGTTATCAGTCTTGCAATGTAACAATCAACTTATTAAACCTATTTTTTTAACAAGTAAATACACTCAAAACTAAAAAAGAAACCAAAGTTACTAAAATGTTTTCCCTAGAGTTCAATATACGTTGTAACAAAAACCCCAATAATAATGTAGCGAATGAGCCCATGAAACTAAATAACTTTTCCCAAGGAACACAAGTGAAAGTCTCACAAAATTTTGGACTTCCCTTAGTTACATATACCAAAATGCCTGCCCAAAGTATCTTTTTGGGATTTTGATCTATGTTATTTGTTTGAAAGTTTTTCAGTGTCATGAAAAAGGGCTGACTAGCCCGTTGAATTATTATTCAAAATAAAATTTTGTGTAATAAAATTAATAAAATAAAAACAAAATATACTTTCACACACATTTACCGGCCCACCTTGTGTTTTGAGTTTAGATTCCTATACATATTAAAAAATGAATTAAAATTTTAACCAAAAAAACAGTGCTATTCGTAGCTAAAAACGCAAGGCACGCTAACAGATGTGTCTGGAAGTTATTATCGTTCAAACTTCTGTTTCTTTTAAAAGTAAATTTGGATCATTAACGATCTCATTTTCTGATTCTTCATTGGCAGGTTAAATTTCTTCACGTTCTACATTACCAGTTAAATCAGACCCATTTTCTTCTTCGTTTACGAGTTCTTCATTACCAGTCACAACAGACCCATTTTCTTCTTCGTTCGCGAGTGCTGGCGACTCATTTTCTTTGTTTTCTAACTCTTTCTTCTTTTGTCTTCTTTTTTGAGTCGACCTTTTCAACAGCTTAGATTCACACCTTTTCTTAGCATTACGGAGTATATTTTTCAAAAAAGTGTTACATTCCAGTTTCGTGAATTGCTTGTCGCATTCGTAGATAACATCAAAAAATAAACTTATAGTGCGTTTATAACTTTTGAAACATATTTTTGAGGCCTCCACGCGAGATCCGCCAGCCCAAGAACATTGCTTCAAAAAATTTCGATCAAACATTGCATCAATTAATGCGTAAGCATTATTTATTGCCCTACCCTTGCCTTTGCCACACACAACAGAATAAACTTTCTTCATCTCCTCCAAGAATTGATTATTTTTTAATAACTGTTCAAATTCCATCAAACTTCCCTCATTAGAGATTATTTTAATACCTTCATTTAAATCGTTTTTCTGGGTCTTTGTCGTTGATGTATGTTTTACGAATTCTTCGAATTGTGTAGATATGTAAGCCAGTGTTTGCATTATCGTTTCTTGGTTTAGAGTAATAATTACTTGATTCTTTGAAGTATTAGCAATGAATTCATCAACTTTAGTTTCTATACTTGCCAATTTATTACTCAAATCTTTTACGGTTGCCGTTAAAATGTCTGTATTTGTTACAGATAACTGTTCATCTGCAAATTCTATTCTGGATTCTTCTTGTGTGGGTTTAGTCAAGATATATGAATTATGAAATTCTATTTCCGGTACATTTTCTCTGCATTCATATGCCTTAAACAAAATGTGGATTATTAGTAAATAAAATTAGAATAAAAAAAAAAAAAAAAGCGTGCACATGACACAAATGGAACTTTATAAGATAAAGATGAAAACGACTATTGTGGCTAAGAGATCTGTTGCCAAACATGAACTACCTAGGCACCTTATGAAAAAGAACTGATAGTCAATAAAAAAAAACAAACTTCAAAAAAATTGGTAGTCTGTAAGGTCGGTTTACGAACGATAGTTTAACGTGACAACGTCATAACAAAACATTGATGAAATGATGGCATACTTTTTTATATATTTTTTTATATAAATTATTTTTTACTATTTTTAATTTTTTTATTATTTTTGTATTTAATTTTTGTCATTTTTTTATTTTATTTTATTTTTTTAATTTATTTTATTTTAGCTAGTTCTATATTATTTTATTTTATTTTATTTCTAGTTCTATTTTGATGATCATTTTCACTGCGCTTTAAAGCGTAAGACATTTTTCGTGCATGCCTCCGGGCGTTCATCAATTTATAAGACGTTATCACGTCAAAAACTATTTGAGGCTGGTGCTAAGTCATAATAAAAAAAATAGAAACTAAGAACAGAACTTAAAAATATAATAGTAAACGCCTACCTAATTAAGGGCCTGCCTCGCTTTTGTAACTGTCCCTTTCTAACCAATGGCAAATTGCGCGTGTGAGAACAGAGCGGAATCGCGCTGTTTTGATGTTTTTTGACATATTTGACCATTTCTCGACAAATATAAATGCAATCAAAAATCTGTTTTACCAGAATTTAGTCAAATACATGGTGCATCTATTTCGCAAAAAAGTATAGATAAAACTAATTGGATCTCCAAGTGCAATGCAAAATTTTGTAAAAAGAGACCTAACTTTGAAAAATAAATCTATCGAGAAAATTTTATTGAATCGTGTTTTCCTTCGACCAGAAACTAGTAAATGTTATGAAAATAAGGTCGTTAGTAGACTAAAGTCCATATAATAAGAACTAAAAGACTGATTCATAGTTGAGTAAATAAAATAGTGGCGTCAAAATAAATAATTTCGTAAAAATGTTTCAATTATTTATTACCTGAACTTGTGTTGGTCGCACTGCTTCTGGTTTACTATTACTCTTCTTTGGCTGCAAAACGAGGAACTCACGGATTTCAGATTCCATTCGAGCAAGATTGAGCATTGAGCAGGCTGGTTTCATTGCTATCCGCAGCCGCTTTCAAATATTTTTTTGGTTCTAATCTAACTTTTGAAGCTGGTGAAGGATTGTGTACCTTAAACATCAATAAAATATCATATAATCTATCCATTTTCTAATAGAATATACTGTCCATGAAACTAAAAACATTCTTCGAGAAACAGGTCGGAATACTAAAAAAAATATGGTTCTACAAGTTTTATAAAAAAGTAGAAATAAAGATATTATTATACTGTTGGTGATAAAAAAATATGTACCTGAGCCTGAGTTGCAACAAATTCAACAGATTTGCGTGCCATATCATTAAAATTTATATTTTTGGGTTGGGGTTTACTTTTGCTGGACAAATTTTGAACAATTTCTTGATCGGTATCGCTTACATCACTCATAGCTTTCAATTCATTTTCTGCTTCTTCAAAGGTCTTGAAATTTTTTCTTTAGACGACGCAGTAAATAGTTCGCCAATTCTCTTCTGCTGTTGAAAAAGGATCTCGTCGTAACTTTTCTCGGTTAAGTTTTGGCCATCTTAGAGTACCATCATTTTCCCAAGATTGAGGGACGGTGGTGGGTGAGTTTATATTCCCCCTTCTCAATGGTCTCAACTATTTTTAATGACATGCTGAAAGCAAACAATCGTTAATTATAAGTACTGAAACTCACATTATGTAATTTCTTCACTACCACTACATAGTATAAAATAAAGTCGCCCCGCTGTCTGTCCCTATGTATGCTTAGATCTTAAAAACTACTGAACGGATTTTGATACGTTTTTTTAATAGATAGAGTGATTCAAGAGGAAGGTTTATATGTATAATTGGACCCGGTAGGTGGCGCTGCAGTCGCGGAATAATAGCAGGAACGGATTTTGATGCAGTTTTTTTGATAGATAGTAATTCAAGAGGAAGATTTATATGCGTAATTGGACCCGGTAGGTGGCACTGCAGTCTTGTAATAATGGGAGCGAAGCCGCGTGCGGGCCGCTAGTATCTTATAAACTTATTATTGTTTATGTATGTATTTATAAAAATCTTATCACTTTCACTAAAATAGGCACTAGCAAAAGCATCTATCGCTAAAAACTAATAGGTACCTACATTTTAATATGATTTAAATTTAAACTACAGCTCGTTTTACGGCCTGACCAACACAAATAAATCCACGAGCGAGCAAGAACGTCCTCTGCGTACGTAATTACAAAACTAAACAAACCCACACCGCGCGCCTTACCCCCCGCCACTTCACTGTTTTATTAAGACGGGAATTCCCCTCAAACGAGCTCGCGTTACATGTTTAGTTATGAGATACTTACATGTTTGTATAAATTCTATTTACAATAATAACATTCGTCGCTAGGGTAGTGATCATAAACTGAATATTCAGAGCAATTTGGGCACCAGAAAAACGATGAGCGCAGTAATAATTTTATTCTTATATCAGACAATACAATGTGAATTGGTTTTGATCCAGTGGTGTTATCAATAACAGTGCGACATGCGTAACATTTCTGCATTATTAAAAAATGTGTTTTCTTCCAAGGCCATTTCGACTTGCTTAACTGCCTTAAGTCGTCTTTTGTTATAAATTTATCTATATCTAAGAAGACTACCATTTTGTTGACACCTATAAAAAAACTACATTGTTAAATATTTTATTTATGAACTATAATAAATACTTCTTAAATACCACTGCACTGACTTATCTATCACTAAAACCCAATTCAATAAAAGTATTATGTGATTTGCTGACATGGTTTTAAATGTTTTGTAATCGTATTGTGTGTGTTTAATACGAGTAATTTTATTTTATAAATGACTTCATAATAATAAATGTGATGACTTGGACCTTGTCTTAAATGTAACGTTTATATATATGATGAATAAATAATAATAGTTAACGACAGATGTTCTTAGATAATTTGATAGAAGGCATTAAGATATTTTGTTTTTCTGGAGTACCCATTTGTGGTGAGGAACCCTAAACTAACTACAATGGCGCCCTGATTAGTTGTAAAATAGTAACCGTATTGCTATTTCTTGACTAAAAGTTGAGTAATTATGCTTTGTAATGGCACTTGAGTGTATTAATGGCGAGTTCATTTTAACTATTAATTTAATATTATTTTTGAATCTTTAATTACTAAGAAATCTTGCGGCCCATGGAAATATTAACAATAATGTAAACAATATAGACGATAAAATTAACTTCGCATATGAAAGAGCAAACTTTAAATAGGTCATGCGCGTAACCTATTTAGATGGATAAAAAATTATATGGCACGTGTGGAAAAATAGTTACTTACATTTATTTTCTTTTTTCTTTCCACCAGACACCAACAAAAAACACTCTTTGGTTAAGAAGTAAAATACATTGTATGAGAGCAGCTTCGTTACATTCACACGATCAAAGAGTCGAATGATTGCAACCGCACAGCTTTAATACGACAAATAAGTCGAATGAAAGCGTATTTCCCGACTTGAGGAAAGCTAAAGTGTGGAGTAAAAGCATACCGATGGCTTTCATAGCTCTTTTTAACATTCGCGTTGCGATTACTCGATATTCTTTCGATTATTTGGCTATTGCGATGATAATCTTACGATATTTATAGCATTCAAAGCAGAGAGAAGTGCGCCCAAATCGCGTTGAGAGAACGTGCAAAGAGCTTTCATACGACATTTTTAAGATCCATCTTACGACTAATTGCTGCAATAGAAACGTGCTTAAGATATGTTTTTGCTAGTTGGTGGTCGAAGACCTTGGACCTTGGTTGATGACATTATTCAAAACAATTATTATTAATTAGTTCCCATTGATTATGAGTTCCTTGAGAAAAGTATTAACTTTCACCTCAAAGTAATGCCACACTTTTTGTTACACTTTCAAAATTACAGCTAATAAAAATATTATGATCTACCCACTATTGGATATATTTACTCTAACAAATACTGCATAGGTCAAATGACCGGTACCATCTTTGTAGGTAGATGTATGATTTATTTATAATGTAATGATCATATAAAAAAATATAAACATTTTCAGATGTAAATATAATAAAATGTTGATGAGGCTATGTCAAAAAAGCCAACAGTTTTTGAATTATTTAACTCTGAATTCCAAAAAGGGTCATAAGACCCCGTCCGTCTTTCTAATGTTACTTATATTTAGAAAATATTAAAATGTTTAAAAAAAATACAGACACATTTTGTAGATTTTTTTAAAGCATTTTTAGTTCCCAACCGCACGAAAATTCAAAGACACACTACGGCCGAGTCTCGAGGTCAACGACCGCCTGCCCGCCCGAATTTGGGTTGATTGCGGAACACGCATAGGTTACATAACAAAGCCTGTGACATAGCCTATGATGTAACTTTCCCTTAAATATTTCTTTGCGTAAGACAAGTAATAAAAACCTACTTATTTTTTTGCGTGAAAAAATATGTGGTGAATCGCCAAAAATGCGAGCTGTCCTTGGCCGCAATTAAAACTAATAAACACATAAAACAATCGCGTCTCGGGTGGGGCGTGATTTTCGCGAAAGAAACGTGACGAGAAGCGTGCAGTCACTTCCGCAATTGGTCGTGGACTGGCTCGCCGTCCTCGTTCACTCGTCCATTGGCGGCGCGAGCGTCGCGCCACCCACCTCAGGCTCTCGTGAGTTCCTGAGTTTTTCAACTAGCTAGGTTATTGCATGCCTTTTTGTCACGTGAATATTATTACAATTTTTTTTAAGGGTGCATTTTTCGTTGTTTTCGGCACTCCACGTAATACTAAATCACCAGTTTCAAAGATAATCGTATTCACCCTAACACCCTGTATAGGTATTTCACATATAGACAAATATTTTAATTTTATATCACTTAGTAACTTTTATCATGGCTACCGATATGCTATTTAGAAATGTGATGGCAATTAGTCTCCGGCATAGAACATTGTACTAGGAATCTTCACTCTAGAAACCTAATGAAGAAATAATAAAATATTCTTGTATACGATATTTTAGGATTCCCCTAAAATGTGTTGTATGTAGGAATGTATACTTCGTTTCAGATAACATTAGACAGAAGGTGGAATAAAAGTCACGCAGAAGCAGAGGTTGTAAACATTTTATTGAGGTGAACATTGATAACTCTGGCGGGAATTTCAAATTACAATTTTCAGTTTATATCCAATCTGAAATGCTTTACTTTGAGCGCCTCTAGTGAAACTTAGGTACATCTGGTGGCCGACAATGTTAGGTCAAAATAAAGTTTACCTGGTAGTGTTGATGTCAAGTAGGTAAGTGTTGTGTAATTATACTATACGAGGGCTGTTTGATAAGTACCCGTTTATGGCAAAAAAAATTTTTTTTTTGTATATATGCATTTATTTTTCTACGTAGTCACCTTTTAACTCTATACACTTGTTCCACCTATACTCAAGCTTCAATAAACCATCCAAAAAGTATGATTTTCGAAAGTCATTAAAATAGGCCTCTGTGGCGGCAATGACTTCGTCATTTGATCCAAATCGCTTACCACCGAGCCATTTTTTTAGGTTGGGAAACAAAAAGAAATCGCATGGGGCCAAATCTGGAGAATACGGGGGGTGAGGCAATAGTTCGTAGCGTAACTGTGCTAATTTAGCCGTCACAACTCTGGACGAATGAGCCGGGGCGTTGTCGTGATGAAACAGTACTTTTTTCTTTTTTAAATGGGGTCGTTTGTCCTTTAAGACGGCGTCAAATTCATCCAATAAATTAGCATAGCACTGCCCTGTTATCGTTTTCCCCTTTTCTAAGTAGTAAATATGTATAATACCCTGCGAATCCCAAAAAACAGTCGCCATGACCTTTCCAGCCGAAGGGACGGTTTTTGCTTTCTTTGGAGCAGGTTCACCCGGTAAAATCCACTGCTTCGACTACTCTTTCATTTCCGGGGTGTAGTGGTGAACCCACGTTTTGTCCACGGTTACGAAACGACGCAGAAACTCCTTCGGGTTACGTTTGAACACGGCCAAACACTGCTCCGAAGTAGTCAGTCGGTTCCGTTTTTGCTCCTCCGTGAGAAACGCGGCACCCACCTCGCCGATACTTTCTTCATACCCAATTTTTCTTCTAATATGTGTTGTACCCTCTCGATTGAAACGTTTACACCATGAACGATTTCTAGAAGTTTAATTCGGCGGTCGGCTAAAACGATATTTTTAATTTTCTTAACCATATCGTCTGTAGTCACCTCAATTGGCCGGCCTGGGCGATCCTCATCAAAGACGGTTGTTCTCCCCCGCCTTAACTCGTTATACCAATATCTGACGGTTGTCATAGAAGGAGCACATTCATGGTATACCGCTCGCATTCTTAATTTTGTTTCATCACATGTTTTTCCTTCCAAAAACAAGAATCTAATTACAGACCGGTACTGTTCTTTCTCCATTTTAACAATTTTAAGTTCACGCTTTCACTAAATCGCTGTCAAATGAGAAAAAAAACAAAAGAATGCAAATTTTTTTTCTTTTACTCGCCTCTGAAAAATGGCTTAAAAAGGTGGTATACTTATTTTCGGCCAGTGATATTAATATATTTAGTAAACGGGTACTTATCAAACAGCCTAGGTAATATATAATATAATTAGTATATGAGCTGATATGATGAGGCATTTTACTAAGTTTGTCACGAGTTCGTTCGCGTCAGATATCTCCACAGGCTCTGGTGATAGGAAAGCATATACGACTGCATATTTAGTGTTAGGCTTAAATATCTCACTACAATCCTCATAAACTTTGTCACACTAACATCGGTGGATTCGTCAAATATAACGCTGTATTTTTTAAGTACCAATATCTGTCTATAGCCACATTTTAAGGAAAACCCTTAAAATGTGGCGCCAATACCAGAATAATTACTTGAGTGTATTTCTTTATTTGCATTTTTAGATCTATTACAGCTTTTGAATCACCAAAGATATCTTTACATAGATCTGTCAAATGATCAATTGTAGAATTGGAACTGTGTTCAGTTATAAATAATGCCAGTTTTCCTTCTGTTTTTTTCGATCTGCTCAAGTTTTACTTAGGTACAACATCAAAACATATTTGAAGATTTTTTTGATACAGTTTCACATTTATTCTTATATTTTTAGATGCTGCATGCCTACGCAAATCGGCAAATTACGTCATTATTCACGGGTCTTAGCCAGTTTTTAAATTCTTCCATTTGTTCCCATTCAGATCTATATTTTTGACTATAAGCCTTCTTCCTCAGCGGCACCTTCATTTTAAGTTTTCACGAAACAAAACAAGAACAAGCACAACAGTGACCTACGAAAGTTACACGAAAATCCCAAAGTAAAAACTAGTTTCTCTTGACTAGGTTGGTAATGTTAAGGTGAAAATGTAAAGCGAGGCAGCTACATAATACCTTATTGAAAAAAGGAGACAAAACATTAAACGCATCAGTAACATTTTAGTCGGAGAATACCTAGTTGAATCGCTAGTTTTTTCGCTCGCTCTCACAAATTGGGTTGCCGACGGCCTAATATCAAATGCGCCAGATTCCACTAGATATTTTTAGCGCGCAATTATAAATAGAAAAAGCGCTATAGACCCTAGAATTTCACTAGATCTAGCGCCAGATGCGCTAAAGCGGCAACACTGATCGTCAGCTTAAATCGAAAACTGCTTAACTTCAATCTGATCTAATTGTTCAGGGAAAAAAACTCTTTTTTCTTTTATTACTTGTTCCTAGACCTATTAATGTTTTAACACAACACAATTAAAATTTACTTTTTTTGTTCCCATTACATGGATATTGGACTTAAGAAGTTTACATACAAAATTTTTAAAATTTAAATTCGATTTAAGCAGTTTTCTTGGATAAACTAGGTTTACGAAGTGTGATATTTTGTAAATGGAAACATTGTGTAGACTGTGGAAGCTATGGCGTCACAAAATGGCGGATATTGATATTTAGGTAAAAACAAACACGTTTTGAAATTTAAGATAATTCATATCCTGATTTAGGGATGTCGGAAGTGAAAAAAGTATCTATATATATATATCGATATTTGTGAAAATATCAATATTGATCTCGATATATCGAGAAAAATATATCGATATTCGATATATCGGTCCAATATTTTTTTTTTAAATATGCGGTTTTTAAATAATAATGTTTTAGTTCAGTCTAACTCAATAATGTCAATATATATTTTTATATAAATTGTATATTATTTAAAATGTAGACATGCGTCATAAAAACAAGTTATTTCTTTTTATTTGACAAAATAACAAAAAATAAATAGCCTTATTCGAACTATTCTCGCAAACCAGTATTTGATAGCGCAATTAAAAAAAACTCTGTTCTTTACATGTTCTGCTGTCAGCCGGCTCCTATTTTTAGGAACCGCCAGATTAACAGCAGAAGCCACTCTCTCTAAAAGTTCAGAAGAAGCTGTAGGTGTCAGGTATTTAAGGGCCAAATTTGAAAGAACTGGGGTAAAATGTTTCGTGTCTATCCAAAACTTTATCTGGTTTTCCTTACGGTATAGATTAGGAGCATTTAGGAATTGTTTTAACTCGTCCGGCGTTCTATAACTTCAGGATGCTTAATTAGCTGCATTGTTGCTAGCTGCAGTAGCTAGTAGCTTTTCGTGTCGAGACCATAATGACTCTGATACTGATGTTGGTGGCGTCGGTAAGCGTCAGTGGCTCAACCGGTAACGACTCGGTCCATCTAACCAGAGGTACCGGGTTCAAATCTGGATGGCCAATGTACCAATGAGTTTTTCAAAAAACTTACGTACATACTTACCGATTGCTTTAACGGTGAAGGAAAACATCGTGAGGAAACCTGTACACGCCTGCGAAGAAACTCGAAGGTTGTATGTGTAGTCGACCAACCCGCACTGGGCCCGCGTGGTCGACTAAGGCCTAATCGCCCTGATTCAGGGTAGGCTCGAGCCCCTCGGTGGGGACGTATATGAGCTGTAATGATGACTGATGTTGAAGAATTATGTGTTTCAGAAATGTGGCAGATCTCAGATCAGCAGGCGAAACCTGTCCTCGTCGCCTGTGTTCCGAATTTGTTTCCTCTGATAGCTAGGTTATTGCTTTTAAAATGGCCAATGCGGAACTGAAGTGTATACGTCTGAAACGCGTATCTAAAATTGTAGCTTTAGCCATGAATAAATTTTCCTCCAGGGGTCTTAGTCGTGTAGTAACCCCTTCCAACAGACTGGTGTTTACGGCAATACCTAATACTGTTGAGGGTTTTTCGTATTCCAGTCCTTAAGCCAACAAATTAGTAATTGGTATTGCTAGACTAGCACTCACATAATGATCACCTCTAATGTCTTCAGTAGCTTGTTTAGATGGAGTAAGCAGTGTTATCAGCTCTCGAATGACATTCTGCTGTGATGATGCCAGCATATCTGGCGCATTTCTCCTACCAGATAAAATTTTAGCCACTATAGATGACAGCTTATTGAATTCTTCTAGCATATCTAGGCACGAATTTCATCGGAGTGCTGACCGACTGAATGAGTGTTAGTCCTTCCCCTTCTTTTTTTTGAAAAATATGTCACAATAGATTGGACTTCATTAGCAAGTTCCAGGACAGGTGCATATCTTTTGTTAATGCAGAATCTACTATTAAATTAATCAAATGCTCCCCCAAGAATTTCCTCACTGCAGACACTATATTACTACCACCATCAGTAGTCATTGAATGGATACTTGTCTTTTCTGTTGAGAACTCTTTGATAATATCTTCAAAACATTGTTGTATGTAATCAGCTGTGTGTGCCTGTAAAAAATATTATATCACAAAAAATTAAACTCACGTTTTTTTGTTGAAAGGCGTTAATGTTTTTATTATTTATAAAAAAATACTTTAGCGTTTTCTTACTTGATACATTCTATGTGCTGTTAGTGTCACCGTCTCTAGGTGTCACCGTCTCTAGCTCTGGAATAGAGTCTTCTGTGGCGTTCAAAAAATGCGCTGTCATAACTAGGAAACTCCTTGTCGAGTTGGTGAGTGTTAATATATCACTCGTCAATGCTATATTTTCGGTCTCACTTAGTTTATTTTTTTAAGATGGCTTTTGTAGTAATATATAGCTGTTCGACCAAGTTAGTTACCTAAAATAAATAATGAACAAAATGATAATGTAAAAATAGACAAATTAACACAAAAACAAAATATTTTTGATTGACTACCTTAGTCCGCGAGGGAAGCCAAATAACAAATAACGCGCGTAAATTTTTGCAATCCAGGTTTTTCTACGCAGAAAAAATGCATGTTATCCATATATATATATCATGTAAATAAGCACTTGATTTATTTCATTAAATTTTTGATCCCCTGCTATAATAACAAATGAGAACAAATATAAAATAGATGTAATAACAAAGAGCCATAAAAATGTCAGACTAGAAACAACTTTAATTAATAGAATACCTTTATAGCTTGAACTTCTTTTCAATATGTCAATGAGTGTAGGTTGTTTTGTTAGTGTGTGCTGACTATTTTGAACAGTTGTAGATGATTTAGCCTGAAAAAGAAATATACATAATATTTTGAATTTATCGATATCGATACTTTTTGGCAACTTCGCCAACTTAATATCACTCGTTACTAAGACTGAATGAGCACTCGTCTAGTTATAGCCTTATATAGTTAATGCCTTATTGTTTTGCTCCCAGTTGCAACTATGTCTCTAGAGAAGAAACCTGCAGGTTTTTTAGATTTCGTGCTAGTGATAAATCTTTAAAAAAAATTCGAGCGAGACCTTCGCATATGATGTGTAACATGTGACAAAATACTTTAGGTTAGTTAGATTTGATGACGATATTGTACCTGGGTGGCGGATCTGACAGTAACGAAAAAAACCGACCAAGTGCGAGTTGGACTCTCGTAAAGTAGAATTCCGCGTTTTCGCGACTTCCTGTTACACATTTCCGTCGAATTTCACGAAATCACTCCCACAAATTGCAGGAAAGCGAGAGCAAAGATGTTACAGGGGAGGTACGTACAAAATGACATATAGTTTAGGTTTTGGGTCATAATTCTTTAATGGTAAATCACAGCGCATTCACATTGCACACCAGTAATCTTAGGTTTCATATCTTTGAATTATAATAGATACTTAAAAGATAAACAAACTAGAAAATATAATAATTTTAAATTTAACTGAGATCAACGAAATCCATTTTGTCCATATGCTATGGACAAAATGGCATACCACATACGGACTAAATGACATACACGGCAAAAGTTATAAAATTAAAGGCAAAGCTCGCAAATGAACCGCTTGGTTCGTTTAGAAACATCCGCGCAAGAAGCGTGGGCCCAATGTGAACATTTTAAACACCGCAACCAGTCTTCTCCAGGTTTTGATCGCGAATAAAGATCGTTGCAATAAATGCATGCGCAATCCTCTTCGTCATCTTGAGCGTAGTTTGGCAAATTTTCTTCTTCGCTGTCTTCTTGGAATATGGTTTTGGTAACCTTTCGTCTCTTCTTCTCTGAAGGAGCTTTAGGTTCATTTTTTGCCTTAATTTCGTTCATATTTGGAGTTGAAGTCAAAACTAAAGAGGTTTGCTGTTTCTTTGGCTTACGTTTGCCTTGGCCACTTACGTAATGTCCTTTTGGGACAGGAGATATAACTTCAATAGGCACTGCTAACGTATGAGATGAGGGATGTTTTTCATTACCAATAGATGGGCGATTTTGATTTGCAGCAGGTAAAATAAGGTCTTGACTAGTGTTTGCTGTTGAATTGTCTGCTGGTTCAGTAGAGTCGGTTGTTTGACCTGTTATGTCATTATTGTCAGGTGTTACGGCGCGGATTATTTGTTGCTGAGTTTCAGAAGCTTGGAGATCGTTCGTTCCGGGAAGTGACATTAAATCGTCTAGTTGTTGTGTGGAGGGTCCTGCTATGGGAACTGGAATAGGACCTATTTGCTGATGATATTGCATATTGGAGGTGTCTTCCAGGGGTATGTTTGTAGTCTCTGCAGGTTCGTACATATAATCGGGAAATATTTCAGGGTTTAGAGGCCAAATCCCAGTGCTTTTGAATCCTTTACAACCATTTTGCACTGTAGCTGCCTTACCATAAGCTTCTTTGAACAGGCCAGCAATTTGAAACTGTGTAACAACACGTCCTGGGTGTTGTTTAAGCCATTTGGATGTCTCTTGGTTGAAATATGTCTTCAAAGGCGCAAAAAATGAGACATCCAAAGGCTGGAGACGATGAGTGCAATGTGGTGGTAGACACAGAATAATAATGCCGTTTTGTTTAGCATATTCTAAAGTTTCAAGCCCTTTGTGGCTTGCATGCCCGTCGACAATCAATATAACTTTATCATCAATCGATGATTTAACAAAACTTTGAAAGTGTTTGAGCCATTTCAGAAATAATTCCGTTGTCATCCATCCTGATGGTTGAGCTACACCTAAAGTGCCAGGAGGTGCTTCATCGACTAATTCATTTTTCATATTTTTCCTAGAAAATATCATCATTGGCGGAACGAAGGTACCAATAGCATTAACACAACAGACAACAGTGGTGTTAGTTCCACGTTCTGCGCTAGTTATTACGCCAACTTGCTTCCTACCAGTAGTAGCCAATATCTTCTGGGGTTTTTGTACAGTAGACAGGCTTGATTCGTCAGCATTATAAATTCTGTGTGGCCCAATGTTCTCAGATTCCAGCAAATGTCCGTAAACCTCAAAAAACTTATTGACTTGAGGTCGATTAAAAGCCTGAGCACGAGCAGCTGAAGTAGCTTCTGGTTTGCGTAAAGAAATATCTTTATTTCGTCTCAAAAATCCTTCTAACCATTCTTGTCCAGCTTTTTGTTTTTGCGGGTTAAATTTGTGTGCAAAACCGTTTTTTTCAGCCACCTCAAAAGCTAATTCTTGAACAGACTTTCGCGTCAGTCCAAACAAACGAGATTCAAGTAATTTCAAATGCTCAACTAATTTTCTTTCCACATCAGGTGGAAAAGTAGCTTTCCAACATCCTAGACCCTTTGCAGAGGACTCCAAAGTTTTGTTACTATGCAAAGCATGTCTTCTTAGTGTTGCTTGTGGTACTCCAAATGTCTTCGACGCTAAAAGCCAGCCCATTTTGTTACTGCGAACTGCTTCTATAGCTTTACGCATTGATTCCTCACTCCAGGATTGACGATCAGTCGTCCGCTTATAATTACGCGGCATTATCTGTAAAGAAATTAACAGCTGATTAACGAGAAACAGATATTGAGTACCTACAATTAACTCATCGAGTTCTTATGGACAAAACGACATACCTATGTCATTTTGTCCGCTACATATGTATGTCATTTTGTCCATAAAACGTAATAAAAAATAAAAAATATCACAATAAATGCAAAATGATTATTATTTACGGAAAAAACTATTTCAAGGCAACAATAATTACTTAAGGGATGTAATAAATGTAAACACAAGATAATATTATGAAAAACATAACATTAATACACAAAAATCCCTGCATTAAATAAAAACTCGTAACTTACCAATGTTTATCGTCGGCCATGACACCCAAACAAAAGACTGGCGCGTGTTCAAGTTTTGACAGGTTCGTATTTCCGGCTAGAGTCACGTGATGGAGTTATCTATGGCGGACTAGAGGCGGCAAAATTTGAAATATGATGCCTGTGTCATTTTGTCCGTATATGTCATTTTGTACGTATCTCCCCCACATCAAAAATGGAAAACACTCTGCTAGTACGTTAACTGTTGAATAATTATTATTCTAGTCCGAGGACTCGTTGGGTTGACGTCTTGTATTGCTGACTTACTCATTGTTTTCAATTGCACCCTATAAGACCGCTTTTGTAGTTGTCATTTTGCTTATAAAAAGGACGTTGTTACATCAGTTTTTGCACACAATAGTTGTGTTCGAGTTTTCGTATCCTGAAAAGCGGGTAATGTACACATACTTACCTATTTTATTATACTTTACGAAGCCCTCATTTTTTTGGCTAATCATGGTAAAGCACAGCAATAGTAAAAAGAAATATTAGTAAGTCATCTTCCGACCCGTGCGGGACCTACTGTCGCGCGTATACGCAGGGATGTGGCAATTTCTTTTAGTTATGTAGCTAAGTAGATACTTAGTAATGTTTAATGTAAAAAATACATATCATCATCATATCAGCCGAAGGAAGTCCACTGCTGGACATAGGCCTCCCCCAAGGATCTCCACGACGACCGGTTCTGCGCTGCCCGCATCCAACGGCTTCCCGCGACCTTCACCAGGTCATCGGTCCACCGAGTGGGAGGCCTGCCTACACTACGCTTTCCGGTGCGTGGTCGCCACTCGAGAACTTTACTGCCCCAACGGCCATCTGTTCTACGAGCAATGTGCCCCGCCCACTGCCACTTAAGTTTAGCAATTCTGAGAGCTATGTCGGTTACTTTGGTTCTCTTACGGATCTCCTCGTTTCTGATTCGATCACGCAGAGAAACTCCGAGCATAGCACGCTCCATTGCCCTTTGAGTGACCTTGAGCCTTCTTATGAGGCCCATAGTAAGCGACCATGTCTCAGTTCCGTACGTCATCACTGGCAACACACATTGGTCGAAGACCTTGGTCTTAAGACACTGCGGTATCTGGGACGTAAAGATATTGCGAAGCTTCCCAAACGCTGCCCAGCCGAGTTGGATTCGACGATTGATCTCTTTCTCGAAGTTGGACCTACCTAACTGGACTGTTTGTCCCAGGTATACATATTCGGTAACAACTTCGAGTGTAGAGCCTCCAACCTTCAGAGGAGTAGGTATGACACGGACGTTTGACATAATTTTCGTCTTGTCCATGTTCATTCTAAGACCCACTTGTTGAGAGGCTCTACTGAGGCCATCGAGCATTGTGCCTAAGTCGTCCATAGTCTCAGCCATGACCACGATATCGTCAGCGAATCGAAGGTGGGTGATGTACTCGCCGTTGATATTGATGCCGAGTCCACCCCAGTCCAAAAGCTTAAAAACATCTTCCAGGGCGGCGGTGAACAGTTTCGGAGATATAACGTCTCCCTGTCTCACCCCTCGCTGCAGCTGGATAGGTTCCGAGTTTTGATCCTGGAGGCGAACCGACATGGTGGCGTTTTCATACAAACACTTCAGCACTTTGATGTATCGATAGTCGATTTGGCACCTCTGGAGAGACTGTAACACAGCCCAGGTTTCGACCGAATCGAAGGCTTTCTCATAGTCCACGAACGCCAAGCACAGTGGCTGATTGTACTCTTCGGTCTTCTGTATAATCTGCCGCAGCGTATGTATGTGGTCTATGGTACTAAATCCTTTTCGGAAACCGGCTTGTTCGGGAGGCTGGAAGTCGTCAAACCTGCGCGCGAGACGATTCGTAATGACCCTCGAAAACAGTTTGTAGATATGGCTCAGAAGTGAGATGGGTCTGTAGTGCTTCAGCAGGGTATTGTCGCCCTTTTTGAAGAAAAGCACGACCACGCTTCTGTGCCATGCCTTAGGCGTTTGTCCCTCAAGTATAACGGAATTAAATAATTTCTGAAGAGCTTTAAGTACCGGTGTTCCACCTGCTTTCAGAAGTTCAGCCGTAATTCCATCATCACCCGGTGCCTTATTGTTTTTAAGCTGTTTAAGAGCCATTCTAATCTCGTACAGGCTGACGTCCGGGATATCTTCGGTATAGTGTCGGGTAAGTCTAGCTCTTGGGTCTTTAGCCAGATCGCTGACAGGCGGACGTGTGGTCGTGTACAATTGTCCGTAGAACTTCTCAACTTCTTCCAGCAACTCAGTCTTAGACGATATGATCCTGCCGTCCTCAGTCTTCAGCTTGGTCAGTTGGCTTTGACCAACAGACAGATCTCTAGCGAACACTTTTGAGCCTTTGTTGTTTTCAATCGCCTCTTTAATACAATTTGTATTAAAGTGGCGCAAATCGCGAGTTAGAGACTTAGAGATCTGCCTGTTTAGTTGCCGATACTGAGTAGCGTCTTCAGAGGACTGCAAAACCAATCTGCGTCTTTCTTCCATGAGGTTGCTGGTGAAGTCAGAGATTTTTTTGGTTCTGTTTGAACGGCGAGTTTTGAAAATCTTAGACCCGACCGTTTGGACAATTTCCACGAACCTGTCGTTATAATCGTCCACATTCTCGCAGTCTCCTAGGCATTCGAAGCGATTGTGCAACTCGAGCTGAAAGTTTTCGGGGTTTTGGAGCTGGATGGGCGCTGGTCGGAGTGTGGACTTCATCAGTCGACATCTTTCTAGCTTGGTCTTTAGATTCAATGTGCCTCTTACCATTCGGTGATCACTTCCTGTTTTGACTGAGTTGATCACAGAGACATCATTGAATATTTGCCTTCTTGTCGACAAGATGAAGTCGATCTCGTTCTTGGTTACGCCATTGGGATGCAACCATGTCCACTTTCGCTGTTTAGGCTTTTTGAAGAAGGAGTTCATCATAAAGAGGCCCTCCTTCTCCATAAAGTCGGCCAGCAGCTGGCCACGTGCATTTCTCTCTCCATATCCAAATTGCCCCACTCTCAGCTCACCATCACTTCGTTTGCCCAGTTTCGCGTTAAAGTCCCCCATAACAATGGTGTATTGAGTCCGGGAGCTATTATGTAGAGCTCTAGAGATATCCTCATATAGGAGCTCCACTTCGTCGTCGGAGTGTTGCGCGGTCGGTGCATATACCTGAATAACTTTCAGCGAATACCGTTTGGTAATTCGGAGAATAAGGTACGCTACCCTCGTCGAAACACTCTCGATCCGGACCACATTGTTAATGAGGGACTTTTGGACTAGGAACCCGACACCACCCTCGGACAGTTGGTCGCCCTCCCGGAAATAGAGCAGGTTTCCGGATTTAAGGATTATGGTGTCCTCCCCCTCTCTTCGGACTTCACACAATCCTACGATGTCCCATCGTAACCTGCTCAATGCTTCCTCGAGTTCTGTTAGCTTTACGTCGGTTCGCAGTGTGCGCGTGTTGTAGGTTGCCAGGGCCAGAGGTCTTTTGTGTTGGTAGCCTGGCATCTGCCGGGGATTCTTCGCACCCCATGCCCCGCCGTTACCTTGACCGCTACCGGAGCCAGGAATAGCGGGGCCGCCGGGGACTAGGGGCCGTTTTTTCTTTGTGTCGGTCATTTGGGGGGTGTTGCCGTAATCGCCACGCTTGGCAGGCGGGTTGGCGATCGCAGTGTTGCAGATTGGCTGCAAGTCACGGAAAGACGCTGCTGCCCATCCTCCGGTTTAAGTCCCTTAGTCGGCTCTTACGACACCTATTGGATGAAATAGGATGGCCCTATTCTAAGCCGGGAGCCATACGGACAAAAAATACATATGAAAAATAATATTCGTTCCTGCTGTTATAGGTACTATGTAAAATATTCTTTAGAATAGTTGAAAATGAATTTCTAAAATATTCACTGCGGACATCAAATTCTTAAATCTAATCCGATAGCAAAATAATTATTACCTAAGCATTCTCGTTAACAATAAACTATACACATTACCAATATCACAATCATCGAGTGAGACGTCAGCGTGATTGCAGTTATTTGTACCCTGACACCGCACTGGCGGCATCCGGCGTGGCAGCGTGTTTCAAAATTATGCGTGGAAAAGGAGTCCATTACTATTTTTTTACTTCATCCGTTTTTGAACATGTTAGATAAAAAACTGGCTAATTTCTATTTCATTTTATTTTACATATTTGTTGTTATAGCGGCGGTAGAAATACACAATCTGTGAAAATATTACGGTTAATGAGAAACAGCCCGCTGCTGACAGATGGACGGACACACAGTGGAGGCTTAGTAATAGAGATTGGAGAATGTGACTCTTGATTAAGCGAAACAAAATTTTGTAAGTTGTTTGGCAACAGAGCATATCAATCAATCAATCAAAAGTTCATTTGTAAAATATGTGTAACATGTTCAAAGATCTTAAAAATTCTAGATAGTCTCAACATACTTAGCCAGTAAATGGCATATAAATACTAAGCAACATTTTTAACATTAAATAGATTTAGTAATTATTAGGTATATTAGTAGTTTACATTATAAAATTTAATGTCATTTCAGCTTCATAATCCAATAAAATATCCAAGAAATCAAATGTCACAAATGCCATACATGTCCAATTTATTAGGAATTATCCGTCAAATACTGATTTAAGTTATAGTAGCAAATCACAGGTTTAATATTAGAATGAGTTCTACTACTTCCTTAATCTACATGTTAGGTGTATAACCGCTTGAATGGTTTAAAAAAAAATTATAGGTTAAGTCACCCAATATTGTTATGTCTCCATTACTTCCAAATGTAACCTACAAAATTAAACATAAAATATATGTATTAATATCGCTAGTCGATTTCAGGATAAAATGGAGAAATTTACGGCAATATAACCTCTGCTTAATATTTCTTATTTTTCATTGATGCAAATATCTGTCCTCTCGGAATCCCCAAAGGACCATCATACATTACTCTCGAAACATGACCACTATCGTAACACTTTTCACCTTTCTCAAATACAGATATTCCTTTAAATTGCCCTATCATTGTACCCAAGCCCCAACCGCAGACATTATTATTTATTGCTAAAAACCTAAAACAACAAATATCCCTCCCAACCAAACGTCAAAATTCGCCATGTTGTTACGTCACAACTCAACAATCTATTAACTAGTTACTAAACCCGCACGATGTAGTAGTTTATGCAACTGTTATGTGATGACAGGTTTTATTAAAACATGATTCGCCTCATTTCGTTATTGAATGACACGAGTTTTTTAAGACCTCTTTGCAACAGTTTTTTTTTAGAAAATATTTTTAAAATGTTCGTTGTCATCAAAATAATCTTCCGCCATTTTTGCAGCAAACCATTTGTGATTGATACTGTTTGTGTAGATTCATTTTGTTCATTACGGATTGTTTGGCTATCACGTTGAACAAAAAGATCTGTTGTAGCATCGGTTGATCTTTCTACACGCGACATAAAAAAATCTTGAGTTTCTGCATTGTCAATTGGTATGTAATTATTTAATATTAACTGACTCGTTCGCATCTGTAACGTTATAGTACATTGTGATACAAGGGTGGAAAGTAGGTTATTGTAAACGAGCTGTCTCGCCCCGCCTTCGGCTCGGGCTTGTTAATGTCACGAGTTTGCAATAACCTACACACCCGTGTATCACACGACGTTTTTCAATACAGTTGTGGAAAACACGACGTTTTTCAATACAGTTGTGGAAAATATTAAAAAACAAATCAAAGAATTAAATATGTTTATTACAACATAAAATACCTACAGGTACATTAGGTAATAGCGCGTTTTTGCAACTAGTATTTTTTTTACAACCAAACTAGTTAACGGGTTCGTACGCGTATACAGCCTATTTGATTTTTGACAAATCTTGAGGTGAAAATAATTAAATTAAAACTAGTAATTAAACATAATAAACAACCATTTTAACGAATTTTGAGATCTCAATGCTAAGACGTACGGAGTCATCCCTTTTTCCTCGTATAAAACTGTCCTGTGTAAAACTTTGTCTAAAAAAAATGAAAACAAATAAAACATATTTTTTCTTAAACACTTTGATTGAATCGATCATTTATCGATGAGGTATCAAGTCAAAGAACGAGTGGCTTTTTCTATTCATAACAGGTTTCAACTGTTGTAAGTAATTGTATTTTTGAGCAGTAATCGGTATAGGAGATGACTATAAATTTTCTGGTCTAGGAACAATTGTTGTGAGCTTTCGTCTTTCTGGCAAAAGTGTCCAATCATCTGGATGTCTGAGTTTATAGTACATAGTACCTCATGGGCTATATTTTAAGCCACGTATATCTGTTACATGTGGGTCAAAAACTCTATTCCCTGGTCTTATTGTTCTAAGTTCGTTGTGAGGTCATCATAATTATCGAAAAAATCAAAGTTTATTTGTTTCGGCTGTTAAGGCCTTGCTGTGCTCATCATTGTGACATAGTTAGATGGTGTAAAAACAAGTGGTACAAATATATTTCCTGGAGTAGAGTGTACATTCTCCAATACAGGGTTTACAGCAGGCTCCAATACAGGGTTTACAACAGGCTCCAATACAGGGTTTACAGCAGGCTCCAATACAGGGTTTACAGCAGGCTCCAATACAGGGTTTACAACAGGTTCCAATACAGTGTTTAAAACAGACCCCAATACATTGTTTACAACATTCTCCAATACACGGTTTACAACAGGCTCCAATACAGGGTTAAAAACAGGCGCCAATACAGGGCTTACAACAGGCTCCAATACAGAGTTAAAAACATGCTGCAATACAGGGCTTACAACAGACTCTAATACAGGGCTTACAATAGACTCTAATACAGGGTTTACGACAGGCTCCAATGCTGGGTTTATACAGGGTTAAAAACAGGCGCCAATACAGGGCTTACAACAGGCTCCAATACAGAGTTAAAAACATGCTGCAATACAGGGCTTACAACAGACTCTAATACAGGGCTTACAACAGACTCTAATACAGGGTTTACGACAGGCTCCAATACTGGGTTTACAACAGGCTCCAATACAGGGTTTACAACAGGCGCAAATACAGGGTTTACAACAGCCTCAAATACAGGGTTTACAACAGGCTCCAATACAAGGTTTACATCAGGCTAAAATACAGGGTTTACAACAGACTTCAATACAGAGAACACAAAAACACGTTCAACGCTCGACACTAAACTAACTTTGACGACAAATAAAAAAATGTCAACAACTCGCAGAGCGTTGCTGTAAACATAAGGTAAAAGAACAATTATAACGGAAAAATAACAGTTATTTTTAAAGTTATTTGACAGTGGCTACACTATAATATATCGCTAAAAGTCCAACACCACCACCTCCTTACTTTACCGGTAGATGAGGGTTCTAAATTCGAATGTTTTTCTCTCACAACAGAATCACTTCAAATGATAATACGGAACATATGTCAAAGACCACCCATTGAAATTTTGGCTGCGTTCGATTCAGTGTAGTGGTTCGAATTTAAAACAGTTAGGTAGAGGCGGACAGTTTAACCGCCGCACCCGGTATAACATGAACGTTCAGCGTGACCTGGCCGCCGGTAGATAAAGTTGACATCGACTCTTGAGTGGTTAAATAGCACTTTTTTCATATATTTCTCTTATAAATATAGTCATCCCGCCGCTATATAATCCTGTAGCAACAATGCCAAGCTTATAATATTCTGCGATAATATTCTTTTTTCCACTTTAGACTTCGTGTGACCTATTGAATTTACCTTTTCGCCATTTGTACCCTTTAAAAAAAAAAAAAATGGAAACAATTTCTATAGATTGCTCCTCTTGACAGGCACAGTGCATATATTGACCCTATAATGTTGAAATATTATTTACCACAAAATTATAAGCATAAAAAAAGAAAATCCACAATAAAAGGTAGACATTTAAGTAATAAAATAATATTAATTCTAACTTGAAGATATAAAGGGTTCTTTAGTAAACTCATAATAAACATGTGGTCGATAAAAATCCTCTGCCCGGATAAAGGTTAGTTTCGATGTAACAATGAACTTTGGTGTTTTCAACCAATCAGTCAATGAGCCACTTCAATGAATGAGAAATAACGAATACTTACAAAAAATTTTTTAAGTTTATTAATTACTTACTACAAGAAATATCCGTGATTCATGATTAATTACGCAAGTTTTATTGAACTAGTTGGTCTAAATCAACATAGGTAGCGTTGGTAACTTTACCAACGTAATACCAACCTTTTATCGAGTTGTTATTTAAGTATGGCCACTCGAAAAGCCAAAGGTACGTGTGTGTGTGTGTGTGTGTGTGTGTGTGTGTGCGTGCGTTTCTGCGGGCGGGCGTGCTGGCGTGCCTGCTTAATTAATTACCTAACTTCCTCGTATATTACCCATACATGTGTAGTGTTGTGTAATGTAGTGTAGTGTAGTGCAGTGCAATGCAGTGCATTCCTTGGTCCAATTTACTTCAAATTTTGCATAGACATTATTTAACAGATCTTTGTATGACGTAGACATCCGATAAGAAATTAGTTTAGGATTAGGATAGGATAGAATAGAATAAGATAGGATAGGATAGGATCAGTCAGTATAGGATAAGTAAGGATAGGATAGGATAGGACAGGATGTGTAGTGCGGTGCAGTGCGGTGCGGTACAGTGTAGTGTATTGTAGATTTTGTGAGGCGGTACGAAGTTCGCCGGGTAAGCTAGTAACCTAATAATCTTAAGTTTTTAAAGGCTGTTTTGTCCAGTTTAAATAATCTATAATCTCTCATTTCTTATTTCGTGAGGAATTTTTTTATTCATTTTTAAGGTTTGTTATATCTAATAGGTCAACCCGTTTATTTCATTTTATTCTTGCAAATATTGTTAACGTATGTGTTAAGTTGCATCCATGTCCTCGATTGTAAAACTGCTTCTTTTTTTAGAACTTCCATACAGTTAGCTTTCCCAGGATTAATTTTATTTGCAATATAATGTACAGCTTTGACTTCTTTGTCTGACCAAAATCTGTGTATTTTTTTTCTTTTCCGAATTGGAGACTCGTCTTCACTGTTACTCCCCTTTATTGGACGTTTCCTAGTCTTCTGTATACTTTCTTCACAGCTTTGATCGAAGTAGTCCTCAATTTCACTTGAAAAGTATGTACCAAGTCGTGCTTTCTTTGGTTTTTGTTTTTTTTTAACTTTGGTTTTAGTCTAATTACTAATTTTTTTTACTGTTTTTTTGTTTGTCTCGTCTCCTTTTTCGTAGTCCCAGTACAAACATTTTTCTTCAACTTCAGAAGTACTTGAATTCATTTCATTTTCTTTCTTTAGTTTATTTTTTAACCCGGCGCCAATGACGCTGGGTCATATTGACCCGAGCGATTTTCAATTCGGGAAATTTCGAAAAAAACATATTATAATCGTTATTGATTTTCTCAGTAGCTGGAGATAAGACCTCAATTCATATGATTTGTACCATAGTGTAGTGAGCAAGCGCCAGTGAAGAATGGTAAAATCCTTTTTCTTGAATAAAACGGGTATAAAACGGCTACAGCTCCATACATTTTTAGTTCCAAAAGAGAAATTCTTTTAGTTGCCCTTTTGAGGTTGTTGCATTAAAACTAAATTATAGCTTGATATCTAAATTAGGGATGCATCGATACGCCTTTTTGCCGATACGATACCGATACCGATACTCTTATAAAAATATCGGCGATACCGATACCGATACCGATACGCTTATTGAATTCAAAAAGGAAGGTAGAATTAATAAAACACAATTAATTAATAGTTTTAGTAATCAAAATTAACATTTATAAGATTTTTATTTAAAAAACAAAACATTCTTAAGTTTTGCGGGCAAAGGCGATTTCGCAAGTCTGTTTGAATAAGACCTGCGGTGGAAAATAGTCTCTCAGATGCGACAGATGCCTCGTTTGAAACGAAATAGATGGGACAACACGCGCGTTTACATTACATTTTTAAAGCGCGAAATTTGAAAAGTATCGTTGAATCTGCCATAAAAATATCGCCGATACCGATATATCGGTATCGGTATCGGTATCGGATGCATCCCTAATCTAAATTAACTTAAACATCTTGGTACTACAATGACTTCATGGTCATGCAATAGTTCTTACTTTGTATTAAATTTTTTATAATTCAGCAGATAACCAGATAATTAAGAAAAAAACATTCGGGTCATTGACCCAGCGTCATTGTCCGCGTTATTTTTTACACGTAATTGGCGCCGGGTTAATTGTCCTCTTCGTGATTTTATGTTCATGCTAATAGTTACTAAAACACTTGACTTTGTTAAAAGATGTCTTTATAACTTTCAACTTCCTTTCATCACTTTCAATGCCGGAGTCATCATCAATTTTACATGAAAAAGATGTCTTTAGTTTTTAATTTGTTTTTAGTCTGATTGGTATTGTTTTTTGTATATTTGGCTTTTTTTGCAGGTAAGTCTCGTCGTTTTTTTCGTCGTCCTAATACAAAATAGTTTTAGCATATACAGTACTACGTGAACGTATCTTCTTTTTTCTTTTATTGGTTTAGCTTTAAATTGTTCTCTCTGTGATTTTGTTTGTATACCATTATTTTTCAAAATACTTTCGCCGCTGCAATTTTTATCGTCAAACAATGTATTTTAAAGTTTGTCCTGTCCTGTGTTAGTTTTAACTTCTATATCCTATATTAAGTCCTTCTCATTATATTTATGCGTATTTCTGGAGTTTTTTGTCGCATTTTTAATTTAAGTCATCTTTCATATTTTGTTCTTCCGAGTTACCTTTCTTGGTATTTTCTGGCAATTTAGCTGTCTTGAACTTCTCTTCCAAGTCAGCTTTTTTCGTCATTGGCTTTTTGTCATATTTTCCTTCAAGTTAGGTTCTTCTTCTGACACATGTTTAGTGTCTTCTATGATATTTTCGCATTTTTACTGTTTTCTTTAAGAATTTTTGGGTTTCTATGTTTTTGTTTCTTTGGAAGCTTCACGTTGCTCTTCGGTGTATTAAATTTCAGGTGCTAATTTATTCTCTTGATTTTTGTTTCTCATAAGCTGTGAACCGACAGCCGGTTTTTTCCAGACTTGTAATGGAAACCTGTAATTTTTGCAAATCCTGCTAAATGTTCCATGTATTGGTCGTTCTGTTTCGCATGTATTTGGGACGTGTGTGATATATGAGGTCTCATATCTGTTAAATTAAACATTTCAGGTCGTTTCAAATCACATAGCTTTTAATAGTACTGTTTGAACATTTTTACCGTCAAAACGTTCTCGTGTTAAAAGTCTTGCAAATAAGCGCGAAGCGGTTTTCAGGATTTGTAATTCTTCACGGCTGTCTGTAATTAAGTCGATATTTTCTCTCATTGTGGTTGGTCAGAAGGATGGGTACTAAACCTAAACGTGATTTTTTTTCTGGGATTTGAAAAATATCAAAATTATCAAATTTTTTTAATCGTTGAGCCGGAGTTAACATTAGTACTGTTTGAACCGTCAAAACGTTCTCGTGTTAAAAGTCTTGCAAATAAGCGCGAAGCTGTTTTCAGGATTTGTAATTCTTCACGGCTGTCTGTAATTAAGTCGATATTTTCTCTCATTTTGGTTGGTCAGTAGGATGAGTACTAAACCTAAACGTGATTTTTTTTCTGGGATTTGAAAAATATCAAAATTATCAAATTTTTTTAATCTTTGAGCCGGAGTTAACATTTTTAGCACATTTAGTTCTGCTTCAGCCACTTAACTAGTATGTTTTCTGTCCAGCATTACTATGTGAGCTATAGTAAAGGTGCATAAAGTTTTATAGTTTTTGACGTTACTGTCCATTTACAATTTTCTATAAAAATACATGACTTCTTGATTATTTATCATCTCCATTGTTGTTTTGGTATCGTCTTCCAAAGGAAGTTTCGTGATTTCTTTTAAGTTGTCTTGCATCATACTTAATTTCAAATTAGAAATATTATAGTCTTCGGGCACGCAGTTAGTTTTTTTTCTTTATTGTTTTCTATTGTATGCTCACAATTTTCTTTAATTCAGGGTTTTCTCTTTTTGTGTCTTCAAAAGCTTCACGTTCAGTAATCACAACTTGTTAAGTATTTTTTTTATTTCAATTACTGATCTATCCTCTTGAGTTTCATATTGCATAAGCTGAGAACTGACCATAGCTTTTTGAAATACTTGTAGTGCTTACCTGTAATTTTTTGCATCTACAGATACATCATGCCCTAAAAATCCTGTTAAATGTTCTGTGTATTGTTCTTTCTGTTTCGCGTGTATTTGGGACATAGTTGCTATATGGTGTCTCCTGCCTATTGATGTTAGCATATCAGGTTGTTTTAAATTACAAAGTTTTTTTATACTGTTCAAAAATTTTCCACGTCAAAAGGTTCTTGTGTCAAAGATCTTGCAAATAAAAGCGGATTGTTTTTCGAGATTTTAAAATAATCAAGCAAGCTATAATTAAGTCAATGTTTTCTCTCGTAGTTTTAGTCAGGAATATGAGTACTGAACGCATTCTTTTTCCTGGAATTTGAAAAATGTTGTTCAGCCGGAGTTAACATTTTTAGCACATCTTCAGAAATTTCTTCATGTCTTCTGTTGATATAAAATGTGAGTTTTTCCACATCACCAGAAAGTTTTCTATCCAGCATTATTATGTAAACTATAGTAACAGTGCATAAGGATTCATAGTTTATGACGTTACAATTATTTTTCAGTTTTTCCGGATATCTGACTTCTAGCTTTTTTTATCATATCCATTGTTGTTTTTATATCATCTTCTAAAGGAAGCACTTTCTTTCTTTCGTTTCTGACGTTTCTTTTTCTACTCTGCGTTAGAGGAAATTTCCCAATGCCAGTTGATCGTTACGAGAGGTTTGATTAAATCTAGTTTCTAGAATTCTCAGTTCTTTAAAAGCCGCCGACTCAGAACCTATTATGCACAGCGTATACAAAATGTCGAGCTGGATAGCTGGTAAAATTCTAGATGGAACACTCGGGACATTCACATGTCTTGTGTCCTCATTAAATCCGCACCTTTTTTACAGACTCAATGTAAAGTTCGTTCTTTTCTGGGTCCATAACATCTAAAAGAGATTGAATAGAGTCATCACGTTTACGCATGATTATTAATAAAAGAGCCAAATCCCCTAATCATGGAACATATCGATTTTCTGCTTCGACGTTACTTTTTTTAATAGTTGTGTGCCGTAAGTCAAGATTAATTGGTAATTTTTGCAACTAGAGTAATCTCATCAGCACGCAAATGAGGCAATATTTTCTCTTTTAGCTCTTGAGAAGCTACTTTAGTATTTGGCATAATAGTTATCCTGTTCGCGCTAACAATTTTTCCTTTGTTTGACTCGACTCCAAATTTCTTAAAATGACAAAAAAAATGTAGCTCGTATAAATGTCCATAAACAATTCTTGCATGTTGCAAAGCTTGAAGAGCTTGATGTTGCTTGGACTCTTCCTTTAGTGGGCAGTGTGTAATACCTTAGAAGCACACCTTAGAATTGTGCAAAAAGTTGCCTTTTTTCGTGATCTGATCTGTTATTTCTTGACGTTTCATTTTAATATTTCAGTTCATAGATTTGAATTTGATAACCTTCATATCGTGAGTAACATTCATTTGAGTTGTTGTTATCGTATTCAGTTGGATCATATCTGACACTTTCAGTATTATCATTTAGATACAAAGATTGTTTGGTTATTGATCTCTCTGCATCATTCAAAAGGTGTTTGGATGATAATTTTTTTTTCATTGTAAAGTTTGTTAGACCTCCTTTTTCAATTTTTTTCTCTATTTTTGTTCCGTTTCACTATTTCATTATCATAAAGTTCATCTTCTGTAATCTGCAACAAAATGATAACTAAATGCATGCTTTATATTGTTGTAATTTCGTTGCGAGTAAGTTGTTTAGTAGTTTACATTTGTAGTTCGTTTTGAATTGTGTTTTGTGTCGTATTGTAGAGTAACTTTATGCAGCGTTGCTACAATAATAATATGTTTAGCGCAATTACCCGTGACCAATTCCATTTAGATTTCCCTCTAGAAAGACTGTGTTACGTAGAAGTTTAGTTTTATTTGGAATAATGGCATGGTCGGTTATTGAGGAATCTTTGGTCAGAACAATGCATAGAAGTGCTTAAGGCAACAAAACTGCACGGACATCTTAAGGTCTATAGTCCTTTGCTAGTATTTTACTATGACATTCTTTTGCTGTAAATTATTTATTCTCACGAAGATGAAATATGTCGTAGATGATTAACTTATAATATTTATCAACTATATTTAAATCAGCCTTATTTTAAAGCGTAATAAAAACGCTACACGCGGCATTCGTTTGATGAAGTTCATGCACTTTTGTTGTTGAAAAATAATCGTACATACATATTCACTGCAGTAAATTTCGTCGGGATTAAACTGAGAACCATCAGTTGGTGAAAAGTCTGATTCATTTTCATGTTCTTCCCGTTGAGCCTGCAAAAATAATTAAACAATTATTCAATTAGACGCAGGGCCATTACCACTTAAACTATTACATACAGACATGAACATATAAACTGCATTAAATTCCAGATTGCAGTTATTTGTGTCGGTAGATAAAAATTTGATTTTTTACTCGACTACGAAAAAATAAAAAAACTTTTTAACAAATTTCTAAACCGACGATAAAAGAAAGGAACTGAAAAGCGAAAAATAAAAAAAAAAACATTTTTAGTCGTACTGAGCTCCTACACTAATGTAAATAATTAAATAATTTTGAGTCAGTGCCAATCAAACAAATAAGCAAATAAATCATTACGTAAAATTAAAAGCGGAATGCACGGCGGCGGCAACGTGATGCGTCCCTTTGTTAGCTATTACCGAACGTTCCGTTTGTTCGTTTGGCGCCGACTGAAATTTATTTAGGTGTAGGAGCTCAGTTAGACTAAAAAGGATCTTTAAATTTTTTGCTTTTCAGCTCCTTTCTATTTTTGGCGTTTTAATTTTTTGTTAAAAAGGTTTTTATACCTAAATATTTTTTTGGCTAATATCGTCGCCTTAGTAGTAGATCCATAAATAGAGTGGCTCCATAAATGCAACGTCTGCAGGCTGCATTTCGTGTGTACAGTGAAAAGGAAAGCAAAGTATAATTACTCCATTATGTTCAGTATTACTCCAGTATTTCGGCTCGAAGGTATATAGCGACACCCCCACCACCTTTGCCAGTCTTATCGTTACGGAGAAGTATAAAACCGGGTAAAGAGTATTGCGTGGATGGAAGGCTAGGCTTAAGAAATGTCTCCGAGATAAGAACTGCATCAATGGTGTCCATTTTTAAAAATCCAAGCACATGGGCGTAGTGAGCTGGGATACTTTGCGCGTTTATGTGCACTATGTTAAGAAATTTATTGGGAAATAGAACTGCATTGATTTTATCACCCAAATGACCAGAACACTCATTGACCAGAACAGATTAATTTCAGCAGCTTCACTATATATGTCATCAATATCAGTAAGTATCTCCTCAAAATTATATGGACTATCATCTGTGTCTGCTTAACTCATATTTGAGCTGTCCGTGTCTGTTTCAGTTTCATTATTATTGCTGTTCTTTTTTGATTTTATTTTCTTGTTAGTTGTTCGACGTTTGCAGATTTTGTCAAATTTTTGTTGCTTGCATTTTTGTTTAATTTGTTTTTTTTTTCTTTTACGCGTTTCATCTTGCTTTTGTTGGTTGGGTCCCTCGGAGGACTTCCTTTGAATTTAATGTTTTTGTATATTAAAACTATTGCAAATACCTCAACACTCCACGAAAGCAGCCGACGTCACGATAATATATATTGCTTTCATATCATAATTAATTGATGGAGATTCATGGTGCCAGGAATAGGTATCAAATTTTCAGAAATTAGGCTTTGTTTTTCTTTAATTTTGTATTCAGGTATATAGAAAATCTCTATGTTGGTTCGGTGTCCCAAAGCCTGCACTACATTTATTGCGTCTGCCATATCTCGTCCGTAAGCAACTTCATCATCTAATTTTCGTTTAGCAGCACCACCGATGCCATCTGCTGCTCCTTTACCGTGAGCAGCCTCAAAGAATGACCAAGTTCCATACATAAAACCATTTTCTTCAAGAAGCTTACAAAGTTGGTAAAAGTTTTTCTTTTGGCGGTATTGCGTTGCTGGGCCATCGGAGAAATAAATAAGTACGATTGACACATGTAAATTTGTGTTTTAAGTAATCTATTACTGGTTCCAGGTGAGCCCAAATAGCACCAGGATTGTGATCATTATTAGGTGACACAGATAAGAAACTTCTCGGATCGTTATATTTTTTATAAATCATTCCTGTATTCAGCGTAATTTAAATTCTTGATGATCAAAAGTGTAAGGCCTGTATCTCTTGTACAGTTTGCACTGATAATTTTCTGAGAAATCGACCAAAATTCCTGCTTCATTTTCTTTTAAATTATGTACAACTTGTCTGTATTGGTTGTGTTGATAATGGATGTTATAGTAATGTTTCTTAAAAGTCATGAGTTCCGCTATGAACAGCGTTATTAGCTCTGATACTGTGCCAGTTTTGACAGTTTTTTATACTTCTTTGTTTTATTTTGTTGTTTGGTGCCATCTTCATTTTGTTTTGTGTACTCATGTTCCTTACATTGCCACTGTAACCATGAACACTGTTCGTTTCCTTCAATTGACTCCATTTTAAGGGGAGGATTTTTAGATTTACAAAATATCCACTTTGCATACATACAATCATAAGATTTGATGTTACATGCAATGGTTCTCACTAAAATTTCTAAATCATGAGTTTCAGTTACGCCCATTTTATTAAGTTTTATAGCCTTAAAAGACAGAATATTGTGTCTTATACACACGCAGGTATCACGGTCACTTAATGTTGGTCGTACAACATAAAAAGGCTTATTCCGCCGAAAAGTACTAAAAAGTACTCTTCTTTTAAAGACTTTTTCAAAACATGGAGTTCTAATATTTTCCTTTTACCCGGTCTTTGTCATCTTTTGACAAATTAATATTTTGTACGAAAAGTTGCGTTTTCGTCAACGCAGTGACATCTGTACTCGAAATACTCGAATGTGTTTTAGCATCAGGACTTTGTCTTTTCTTTTTTCTTTTATTAGAGCCATTCTCTGTCTATAACTCTGTTTCCTTAATCGAAAGTTTTCACTTGTTAATTTTTGTACAATATATTCAAGATAATAAATTCTCTCCTTAAAATTTTTGTATTTTTTTCCGACATTTACATCCTTTTTGACACATTTGCTCAAATTGTTCAACTTTTTTTTGCTCTTCTTTTCATTTGATACCCTCCACTGCTTTCTAAGTTTTTCCTGTTTGGAGTGAGGCAGTTCTTTTATAGGTTTTCTGACGGATTTCATATACTCTCTATGTTTCTTTTTAATTTCTTCGTGTTTCTCTGGGTCTAATTTTAATCTTAGTCTATATGCTTTCATTCGCTCTGCATTAGTCATCGGCATCTTACATATCAAACGAAGATCAATTAGTTCTATTGTGAATACAAAAAAATATATTTTAGCAGTTGGTGTCAAGCCTACTTCAGCCAAAACATTAACTTAAATTAGCTTCCAGTCCTACATATATCGGCTTGGAACCGACCACAAAAATATATTATTTTGTATTCACAATAAATAACTATTTTATTTCTGAATTTTTAGCGTTATTAAAGTGTTTAAAGTCGGTTTTATATTTTTCGTGTTATATTTTTAGATTTTTCATAGTGCTAAATTAATTTTGATGAAATATCAAACAAAATAAGGATCATCGAAATCGTATCAAAATCGAATCGAAGTTTTTATTTTTCAAAACGTGTTGAATCAATTTTATAAAAATATGAGACCACCTCCGACTGAAGTGTGACTTATCAAACAATAAAGAATCATCAAAATTTATTCATAACTGACAGAGATACGGGTAATAATATATAAACGCGATATAACGGAATTCCATGCGGGCAAAGCCGCAGGCGGAAAGCTAGTCACTACTAATTTAAGAAAATGAATTAACTGTTTGACACTTGAAAAATAAATGAGAATCAAACGACACCTTTCTTATACTTAGAATCTATCAAGCCGTTTGAACTACAGGTTTATCCAGTGAAACATAATAGTACCCATAATTAAATAAATAAAACACCCGAAAAATCACCACGTCAGGTAAAAAAACTATCCTAAACAATCAAGACGACTCCACTACAAAATATTTCAAGCCATTTTGGATACAGGCTCAGACAAAAAACCGTCATACATACATACAAGCGTACTTCATCCAACTTTTTTAGCTGCGATGTCAAGCCCTGGATTATGCTGTCAGCTCTTCCCAAGCGCAGCCCTAGGGCATTCATGATGACATTGGGTGGCGTATTTCCTATTAGTAAATCAGTGACGGCATCCTTAGCATCGCCACGCAGTGCCTTTCTTAATCTCCACAAGTTTTCTGCCTCTCCAAATTTACAGATATTCGTAGACTCCTGAAAAGCACTTTTAAAGTGAAGCCACTCAATGCAGTCGCCGCTAAAGATAGGCAGTTCGCGCGGCGTGGTGACGCGGCTCAATAAGCGCTCGTCATGCTGAGGGGATGAATGATGTATCATATCTTTCAAAGTACAGGCTAATTGATAAATACTGGACTCAAGATTACCTTCAGGCTGGGCGGGCAGTTTAGGAGCGTAATTGCAGGTGTCTTGATGTAAATGGCTAGGTAACGACTGAATGTTTTCCTTTTTTCCAGCCACTCCTTGACATTTGAATTAGTTGCTCGATCAATGGCCGAGCCTTTGACCTGGCTTCCATGGTCGAGGATGCTGTTATTACTGTCACTCTTTTTTGACTGATCTTCGGCCGCAGCCATGGCCAGATTTGCCTCTAAACGTTTGTCGATCAGCTCCATTTGTATCTGCCTTAGCTTCAGCGGCCTCAAGTTCAAGCTGCTTACGTCTAGCGATAGAAGATGCTGCCGACATATTTTTTTGCAGAGGTAATTGATGACGCGGGTGGTATTGACTCCGAGCGGCCATGTTAACCCGCAGCGGATTTGTACACGAGGTGAGTACGGCGAGGTGAAGATTTCACTAGAGAATGCTGTACAGGGGTAAACTAGAGTGCATTCCTCGTGTCAAGTGGTTCCACCACGTGCCCTAGTGGTATGTTTTCCATTGGGCCGGGGGAACTTTTCACATCACTCACATGTACGAGTAGGTCAGGTAGGTCGCGAACACTACTCATTTCTGCCAGTTTTGTCTCCGAGTACGTATAATGTACGGTAGGGTTATAAACATAACGATCACTGGTACACAGAACTGGATCGAAGAACAATTTATTGTAAGGGATAGAAAATAAATTACAGCACGTTTCTATGTACTACCACCATTTTAATACTGAGGAATATAAAAAGAAGAGAAGAAAAGAGTATAATATATTTCTTGCGTTAACGTAGCTATCGACTTACGAGTTGTTATCGATCTACGCTGGCTACTTAGAGTGCCATTTATGCAGTTATATAGGAAGTTCAAAAATAAACTGTATTAATTTTAAATCGATTTGTGTCGCCTACTGTTATATTTAAAATGTAAAACTATAGACATATGTTGTTTTTACAATAAAGGTGGACATATGTTATTTTTGTATTCATTCTGCAAAAATTGTTGCATTAGTAAATAAAAATACATAGATATTCACTTTCATTTTATTTTAAAAAAAGTACAAAAATAGTGTCTACGCTCTTTAATGTCTTTAACAGTAGTCGGCCAAGAATAAATAGTTTAATAAAAGTCCATGTACTCTTCTGGGATGGTTCCAACTTTTTGATGTTAGTATTTTTTTTCATTTATTTTTACTACATCAGTGTAGGCCTTATGCAAAGGTAAGAAAAGGTTGATTCTATCACGTAAAATTGTAAATTTAGTGCTACACAAACCATCTATATATTTGAAACATTCGACTTTCCCAGATAATGCAATTTTGTGGCGACACTCCATAAATTGAGTGTGAAATGTAACTTTCTGTTCTTTTCTTTCTTCCATAGGAATCATCACTTACACAGCTTCTCTTATAATATGTTGGCCACCAGTTCTGAATGATTTATTATCATCAGTCTGAATCATTTTGGTTTCAAAATTTATGAGATTTTGATGCAATTTCAATTTGATGACAATGTTGAGGAACAGTGTATGTTTATGAATTTTCCTTTTAATAGAACCAAATTTTCTGTCACATGGCAAAAAGCTATGGCCACACTGAGGAAAATATTTTATATTTTTTGCTAATTTTCCTAGTGACACAAGCGCTGAACAAAGTCGTATCAAGGTATGATTTTTATTCTGTCCTGCACATCCATCACAAAATAAATATAAAATCTTAATATCAGCAGGAATATTCTCATTTATATAGTCCAACAAATGACAGCAAACTTTATTTGCCCCCTTTTTAGCAATTTCTTCATGATAAACGTAGAATTTTGATGTATTTGTCTTCAAATTATGATGTATGTTGAAATCGGACACTGTAAGCTGTCTAAGATAAAATACATCTTCAACTGGTTTATGTGGGAGCTGTCAATTTTGCATAAAGTCAAAGCATAGTCCTACTGTATCGTTTTCTTTTTGGCACAGTTCTTCAATCTCTTTTATATTTTTATAAAACTTATTGGCTCGTCTCTTGTGTACTAGCAATTCTGCAATATATGTTCTTTTAGCATTATCATCATTAAACTCTTTTGACTTCGATTTAATAGATAAACTTTCACATGTTCTGCAAGTATCTATATAATATAATGTTCAAAGCGTTCTTTGAAAATTTTCAAGTAATATTCATAAGTGACCTTAACAGATGGATTCTTTATTTTGAACATTTCCCACATTTTCGTGACAGACAATTCTGCAGACAAATATCTATACTCTTTGAATGATGATGATGAATAATGGGCAATTTTTACTGGAAAAGACTTCTTCAATCTTAAAACATGTATCTCCAGGCACAGAATTTCCTGAGCGACCCATACCTTTTTATCAAATAGCACTAAATTTTCCTTTAAAAGATTGCACAGTCTTCTTACTCTCTTAAATGTTATCCCGTGAATGTTCCAAAAAGCCTTTTTTGCATACTTCAACCTTAGTCGGGTTTGAGTCAATGCATGCGTCCGTTTCCCACCTTACTACCAGACCTTACTACCAGTAGTAAAGGGGGCAAATTTTATTACCCACCTTACAACCAACGCTTGCAGTAGTATGGTGGGGGTTTTATTTACCCTCCTTACTACTATGTAATTCTACTCTAATCTTTTTACATAAACTGACAACAAACTTTTTCCAAAAAAAAAACAGAGTTAAACTTTCATTTGTTTAATGTTTAACAAAAAAATCTTCATATTACTGTTAAAATATAAATAGACTTTAAAAAAACTAAAAAACACGCTCTTAAAGTAAATCAGACTAAAAAGTAAAAAAAAATTCTTAATATAAGTTGAAAATAATTATTCACAAAAAACTATTATTATTGTGAAAAAGCGTGGGGCGCTCTGTGCCATTATTTCGTCTATCGAGCAACCCACACTTTTTTACAATAATACGAGTATTTTTTGTTAATTATTATTTTCAACTTATATGACTAACTAAGAAACGTCATTACAAATCCAATATGGCGGCCTCCCCAAGATGGCAAACTGGCTGTTTGAAATCCACCCCTATGATATGGGTATCAAATGAAAGGGTTTGCTGACAGGAATAGGAAAAAAATAGTCAAGTGACTTAAATCCAATATGGCGGACGTCCAAGATGGCGGACAGGCTATTTGAAATGCACCCCCATGATATGGGTATCAAATGAAAGGGTTAGCTGTCAGGAATACGAAAAAATAGTCACGTGACTTAAATCCAACATGGCGGACATCCAAGATAACTACTTAACGTGTTTAATAAAAGCGAGTTATTTAGTTTTTTTAAACTCTATTTATTTTTTAGTTCAAACTTATGAAATTATTATATTGTCGCTGATTCTTGATAAGTCTACAAAGTTTGAATTAAATCTGTCTGTTTAAAGTGGGTCAAAATCGAGTCCAAAGGCGTCGGTTACATACAAACATACAGGTAAAGCTAATAAAAGCGGGATAAAAATGTCGCTACTACTACACAGAGACCTATTAAAACTGCCTTTCTCATAATGCTTTTAAATTGCAGATTAACGGAGTTTTTCAAGAGCATTTTTTCATTGATTAATTGTATTTGAATGTTGCGGATATAATCGTCATTTATTATATCTACTTTCGTCATAAATAGAATGCTACTAAACACTAGAAAACGATGGTATATTTGCGATTAGGTGGATACCATCATCCTCTAGTTTTTTCATTGCTTTTTTGAGTAACTTTGGTATGGGCTTGTCATTTTCAGTGGCTTTTTGCTTCAAATCTGATAAAGAAACAGCTATTTCATTTCCAGCAAAATCTGCTTCACAAACATGTGGCATTTTCCTCAATATTTTGTTATCCTACAAAAAAAATGCAATAATTAACGTAAATAAAAAATGGTGTTGTTAGAAGTTTAGCTTTTCGTTAGTACGATGATCAATACTTTTCGAATTATAGCGTTAAGACCGCCGTCATCCAAAATGAAGATCTCGAAGAGCTAAAATTTCTCTCATGAAACTAGTAGTCCAGGATCAATAGTTTCCGAGTTGTGGCTGTTTTAAATTTGACAGCTGTCATCCAAAATAAAATATATAGATACTGATCCGTTAGAGCAAGGCCACGCGCTATCATATGGTAAATAAAATATAAAACAACTAGCTGTGTCCCGCGGCTTTGTCCGCTCAGATCCCTGTGAAAAATTTTCTATACTTATTCTCAGACCTACCGAATATACACAGAAAATTTCATAGAAATGCATCTAGCTGTTTCGGACGAGTATAGCAACTAACACTGTGACACGAGAATTATATACATATTATCGTAAATAAGTTAGTTTAGCTACAGTAAGCTTTGCACGCTACACAATGAAAATTGAGGCTGCACCTATTCTGAACCTCGTTAAGACGTTAATCAGATTCTCGTTAAAATTAACTATAAGTGAGTCAGGACTCTGACAATAGTGTCCACCCTACTTATATTTTTTGTATAAAATAATTAATACAGAAAACTCACTTTTAATGTAACACTTCCGAAACACTTAATTTTTGTATGATATGATTTACATCGCCAGATCACAGAACCACATTTGTATACTTTTAATTGATAATATTGCTGAGCCTCAGCAAGCATGACATTACCACCATTTCTACGTATGTATTTTATATCCTCCACTGTGTCCATAATGCCAGATAAATTAGAAATCTAGTCCACAAATCACCTTCTTATCTAAGTATTATTTTACTCACATGAAATGCAAATTAAATACATAAATAGCTAATTTCGAAACGTCACTCGTCTGTATTTTTATTTTCCAATTTTCTTTTTTGTCGTTTACTGACAGTAAATGTAAGGAGATTTGAGTCGGGTTACCTGGTAGTAAGGACGGTGAATAAAAAACCCCGACCTTACTACTGCAAGCGTTGGTTGTAAGGTGGGTAATAAAATTTGCCCCCTTTACTACTAGTAGTAAGGTCTGGTAGTAAGGTGGGAAACGGACGAATGCATGTTCTCTATTTTCTGACAGTTGCCTTGGTCGCCTACGAGCTACTTCATGGCGCTCTATCAGGCCCTGTAGATAGATATCTTGTTCAGTTTTAAACAACATGTCATAGAACTTTCCAAAAATTGATATTTTATCTTCTTCAGCAACTTCATCATAGCATTTATTCTTGCAATTACAAGCAGGGCCGATCACCACTTTATTTATTTACATATTCGTTGCCTTGTATAGTCAAAACAAAGCCAAAAGCCCAAGAGCCAAAAGCAATAAAACTTTTTACAATAGTTATTTATATTCTATATGGTCATAAGTCCTAATGCGTACGAGTGAAATTCAACCTAAGGGCCACTTGTTTAAAGCAAAAATCTATTATGTGTCCCGCACACAAAGTAATCCACAGGGTTGTCAAATATTGCAAGTATAGGTACTTATTTTTATTTTAGATGACCACCATCGTAAATTATATTTAAGTTCAATAATAAAACAAATAATACTTAATGACGATAATAATATATTCAAAAATAGTTTTAGTCAGTTATGCAACTGTATGATTGACACTGTATAAAAAAAGAAGCAAAAACAGTCTTAAATCGATATATCAGAATCAATATCATCAATTTCGCTGTCTGAAAACTCTGTTACATTTATAATAAGCCGTTGTTGGTCTCGGGTAATAAAACTGTCTTCGATGTTTTCGACATGTCTAAAACAAGCACTCCAAATACTATCCGCAATTTTTTCCGCCTCACTGCGAATTAATTCGACCACGCTCGAGTTCAATTGTGGTTGAGTATTATACCGTCTTATTCTTTGTTTGAGCTCACTCCAAACTAACTCAATTGGATTAAATTGGCAATAGTACGGCGGTAGTCTTAACATAGTATGACCTCTTTGCTTTGTCAATTCATCAATAACCATTTTTTTGGCAGGATTAATCTTCTTGACACAGTGCAACAGGTAGGCTTTGTTCACCTTCTGAGGAATTATTTGGCCACGCTCTTCCAAATATTTTATTAGATCAGCTTTTCTGGTTGATGTGCTCGGAATTTTTTCAGCTTGCCTCGAGTGATAGGAAGCGTTATCAATAACAATAACGCTGTTGGGTGGCAAGTTCGGTAGCAGTTGTTCTTCAAACCACTTTTCGTAAAGATTCGCTGACATGTCTTCATGGTAGTCAGCAGAACAGTTTTTAATATTCTTACTGGACAAAAGAAGAGATCCTGGTACACTTCCATATGTAGAACCAGCAATGAGTATTATAACGCGTTGACCTCTAGAACAAGGTGCGTCAAGGCATCCTTTTCCTTTTTTTGTAGGTGAATCCAATGTGTTTTAGATATTCACGTAATGTCGTTGAACTATAGGGGAAACTATTATCAGTGGCTTTATTTATTTTTTTAAGAAGTCCATCAATTGTTATTACTAAATTTTGACTATAACAGTCATAAATTATCCGACTAATAAGGTCGCCTGTGAAGTTGTAAATTTTACAGAACTTCTTTGAAACTGTTTCTCGACTCTCAGTGATATTTGTTTCGTTAATACCGACGCCATGTACTATTCTTTTCACTGTCCCGTATGGCACTTGAGTAAGTTCGGCAGTTTTTTTTTATGCTGCGGGTCCGATTTCTCTAAAGAGTCCGTCATAAAATTTTTCACTATTTTCTTGCTTTGAGAACTTAAATAAATCCGATCACGAATGGTTTGGTCTTCCCACGGACGAAACATAATTAGTTATGATTTGAGTTAGATTAACGCGTGGTAATTTTGTCAATTCTAACGAAAGACTGACTGGTTGTGGTCGCGGGAATTGCGGTTGTTGCAACCCTGCAGGTAAAATTTTGTTATCTCTTTGCTCTAACAATTTTCTCAAAAGGCTTTGGAATACACTCTTAGGAATTGTAGCTAAACTGCGACCATCAGTTTTTTTCCATGAAAATAGTATATCTCTCCAGGCGCCTTTTAAGGGTCTGAAAAATGCTACATCTAACGGCTGGGTCAGGTGTGTAGAATTAGGTGGTAGAAAAATGAAATCAACATTTTGTTCTTTGCATTCGCGGATTAGCTCTAAAGACAAATGAGCAGACAGGTTATCTCCAATGAGAATTTTTTTCCCTTCTTTATCATTGAAATATGGTAAGGCGACAGTACGAACCCAGTCCTGAAACGTGAGACTATCAAACCAGCCAGACGTTGTGCAATTGTATCTGCAACTTTTCGGGCCATTTTGGACCCAAGTTTCATATAGGTTCTTGGCTTTGTAGACTACGTAGCAAGGCAATAAAGTTCCATCACCAGATGCTGCCATCATTAACGACGTTGCCGCTTTGCTATGGTTCATTACTCGTTCTGGGTATTTTGCACCCCTTTTTGTAATGACCTTTCTTCTTCCAGGATCATCTGATAAATTAGTCTCATCATAGTTCACTACATTGGACATCGGCACTCCTTCTAATGATTTCTCCAATTCTGTAAAATACATTTCTATAGCTTCTGGTGACACAGACGCCCGAGATCTTTTTATGTTTTGACTCAATTTTAACGAGATTTTTTCCTTGTTTCTTCTTAAAAAGCTTTTTACAAAATCCGGTCCCGGTAGGTTTTCTTTAAATCTTTTTTCAGTTATTCCTGCTCTATCTAAATACCCTTTAATTAAAACTCTCAAATCGTAAGTATCTAAAGGGTACCCCCACTCTGAACAATAATTCAAATTTTCCACTATATATTCCTCAGCTTCTGCATTTAAGACTGTTTGTCCACCAGGCCTTTTCATAAACCTGGTATTGTGTCTGTGCAATACAGATTTGGGAATATTATATTTTGTACTTATAACAGAGAGTGGTTTATTCGTATTTTCATATTCACTAAGTGCAGTCTGCATTAACAAATCATCATATTTTTTATACTGTCTCGTACCACTCGGCTTATATGTACGAGGCATATCTGAAAAAGAATAAATATATGAAACTAAGATAAATTGCTGTTTTAGATAAGTAGGTACCTACCCGCTTTGTAGATAGGAACGAGATACAAACATCTGTTTTTCTTTTTGCAATTAATTATTATTAAATAGTTTGTTAATTTTATAATAAATGTTTAAGAATATGTATTTTATTTCAATTTATAATATTTTGTTTAATACTATAAATTTAGATTTACTTTATTTATTTATATAGAGGGTGTAAGAGACAGGATCCCGGAAACTGAAAGGGCTTGCTACTTTCCGCCGCCAACTTCGCCGCTTCATACAATATCATAAATTTGATTAGATAGTTTGTAGGGAGAGGCCGATTTTTTCATTTCCCGAAAATATTTCTTGAGGAAATTCGTTCAGTTTCGTCTACAGCCTTTTCCGTTTTCGGAAACCTGTCCTTTACGTCCTTCATAAAATATGATTCCGGTACAATTTTTTGCACTGTAGAACGGAAAAATATAATATTACATTTATTAAAAAAACTAAATTTTAGATTTATTTAATATGCACTAAACATTATTAAAAAAATAAATGTTTGAATTGAACATGGACAACCCTGTTCCTATACAAACTTTACCGTTCCCAATCAACCCACATTCGTCTCTTTTCAATATGTATATGCGTTCCTATTTACACCTATAGCCGTTCTTAATCACCCCTCTACCGTCCTTATAAACCTCGTAACAAAATCAAAATCGCAGAGTTCAATTTATATGTATTTTAAAGAAAACCTACGGAATATTAAAACTCACCTGTTTTTGTTTAGCTCCAAAAAGATATGAGTATAAGATATTAAACACTTTTTGCTTCGAAACCTCTATGTTTAACGGAAAAAGTCGCAAGTTTATGGGACTCACAATCCGACGCGTTTGTAGTCTTTTTTTGACTGAGGATTTTTGGCATTTATTACTAACTTCACGACGGTCCAGTGTTACCACCAATAAGATTCAATATTCTACTAATCTAAAAGAAAAATCACAGCATTTGGAAGTTTGCAGTAATTTTTATTTTGGTTTCAAATGTTCATTCCCCGATTTGTCCCTATTCAGACCCCAATCCCTAGTCACCCCATTTTACGGAACTTTGTTGTTTCGTCAATATCTGGCGAACCATAGACAATTTTTTGACAGTCATTGATGCAGATAGAACCTTGACAGACGGGCCACGATTAAAAAAAATTAAATGACAAAATCGTAAAATGCTAAATAGAACCCTGTTGAACTGAGGCGACGAGGTAACTGTGTAATTTTTTTAGAGCGACGTAATTGCTGGGTAAACGGTTTTGTATTTGTTTTGTCAAACGAACGGTAAAATCAATACAACTTTTATGAACTCTAGCAACTGTTTGGGGTGGCAAGTTGGCTTTAGCAACGTGGGATTCAAACAGGTATCCCAGATGAGGTGCTGGCCTAAGGAGGTTATCAATTTTAATAGTCAAAAAATCTTTATCGGTTGTTGCAGATTTTGGTATCAATATTCTGTTGCAGACTGATTGCAATAGATTTATCAATGATGTTAACAATTTAACAGGACGTTCAAAGATCTTGATTTCCATTTGCACATCATTCAAAATACTTTTCAGATATAAGAAATGTAAGCGATAGCAGTGTAGAATTGGTCTTCAGTAACTGAGAAATGCAACTTCAACTCTTTCCACTGTGACAAAATTTTGACAACAGTTGGTTCTATCGACAGCCAGCGATTATCAAAAACTTTGAAAATTTTAATAGGATCGTCACCGCAGTTAATGATACTATATAGATCCTTGTACTCATGTTGCCGCTTAGATGAGATTCTTGAGAGGTTTCTCGTATCATAAATTCAATATGTTGTGAAATATCGTTTTTTATGCTCCACTGACGGTTAATTGCAAGGAGTGATAAATGCATCTTGTTAGGATTAAATTTGGATTATATTGCCTTCTGATCATTTCGTATATGCTATTGTTACAACCTGCCATTACTGAAGCGTTATCAGTGCCGATTTCGACTAAATTTTGAAGAGACACAATTTACCAATGATGACTCAAGACCAATGGCATCAGCTCGCTCTACAGGCTCCAGATACAATAGTGTTTTGTCCACACTAAATTTCTCACAATTACTCCAGAATTTTGTCACCCTAATGTCCGTAAACTTATCCAAAATAAGGCTATATTTTTGGCTTCCAATATCTTTGCCAAGGTTTTTTTCTGAAATGTGGTGCTAAAACATGGCTGATAATCTCAGTGCACTTTGTTCTATGTATTTTTATATCAGCAGATTTCGAATCTGCGAAAATATCTTTGCAAATTGCCGCCAGATGTTCTATTTGAGAAATTGCACTGTGTTCCGTTATGTATAAAGCGAGCGTACCTTCAGCTTTTTGGGTATATCTATTCGCTTTAGAGGCTGAAGTAAAACTTAATTGCAGATTTTTTTAAATTGTTTCACATTTTTGTTTGTGTTTTTTGTATCTGCGTGTTTCCTTAAATCAGCTAATCTTGCGAGAATTTCACTGTGACCAAACGAGCAAAAGGCCTTACTTGAATCAGTTATAACAGGCTTTAACTATATTTTACACTCTTTTTGTTGTTCCCATTCTGGTCTATACTTTTGACCATACGTCTTCTTTTTTAAAAGGACATCTATTTCCACAATAGATATTATTAAATTTGGACAAACACAATTAACACACACCTATTAACACAATGAAAAACTGCTTTTATCTACTCTCATATCGTAAAGTTCGAATTATAAATTTCAAAACGAATTTATATTGGCATACTTTATAAACACAATACCGAAATTTAAAAAAAAAACACTTTATAACATAATTTTTGTAACAAAATAATGTTATAATGTTTTTTTTTTCCATTACGATACAAGTTAATCTAAAAAGTTAATATCACCAACGAATTTCCATATAAATTTTTTTTATTGGATCGCACATGCGGTTTGCGCCATTTTTACAGCATTACAAAAAGTTTTCATTCCAATTTTTACTTGTCTGTGACAGCGCCCGCTTTAACGCATGCGCTGTGATGTGCTAGGTTTTGTTGTAGTAACTGAATTTTGTGGATATTTTTCATTCTTGCTTAAAAAGTCTGAGATCAATGAAAGCATTGTTTTTACCTGTCTGTGAAAGCGTCCGTTTCAGCGCAAGCGCGATGATGTGCTTGGATTTAGCGCTATGACACGTTTTGTTGTAGGTACTGAAATTCGTGGGAATTTATTTTTCTTAGTCTTTTAACTTTGACCTTTGTTGTTTAGTTGATTCAATCCCAATGTATGAGATTAGATAAAGTAGTGTATGAAACTGCACATAACTAGGTATTAAAACACTCGCCAAGGCTCGGTTTTTAAACTAATCATCATTCATCATCATTACAGCTCATATACGTCCTCACCGAGGGGCTCGAGCCTACCCCGAATCAGGGCGATTAGGCCTTAGTCGACCACGCGGGCCCAGTGCGGGTTGGTCGACTTCACACACAACCTTCGAGTTTCTTCGCAGGCGTTTGTAGGTTTCCTCACGATGTTTTCCTTCACCGTTAAAGCAATCGGTAAGTATGTACGTAAGTTTTTGAAAAACTCATTGGTACATTGGCCGTCCAGATTTGAACCCGGTACCTCTGGTTAGATGGACCGAGTCGTTACCGGTTGAGCCACCGACGCTTTTAAACTAATACTCGTGTTTTAATAACCCTCATTATGCAACAGTTTCATAAACTACTATTATGTGCGACACTCAACATGGAAACTGGTTTCATTCATCAATCATCCTTCCTCTGTACAGTGTTGCCATGCTAACTACACCGTAATAACGGTAGATGTACTATTTTTACGTTTTGTTCAGTGTAGACGACGACACTGTAATGAATTTTGATAAATTTCATAGAAACATCGTAATTGTGGCATCAGCGCTTTTAAAACAAGGCATTTTTAATGTTTTGGTCATTTTGTAAGGCGGTAACCGTAATTTGAACCTACTAACACCGTATTTTGACCGAGTGTTTTGGCAACATTGCCTCCGTACGTTAGTGGTGAACGAATGAAAGAGAAAAAAAAGCTATATCTGATTTTTGTTTTGATAGAGTGAGCCATTAAACCAATTGGAACCTCGAGATAATACATCATTATGGTAAAGGATATCCCGAAAATTCAATACCAATTCGAAGTGTTGCCGGCGGTAACTAGATTAATATTTAGTCGAAAAGATTTCAGTTTTTTCATCTCCATTAAATTATTTAAAAAAATTGACATTTAATTTCATGCTTTTGACAATTTACAATTATTTTTTTCTATTTTATTTGTTACGTTACTCTATTCATTTTCCTACAATTGGTATTTTTTTATCAAATCTGAAGATATTTGAATTATCTGGTAACCCTAAAATTTGTTTCGTATGTACCCACACATTGTGTAAATAAATAGTCTGCCTGAAGGTGGTGTTCGAAACCGGTCGCTGACAAATTATAATGTGTAGTTTTATTTGTTTTCTGTGGAATAAGTGTAAATATATACCGAAATGAGTCGAAAAAAAAGTCACTAAAGACATCAAAAATCCACTAAATCTGGTAACAAAGTCACTAAAACGGCGACACTGCCCTCCTAACCTAACCTATCAGTTGCCAGATATCAGCTAACTCAATTCGCCTAATTTTGCCTACCGACTAGCCGAAATCGCCTAATATATTTTTTTGACAAGTAGCCTAATTCTCCCAACATTTTGTGCTAAAAATCCTATATTTAGCCCAAATAAAGAAAAGAAGTCAGGTAAAAAAAATACAACGTAATTTTTTTTTATGTACGTATAGGTAATATAATTTATACTAATCCTCTTGTAGTATAATAATACCATCCTGCAGACAATCACCATCACTTTCAGCGGGAGAATCCTCATTCCTACTAGAAGTGGTGGTGGAAGTAGATTTCTCAGCCGCATCAATCGATCTTCTTTGGTACAACATTTTAGAGTTGTGAATTTTAATCATTTCGTCCGTAGGCCGTACTATAGCGTAATTTTCGCACACTAAAATTCAAACGTATAAGGGTTATAGCTTGCATGATAGGCAACTGCATTCGGTTCCGTATTTTGGATTTATGATGTACATAATGCTAAATACATGCTCTGTTGTGGCATTACTAACTGGGAGAGACAAGGAGCGTAGAGCAAACTCGGCCAGCTCTCTGCAAACACATTGGCCACCAGCGTTCTTCTTTTCAAGTAAAGTTATCCACAAATTTTCTGGAGTCCAGTTATCAATGTGCTCTTCATTGATGTTGGGAGTGATAAAGTTGCTAATCAGTCTTCTTTGTCTCTCAATTTACATCCTATTTGAAGTGGAAGGAGCCAGCTCCCACGGTAATTGCTTGTTGACACTCCCAATACTTAATGTGTTTTGGACATCGAATGCACTAAGGTTATGTACAATATTGAGATTGGCTGGTAGTCTGTTGACAATTTCCTGACAAAGTTTGACAAGGACCCCAGTGCATCTTTGTCGAACTTTTATTGTTTTGTTCGCAGGGAGTTTTCGGGAGAAGGATTCAAAAGTCGACCCAAAATCAATATTTTCCTCGCTAAGCAATAAGTTTACAAAATCGACAAATTTGCTTTGGCGAGCGCTAATTTGCCCGACTCGATATCTTTAGTAAATTTCTGTTGACCGTTGGCATAAGCAGCTCTAAAAGATGCTAGTTTAAACATTCACCTGGCCGTTATCAGCAGTAGAATGCGCGGAACATCGTAAATCTTCATTATATTGGCATTGTTAGCTTGAAATATAATATTAACATCAGCGGCGGCCCAATAATCACCCAAGTGTTTCCAATCACACACTCCTTCACTTGATCCAATCTTTGTATTTTCTAGCCCGAATAATCGACACGGAAAGCAGTAAACGACATCCATTGTTTGTGAATAAATCATCCAGTGCCTGTCAAGCTTTTCACCGTTAACTAATATCTAATCATAATAATATTCGTTGAATCGCCGTCCATTATAATTTACGGGAAATAAATCAACTTTAACCCGGATTGGACCTTTAAATACAATCTCACTTCGGTCTACTTTTAATGATTCAGATTTTCTATTCCAGCAGTCATGGATGTAGACATAGACTCGGGCTCCTATTCGCGTTCTTGACTGGATAGCGTTGACGGCGGCACCGGTGACCTAAGAGACAATGATGTAGTTAAGTTATCATCATCCTCGCTGTTTTTACTTGATTAGGATTAGGATTGGAGTCACTTTCAGTCAATAAATGTTTTGTAAAGATTTCTTGATCATCACTTTTTATTATTTATTTCGGATCATCAGAAGGGTTTTGGCCGTATCTAAGAAATAAACTCGTCTTTGAGAAGTTTTGGAGTGTACAATCAATATTCACACACGTTTGCAGCACGAGGCTTAACGATGATTCGGATGAAAACCGATTATTTTATAGACTGCGATGAGTTCGGCACGGGGCTGGCTTCCCAAGTTGACAGTTCAGCTGCTCGATCAAAAGTGCTCGTAAAATAATTGGCGCCTCTGTCGTAGCCTCTGTAGGTAGGCTGCATTGTCTTTGATGGTTCGATATTCACAACGATTCTGATTGGCTAACAAACAAGTACCAACACTACCAACTTCCGGTTTCCGGTCCCGCACCGACCACGCCTTGGCAAAAGTGACTATTATGACTACCCTAGCTAACCGCTTGACATTTCAAGATAAAACACACGGTGCTTCGACGCATGCATAGATGGCGCCACGTCCTTGCGCTCCGACATTTATATAAAGATCCACGTACATTTTCTTTAACCTGCTTTCTTTTGATAGCTCGTTTCCTTTTTGAACTACCTGACTCAAATTTTCTACCGCCATCACGATCACGCCAACTCATTTCGTAAATCTTGTTTTGCTTCGCACAAACAGAAATAATTTTTAAGTATCACACAGTTTTTTTTACACTTTTTCAGCTAACTCAATACTTCAAAATCTTCAAATACTATAATTTATACTTTTCAAGTTCAATCAATATGTAGGGGTAAAGGGCCTAAAGCGTGCACATCGCCTAAAGCGAGCACCTCTGTCAATTCAGTCGTTTTAAATGTTGGCGCGATCTCGCACAGCGCGTACGACCCCGCCCCTCCCTCATTCCGCGGCAATCTGCCGGTACTCGTTTGACGGCTTGGCAGTGCACGACTAAAAAAAATTGATTTTCGGCTGGTTTTGTGAAAAAGTGCAAGGTATGTTTTGTGAAAAAATGCCAGTTCTGTATGTATAATCTTCAGATGTATACTGAGGTTATCTTTTGGACAATAATTCAATTTTATTTCATTCAGCCATTTCTTCTTAAACTCACCAATCAGGTTTTTAATACCATATCTTTGTTGGTAGCAATCAACTTTTATGTAGTTTAGTATTACTCAACTTTTCTTACATTGTGTGTTAAAACAGATATGCTGGCTCTCTTTCTTGAGTTTGAGTTTTAAAGACTCGAAAAGTGCAATCAATTCAGCCGTGCTTGCTCCTTTGTGATAATTGATAATTTTGATTGTAGGTTCTTGGTGGAACTTTATATCACACATATTGGTATATATCTACACACACTAATTCCACATAAAATAAATGAAACTGCGTTTTCAATTTGTCAGCAACCAGTATCTTCAGGCAGACTATTTATTTACACAATGTGTGGGTACATTTGAAATAAATTTAAGGGTGACCAGGTAATTACGATGTCTACGGATTTGGTAAAAAATACCAATGTCAGGGAAAATTAATATGATAATAAAAATGTTACAGTGAGTTTCTTTATCAAACTTATTATAACTTTCAAAACACAGTCATCACAATCATTTATTGGTTTTTGATGAGTATCATTTTTATTACTAGGTACTTAATCATTCATTCCTTTCTTAAGTAACACAACTAACTAAATGAACAACGTATTTAGACTTAGTATTGCGTTTACAAATTAAAATATTGTGTTATTTTTGTATTCACAATTGGTAAGCCCTTGGCATCATCTCACCTGCCGGTAATTGTCGATGATGCCGAAGATGGAAGCGGGCTTACCAAGATTCTCCAACGCAATGGAGAAATAGCTATCTTATCTTCAAGCCGGAACACATCAACGTTATTAACACTGATGTTTGGCGGCAAGACTTTAAGATGGTGTTAGCTAACAAGGCAGGCTTAGAAAATGCCCTACCGATTGCCGAACCGAGTCTTACAAGTTGACCTCACCGGGAATCGAACCCACGACCTCCCGATGTGAAGCGAATGGACTAACCATTATGCCACGGAGGCGATTAAATTAAGGTTTAAATGTGTATTTGGTGCCACTCGTAGATACTATAGCAACTGTATATTGTAACCTGCAAATGACATTTTAAACATTATTTGTCCTCTGCGACCTTAAATTTGACTAGGCAGTACGATTACAATGTCCTCGAGATGCTTCACCTGGTGTATATCAGGGACATTTGGGAAAACAAACACAATGTTATCTTCACTCCCAAACCGACTTTTTTCAGACAAAATTCAATGTGGGCGATCCATCGTCATTCAATTCTGTAACTAATCCAACAAAATGTTCAACATTTTTCTTCGTCGCAAATCTGACCAAGGCCCATTGCCTTTGGTTTATAGTGCTTGTTGCTGGTTTATCATAAAGAGTACATTTGCTTTGATCGTTCTGTTCTTCATCAGCTTTTGAAATATTTTCAAAGTGATTATCATTGCACTTTGTGCTACTTTTATCCAAATGGGATTCAACGTCACTTTCACTAGTACAGGATAAGTTGTTTTTTGTTTTACTGTTTAGCTTATTTGTTGAGTATGCCATAGTTGTTGATGGACCGTTATCATAATCAGTATAATTCATTTCATCATACTCTTTTTCCTCAGTAGCTATTACATTAGCCGTCAGTACGGTTATGTTCTCTTTTCTAGCCCCGCAAGTAGTCCTCGAGCAAGGTTTGTTGATAGCACCAATTACTTTGGGCCTCGTCGGGTCAAGAGACCAAGAAGTCTCATCTACGTTCCAAATTAGGTATGGCCTTTGAAATAGATTTAAAGCAGTCAACGTGGTTTCTAGCAATTTAAAGTAATCAAAGATTACGAATGGGTCATTAACTTTTTTTCTAACGTCTGCGCTTTTTTAATAGAGAGGTTGTTTCTTTTTTGGAAATTTATGAACCAATCTTAGCCCGGTTTGTCATTTGTAAATGAGGTGTGCAAATCATTATCTTTTACAATTTGCGTGACACATTTAAAACTTCTCTCGAAAGGCCAAACCGCCATTTCTCCATAATTCGAATAGCCGCTTCCAATCTATTTTCTTGTTCCAACAGAATAGCTAACCGTCTGCTCACAACATCTGTTCTATATTTTTTTATTGATGTTGCCATAAAGAGTTGTTGTGGGAATTCTGTACTTTTTCGCTGCAGCGTACATTGACAACTCATTGGTTTTGACATTTTCAATTGCTTTGTTTATGTCATCTTTTGTATATGTTGGTATTTTCTTTTTTAACATATTTTTTTGGCATTTTTCTGAAACAATAGTTTGTCAATTAGTAACTATATACAAACAAAAAAATCTTAAGTAAGTACCTGCTAGTCGAATCGCATTAATTTGAAATAGAGTTGTTCTTAAAGAGGGATATTGATTACAAGTAAGTAGGAATCACTCGCACGCATTTCGATCACGCAGTAAGAGGTTTAACTAGCGTGGTACATTTGTGAACGGAATCAATTTTAATTTTTACATATAAATGTCCTATGAAGCTCAAAACTGTTTATCAAATTATTTTATTTTATTTTCAAGTTCATAATTTTTATAAATCTACAGATATACAGGTGCAACCAAATTGGTGCAGGACCCGTTAACGGTGGCTTGTACTCAGAACAGCTTACGCCATAGTTAATTCTCAAAAAATAAGGACCCTTCCACACAAAAATGCACAAAATTGGTGGATCAATGACTGACCAATTGGTATGAAAATAAATGAAAAAAAATTCTATTACAGCAAAGTCATAGCTCAAAAGTAGTTCAGTATGATGAGTAGAAGCCTCATTTAACGGGACCTACAACAATTTTGTTAAACCCTATATACGCATAATGCCTTTGCCTGGGTTCGAAAATGCTACTTACAAACATTGCAATGTGACGTAGCAAAGGAGTCATGCGAAGCCATAGCCTACTTTTCAAGCGACTTCCAAAAAGGAGGAGGTTCTCAATTCGTCTGTATTTTTTTTTTCTGTTTGTTACCTCATAACTTTGGGCTGTGTAAACCGATTTTTATGATTCCTTTTTTATTAGAAAGCTAGTGCTTCCCGTGTGGTCCCATTTAAGTTTTATCATAATTGGTGTAGTATTTTTTTAGAAAATTATCAAAAACCAAAAATAATAATGCAAAAATGTACTAAGTTGTTCCGATGGAAGTCGGTTTTTTAACGTGTTTTGCGTTTTCAATTATGTTACATTTATAAAAATTAATAACTCAATAATAAAGTAAAACAAAATAAGTAAAGTTTTGTTCTATGAGCTATGTGCCCTGCCCACTGCCATTTCAGTTTAGCGAGTCTGTGTGCTATTTTGATTATTTTGGTTCTCCTGCGGATCTCCTCGTTTCTGATTCGATCGCGCCTTTGGGGTAGTAAAGTTCTCGAGTGGCGACCGCGCAACGGAAAACGTAGCGTAAGCGGGCCTCCTACGCAGTGGACCGACGACCTGGTGAAGATCGCGGGAAGCCGATGGATGCGGGCAGCGCAGGACTGGTCGTACTGGGAATCCTTGAGGGAGGCCTTTGTCCAGCAGTGAACAGCAACGGATGCATACATATATTATGATGCTTTTGAGAAATTCCAAAACGCGATAGGTATCTTCTGCAAATTGTCAAAGGCATTCGATTGTGTGGAACATAAAACTCTGCTTGTCAAAAGGACCATTACGGAGTTAAAAATAAGACTCTAGATCTTTTAGAATCGTATTTAATAAACAGGATACAAAAAGTACAAATAGATAGTACCAAATCAATGGGTTCTCGGGTTAAGATGGGTGTGCCTCCATGTTCTATTTTAACAACTTTCCTTTTTTAGTTTATATTAATGATCTACCATTCATGGTTGAATCACTGTCGAAAGTTGTGAAATTTTGTCAGTTTTCAGTTGTTGCATGCGGCAAATTTTTAAACTTGTCATAATGAACTTCTGGGATCGCTCGCGATTTACATAAAATGAGTAAATCCTTATATTTTGCCAGAGATATGGGCAATAGAGCTTTGTATGCTTTATTAATCGTGTCGGAAGGTATTTGAGCAACACTAACTACTTTGTAGCGGCCTTTATCGCTTTTTGAATCACGCTTTTGGCCGCTAGTAGTATGCTTTTCACTGTTTGTAGCAAGTGGTTTGGGCTCCAAGCTGATGGACATCTGATTCTCACAAAATTTTACTGGAAAAACATTTTTTCAGCGTTTTCTCTATTAAAATGTATGAGTTTGATTTTAGTTAAAGCATTTTTTTAATTGTTATCGTCTTTTGTAAAATTTAAATCATATATCATAGCATCATATCATAAATTTCATTTTGTGATACCTCTTTGACGCTTTATGGTACACTAGTCGTTTTGGCACATTTTATTAATGGAGCCCATTGCTGTTGAGTGTATATGGTCAGACCTTTTTTGTGTTTCTCAATTAGAGCATGCATAGAATCTCCAAAAAGTTGTGGGTTTAAAATTAAACTCTTGCAGGCTCTTGAGTACATTCCAAAAATAATCTTATTTTTGTTCTGTCCAGCACATCCATCAGAATAAAACTTAAATTCCTCCTTTATGAGCACACTTTTCAATATAATCGTAGACTAGACAAAGCTACTAATTTCATTTGAACCTTTTTTGGCAATGGTTTTACCAAGTTCATAAAGTGTGAAATTATAAACTAAAATTTTTCCGTTTATAGTAAAACAGAAAATTCTGATTGAGGCGTAGTCAAAATTTTCTGCATATCGTAACAAGCTGTTACAATGGAATCGGACTTTTCAGACTTTAATTTGTCTTGGTCTCTTGATTTGCGTACAATTTCTTTATTTGCCACATGTAAAGCATGTTAATATTCTTAATTTTGCTTATTCTCTTCCAAAATAAATCACAGCGTAGGCACATATCTTTTTTTGGATTTGTGAAAATCAATGTTAAATTCACTGTAAAATATGTCTCGATACTGTCTAAGTGTGGCTTTTTCTTTATTAGGATAGTTATCTTGCATCCACTCCTCGTACAAAGAGTGCAGTTCTGGGACACTTAGTCTCCTCAAAATAAACCTTAGATGACCTGCTTCTAACATAATAATACTCAACTGCAAGTATTTTTGAAATGTGATTATGTACAGATTCTTTTAAACTTTCAGTGATAGCTACTGGATGAATTGCATGGGGACTTCTTCCATCTTTTGTGAGAACACCACAGTCCGAATTATCAATTTTATTAAAAATTGTTTGAATCCACATGTCTAAGATAGAAAAACTGTCCAAAACATCTTTTTGCACACCCTCATCTTTTCCCATTGTAGTTTAAATGTAATTTACTCTGCTTTAAATACATATTATATGCAGCTTTAAATACCTGTTATGTATTTAAAGCAGAGTAAAAAACTACAAAAATTAAGACAGAAAAAACAAAAAGCTTATACCAGCCATAGGGTTACAATATATAATGATAGACCAGTACAGTTCACTAAAAACGAAAAAACTCTTTTAAAAAAAGGTATTAAACATAGACCAACGATACCAGTTTAAAAAAAGGATTTTAAAAATTTGGATACAGCGACAAATTAAGATTTTTGGAAATAGCGACCACCAATACGGAAACAAGAAAAATGTTTAGAATAGATCAAAAATACAATGAATAATAGTAGTTCTAAGACAAGTTATATAGACCGGATGATCATTAAGAGTATCAAAAATAAAATAAGAGAAAAGAACTTAGTTATAACCAAAGCAGATAAAGGAAACTTCGTTATAATTACAGCGAGAGACAAATATACCACGATAAAATGAATAATTTCTTACAAGGAGATAACTATATACTATTGAAGAAAGATCCTACAGAGAACTTTAATAAAGAGGTCGTGAAAATCAATAATTCTTGTGATGATATCCTTGAAAACAAACACTTTAGGCAGACTTTTATAAATACACAAAGAAGGCATCCCTGTAGGACCAGTAGTATATTATGTCGGAGCGCCAGCTCACAAATTAGCAAAAGAGGTGAACAAACTAAAAAACCCTCCACAATTTTAAAAACAGTAAAATTAAAAACAGAAGCTTCAGATAACGCGAAAGTAGTATCTTTTGACGTAAAGAATCTTTTCCCAATCATTCCTGTTAAAGAATGTCTAAAAATCATAGACGAAAAACTTTGCACCTCTAATTAAGAGGCACAACAAATTATTGACCTAACAGCAATGATAAAGACATGCCTATCGTAAAACTATTTTAAATGTAGAGGAAATTTCTATGAACAAACAGATGGGTTAACAATGGGAAGCCCATTTTCACCAATGTGCGCAGAAATCTCCATGGATAACACAGAAACAAAAATACTCAAAAACTGGTTTCCTACGCGATATCTCATCACGCGTCCCCTGGTACCAATTCTGGATTACCTTAATGATGTTCTCGATGTAGTATTGATGAGATTGATCTTCTTGGTTCATCAGCTTCGTGTCATTCAGCGCACATTCCGCCCACAGGTTGTCTAATGAATCCAGACCACGCTTGATGTAATCAGCGTCTTTCCTACTTGCCGAATCCTTTTTGAAATTAATATGGATTCTCTTAATCTCCTCTAAAATGGCAGCTTGGCGTTGAATGAACACCTCCATTGTAAGAAGAAAAGGAAAGCTCTTACTTGAATAGCAGAACTTCTCTTTCGATGGTGCAGATTGCCGATTCGCAGGATGGAGGACGGGTACACTGCTTCTTTCCGAAAGGGCTGCTGTCTCTCGAACTCAAGCGAACGCCTTACAGAGCACTCACGACGTCACTACTTATTTACGAAGGACCAAATAAATATTGTACAGGGTGTGATATTGTACAGGAATGCAATGTCAATGTGTCAGTGAGTGTCCTAGAGGTGGTCCCAAATGAAATGCAATGCTCTTGTCAGATGGATCTCTAATTGAACACTAATTTAATCCCTACTAATATTATAAATGTGAAAGTAACTCTGTCTGTCTGTTACGCTTTCCCGCAAAAACTACTGAACGGATTTGGCTTAAATTTGGTAGATAGACAGATTAGGACCTGGATTCAGACATAGGCTACTTTTTGCCACGCACTGCGCACCCTCGAAAAGTCATAGAAACGTTGTCCACGCGGGTGAAACCGCGGGAAACAGCTAGTTAATAATAAAATTATGCTAAGTCGTCGTGCGTCAATGCACTCTAAACTGGGTCGCGGGCAAAGTACACTGTAGACTGCGACTGTTTCCAAATCTTAGCAATATTATTTAAAAATAAATAACATGTATGTAAATCGTACACCCTAAATATGTATTTCACTTTTTGTGCAAAAAAAGGCATTTCTCTTGTTTGATTTTTAAGTCTTTTTTTTGTAATCTTCAATTCATTTCCATTAAAATTAGCTCTAGGACATTATCCAAGGACATCATTTTATCTAAAGAGCAGTTATAGTATGTGTGTTAAAATATACCTATAACAAGGTACCAGACCAATTCAAAACAACGAATCTTAATCAAATGTGTAATAAATTATTTGAGTGGCTTCTAGATATGATTTTTTATAGTATTAATGAATTTTTAGTATATAAGCAATTTAAACTTTAATTAATTTCCTGCTTATTAATTGATTAATTTTACTGTCTATTTAATCATTATTTAATAACGTCCTTAGATAAGATTGTACCAATATTGTCTTAATTTTTATTTTTCATATTTTTCATATTTTAATTTGTATGCTGTATTTAGCTAGACATGAGAGCTCCTATGTTATCAACATCTAAAATCACCATGTTTACCACTAATAAAGATTTTTGAATTTTTTATTTTTTTTGAATGTTACCTTGAAGTTTGCATAGATACGTATACCTCTGTCTGCTTTGTAAGCGATCACTAGTGTTTAATTTTACTCCTATCATAAAAACTATAGTTAGTTGACAAGGAATAAAGGAAAATTGAGTAAACTTTTGTAAATAACTCATGACTAATGCAAGACAGGGCTGAACCTGTGTCAATTTACATTCATCATTCAAATTTATATTATTTACTAGTAACGCTAAACTAACTGGTTTATATTCCTTGAGTGACATTTGCATTCTTCGTCGTCGCAGCCCATCAAACCCTCGTTTTCATTGGCCCCGCTGTCCTCGTCTTCGGCCTCCGCAACAAAATGCGCCCGCGTGGCACGTGGGACTGCGCTCACGTGCCACGCGCTAGGCGCCTGCCCAGCTGCCGGCTGCGGTGCCACCGCGCCTTGCGGCGCCCATACCACCTCCAGCTCCAGGATTCAACTCTGGACAAACGCATCGTAAATGGCCTAGTTTTGCACAAAGGTCAAATTCGTACGAACGATAACGGCAGTCACTCCATCGATGCCGCCTGTCCCCACACACTGTGCGGCTAGTCACAATTTGTACCTGGTGTTGGGGCTCAAAATAATTTACACTGTCCATGCTTGCCCGTGAATTCAGTGATTGTCAATTATGTGATGATTGTGATGTACTACCGTCCACAAAATGGCTGCCACCGACTCCCGTTCCAATAGCACCGGTTCTGCCACGTTCTACACTATGTGCATCCCTTTCTGCCCCTTCATAGTTGGTAGCAACCTGTACTGCTTTTTCAAAGCCAAGTTTATCGACGGTCAAAAATAAATGTTGCCGCATACTATCTTTCAATAAACCGCACACAAACTGATCCCTCAAATTTTCATTCAAATTCGTCCCAAAGTCACAGTATCTTGCCATTTTTTTTTTAAATTCTGATACAAATTTCTGTCCTTCTTTTGACGGTACTGACGAAATTGATAAAGTTCCGCTAGTACAGATTTTTTTGGTAATAGATGTTCTTCCATATTTTTTTTATTTAACTGAATTTCAATTCCGATGGCTTTTTTGGGACGGCACAAATTCACCATAAGCTGATATCAAGCATCACCTATACTTGATATCAAATTAGGTACTTTTAACTCATCTTTAACGGTATTCACTAAAAAGTACATTTCCACACGATTACAGTAGGAGTTCCAAAAATTCCGGCAAATAAAATATCCCAAAACGGTCACTTTTACCAAATACCCCATCCAGTCGTCACTAATAATTTAAAGAAAGGTTGTTACTTGTACTTAGGGTTGCCAACTTTTTGTAGAAGAAATAGAGTATATCTGATTTCAAAGGAGGTAAATAAAGAGTATGGACATAAAAAAAGAGTATCATTTATTTTTAATTTTTAAAAAGGTATTTTTTTGTACTTTTTGCAGCACATAACAATTTTTCATTGTTTTTAAAAGAATTGTATGAGTCCGAACATTCTAACTCTAAATTTATATAGATCAAGAGCTCATTTTTAATCAATTTCAATGAAGCTCTGTTTCTCTCTTCTCGCCACTTCACATTCATGATCGAAAAGACTCTTTCAGTAAATGCTGAAGTGGCGGGAACAGAGAGTATATAGCCAATAATTTTTTTTAAACAATCAAATTCTCCAGGACACTTTTTAAAAATAAATTGCCATTTTTCTGCAGTGGATTTTTGCATAAAATCTGTGTTATTTAACAATTCAGCTTGGAGTTCTTTTAAAATTATAACTTCTGAATATAAACTGTCCATGTGTATTTTTAGTCTTTGTAAATTAAGTTTTCCTTCTATAATTTTTTCAAAATGATTAAATTTAATATTAGTTCTTAGAGATATTGTATTTAGTGAACATAGCCAGTTATCACTACTAAAATCAAACCATTTTTGTAAATAAATTAAACATTTGTCTATACACAATGCAAAATTCCTGTTAATTTTATTAAACAAGTCAGGTGATGATTGTTCAATAAGTTTTAATTTCTGTTTTGTTGTATAGCCAAAATAGTTGTCTTTCTGTCTTTGCAGTAATTCTGATTTTAAATTTTCCATTAAACCAAAAACATCTACAATTGTGACAGAGTTACCTTCCAGAGATTTAATAGTTTTGTGAAATATATTTAAAATATGGCTGGCAAAATGTAGATAAATTTCAATGAAATCATGCTTTCAATCTAACATCAATAGATTTTGAATTATCATAGGGCAATCCTCATCAAGACTTTTAAAATAATCGCATATTGGATGCCAATTCAATAATATAGTATCAATACAAGGGAGTAATGATAACCACCTAGTGCCAATATGTCTCTTAAGCTCATGAAAGTCTCCTTCAACTATAGCAACAAACTTTTTTAATTCCTCTCTCCTACAAGCTGACACGGAAAAATGGCTATATATTTTTAATATAACATTTTCAACATCATAAGTTAGAAAACCCATTCCGTGTTTCACACAGTTGTGCACAATATGTGCATGACAATTACCCTTTACAATATCCGGTACTACATCTACCATATTAGTGTATAATGAGTGATGCACACCAAAATTTGAATTTGTGTTATCGGCACTAAGGCCAGATACTCGATTAAAAGGGATATTATACATATCCATAGTTTTTTTTATAGCAGCAAACATGCCATCAGCAGTCTCATTAGAATTTTCGTAAAAATCTAAAAGTTTGTTTTGTATTCCCTTTTCCACAGTAAAATATTGAACTACTAAAGGGAATAATTTGATGTTTTTTTTATTGGATGCATCAGTTTGCAGACAGAAATACATGTTTTCATCTTTTAAATCATTAACTACACTTTCAAGAGCATGAGGTCCAAGAACCTCCATTACCAGAGCTTCCATTTTAGTCCTAGCTAATTTGATGTTAGTAGCAGTTTTAGAGTCAACATATATTATTTTATCAAGTTTAACGGAGCAATCCATACTATTATATGATAAATTATGTTTAACTGTATGGAATGATAAAGCTAATTCAGCAGCTGTAACATTGTCACTTTCAGATACGGGTCTTGAAGTCGAAGCTGGAGTCAAAAACTTTTGTAGGACTCCTGACGTTCTTTTTAATTCAGTTTTGGCTTTGTGCTGTTTTGTATCTTGATGTTGTTTTATCTGAAAAGATTTAAAATAGATGATGCATGCACCTTCACCAATAACTTCTTCACCAACAAAAGCACACACACACACAAAACATTTTCGTCAACAATAACAAGTCCAATTAAACGACTACCAGTGCCAGTGCCAGCCACCATAATTAGCCCAATTCTATCTACATGTTCACACAACCAGCTGACCCACCACAACAGATAGCATACAGAAAAAAAATCAAACACTACATTCAACGAACTAAGGTGGGGTAAGACTAACATATTTTATTGAGAGAAATGAAAGATTTGTTCTTACATTGAAATTTTACATCTCACTGTTTTATGAATAATTACACAAAATGAAGATTTCTTTACACTTTTACGCAATTGTTTTGCTTTCAATGTAAGTATACTAGAATCAGATTTATTAAGGAAAATCCAAAGACTACTCGAACTGCTAGTCTTGCCCCACTAAACGGGGTAAGACTAACAATGCTTTTAATTCTCTAATAACACACAATTTTGTAACTTCTGACAGAAAACCGTTATAATTAAAATTATCACTTACATTTTCAACTTTATGCGTCACAGAATAAGGTACAGTTTCTTATTTATTAATTTTTTTCTGTATTTGGGGGAATCTAACATATGACTAAAATCAGAGGTGCAAAACCCGGGGCTCTTGTTATAAAATTACCAAAAAAAGAGAACCCTTTTATATATCGGAAAAAAACTTAAATGGAACTTAAAATAATTCGTTTAATAATTAAGGTAATATATAAAATTGAGAAAGAAAAATAAAACTGCATTTTTTAAAATTATTTATTATCATTTTTTTCCAAAATTCACAAAAAAAACTAAATGAAAATAGAGAAACAATAAGTATTATCGTTAAAAACGACTTTTGAATAACACAAATTCTCAAAAACCTATTAGGAACTTTAAACCTTAATTAAAATACAAACTTTATTATTAACTATCATATCCATGAAAATAAATTATTTCAAAAAACGTCACAAAAGGCGAAGTCTATCCCGAAAGTAGCGCCACCTACGTTAAAAAATCATTTTTCCCTCAAGAGACATTAAATTGAAAATCTAAGCCCACATTTTCCTAGATAACATCCTAAGGCATAGTACAAAGTACAGACTACAGTATAGTACAAAGCTAAAAAATCTTGGAACATACTTTTTCCAAAAAAGTCACAACCAATTTTAATTTTGGGATACATCTTTGGAATTACATAAATATTATATTTATTGAAATATCTATTAGGAACTGTTACTTAAATTAAAATATAAACTTAACATTACATTCTACGTAAAAACAAATTCAAATATCTACTAGGAACTGTTACTTAAATTAAAATACGTTACTTAACTGTTACTTAAATTAAGTACGTATACGTAAAAAGAAATTATTTAATGAACACAGAAATCATATCGTTGGCTTGACAGTCCTTAGAATAACATAAAATTATATATAAAAAAATATCTATGAGGAACTGTTATTTTTAAATATCATCTTAGTCACTTAATATTATACCCATGAAAAGAAATCTTGAAAAATATTTTTCCTCTTCGTCCAATTATAGGATTAGGTAACTTGCACTGAATGTCCTCTAGATGTCTGAGCTCACAAACGTCAGGTACATCAGGGAAAACAAATGCAGTACTATCCTCCATGTCTCTACAAGCACTTTTTCTGACGTATTTTACCGTTGGTATTCCCTCCTCGTTTACACTTGAAACTATACCTACAAAATGTTTTATGCTTGTTTTTGTCGTAAATTTTACCAAAACCCATTGTCCCTGAACGATAGTACTGGTGGCCGGATCATCATAATCATCCAAATTATTCACATTTTCATTATTTTTCTCGCCATACAACATTTCTCCAATGTTGTCTAGATCCTTTTCCTCATCAATTAACATTTCTTCTAAATTTTCTAGATCACTTTCGTCCATTAGTTCTAAGTCCGCATCACTTTCACTAGTTGAAGAACAGTATTTCTTTTTCTTTTTACTGGGTGCTGACGTTTTTTTCTTGACTATTCTTATATTTTTTTTGTTAGAATTTCTAATTTTTTTGTCTTCTAATTTTACTTTTGCAGCCTTTTTTCCATCTCCTTCAATCATAGTATTTTCGGTTGTTTTATTTTTCTGTCCCTGAACGACAGTACTGGTGGTCGGATCATCATAATCATCCAAATTATTCACATTTTCATTATTTTTCTCGCAATACAACATTTCTCCAATGTTGTCTAGATCCTTTTCCTCATCAATTAACATTTCTTCTAAATTTTCTAGATCACTTTCGTCCATTAGTTCTAAGTCTGCATCACTTTCACTAGTTGAAGAACAGTATTTCTTTTTCTTTTTACTGGGAGCTGACGTGTTTTTCTTGACTATTCTTATATTTTTTTTGTTAGAATTTCTAATTTTTTTGTCTTCTAATTTTACTTTTACAGCCTTTTTTCCATCTCCTTCAATCATAGTATTTTCGGTTGTTTTATTTTTCTGTTTACTAGATTTTATGTCTTTTTCTGATGTTTTCTCCAGCCTTTTTTCATTCTTTCCTCTTTTTTTTGATTCTTTTTCTTCTTTTCTTCCTCAATATATTTTTGCTTGTTAAAGACTTCTTCACTTATTATTACTTCAGCACCGCCGGCGACTTTTGTACGTTTTTGTTTGTGATGTTGTGACCTTGAACTTATTTTCTGAAGCAACAATTCTTCAAAAGTAAAGTAACAGTTTACTAGACGATCATCTAAAACAATAATCTTATTCGCATTGGAATCAACAGGCTGTGTAGTTCCAACAGTTTGAGCATCAGTAAGGTGTTTTTCGTTTACAGAAAAAAAATTTTTGTAGTGATCATTTACTTTGTTCAAACAGATGGAAATTAATGAGGGAAATGGCGATGGAACACCAATACTTGTGTTGCTCATGGTCGGAATATTGCTTTCATTCTTGGCTATATCTTTGGGCATTGAGGGACTAGCAGTTGGCTGAGTACTTTGAGGTTTATTGGATTGACAAAGCTGTTTTTTATATTCCGCAAGTTGATCTGGGTGAAACTTTTCTTCTGGCACTGCATTATTGTTAAAAGGAAAAATACCAGCCTTGCGAAACCCAGCAACGCAAACTTTTGGATCGACCTGAGCCCAAATTTGGCCAATAAGCTTTGAGAAGTCTTCTTTAGGCAGCACTTCACCTACATGCAATCTCTGCCACTTTACAAGGGCCTGGTCCCACTTGTCTTTGAAAGACTTATTGACTGCCAAATCCAGCGGCTGTAGATTGTCGCTGGTGTGTGCTGGAAGTTTCAATATAGTAATATTCGCTTCACGTGCTTTTGCTATAATGTTTAGTCCTACGTGTGTTGAGTGGCCGTCATATATGAGTAATATGGGTCGTTTTTGTCCCACGGTCGGCAAAAATACTTTTTCAAAGAAATTCTCGAACACATCAGTTTCCATCCAACCGTTCTTGGTCGCAGCGTAACAAGTCCCAGGATAGTCATCCTTAGATGTCCACTTGTCCCAGATGTCTTTTCCTTTGAAAACAATTAGCGGGGGAGTTTTGTCGCCAGCAGCACTAATTCCCAGTAAAACCGTAGTGTTGCTTTTACCAGGCGACGCAATGGTTCTTGTAGAAGCGTATCCTTTCAAACCTACTACTTTGGTTTTACTGGGATCTTTGCAAAAACTCGTCTCGTCTAGGTTCCATATATGTGAAGGTTTATCGTGTAAGTCCAATTCATCCATTGTTTTTTTCAGTAAATCAAAATAGGGGTATATGATCCAGGGACTGCATGCTTTCTTTCGCGAATTTTCCACAGCTTGTGGTTTTTTTACAGACAAATTATGGCGTTTTTTGAAAGCCAAAAACCAGTCTTCTCCTGGGATGCCGTTTTTAATAGGATTTTTAATGTTGTTTTTTGTGACGTAATGACCAATAAGTTCCATAATTTCAGTTCTTGACAAACCGAATCCGTATATTTCCATATAATGTAAGTTTTCTGCCATTTTTGCTTCTATTTCCTTTGGAATAACTGTACTTCTTCCTAGGGAATCGGATTTTTCGCCATATCTACCATTCACTCGAGCTACTATTGTTGGTCTAGGAATATTGTAAGCAATAGAGGCTCTGTACACTGACAGTTTGCCACTTTTAACTTTAATAACAGCCTCCAACAAGTCATCATGCGTATATTTTGTTGCTCTATCTGTTTTCCGGACGTAATTTCGTACCATCTTGCATTCATCTGAAATGCAAATAACAACACCTATAATGCATTAAAAATATAGACATAACTTACTATACATAACATACAAACATGTGTACCTATTTATTGATTTAAGCTTACGAGGAATCAATACGGAATTCAAATATCCAGGTTCTTTCGAGTGTATCGTCATTAAATACTTTAAAATTTTAAGCAATATTTAATTATTTATACTTGCGATTGTCGGCACTTGGTGAAAATCCATTATAACAAGAAAGCAATATTTAAGTTGTTAATTAAATATTTTAAAGAAATAAATTATTACTATTATTATTAAAAACTTAGAAGTTACTTTCTGATAACTAATATTTTTCTAGATCATTTTACTCGTAAAGTTCATAAGTATATCCAAAGAGAAGGCAATATTATAAACCCCTCAAAAGTCAAACCAGTTAGTAAAATAAGTGCTTTAAATATATTTTTTTATAATAAAGTACACCTAAATAAATGTGTGAAACCTCTGACTTGGGGGAAGACTAACATATGTTTGTCTTGCCCCAGGTAGACTGATAGACTTACCCCGCCTCGAAATTTTTAGGTTATGTACTTAAATTGGTTGACATTTCGTAAAGTAATTGGTTTTACGTGAGAACAATATTATTACTCAAAAGCTATTATTATTGCAATAATACTTACGTATGCAACGTTTCGAATCCACTACTTTTTCCACCGAAATCTTTATTTGAATCACTAACCGCGACCTCGTGTTTGGCGTCCTCAAAACTTCAACTTCGCATTTTGACATATTCACCTTTTAACTTAAAGTAGCGACATCTGTGTTTTAAGCCGGGAACTTTTTGAGTGTTTACTACTTTACCGACTGAGCAATCTAGAGAAGGCCGTTACGTTTAAGGAGATATTACACTGTGATAGTCTTCCCCCCGTGATTGTCTTGCCCCACCTTACCTTATATGAAAATCGTAATAAAAAGTCTTACGTACGTGTCCAACTCCAGCTGATGAAATAGAGAAAACTACACCACAGATTATGCATTTTGCATTTGTATCACTTTCTGGGTCTTTTCTCAGCCATGAAAACTCATTTTCCCAAAGTTGTGTGTACTTCTGTGACCTTTTTTTCCTCGTAACAACTTTTCGCTTTTTAGGTGGGGTGCTTGCGTTATCATTATGAGCACAGGATTCTTGATCTGCGTTATCATGTTCGTCAATCACGTCATCCATTACGAATTGGATAAAAGTATTCCAAACAAACAAAAAACAAAGTCACAATCTCAACACAGTGGAAAAAAAACTAACCTCTAAGCTCAGAACAAAGCCTCAACTCAGAACAATGACATTGACACGTTTGACATAATGACATTAATGGCTGCGTTCACGAACGTCCGAATGTGGTTTGAGGAATTGGGGATACCAACATAATATGTATTGTATTATCATATCAACATAGTAAATAGTGGTCTTTTTGGTTTTGATTATGGGTTTTTGCATAATATTATATGACTGGCACTAGTTTAGTAAAAATTGTGTAAAAAAGAGTATTTTAGCGTACTCTATTAGTGTTATAGATTATAGAGTACGCTTACATGATATAGAGTACAATACTCTATTTTAGAGTACGGTTGGCAACCCTACTTGTACTCTGTTTATTTGATGACTGCGTGGCGGGCGTTGCGCGTCGCAGCGCGCTTAGATACCAGCCTATAATAATTATGTAACTACCTACTTTCATCTTGTTTAATTAACTTATTAGATTCAATAAGTAAACGAGGAGCTGATGACCTAATGTGTGGAGAAGGTTGAGATGGCAGAGTGTATTGAGATGATGGAGATGGCACAGTGTATTGAGGTGATGGAGATTGAGATATTACAGTGTATTGAAGTGATATGAATGCAAAAAATTATGAGATGCCGTAAACAAATAAGAAGCTCCAGGAGGCGTTACAATTTTAGAATAATATTTGAGATTTTCTGTTATGGCCATAAATTATAGGAATTATGGACATCAATGAAAGACATGAATTTATATAAAATTATTTATTTATTTATTTTATTGAAGGCTCAAGGTCACCCAAAGGGCAGTGGAGCGTGCTATGCTCGGAGTTACTCTGCGTGATCGAATCAGAAACGAGGACATCCGCAGGAGAACTAAAGTAACCGACATAGCTCACAGAATCGCTAAACTGAAGTGGCAGTGGGCAGGGCACATTGCTCGTAGAATAGATGGCCGATGGGGCAGTAAAGTTCTCGAGTGGCAACCGCGCACCGGAAAACGTAGCGTAGGAAGGCCTCCCACGCGGTGGACCGATGACCTGGTGAAGATCGCGGGAAGCCGATGGATGCGGGCAGCGCAGGACCGGTCGTCGTGGAAACCCTTGGGGGAGGCCTTTGTCCAGCAGTGGACGATTTCTGGCTGATATGATGATTTATTTAATTATATTTGAAAGGTGTGTGTAGGTGCACAGTCAAACAAGGTAGGAGCCGAGAAAGGACTAACGTGTATCGGAGCCAGACTGACAAAACAAAGGATTATTATTATGAAAATATAAACAAATTGCATAAAAGAGAAAGACTACCTGTAGTTAGAATGAGACCGAATTTATTTTTGTACATTCCAACACGCCCGCTCAAAAATAAATCAAATAAAATAATATCAGAATCATAGACCTATCACAATATGTCACACACCTCTCGGTCTGGGAGTACATAATATTTCTATGGTCCAGCATTTGCTGCGTAGGATTAGGGAAACCCAAAAAAAAAAAGCTAATCAGACCATTTATATATACTTAGGTATTTAAAAACTTAAACTGAACTTATTAAATGAAAAGTAGGTAGGTAGCGTTAAATCGTATCTGTTTCACTTTAATCCAAGTTTCTCTCTCATTTATGTGAATCTGACAGCTGGCATCGGCTTTGTTAAAATGTCAGCCAACTGGTCACCTGAAAATACATATACATTATTATTATAACAGCTCATATACATCCCCACCGAGGGGCTCGAGCCTACCCTGAATCAGGGCGATTAGGCCTTAGTCGACCACGCGGGCCCAGTGCGGGTTGGTCGACTTCACACACAACCTTCGAGTTTCTTCGCAGGCGTGTGCAGGTTTCCTCACGATGTTTTTCCTTCACCGTTAAAGCAATCGGTAAGTATATGTACGTAAGTTTTTGAAAAACTCATTGGTACATTGGCCGTCCAGATTTGAACCCGGTACATCTGGTTAGAATTTAGATGGACCGAGTCGTTACCGGTTGAGACACCGACGCTCACTACACTTTAATCCAAGTATACATATTTTACGTATACATATTTTAATGTAATTTTTCTCCACCTGTTCTCTAGAGAAATGATATTTTATGTCGATGTGTTTTGACCTTTTGTGACTGGTAGGATTACTAGCTATACTAATTCACCCATTGTTGTCCTCATAAATTGGTATTGCACTTCGAATTTCAAGGTTTATACTGGTTAACAAAGATTTCAGCCATTGCGTTTCTCAAACGGCTACAAACAAGGCCATGCATTCAGCTTCTGTAGATGACGCAGCCACAGTAACTTGCCTCTTTGTTAGCCAACAAATCGTTCATTGTTCAAATAATCTGAATAAATACCCTGTTGTACTTTTTCTTTCCAATGGGTCACTTCCCCAATCAGAATAAACAAAGCCACACAGTGTGTCATTGTTTATATTGGAACTGCGGGCGTAATAAAGTTTTAAATCTTTAGACCCTTTCAGGTATTGCAACACCCTTTTTAATTGTGACCAAAGCGAGCGATTTTTTTTTGTTAAAAAACCTACTTATGATGTTTACAGTAAAGCTTAAGTCGGGTCGCCACAAAGCATTATATACATTAGGCAGCCGATAACATTTCTACAAGGGGCCTCTGTTCTTTTACAGGAATTCAAAGCTTTATAATCGACTTTTGTTTCTAATGGCGTGGCTTCATAATAGTGACTGTAATAACAGTCGATCATATTAAACTTTTCTAAAACTTTGTTTATGTACGCCGTTTGATCCAAAGTAATTGTATCATTTTGCCTTTGAATTCGAATCCATAGGAAACATCTGATTTCTTTCAAATTTATTTATTAAGTATTTTTTTAAATTATTCATGGTATCCATTTTTGCTGTTGAATGTTTCTTACAGACAATAAGTTGTATGATATATAGGCACAATGAAGTACATTCTGTAGTACACATTAATGCCGACTTTGCTAGTAACATGAAGATTCCCTTTCTTTGTACCGTGTATGAACGAGCTAGTTTTTGCTATAGAAACATTAAAAGCTCTTGTAGGTCAGTAAAGCTCAGTGTCAAGTCTTCTCTATTTATTAAATGATCCGATGCTCCGGAATCCAAAATAAATGTAATGTTATCTAGTGAATTTTTACGTTCTTCTTCTTCACCACCGACCATAAAAGCAAATTCCGATATATTTGAATTTTCAAGGTAGCTTATTGTTTGGACTGTTCTTAGATTTTCTTAATATGGGCGTTCTTTTGCCATTTTAGCTTAGCAATTTTTCTGTAAATGCCCTTTTCTTTTATAGACATTTAAAACACTTATAAAAACATCCATAAACTAAGTCACAGTCCACGAGCTGTTTTTGCAGTCACTTACAACTTATAGTTATCACGCATTTATGTGTCATTTTTTATACTAACAAAAATATTTTTTATTTTTATAATTAAACTTTTATTTCACTGGGCCCATAACCTATAGGAATTTAGGACATCAATGAAAGACATGAATTTATATAAAATTAATTCAAGATTATTTCCAGCCAAACTCAAAAAACAAAGTATTATTATTATGAAGTTAATATAAACAAATAGCATAAAAGAAAAAGACTACCTGTAGTTAGAAAGAGAGCGTATTTATTTTTGTGTATTCCAAGATAAATATGACCTGTAATATTAGTTTCTCAGCCACTTGTCTTTGAAATGTATCAACTTGCTCTGACTGTTCACCTACATAAACACCAAAAGAATTTGCCTTCCTATAGTTTTTTTACAGTAGTTCCTGCGCCGTTTTAATCAGTTTGCGTTTAGCTAGTACCAAATCTCGACTTTTTTATCTGTTGCAGTACTGTTCTCGTTATGAGCACAGATTACTAAATAGTTTTATGAGGCTGAAGACAGCTCCTAAACTCAGCTCCTAGTGAATTAGGTCAATTAGAGTCAGACGGGCAATAGTGCTTAATATTTTTTTAATGTTTGTTTGTCCCTATTTCTGTGTGCGATAAATTGTAAATAAATGAATAAATGATTACATTATTAGATTAAAATTGTTACATTGGTATACGATAAACTCTCACTCGGCAGCAACGTTTACCGATTATGGCGTCGTTATTAATGTCGATGTTAATGTTAACTTATTGTGCAGAATCCGGAAAACAAGGAAAAAATTGTCTAAAGTAAAGGAGGCTTTTTTAATAAACAAACAAATAGCCGCAGACAGCAGAATTGGTGACGAACCGCGGACTTTGACGTACATTTTTTTATGATTTTTTTAATTTAAATTGTCGGAGGGACTTAGTCAAGCGATTAGTGGATTGTTTTATGCAGAGCGGGCTTTTTTTTAAGAACTAATTAACAAATGGCCGCAGACAGCAGAATTGCTGATGAACCGCGGGCTTCGACGTCCAGTTTTTTATAAATTTTTACTTCGAATTGTCGGAGGGACTTTGCGAAAACATAAATTTATTTCTTTTAGCAAGGCGGGCTTTTTTTATAAAAATTAATTAACAAATGGCCGCAGACAGCAGAATTGGTGATGATCCGCAGACTTTGACGTACAATTTTTTTATGGGTGTTGACTTTAAATTGCCTTAATTACAAAAAATAATTGGGAAAAGATCAGTTTTTGAAGTTATACTTCTTTAGGCGCGTTATGAAAAAATGATGAGAGTGAAATTTTAAGATGCGCGCGCATCACTGTAACACAAAAGTAACAGGTCATCACTGTAACACAAAAGCCAATATATATACTTTGACAAAAGTAACAGGTTGAAGTTGGCGCGTTTTGAAACGCCTTGTGATTGGTTGCAGCTCTGGTGACATCACATGCAAGTAAACATGGCTTTCCAGTTCGCGTTTTGTGTATTCTTGGTGTTATATTTGATTTCCTAGCTATTTCTGAAGCAGTTTTCTAATAATTTTTGATAAATATAATACTGGCGTACTAAAATATTCTTTTCAAATCTTAAAATGGAGACAAATTTTGTGCGAGCTGAAACAGCAACCTACCTAGGATAGACGGATTTATGGTTGCACTTTTCTTTACGTAACACTGATTACTATGCTGCATAACTTAAAAATGTTAAAAACAACAATGTAAGTACCACGTAAGAATTATTTATTTACACCCCTCTATGTAGTTATGATCTTTCAGATGTTTTGCAAAATCTCATTTTAGGTTATATTGCTACATACTTAGAAATTCCCTTTGTCATGGTGTTATCTTTTATTTCACAGATATGCAAGGGAATCATATGGAGACGATGTGGTTGGCTATGTCCAACTACACCGGGAGGTTGGGCTTTGCACACTTAAGTGTAAAGTGTGCCCAGAGCAAAAAGAAAGAACTAAAGCATTTAATGTGACTATGATTATTAACGAAAATGACAGTGAAATTATTAACTGTCAGTGCCACGACTGTGCTGCTTCAGATGGAGGATGTAAGCATGCAGTTGCTTTTTTGATGTGGGTCCATCATCTTTAAGACAGAGCGAGCTTATTATATTCGCACCTCAAATTGTCAGAAGGACTTTAAGGAATGACGAGAGAAATAGGTTAAAGTTGTGACAGACATTTTGGAGTTTACTCCTTAAGAATTGATTTTCATATATAAGCCCGGTGTATGAAAATTATGGGGAGTAAAATCAAACGTTATGCGTTACCTGTAAAGTATCGTTATAAATTTTGTGCGCAACTTAAATAAATAAATAAATATTTTGGGACAAATCACACATGGTCATCTGGCCCCAAAGTAGGATTCCCTGTGTTATGGGAACCAGAGACTGATATACATACTTATATACGTTTATATACATACATGTATAGAAATTTAATACACAGACGCAGAGCAAACAAATCTGCTCTTCACACAAATGTTTGCCCTGGGTGCGGATCGAACCCACAACTCTGGGATCAGTAGTCAAGAGCACTAACCACTGAGCCACCGAGTCAGTCATATTTCGAAACATCAGAAGGGTTTTGGCCGTATCTAAGAAATAAACTCGTCTTTGAGAAGTTTTGGAGTGTACAATCAATAATCACACACGTTGGCAACACGAGGCTTCACGATGATTCGGATGAAAACCGATTATTTTATAGACTGCGATGAGTTCGGCACGGGGCTGGCTTCCCAAGTTGACAGTTCAGCTGCTCGATCAAAAGTGCTAGTAAAATAATTGGCGCCTCTGTCGTAGCCTCTGTAGGTAGGCTGCATTGTCTTTAATGGTTCGATAATCACAACGATTCTGATTGGCTAACAAACAAGTACCAACACTACCAACTTCCGGGTTCCGGTCTCGCACAGACCACGCCTTGGCCAAGGATGACTATTATTACTACCCTAGCTAACCGCTTGACGTTTCAAGATAAAACACACGGTGCTTCGACGCATGCTAAATGGCGCCACGTCCTTGCGCTCCGACACATACTTATTTGGGTGCATGTATGTATGTATGTTTGTATGTTTATTTCTTTGGGACATCCTATAGCCTCAACGGCTTTATGGATTTTTCTTGTTAGAATTTAAAAAATAGGCCGCCTATTGAAAATTTTTAGTTACTGGACCGCTTGCCTCCAAAATCGATATCTGAGGGTATAGTTATTAATTTTGTGCGAATACGTTGTCAGAATAGACAAAAGTGGCCGCCGTTTTGAACTATTTAGTTACTGGAAGGAATGCTTCCAAAATCGATATCTGAGGGTCCCTAAAGTCCCTTATAACAATTCCGTTGTCAGAATTGACAAAAGTGGCCGGCCGCCATTTTGATTTTTTATTTTCTGGACCGATTGCTTCCAAAATTGATATCTGGGGGTCCCTGAGGTCCCTTATCACAAATCCGTTGTCAGAATTGAAAAAATTTGCCGCCAGCCCCCAGCACATTTATGCAAAGTCGTGCGTTGGAGCTGAGACACACACTTTTTTATCATATTTATAAACAACTTTCCAAGGGCTCAGAGATATATTAACAATCCGCGGACTTTGTAGAGTATAGCTCATTTAATGTGGATCCAAAATTCTAAGATTAATGTGAGAATCATTTAAAGTTGGGGAGGGAATTTTCCAAGTTACTTTTATATAAGTTGACTTCGAATTTGTATTTATCCTGAATTTATTTTTTCAGCATTCAAATTTATTTATTTATTTACGTAATGTTGGGGATTCTTTGCATCTTTTAGATCTAGGTATAATGAAGCGACTGCTAATTGGATGGAGAGACGGCAATTTTAGAAAGTATATAACAAAGTGGCGAGCTGCAGATATTCAAATTGTCTCACAATTTCTGGCGTCCTGTAAAATGCCGAAAGAAATTCACCGATCAATACGTACTCTAGATGTATTGTGCCACTGAAAAGGCTCAGAATATCGTACCTTCCTACTTTATCTGAGTTTAATCGTATTAAAGGATGTACTATCTCACGAATCTTACGAACATTTTATGTGTTTCTTTTGCGCAGTGACTATAATGTCCAATAAAACATTTTACTCTACTTCGAGTGGCTCAAGAAATGATGAAAACATTTGTCCAAAATTATGGTAAATTTTATGGCAAGGATTATGTTACAAGCAACGTCCACAATCTTATACACGTCATTGATGAGGTAAAAAGGTTTGGCAAACTACAAAACTTTAATGCCTACCCTTTTAAAAATCAATTATATTCCATTAAAAAAATACTCAGACAAGGAAATAACCCACTTTCCCAAATTGCAAGAAGACTATCTGAAAGAACACATATTGAAGCACAAGCTATTAATGATAACAATACAAAGCATGTATATGTTATACAACAGACTACTAACAATGAACGTATCTTGATTTTACACCTTGAAACATTCATTTTGTCAAAGCAAGAAAGAAACAAGTGGTTTTTGAGCATTATAGAACAAGTTGTTGAAGTACAATCAATAACAGAAGTTAGTAATGAAGTAACGCTTGTCGGCAAACATTTGCAAAATATAGTCGCGGTCTTTGAGACCCCAATTACATCAACATTTTTAAACATATACAAATGCAATGAAAGAGATTCGAATAAGTCTGAAGCAATGTTGTATACTGTTAAAGATGTCAAATGTAAACTAGTGGCTACTACTTAAAAATCATATTTAAGGTACTGGCACCCAGGAAGGCCCATCTTTTTTAAAATCTTTATAAAAAATAAAGTTTTAAAGGTTTAACAAAAAAAACTACATAAAATGTTGCAATGTTTTATTATACTTCTAAAAATAATGAAAATATTTGAATTTTCTTACTAAAAGTTATTAGAAAGGCGGTTTTTTAAAACTCTATACTGGGCCTTGTTAAAAACGTTTTCAACTAATTATTACTTAAAATCTACTAAATTCTTTTAGGAAATAATTCACAAATCACTTTTAACAGTTTTATATTTAAGTTTATATTTTTGAAATAAAAGAAAAAAAATACACACTGGGCCTTTACCTATGTATGAAAAACAAAAATAATCATAAAAGTAAAAATCTGCTCTAAATCAATAAAAAAACAATTATTTCTGATAACAAAATCTTAACTCTTTACACTATGAAATAAAAAAATCGAAATATTTAGTATTCAGATGTCACTCGGATTTTAAGTGGGCCTTACTAGGGCTATTAAATATTTATTTTTTACTTCAACAAGCTACAGCTTTAGGATCAATTTTTTAAGTAAAGAAAATAAACAATTAAAAAATGCAAACATTCAAAAATCAACACCAATAATAAAAAATCAGTAGTCTCAAATGAACAAAATACTTAGAATAAATGACTAATTAAATGTCGAAAGTTCAAAAAAAAAAAATCTTAATCACAGTACTGTCACTAACATTATTAATTAATTTTGGTCGACAATGTTTTTGGTGCACTCAAGCCAGCTCCAAAAGCATAAAATAATGTAGGTAGTCAAACTACCCACAGTTTGGACATACAAATTCTTCTAGATCGTCTCTTGTAAGACCTACACAATCTTCGTGATACCATTGGTGACAAGTGATACATAGTCTCATATCATCAACCCTTTCAGTCTTACAAGCATTACAGTACCAATTTCCCGTTATTTGTCTATCTTTGATGACCTTCTTTGTTGCTATATTTTGTTGTTTTCCAGTTTGTTGTATGTTTTTTCCGGGTTTCGATTTTTTTTTAGTAGCTCGTTTTTCAATTTTAATATCTTTGTTTTTCGTAATTCTTAGAGTAGTTTTGTTTTGCTTTTTGGTCAGCTTGCTATCTTTTTCTGGGTGTGTGTTTTCCTTCTTTTTCTGTTTTTCCTTGAACAGGTCTTTTGTCACCCGTTGCCCAATATAATTTAAAGCCTTGCGTCTTGGTTTGTTTTTCGTAGTGGCGTAGTTTGGAGTTGGTAACAGTTCTTGAAATGGTGTCAGTGAAACCGCAGTAATTTTAGCAGATTGCTTTAATTTTGACAAGGGTTGTTCGTCCTCTGAATCATATACTTCTTTGGTTTTTATTATAGTGACGGCGGAAGCACGGTTTTCATGATCTTCGTCAGAATCGGAAGTTGAAGAATAAATTCTGATGCTCTTAGCTTTGGCCTGATACAGCTGCTGTATGTTATAATCATAATCGTCAATGTCTGAGCCTGAAGGTGAGGAATGGTGTACTATATTGCATTGAAGACGTTGAAGGCCTGAAGTAGAAGGAATCGGTGTGCTGTACCGCACGGGTTCATTGCATTCATTTTGTTCCATTGCTGGAGCCTCAGATTCTGACGAACTGTAGTCTACCAATTTTCTAGGATTTAAATCAGGCGAATTTGTACTCAGTTTACTTGAATTATGCTGAATTTGCAATCTGTCTCCGGGATTTTCAATAGGTGAACCTTTTGTAATTTGATCATCATCCTCACAAAAAGTAACATCGGAATCAGAACTGTCCTGATTTCCAAGAGGCGTAGTAGGGCGATCAAAATCAGTAGCATTTACTATCACTGGAGAAGCAGAACCAGAATATCGATTACTTGTAGTTGAATTACATTGCGTTTGATCTTGAGATGGAACTGGTCGTTCTGTAAGTATAGAGGGCGCATACGCCTCTTCTGGAACAGCACTAGGATCCCAGGGGTAGAGGCCAGTTGCACGAAACCCATTAATAATATTTTCCTGGGTCATGCACTTTGACCAGACCTTTGAAAAAATTTTGTTGAATCGTGATTTAGTCAACTTATTGTTAGGGTTCTGATAATTGTATAATAACAATTCCTGATCCCAGTGATGTTCATAGGATTTGTTGACCGATTTATCAAGAGGCTGCAACTCATGAGTTGTGTTTGACGGAAGACAATATAATTCAATATTATGTTCATCTGCTTTTTCGGCGATTCGGTAGTCTAAATGGGATGATGCGCCGTCAAAGATGAGCAGACATCTACCAGGTGACTAGAATTTAGAAAAATGACCGATAAACTCAATGAATAATTCGGTGGTCATACTACCTTTTGTAGCCATTCGCACCAAACTTCCTGCAGGTAGGTTATCATTGAATTCCGGTTTCATCCGTTTCCCTTTAAAAATTATCATCGGTGGAATGGCATTTCCAGTAGCATTCACGCACATGGCAATGGTAACATTTTCGGCGTGTTCTGGAGCTATAAGGTGCACCCTTTTTGTACCCTTTTCAGCCAAAACAGTTTGCTGATAGTGCAGTGTTAGCCGGCATCCTTTTTCGTCCATGTTATACACTCGTTCGGGGTGGTTAGTGATATCTAATTCAAAGTATAATTCCTGAATTGATTGGAAGTGCTTATGAACAATAGGTTCATTTAATTTTTGGGCCCGCGCTGGGTTCATAAACTGGGCTTTACGTTTTGATATGTCTGGGTTTCGTTTAAGAAATTCTTTTAACCAATTTTTGCCAGCACAACGTTTATTTTTGTTGAAATTGTTTTTGACGCCATTTTTTTCACAAAAAATGTAAGCTTGCTGTCGGATTCTCTTAAGTGTCAAAGGAATGCCTATTTCAGCAAATCTTTTGATTCTAGAAACTAAACCTCGTTCTTGGTCTTTAGTCAGAACACATTTTTTCACCGCCTTCTTTGTGTTACATTCTTGTTTCAGGTAATTTCGCAGAGTACGTCGGGGTATTTTATATATTTTTTCTGCCTGTCGTTGGGAAAGACGTTTGTTTGCAATGTCACTTAGGCTTTTTTCAAGTTCTCTTCAGTCCACAGGCCTCTTTTTTTCTTTGGTTGTGGATCCATATTCTAATAAAAGGAAAACTAACATTAATATTAAACTCTGATACTTAAATCCCCATTGATAAGTATAAAATATACGAAATGCGAGTTCAAGTGATATACCTACAGCTAACCAATATAACGTGTCTATTTCAACATGCCTTTCATGATACACTAGAAATAAACTAAAAAAAACAAATTGGTTTTATTTATACTTTAGTAAGTAGGTTTTAACAATACAAGCGCATTGGCCATTTTAATATATTTAGTAAAGCCCATGGGCCCCTACGTAGGCCCGGGCCATACTACGGTTATTTCATAGTGACGGAAAAAATGACATTAAATCACAAATAACTAAATAATCGGTAAACTTACCATTGCATTTTAGCCTCCAGTGATTATTTAAGAATATGATGACAGAATCACTAGAAAACTAACGCTTTTTTCGGAGAAATTGGCAAAAACAATCACAGCGAGGTTATAATCACACGACTTCGAGGGCGTTCAGAGAGAAATGAACGAGTTGTAACAAAATGGCGGCGCGGAAGTGAGTTGGCGCCATTGCACTTTTAATATGGAGTCAAGGTGAATGTGGGCGCGAAATTTTGAATGTTTCAAGCAGTGGCAAGTGGGAGTTTTTAAAGTGGGCCTTCGTTGAGGCCGGGCCTTCGTATGTGCCAGTGCCTTATATTTTGTACCTCTTCTCTATACTTTATAAATGATTGAATAAAACAACAAACGTAAATCAAATTTGTTTTGTTTGTGTTAAAATTTCTCAGTAATGTTGTCAACATAAATTATCTAGTAATAGAGATAGACAACCTAGTATTTGTATTTATAAAATTCTTATTATCTAATCTACTTATTGATGTGTAACATCTTTGCTCTCGCTTTCCTGCAATTTGTGGGAGTGATTTCGTGAAATGGGACGGAAATGTGTCCCATGTGTAACAGGAAGTCGCGTTTTTTCAGGCTTTAAAAGCGCGGAAAAGGCAAAGGTATCTATGACCATACAGCCTAGTCTGCCGTATCTTTGCCGTCCTTTTTTCAGGCTTTAAAAGCGCGGAAAAGGCAAAGGTATCTATGACCATACAGCCTAGTCTGCCGTATCTTTGCCGTCCTTTTATAAAGTATTTTGTCACATGTTACACATCATATGCGAGTACTGTAGGTCTCGCTCGAATTTTTTTTATTGAGGTACTTATTCAGTTTTGGCATGCAAAATCACATATTTGATATCATGAATAATTCATAAACTAGATAGTAAACAAATAAGTAAGTACGCAAACAATATTATCCAAATTATCAATAAAAACACTCTCAAAAATTCACTTAAATTCTTAAACAAGTACAAAACAAGAGTATGCAAATGATATTATCCAAATAATCAATTAGGTAAACAAACACTTTCAAAAATGAATTGAAATTGTTAAATTAGGTAAAAACAAATAAGAATGCAAATCATTATCAGAATTATCAATTAGGCAAATAAACACTTTCAAAAATAAACTTAAATTGCTAAATTAGGTACAAAAGAAGTACTATGTTTTCTTTCTGTCTAATAAACTTAATCACATGTAGGTAATTTTAGTCTGAATTATATCAACTTTTGCAGGTTGTAACTGTAAAGTATAACTTGACACAAATGATATAATAATTATAAAGTTAACAACTTACTCCAAGGAACCCATAAATACTTCGAAATATTTTTTTGAACTTTCCATACAAAGTAGGCTTGGCAATTGATCGATTCAGTATAGGAAGTTCGAACTTTTTTTGCTATTGACTAGTATGAGTTTTTTGGGGAAAGTAGTTTAGTTTTATTTAAAGATTTTTAAGGAAAGTACGACTTTTCATTTACACCATGTATAGTAAAAGAAAGGAACAATTAGGTCAAGTATAAAATTTACGGAGCTTTTGGATTCAAAGCAGCAGGGTTAACATTTCCTTTATTAACTTCATCAGCTGATTGAGAAAAAGAGGGTTGTGCCGCTAGATTAGATGATGATGTTTCAACTGTTCTACCCTCATGATTTTCTTGGTAAGTATTTTTTTCATTTTTCTTCGGCCTTCGTTTAGCGGCAGAACAGCGCAAATGTCCTGATGAATTTCTTTCTACAGAATGACGCAGTACATTTAAAAAAAATCACACTCAGCCTTAGTAAACTCTTTGTCGGTATCATGTATGACATGAAAAAACAGATTTATTGTATGTGTGTATGATTTAAAACAGGTTTTTGGGTTGTCTTTGCGGGTGCCCCCAGTCCAGGAACATTCAGTCATCAATTTCCTAGTGAACATTACGTCCACCAGCATATAGGCATTATTAACACCTCTGCCTTTTCCCTTGCTACATACTATGGAAAGCTTCTTTTTAAACTCTTGTTTTATGTCAGGGTTTTGTAAACTATTTTCAAAATCTTGCAACATTTTGACATCACTGAGAGCTTTAAAGTTGGCAGATGAGGCGTTAGTACTTTCTTTATAAGTGATTTTCTTCATATACTCCTCTACCGAAGTTGTAACAGAAGCAAGTTTCAGCATGATATTTTGTTGATTGTTTTGTAGTTCATATGCTTTTTTCGTCAAATTATCAATTTTCTGTAGAATAATTTCAATACCGACCTGTGACTGTGTATGAATATCAGTCGCAGTAGTATCAGCAACAAGATATAAACTCTGTAGATTTACTTCTGCGGCTGAAGTTTCTTGAACAATAACAGCAGATGGAGATTCTTCTATATTTTAAGCAGCTGAGGTCAATTCCTCTATATTTATGGCAGCTTGAGATCGTTGAATAAAAACGAGCCGACGTAGATTCTTCTACATTGATGGCAGCTGGAATTTCTTCATCTAAGCGAGAAGATGGCGATTCTTCTACATTGTAAGCAGCTGAGGTCAAATCTCCTATATTTATGGCAGCTGGAGATTCTTGAATAAAACGAGCCGATGTAGATTCTTCCACATTAATCGAAGCTGAAGTTTCTTGTACAGTATAGGTAGGCGAGGCTAATTCTTGTAGATTTAAGGCCACTGTTTATTTGTGTAGTAATATCAGGCATATTTTTTTCTGCTACACCAAGAACATTACTATTATCTTGATCCTGAAAGAGAATATTTAAAGTTAAGATCTCTGAGTACGGGAAATAGTGTAACTGATTTCAAATAATAATTTATCTTAAGAGCGTATTTACAAAATCGCCCATCGTGTAATTTCCATACATACTTAAAATTGCTTCATCTTGAAAATAGGCGGGCTGATTATAACGAAACTTTTTACATAAGCAAATCACAAAATTCTAGTTTGTGGATAGGTTACATTTTCTGTGGATAGATTTTGTGAATACGCTCTTAAGTTTAAAAAAATACCCACCGTAAATAAACTTCTAGCTAAGTCATTAAAATCAGTGTTAAATCCCTTTTCTAAAATTACTGGTGGTACAAAAGACTCTTCTTATATTTCAGTATCAGTAACATCAGACATTATACTCATTTCTATTTCTGCACTATCGTAGCTCTGCAGATTATTTCGTTTTGTTTTACATGGCATAGGCAACCAAGATTTGTCTGGCTTAGAATTGGGATTTAACTTCAGTTTATGGTAGTTTCTTTTAGGCCATTTCAGAATTCCATGTTCTTCCCAATTTTCTGGAACTATAGAAAGCACCCTTTTTCCCCTTTCCACTGTTTCAACAATTTTGAAAGGCATTCCTGAAAAAAATAAAAAATAAGGTTAAAATGATTTAAAATTTTTCGTGAAATGCGTGGTTAACATACATACATAAATACACACACTCACACACATACATGTATACATACATTCAAGGCATTTTCTTTTATTTAACAATAAAGACGTATTGCCTCCGACTGCATGAGATTGTTGTGATGAATTGGCGAGAGGACGATTACGAATGGTATTCTCTCTGCAGTATAACTTAAGGGACAAGTAGCCGATGGGCATGGATTTCGGCTTTGAGTGTACTTACGGGGTGTGCGATTAAAGATAGAAATAGGTCATCTTTTTAGTTAGAATTTAAAAACGGTAAATTTAGTTTCTATTAAAATACTCATCATTCCACCTAGTGGGAGGCCTGCCTACGCTTCGTTTTCTGGTTCGCGGTCACCACTTGATAACTTTACTGCTCCAACGGCTACGAGCTACGTGCCCCACCCACTGCCAATTAAGTTTAGAAATTCTGAGAGCTGTGTCGATTACTTTGATTCTCCAACGGATCTTTTTACCTGATGAAGGTCGCGGAAAGCCTCTGGATGCGGGCAGCGCAGAACCGGTCGTCTTGGGAATCCTTGGGGGAGGCTTTTGTCCAGCAATGGACGTCTTTTGGGTGATGTGATGATGATATTTAAAAAAAATAACTAAAAAGAAATAAGTAGTACCCATATAGAACCTAGTTGACACCAAATTTAAACCGTTAAAGATCCTAAACGGTTATTCTAAATGAAAAATTATAAAAAAATTCTAAAGATGATTTTAAATACCTATTTAATGATACCCCATTTGACATAGTTCGTCGACTTCATTTTTTTTCTTTTTTACAATATGGCGTCTGGTTGTCGCTATATTGAATTTTGAAGACTGTCATGTCTTTAATAACACTTGCAAGAGTATAACTAATCGTTTGACCTAAGAATCATCAAAATCTGCCCCCGCGTTTGGTCTCTAGAGCGGAACAAAGGAACAAACATACATACATACATATACATAGGCCAATAAAACCAATACCCTCCTTTGCGTTGCGCAGTCGGGTAAAAAAATAAACACAATATAAAAACTTAAAATTAAAAATACACATTTAAGATACATATCGTCGCCCCCGCAGAATAATCCCGTAATAGGAAAATCAAAATTTTACAGGAGAGGCAAAAAACTGAAAATCTTTAATAACTTTGTAAATACTTACTACACAAGAATCATTTATACATAAAATCAAAGCTATTTTTTTTGCCGTGATTGTACTTAATCTTTATTTAATCATTCTTGTCATATTCTGAGCTGTTTCAGAAAATAAATAATACCGGAAATAAAAGGTAAAATCTGTTATAGTTAAGACTTATACGATATTATTCGTGTAAATTTGTAATGCTTAAGAATCCGTAAGACTTCAATACAATGTTATTCTAGGTAAAATTTAATAAATTGCGCGAGCACATTAATTCCTTACTGTGTTTTTCGTGTCTAATCGATATTTTTTGTACTCGGTATTGCAATGTAACGGGGTCGTTCTTATAATATTTATTTAAATATTGATACGTAATAAAACAATACTGAATAAAAGAAAGCTGATCGTTTTAATTGTAATATTATTTTGGTGTTTGAAAAATTCAAAAATATATTTTCTAATCACTTTATTTAAAACAGGTACAGGAATACTAATTAACAATCAGAATAATTACTATTATTAGTCACTTTTATCACCGTCGTCATCATCAATTGCATTAGAATTATTTGTGTGACTAACACATCGTAATGCGTTGTAAAATGAGTGGTAGTGGGGAAGAATTGCCGAAGATTTGCACAAGCTTTGAAGATCGTTGTTTAACTCATTTGAGATTGGTAACAACTGAGTGTATACAGGCTTTAATTGAGGCAGTGTTTCAGGCTGTTGTTGTTCTGAAGACATTGAACCTTGGCCTCGTCCTCGGCATCGATTGCGGCCACGAACTCGCAGCACTGGAGTCGGCTCAGAAGTGTCTAATTCGGATGGAACATCGTCAAAATTATATCTATAAAAAAGGCGATCTGGTGTTAAATGGGACACGCTGATTTCCATAACCTCGGGCCAGCGGATGGTTTCACCTTTGACATCTTTTTTCCATTTTTTGTCCACGACAAGGCTTTTAATATTAAGAATATCGGTCTGTTCCATTTCTTTCACATCATATCGTCGCTGATCTGACTAACTGACGCAACTAACATAGAGGTGACTTTTCAGATAAAGCTTTTTTCGGTTTCGCGCTATGTTTGTTGAATTGTTACTCAAATTTTACGCAGAAGCAGAAGGCCATAAATTGCCTGCCTCTGCTCATACAATTAGATATATTGTAATGGAGTATGGGGCCTCAATCCAAAAGAAAATTACTTTTGAACCCAACCGCGCAGCTGGTTCTTCTCGGGGAGTTTAATGCCCACCATCAACAGTGGCTCTATCCGTACGAGAAGACTGATCACGCTGGAAGAGAGGCGTTCAAACTTGCCCTAACGCTAAATCTCTCCCAGCTGGTTGACCATCTAACGCGTGTACCTGACGTTGACGACCAAACGGCTGTTTGGACCTTCTACTGACAACGGAACCAGACCGATATTGTGTGTCAGAATCCTCTCCTTTGGGTACCTCCGACCACTGTCTGGTGAATTCTATGGTGTCATGTTCACCTCCTGATCTTAGTCCTAAGAGCCCTAGATGGGTATGGCGGTACAAGTCAGCAGACTGGGATGAGATGCGCCACTTTTTTGCATCGTATCCTCGGCGGCAAACGTGTTTTTCTTCCAGCGACCCGTCGAGTTGCGCGACAGCAATCTCAGAGGTTATATGTACTGCAATGGAATACAACATTCCAATTTCCGCAATCCTCTGGAATACAAAGCGCGCCCATGGTTTGGTGCTGAGTGTACCAGAGCTGAGGCCCTGAAGCATTCGGCTTATCAGGCCTGGGCTGACGCTCGAGCTCGCAAAGCTCCGGAAACGTGTTCCAGGAAGGAAGCCTTTAATAAAGCTGCCAAGTACTACAAAAAGACAATGCGCAGGGCACGCTTTGACCACATAAGCCAAATTGGATCAAAACTTGCCTCCTACCCATCTGGGAGTAATTCATTTTGGTCCTTGGCTAAGTCGGTCAAGTCTAATTTCTGCCGCTCGTCTTTGCCTCCACTGGTAAAACCTAACGGATTGCTGGCTCACTTCGCTGCAGACAAGGCAAATTTATTTGCCTGTATATTTGCTGAAAATTTGTGTCTGGATACTGCAAATAATACACCACCTCAGATACCTCCATGCGGTACTGTAATGTCCCCTTTTCGTATTCGCCAAAAAGAGGTCCTTTAAACTCTTTGCAGTCTAGATGTGAATAAGGCCAGCGGTCCTGACGGTATTCCAGCCATAGTTCTGTGCTCCTGAGTTGTCTCCTGTGCTGACACGCTTGTACCGCCTCTCTCTCTAAACCGGTATTGTTCCAAAGTCTTGGAAGCTTGCCAACGTGCAGCCCGTGCCTAAAACAGGGTAGTCGTGCTGACCCATTCAACTATCGACCTATTGCAATCACCTCCACACTCTGTAAGATTATGGAGCGTGTATTGAACACCCCAAGATTATGGGGCCGGTCAACGGGAGATCTTTTAGTGTATGCTACGCATGTACGGGGTGAAGCCATAGAGCAGCACGGTGAAGCTCTTGCCGTATCTCTCGATGTCTCTAAGGCATTTGATAAGGTCTGGCATGCTAGCCTTATTGGTAAGCTTCCTTCCTACGGATTACCTAGTGGTTTGTGCACCTGGATATCTGACTTCCTCAGGGAGCGGTTCATTCGAGTGGTCGTCGATGGCTGCTCGTCTGACCTATTGGCTATTAATGCCGGGGTACCTCAGGGCTCAGTTCTCTCCGCATTTTTGTTTTTGCTGCACATAAACGATCTGCCGAAACCTGGTATATTTGGGTATGCAGACGACAGCACGGTTGCGGAGAGATACCTGTCTAGTGCTCGAGCTAGGGGTCCGGATATACTATCTCAGAGAGAGGCCATGATTGAGCGCGTGAACCTAGCACTCAAGGCAGTCTCTGACTGGGGCGATGCCAATCTTGCTAGGTTTAATGCCTCTAAAACGCAGTCGTGTCTATTCACTGCAAAAAGGAGTCCTTTTACCCTAACTCCTATTTTTCGAGATGAATCTATCCATATCTCCGACCATCTTGAGCTCCTTGGCGTAGATTTAACATCCGATATAAATTTCGGGAGATACATTGAATCCAATTGAATTTGAATCAAATCACATTAGTACTAAGTGATATGCACGTTATCCAATCGCGACGATTTACTTCTGCGCAGCCGCGACCTTCCCGTGGGACGACAAAGTTCACACTAATTTGAAAAATAAAGTAAACAATCATTACGACGAGAAAGAGAGATAAAAGTGGGCGGGGCTTGGTTCAGTAACAAGCTAATACAAATAGTAAATTACACACCATACCCTATGTACTTAACAGTATGGATTATAATTGATTGAATTACGTTCGGTAATGGCTGCTTGCGAGGTATTTGAAATCCATTCAAAGTATTGTTATGCATTGATACGATAGTTCATTTTGAAATAAGTTACAGTATTGACATGTTACGATAAATATTTAAAAAGGAAAATACATAATTTTACAGGAATAATATTGTAAAAACCTTAACGATTTTATTATTCTTGTCTTTGTCCCGCGAAAAGTATCGTAAACGCCTAATACGATATTACTGCTCGTGTATTTTCCCGCGAATAAACACGTATTAACTTATTACGATTTCACTATTGTTGCCGTTCTTCCACGAACAATATCGTAAGCGCCTGTACGATATTACTGCCGCTCTTTCTTCCCACGAATAAGCGCCTATTAACGCTTTGCCGATGTAATTAGTTAAAACCATGAACGTAAACATACACTACCGAGTTTTTCGTGTAAACAGTTTATATTACAAAGTAAAAGAATAAACTGGTATAAGAAATTATTTCAGTGATTTACAATCAGAAAACCCATAGAAAATTTACAAGGTGTAAGAAGCCCTCCAAATGCCGAATTTGAAATAAAAGCATAAACCCCGTATTAGCATCTTACGGGATTGTTCTGCGGGGGCGACGATATATAGAGGTGTACATTTTTTTATTTTTTTTTGAATTTACTATTTTTTAAATAGTGTTTAGGGTATAGAGTACTTATCTTATCTTATACATACATACATGCATACACTCATACACTTACGGAATATGGCACACGTGTTAAGAAGCCTACATAGTCTGACACATAAGAATATTGTGCAATTCCAACAAATTAAAAACGTACGGGTTGAATTGATTAGTCGACTAACTCTTTTTTTGGAAATCAGTTAAAAAACATATTTTCTTTAAAACCTTGTTTGATTTCAAGAGGTATGAATTGGGAGAATTCCTTCTAAATAAGTAGTTATTTACCTCTTACAAAATAGAACCGCACACTATTGTTTTACTTATTCCAACAATCCAATAAAATTGAATGTAAAGCAGAGAAATCTATAAAATAAAATCAAGTGTTAGCGAACAACTCATCACACACAACTTTTCATGCATACAGGGACTGCGCAAATGCTTCCTGTTTTAGTCTCATCCTCCCCACACATTCACGCGGTCACGCTGATACAATGTGAATGAGTGAGACATAACGATGTAAATTGTTTACACAATCATCAAGCACCTCGCCAATCGTATAAGCGACAGAGATAACGCTATATGTTAGAAAAAGATATATTTTAATACATTTTTATAACATATAGCGTTGTCACTTTCACTCGCACAAGTGCCGAGGCGAGTAGCGTTTATACAGTATAAACAATTAACTTAACACAATGAGAACGTACGTACCTATATCTATTGAAGAGATTCCGTAATCTCTTTCTTGACCTCCTCTTCTCAGTTATTTCAGATTCTTCAGAGAAAGACTGAGTGTTAAAATACTAGCTTTTTCCCGCGGCTTCACCCGCGTGGACATCGTTTTAATGACTGTCTTTAAGGGTGATTAGTAAATTATGTCGTTTCCCACCTACTCAACCATTTCTGTACAAAAAATCACAACTATCGAGTATTTTTTCAGTTCCTTCAGGAACTGCATCAGATGATGCTATTTTCCCAAAATAAAAAGTAGCCTATGTCATTCCCCGTGACACAGGCTACCTGCATGCCAAATTTCATAAAGATTGGTCAAGGCGTTGAAGCGTGAAAAGGTAACAAACAAACACATTTTCACATTTATAATATTAGTAAGGATTCCACGGTTGTGTAGGATGTCATGACGACACGCATTAATAAATTACCATTGAAAACTCAATGTGTCTGTCCTCATCAGTTTACTACAAGGAACTAACCAGAAAGAAGTGAATTATTTGTAAAGAATTACAGATAGCAGAACACTCATTTCCTTTGGATTTGCCGACAAAGGCTTGCGGCCGCGCTGCCGCCGCCCGCCGTTGAAATTTTCCACTTTCGTTGAGGGAATGTCGTTTTGCCGCCAGTTTTTATTTCTGGACCTCTGGCAAAGATACAAATCCTGAGAGCTAAGTTTGTATGCCATATCCACACGTTCGGTAAACTGTACACGAAACGAACGCCCGAGCGACAGGAACGTAATAGCTATAATTACACGAGTTCGATTTCTAGGTCCCTCACCCGATGAACCACACCACATGCAGGGAGCTCCAGAATAAAAAGCTTGGTACCGTTGCACACTCCGCCCCATCCCCATTCCCCTTCATCTTGCTCTGATCCCGCTCGGCCCACAACCATGCAGGCTTACGTCCCGGCCTCCCTAACCATCGTAGGGCGTACCCCTTCAGCAGGCCATCAATACCGCAAGAGCAAGAAGAGTGGGAACCCTAGCCCCCGCTTCAGCCGCTAGCACCTCTATTCCTCCCCAGGGTGAACTCTGCAGAAGTTGCTCGTCCCGATGAGCACTGAAGTGGTCGCCAAAGGCCAAGCGCCTGCCCCAAGAACCTGCACATCTTACTAATAAATCGTGTTTCCATGGAAACGTATTTAATTAATTCAATTCAAACGAGTTGGAATCTTAGCGTTTTTGCGAGTGGTATACTAATGGCATCCGGAACCAAGACAGAGATCCGGAAGCAAGATATTATGTAAATCTGCGGTCAAAGGCCCAACTCTAAAATTATTAGTCATCATCATATCAGCCGAAAGACATCCACTGGTGGACAAAAGCCTCCCACTAGGATTTCCACGAAGACCGGTCCTGCGCTTCCCGCATCCAGCGGCTTCCCGCGACCTTCACCAGGTCGTCGGTCCACCGCGTGGGAGGCCTGCCCTAGTAATAATACAGTTACGTGAGATGTGACGATTTTTGCGGCAGAAGAAAGTAAATGAAAAAGAAAAACCTGCTTGCCTAGTACAAATCTATCTATCTAGCAACGTTAAGTCCAATCACCTATACTCACTAATAGGAATTATCAAATCATAATACATGTGTTTCAATAACAGATACAGAGTCCTGTGGCTTCCGTCATCATCTCAGCAGCATGAAAGTTAAGGAGTTAAATCGTCCATCATCAGCTCATCTGAATAACCTGAAGAAATACAACTATCGGTCTATGCATACCTATGTATATCTATGTATAACATTCAAAAGAATTTTCCTGCAACTCCTAACCGTTAAGGAGTTGTACCTTCCTACATCAGCTTATCAACATGAGAATATGACTAACAGACGCAAGTATATTAATAGCTTTGGAAAACATATGAATCATGTAATTAGTGCCTTTAAAATTCAAATTTTTAATTATCTTTGAAGGGTTGCCTTCGATTTCTCTGGGATCACATCATCAGATCCTGACTTGGTGACAATGGGACCCCCTCGGGAGTATACTCTTTCGAATGAAAAAATAATTTTGAAAATCGGTCCACAATTGACGGAAAAATCGGTGAACATAAGGTACCTGGGTCGAATATGCCACCTTAAGGTTTGTTATCCTTTTTTAATAATAATAACGCTAAAACAAACAAGTTTTAGCACTCACTCATGAAGAGTGGCTATTTATCTTTACAACAAAGGCAAAAAAATACAAAGACTTTAAAAGATAAAAAAGTATTTTCAACATTTTTAAAAACATAGGAATTGGCCATATTTCCGACGGGGGAGGTAAATATGCCCATACATGTGGCCATATTTACTGTATGAATTTACTTGTTTAAAAATATTCTAAACAAAATGAAACAAAAATGGATATTATGTTTTAATAGAGTATTTATTTAAAAGATATTCTTTGGGCGACATTCAGTACAAATAAAGAACTATCTTAACAAGAAATATAAATATAAAGATATAAAAATCAACAATGAGATTCAACAAGTTTTTCTTAATTTTAAAAACTTAAAATGCTACGCATAGTTGTACTTACAATCAACAACAAAATTATCAAAAAGAAAACGTAACTCTTGAGATCCTTCATAGGTAAATCACAATGATATGACAAACTAGAAAAAAAAAGGTAAACCTAATGAAGTATAATTAATCCTGACTGCACCGAGTGCAAACAAATTTATCAGTGTCTTCTTTTGTTAAGCCAACACAGTCTTCATGGACGTACGTTTGACATAGAAAGCATAGTCTCATGTCTGCTATTCTATCCTCATCGCAAACGTAACAATACCAACAGTTTTTAGATTTTTTAGAATGTCCTTTACCTTCTTGTTTAGAAACCTTAGATGTGACTGCTTCAGTCTTGTTCATTTTAGCAGAATATTGTTTTCTTTTTTGGGAAGAAACTGTAGATGAACCTAGCTTATTTTTTATTTTTTGTTTATTATTTTTATCTGTAAAAATTGATTTAGTTAGTTCTTGTGCTAGACTATTAATAGCTTTTGCCCTAGGTGTTTTTGGACTTGAAGTTTTCTCCGGGGTTTTTAAAATTTCACAGAAAGATGAATATGACTCATTACGTATTGTGGAGCAGACTTTTGATTTAGTTATCGAGTTTCTATTATTCTTGTACTGCTTAAGTTTTGATAAGGGAATCTCGTCGCTACTATCGGTATCGTCATATATATTTGGCTGAGGTTCTATAAAAGTCGATCTATCTACTTGAGTTGGGTGCTGTGGATTATTATCAGAACGATTTGCAGTATTTGGCAATAGGTGTTCACTTGTCTGGGAATCTTTTTGATCTGAATGCAGTATTGGCACCGGGTTTTCAACAGAGGAATCAGTTCGAGCAAGAGACTGCGTAGGTGGAGTTGAATTATGTTTGTCGTTATTTGGAAGAGGATGAGGAGGAATAACCTGATTTCCACTGACATCAATAGCGGCGCTGTCATTGGGATCTTCATTTACTTAAGCAGGAATGACCAGATTTTCGCTAGCATTAGTAGCATCACTGTCAATAGGATCTTCATTTCCTTGAGGAGGAATCAACAGATTTTCGCTAGCATCAGTATCGTCGCTATCAATGGGATCTTCATTTCCTTGAGGAAGAATTAACAGATTTTCGCTAGCATTAGTAGCGTCGCTGTCGATAGGATCTTCATTTCCTTGAGGAGGAATCAACAGATTTTCACTAGCATTAGTAGCGTCGCTATCATTGGGGTCATTATTTTCTTGATTTTGAGAAGGTCCAGGTTTTGCGGAATCAAAGGTAGGTATGCTGGGAGCGTATGCCTCTTTTGGTATTCTTTCTGGATTAAATGGGAAAATTCCGGTCGTTTCAAATCCAGATTTGATATTAGCAGGTGTCGCAGATTTGTCCCACGCTTTAGAAAATAATATCCCAAGTCGTTGTTTTGTTATTTTCCTGTCTTCGTGTACTGACCAGTACTTTAAAACTTCCTCGTCCCAGTAATATTCAAAGGATCGAAATACCGATTTGTCCATCGGCTGTAATTCATGAGTGGTGTTACTAGGAAGGCAGAAATGCTTGATGTCGAATTTTTCTGCTGCTTCAACAATCGAATAGTCCAAGTGGCATTTGGCTCCATCGAAGATAAGTAAACAAGGCCCTGGCAATTTAAATTTCGAAAAATGGTTTACAAACGTTTCAGAGTTCATGCTCCCTTTGGGTGTCATTTGGGCTATTGAACTGGTTGGCAAGGAATCTATCCATTCTGGCTTCATGCGTTTGCCTTTGAAGAGAATCATGGGCGGAATCGCATGGCCCAAGGCATTGCCACATGAAACTATTGTGACATTCTCGCCATGTTCTGGTGCTACTAAATGTACTCTCTTGGATCCACGTTCAGCCAAAACTTCTGGTGATTTGTGCAAATTAAGTTGGCAACCCTTTTCGTCAATATTGAAAATGCGTTCTGGTTTATTCATAATGTCATTATCTTCCAAGACTTTTTTTAATTTAGCAAAATAATCAGAAACGACTGCTTTATTTAAGTTTTGCGCCCTTGCGGGATTTAGGTTTTGGGCCTTTCGTCTGCTGATATTCCTATGACGTTTTAAAAATCCTCTTAGCCAATCTCGTCCCACCATCAAGTCTCCACCTGACGCCGAAATGTTATTTCGATCACAGAATGTCTTTACGCATCTACGCAGTACACGTTGTGTCAATGGGTATCCCACATTGCACAGGCGAATAACACGGGATGCTAAAATCTTCTCTTGTTCAGGGTCAAGAAGTGATTTCCGGCCCAAAGTAGATTTTGTATCCTTTTTCTCTTGTAAATAACGCCTTAGAGTACGTCTTGGCACATTATAATGCTTTGCAGCCGTATTTACTTTCATCTTACCGCTTTTGACTGCAGTTAAAGCTTGTTTCATTGATGTTTCTGACCAATTACCTCGAATCCCTTTAGCTTTATAGCGTGCCATAGTCTAAAACAAACAAAAAAGTTTATAATTTCGTACCGGAAATATGGCCAACCGGTGGCCATATTTGCAGTCATGCATTTTTAACGTTTTCATATTCACGAATGAAAAACACACTATTACTTTGATAATTAGACAAAGAAATATCAAATTACAATCGTCATACAACATCGTAATGTGATTTACAAAGATTCTTATTTAAAAAATAACAAAATACAGGACAATACTAACCAAATGTTTCTATAACCTCAACAGCGTGTTTCACTTTAATTGACACTGGGCGACTAGCGAGCGCGCGGGAAGGGTGACAGGTACGCCGTTCGGATACACGCGACACTAGCGACAATCTATGGTCGCGTTCAGGTTATTACAATATTTGATGTTTGGAATAATGGTATGGGGCCATATTTTTCGGCTGGCCATATTCGACCCAGGTACCTTACATCAAAACAAAATACAGTCGAACTTAATACCTCCTCCTTTTTGAAGTCGGTAAAAAGTAGAATGTTTAACTCGGGTGAAATACCCATTTCATCCTCGAACTATTGCAAATATTACATAATTACTAATTAATATTACATAATGTCAACAAATTAATAAATGTCACGAAAAATAAATAGGCCACTAGCTTCGTCACGTTGAAATCGCGTCCCGAATCATACCCGACCCAAATGTTCCCATGATTCCAGCAATGCCGCGCTGGATAGCCACAGAAATACGTTGGACTAGGTAGGAGCCGGACCGGGGGCACAGCCCCGCTGTCGCAGTCGCTTTCCCAACTCTGCCTTGAAAGCTTTGGCTTCCGGCACCCACGTACCCGCATCCTCTACTGCGAACGGCACGAACTTGTAGCCATGGACCAAGTTGCTATACTTATCATGCTTGGTCCCGGCTGCGCGATCGGCCGCTGCTCCAGCTGCGCGCGTCGTCGAGTTCAAGTGAAACGACGGCTGCGCCCTCTCTGCCATGGGACCAACTTTAAACAATAAACTTATTTTATAAAGAAAACTATCATGAGCTTATTAGGAAGTGACCCTATTAATGAACTTATTGGGAGGTGACCTAAGTGAGTTTAACGTTTTATAGAACATAACAATAAACTTATTTTATAAAGAACACTACCATGAACTTATTAGGAAGTGACCCTGTTAATGAACTTATTGGGAAATGACCCTATTTTATTTTATTTTTATTGAGTAACGTTGTGAAATTGAATTAATTTTAACACTCTTCAATGTACCTTCTTACTGGCTTAGGCTGTCCACTACTACGCCTTTGCTTTGTACTTACATCATTTACCGGTTTAAGATAAGATAATAAGATAAATATCCTTTATTGCACACCAAGTATACAAAAATGAAATAACTAATTAACTAGCAAAATAAACAATGATACGCAAAGGCGGACTTATCGCTTTAAGCGATTTCTTCCAGCCAACCTTTGGTGAATGGAGGAGACGAGAAAGTGGAACGATAGCGGGTTGGTGCAAGTGCAACAAAATATGAATTTTAATAATAAAGGTAAATTACAAATACATAAATAAACATATATAGATAAATATATAAATTACAAATACATAAATAAATATATACTATAACAATATATATCAATATATGCACACAAAGAATGCCTAAGGATAAACTAGGAGGAACACAGGTTACACTTAAATAGAGTAGGAAAAGTTAAGAGTAATTGCAGATTTTGAAGTAATGGTCTCGAAGTCTGTTTTTGAAGATGCTTAGGGATTCAGACAGCCTGATGTCTGTAGGCAGTGAATTCCACAGCCTAACAGATTGCACAGTAAAGGACTTGTTGTAGAAATCAGTTCGACAGATAGGAAAGGACAAAAGGAGTTCGTTATACGGACGCAGTAGACAATGGCGGCCATGAACACTATCCCTTAGTTTAAAATTTGATTTAAGGTATGGAGGAGTTGCAGGGTTATTGAGCAAGTTGTATAAAAAACAGAGTATGTGCATGTTTCGACGCAGGCAAATGGGAAGCCACTTTAGTTAAGCGCGAAATTCGGAGACGTGGTCGTCTTTCCGTAATCCGAAAACAAACCTTATGCACACATTCTGTAGGCGCTCAAGTGTATTTACCAACTCTTCCGTAGCATCGAGGAAGCAAACGTCCCCATAATCCAGTAAAGGGATTAAAAGTGATTGAGCCAAGGTGGTTCTGGTCGCCAAGGCTAGAAAATTGCGAAGCCTTCCTAAAGAAGACAGGGATGCAAAGACTTTCCTACTGACCTCACCTATATGACTAGACCACGAGAGTGTCTGGTCAAACATGATTCCGAGGTTTTTGACCTTCTTTCTGTAAGGGATCGGCGTGCCATTTAAAGATACTGGGGGCAGCGATGATAAGTTGAATTTAGACAATTGACGAGAGCTTCCAACAATCATCACTTGTGACTTGTTGGGGTTGACGAGAATGTCGTAAGAGTTGGACCAGGAGGTAATTTTATGAAGATCGTCATTTATTGTCCCAATGGCTCGATCGATGTTCTCACACGTATCATGGACGTAAATCTGGAGGTCATCCGCATAGAGATGAAAGGAAGAAGAAAGGGAATTTGTGATAGAATTAATAAAAAGTGAAAAGAGAACAGGGGATAAGACGCCGCCTTGTGGGACGCCAACACCGATGTTACGCCAGTCAGAGTAGTCGTTCTCGATCTTTACACGCTGTCGACGCTCATTAAGGTAGCTGCGGAACCAGACAATTACGGGCGAAGAAATATTCAGCAACCCGTTAAGGCCAAAAGAACGTCAAAGTCAACGGTGTTAAAGGTATTGCTGAAGTCAAGTAAAGTGAGGATAGTAACTTTTTTGTTTTCCATGGCAAACCTTATTTCATCTGATACCTTAACGAGCGCTGTAACAGTACTGTGATCAGGGACTGGAATGGATTTAAAAGATCATTGGAGCAAAGAAAACTGTATGTTCTAAAACTTTATAAAGAAAGGGTAGTAAAGATATAGGTCTAAAGTGAGAGAAGGAAGAGGGATTTCTGGTTTTAGGTAAGGGAACGACAACTGACTGTTTCCAGGAGTAAGGGAATGAATTCGAAAAGAGTGAAAAATTAAAGAGATGAGTAATGACCGGCAGAATCACATCCATAACGGGGAGAACCATGTTTCGACTGATTCCATCGCTGCCCACAGCATGTGAGGTAATACCTATCACTTGCTTCCGGACTTCATCGGTGGAGACTGGTTTGAAAGAAAAGGTATCGTGTTTTTGAAGGGGGAGGCTTTGATCTTACTGAGGGTGTCGGTCTTTACACTGGTGTCTAAGGTAGAGGTAGCAGGGGTAAAGTGATTATTAAGGGAGTTTAAGTCAACGTTAGGAGAACTTACCCGCTGCTTACCGATACCCAGACTCCGTAGAAACTTCCACACCTTAGCCGGATTACCATTCTCGACAGATGCATGGATATGGCGACGCTGTGCATCTCTGCATGTGCGAATGCAACGATTTCGGAGACTTTTGTACCTATCGCGGTTATCTTTCGTGGCGGATAATTTGTATTTGGCCTTCGCCGAGTCCTTTTGTGTCATCAGATCGCGTACTTCCTGGGTAAGCCACGGTGCTGGCAGATGCTTGAGACGCACAGGTCGAACAGGAGCGTAAAGATCATAAAGTTGGATTAGCAGACTGTTAAAAATTTCTACCTTAGAATCTATTGCGTCCGCTTCGAACACCGGGCTCCAGTCAGTGTTGGCTGCGTCACGTCTAATACTTTCTAGATTTAAGTCATTAAAATTACGTTGCATGAGAATTCGCGGCTTAGGTTTGGGGGTTTTACTTTATAGGAGAGGTAGATTAAGTCATGGTATGAGAAGGCATCCACCGATCTGGGAAGCTCTACTGTCTCAAAAAGTAGCTTTAGATTACATACAAGTCCTAAAAAACATCTACGACAACAGTACTAGCAGAGTGAAGTTGGAGACCACTGGGCCCCTAGTACAAATAAAAAGAGGTGTAAAGCAGGGAGACCCAATCTCCCCAACAATCTTCGGTATAAGAGTCCATCATCCAAAACCTCAACTGGGAAAAAGTTGGCATAAATATAAACGGGTGTCACCTCAGCCATCTCAGATTCGCTGACGATATAGTTCTGCTATCAGAAAACACAAACCAACTGCAACTGATGATAAACTCTCTACCTGAAGAAAGCCGCAAAGTAGGCTTGGAAATCAACCTAAATAAAACTAACGCCATGACGAACCATACTAAAATACCTATATATCTCGAAAAGCTGCCTTTAACCTATGTCGATACCTATATCTACCTGGGAAAACAAATATCATTCAACCAACCCTACAACGAACTGGAAGTAGAGCGTAGAGTCAACATTACTTGGAAAAAATTCTGGAGTCTCAAAGAAATTCTAAAAAGCGACATGACCATAAAGTTAAAAAGCAAAGTTATGAACACCTGCCTACTCCTCTCACTAACATATGCCTGTCAAACCTTGAAGTTTACTAGGAGAATAAAAAACAAGATTTTAACAACTCAAAGAAGTATGGAAAGGAGCATTCTGAAGATAAGAAAGATCGAAAAAATCCGCAGTACTGACATAAGAAAAAAATACTAAAGTCATTGACGCTCTCAGTTACTCACAGAAACTTAAATGGCGATGGGCAGGACATATTGCTATACTCAATGACAATCGCTGGACTAGAAAGACGACATCATGGTTAGGACCATCGGGTCAAAGAAAAAGGGGTAGACCAAATGCGCGCTGGACAGACGACGACGTCATAAAAATCTGGATGCGACTAGCAGAAGATAGAAAACACTGGCAATCTCTGGAGGAGGCCTTTACCTTCCACTGAGAGGGGTTCTTGCGAATGTAGTTACGAAATAAATTTAATTACAATTAATTACTGGAAACGGAAAGTTTAATACCTTATTTAATTGTATAACTACCAAATGAATTACCTACGAAAATACTACTTGAAACACTAATTTTAACTAAAATACATTTACTAAAAACAGTTACTAAATAATTTATATTATATAATTAATCTAGTATGCAGTGTCTTAAAATGTCAACTTTTTTTACTGTGAAGCAAGAAATACAAGCCTTTTTTATTTTTATTTATTTATTTATGAGAAGGCATCGGCCGATAGCTGGCCGTGTGAAGCTACGTGTTGCAGTGATGAAGCTATCATAACGTCTAGTAAAGAAGGCACACAGTTAGGAAAGTGGTGAGTTGGGTTAGAAGATAAGATGTTTAAATAAGCACTGTTGACAATCGAGGTAAGATTTTGCGCACGATGATCGTTATTTAAGGCACAAGTATTGAAGTCGCCAAGAATTAAAGTGTGAGAATATTGCGGTACAAGAGTTTCCAGGAGGGTTTCATAAGTCGGAAAACAATTGATTGATTTATCAGGAGAGTAGACAACCCCTAGAAGAATTTTACTATGTAAGATAGTGATTTCTAGGAATAAATACTCAACGGATCCAGAATATTCTGAAGGCGATTGCAACTCCTCCACCTCCTTTACCCGTCCTGTCATTCCTTATAAGATGAAAGCCAGGAAGAGGATACTGCGTCGAAGGTAGGCTGGGTTTAAGGAAGGATTCGGATACGAGGAGAGCATGCAGATTTTTAAAATCAAATGTTGCCAACATGTCTATATAATGGCAGGGCACACTTTGAGCATTTATGTGAGCAATGTTTAAATTTTTAGGGTATTGAGAGAGTTGTGAATTCAAGGAGTCTGAAAGAGAGAGACATGGGAAACTTTCTTTGCAAGACGAATAGTCAGAACTGGAAACATTAGAAAGAGAGAGAAACAAATCTTCGGGGTTCGATTCTTCGCCACTACAATCTTCTCTTCATCATTATACATTATGTAGAGTTCCTTGAGTGATAGGTATAAATATAATTAAATAATATATTATAAAATTAACAATAATTATATGTATACTTATTAGGGTGGAGTGATCATATAGGAAAAAAACTTTTTTTGTTTTCAACGGCATAGCGATATAAAGTTGTCTTTGAATGAGAAAATCAAACATACGAAATCTTGTTAAAATATTTTAATGTTTTGTGGTGCTCCAATACAATTGAAAATCGGTAAATATGACTAATTTCAATGAATGTATTTTTCTGAATTTCAGGGCTATAGTTAAATAAATATAATTAAAATTACATTACTTATATAATGTAAATATAATGAATACTATAACTTTAATCTAATAGTCTCATCCATTCACCTGCCAGGCAGCTGTTAAAAATAAGTAAATTGGTAATTGTTAAACAGAGCAAGCATAATCAGAAACTACCTAGCTTATGAAGAATATGAAGATAGCAAATGAGTCATACTATATTTTGAATCGACTTAAAAATAAAATCAAAATTAAACATAAGAAAATATACTTATAAAACAATGTTTGTCTGACTTAGCCACAAAGGTTATCTTTGTTTGTTGATTTAACAGACTTTTTTTGTAGATTCAGCAGACTGATTAGTATCAATGAACTTACTCTTCCTTCTGGAGTTTTTACTATGTAGGACCTGGGCTCACTACTTTTTTTTTAAATAAAAGCAGGGGTCCACATACTTTCTGGTGTTTGTTTAAAAACAACACTTTGTATGTTAGGCAAAACCTTAGTACCTTTATTGAAGTATTGTTTAATTTTTTCTACATTATTTTTTTAATTTTTAATGTGTTCTTAAAAAGAAACTGCTTTGGGTTTTAGTTTAGTTAAAACAATAGACAATTGTGTGAGTAACTGGCGTGACATCAGTAACTGAGCGGGGGATGCGAGATTACCTCTGAGTGTGGTACGATAGTGTAACAGTGCAAGGTAGAAATCAGTACCGGACTCATTACATTTTGCAAGGATTCTTTTTGCTATTTTTACGCCAGACACAGCTCGGTCATCACCCGTGGTACGGTTGGGTTGTCCGGCCAAACGGACCACGGAAAAAACAAATTTTCCGTGGTACAGTTGACCGGTCCATGGAAAATAATTTTTTTTCGATCGTGGTAGGTATGGACTTAGGTAGAATGTTGAATACCTCACTTGTAAATGAAATTCTTAAATTCTATTGAATTAAATGGCGGACCATTGTCGCTTCTCAATTCAACAGGAATGCCATGACGGCTAAACAGAGACTTTAAAATGGGAATTAATATTTTAGCACTAGTGTTTGGCACCTGTACCTTTTTTGTAGGTTACATATAGGCTATAATCTTGAATTTTCAGCATCATTCTTTGGAGACGTGTTGGAACTTCAACAAGTGATTTTTTAAATAAAGTTATCAAAGGTCGATGAAATGTTTCGACTTATACATACTTGTTTTGACTTGGCCATAGACAAATTGATGGAAACGGATACACCCAAATACTATGGCATAGAGTTCTTTCTCTATTTGGGCCATTTTTTGATGTGACGTTGTCAGTGTTTTAGACGCATAATAAATGGGGTGGCCTTCCTGCAATAAAACGGCTCCAACAGCTGTACTGCTAGCATCGACAGATAGACATACCGATTTCTTCACATCGAAGAGAGCGAGAACTGGTGCAGCACAAATTATGTTTTTAAGGTGACAAAAAAGCTGTTCGTACGTCTCATTGAAACACTGAAATATAACATCCTTTTTCAAGAGGTCTCGGAGAAGACTTACCTCTGTGGCGAGATTGTTGATGAAGGGACTCAAGTAATTGAGTAGCCCTAGGAACCTTTGTAGATCCTTTGCGCATGTAGGGGAGGGCATATCTTGGATTGCTCGGACCTTTTCTGGTTAAAATAAAATATGGCAAATAAACACTTAGACCTGTTGAATTTGACATTTACTTGCTTACCCCGGTGTAACACTATCTTTAGCCGTTCATTATGCTCAGACAATGTAGCTTCACCAACTAGAATGTCATCGCTGTAGACTGCTACTCCTGGGATGTCTGAGAATGTTTCAGTCATTACCCTATGAAAGTATTCAGGAGCACAACTTATACCATAAGGCATCCTTTTAAAACGATACTGACCAAATGAAGTGTTGAAAGAAGTCAGATAAGAGCTTTCTTCTGTTAGACGGCACATCCAGAATCCACTACTGGCATCTAAAGTAGAGAAATACTTACAGCCTGTCATTTTAGCATGTCCTATAATCATCGGATAATGAGTTCTCTGTAGAGCTTGATTGAGATTTCTTGGGTCTAGGGATATTCTTAATTTTCCATTCTTCTTTTTGACTAAAGGTAAAGAACTTACCCAAGCCGTTGACTCGGTGACCTTGACAATGACTTCCTTCCTTTCCATTGTCTCCAACTCCTTTTACAGGTCGTTGTGAAGAGCAAATGGAACTTTTCGAGGAGGGTCGACTTTTAGTTGAATGTTTTTGTCCACTACCAAATTGCAATTGCACTGTAAGATTAGTTTATCAAGCTCTGACATATTATTGACATTAAATACTCTTTTTACTAAACCTAGCTCAACACATGACTGGTGGCCAATAACAGTTGGTGACTAACATGTATTCACAGTGATGAACTTTAAACTTTGTGTCATTTTTTTGTTGTCTAGATCATATTCAATTGGCAAATATATTTCACCCAAAACTGTTATTTTCTCACCACTATATAAGCGTATTTTACTTGTACAGTTTGAAAGTTCACCATAATTTAAAGATTTGTAAAGAGACATTAACATGACATTAGCATCGCTTCCTGTATCTAATAAACAATATTTTTTTATACTATTAATAAAAATAGGCATTTTCCACATAGTATTATTACTGTCCTTTAAATTTACATGACCGATGAACAAAAAATCTTCTGATTTGTTGGTTTTCAACTTGAATGTTCCTTACACTTTTATTTTTATTTCTCTAGAAAAATAAAAAAAAAATTGAAAAATATATCAGTGTGTACACTGATTCAAAATGATTTAAGAGGGAAGAATAGTACGTGCTCGTCCATACAAAAAGAGAAAACGTTTTTCCACTTCTAAATATTTTCCAATCTCCATGATTTTTTAGTATATGCTATTGACACAATGAATTATGAAGGTTTATAGGTTTTCCTTTTTTCAAAATTTGCTATAGATTCAAACTTATAGGCACCTCAAGTAACGTATTTTTTGTTATTAAAACTGTGTCGAATTAAGCCGTTTGTTGAACAAAAACAATGTATTTTTTTTAAGTCGAAACCTATAAACCTAGAATATATTGTGCTGAAACGATCGACATTAAAATCAAAGTGATTTGTTGAACTTTAATAAGTGGAAACAGTTTTCTCCCGAAATGGGCATTTCGTCAAGAAAAGTACCTATTGTCAGTCGCGAGCTGCAACGCTCTCTATCGTACGATTGGGGGTCGGGGGGGGAAGCAAAGGGATGTCGATGGTGAAGTCGATAGTAGAGGTGGGATCCCACCCGCGTTATCGATATCTATCTGTTTAAAAAATTCTGGGAGTAGGAAAAGTTAAGTACTAGTAAGTTTTCAAGAAAAAGATAAGGTACAGGTGGTAAATAAGAGCCACCATTATTTAAAATTAAATATCTTGAATAATTACAGGTATTGAATAAAATATTGTCTAATAGACAAATGTTAACTTTATTAAATATCTAAAAACGTACAATTTTTTAAAATATTGTTTCATTACCACTTAAATTTTCGTTTTTTTAAAACCCTTGCTACGGCCCTTATTAAACCATGGTGGTCTAATAAGAACCAGTTTCTAAATCAAATTTTAATAGCTCTATCTTCACAATAATTATATTTTATAGTTCTCACTTACTGAAATAATCATTTAGTATCCTTAAACAACTTCAGATATTTTTTATTATAAAGAAAAACAGTCATGGACCTACATAAACTAAGGTAACTTATATTTGGTAATAATATTATTTTCTGTTGTATTATTCATAAAATCACCAAAACCTAAGATAAAGAATTCGTAACACAATATAAATCTGTCAAAGAAACAATAGAAACGAGTTTTTTTTTTTTACTCAAAAACTTCCCTGGCCCTTATTGGACATACGTACCGATTACTAGTCTCTGTTAGATACCAGTGAGATCAATTTGACAAAAATGTTTCTACATAAGACACCTATGTCATTATTTTAATTATTGTAAAGTACTTATCTACAAAAGTATAATAATGGCACATACAAAGAAAAAGTGACAGGTACAAAAAAAGGAACAATCATTACAAATAAAAATTGAGATTAATTAAAATCAATAATACTCTTAGGAAATTATTTAGTTTCATGAGATCAAAATCACATTATATTTGGTCATCTAATCACACTTAGGACAATCAAAATCAACATCATCTTTTGTTAAGCCCAAACATTGTTCATGGAACCATCTTTGGCACATTGGGCATTGTCGCATGTCTTCAAAACTCTCTGTGTTACATGCGTGGCAGTACCACTTGTCATCAGCATCTATTTGTCGTTGATCTCTCTTATTATTTTTAAATTGTTTTTTCGACCCACTTTTATCAGAGCCATTTTCAAATTGTTTGGCCTTTTCTTTTCGATTATCTTTTTTTTTCGGCTGACTTGTTTTTTTATCTCCTTTTTTTTGTTGAGGTTTCTTTTCTTTATTCTGCCGCTTTTGCTGCTTCTTCTGTTTTGGTTTTTCGATATTTTTTTGTTGAAATAAATCTTTGGTTACTATTTGGGCTTTATAATTAATCGCTTTACGTCTTGGCTTTTGTTTCACTACAGCTAAGTTTGGTGTTGGAAGTAGCTGATGAAATTTTGACTTAACGTTCTTTTTATCCCTAAAGTATATCAATGGTACGTTATCTTCCGAATCATCGCTTGTCGAAGAATTGTGACTTACTTCTCTTGTATCAGTGTTGAAAATTGAGGTTTTCATGTGTTTTTCGGGAGTACGGTGTTGGGATAATGGATCTATATTTTCATCTTCTGATGAACTGTATAAGTTAAGGGTAGATTGTAGTTGCCTTTGATACATAGCTAGCGCTTCAGTAAAAGACTCATCTGTTTCAGAATCAGAGCTATAAATTATTGGCCGTCTTATAGCAGCTCCAGATGTGCCAGGTTTTGGGGACAAGTTTGAATTAGAGGATTCAGAATTTGTCGAACTGTAATCGACTAAACGTATCTCTCTGTTAGCCAAAACAGGAGAAGATAACTCGTTGCGTCGAAGCAAAGATGGTAAACTTGGACTGTTGTCTTCAAAATATGTTTCATTAGAGTCAGAGTTTGTACCAGTATGATCTTGTGTTCTTCGGTCTTCGTTGCGTCGAAGCAAAGATAGTGAACTTGGACTGTTGTCTTCAAAATATGTTTCATTAGAGTCAGAGTTTGTACCAGTATGATCTTGTGTTCTTCGGTCTGCGTTTAAATGGGAAAAACCAGGAGATGGAGCTTGTGGCAGACAAGGATCAGTTCGCGAGAAAACATGTTCTTGAGCCGGAAATATTTCCGTCAAGACAGTTGGTGCATAGGCTTCTTCTGCGATTGCATCCGGATTGTAGGGATATAGCCCTGTAGCTCTAAACCCAGCAACAATATTCGAGTGACTCATACACTTTGACCAGACTTTGCTTAAAATTATGTTGAATCGCGCTTTGTTTAATTTTTTTTCCGGGTGCTGGTATAAAAACAACAAAGTTTCTTCGTTCCAGTGGTGCTCGAACGATTTATTCACACTTTTGTCTAATGGTTGCAGCTCGTGAGTTGTATTTGAAGGCAAACAATACAACACGATATCTTCCACATCAGCTGCATTCACAATACGATAATCTAAGTGACAGGAGGCGCCATCAAAAATTAGCAAGCACTTACCGGGTGATTTGTATTTCCCCAAATGATGTATGAAATCTATGAACAACGCGATTGTCATGCTACCTTTTGGTGCCATTTTTACGAGCGATCCTGCTGGCAAATTATCTTTGAATTCGGCTTTCAATCTCTTTCCTTTAAATATGAACATCGGTGGTATCGGATTACCTAGTGCATTAACGCAGGCAGCCACTGTAACATTTTCTGCATGTTCTGGTGCAACAATATGTACTCGTTTCGCTCCTTTTTGAGCTAATACCATTGGTTGATTGTGTATAGTAAGTATACAGCCTTTTTCGTCCATATTATACAAGCGGTGTGGATGATCTTCGATCTCTAGTTCGTCGTATTTTTTTTGTACATTTCAAAGTGATGCATGACAATAGGTTTATTAAGCTTTTGTGCTCTACCAGGATTTAAAATCTGAACCTTCCTCTTTGATATATCGGGATGTCTTTTTAAAAATAATTTCAACCAATCTTTGCCAGCCAATTTATTTTTTTGGTTAAAATTATGAGAAATTTCGTTCTGTTCACAAAATACGTATGCTTGATGACGAATACGTTTTGGAGTTAAAGGGAACCCTACAGAAGCAAGTCTTTTGATTCTTGACGCCAATTCATTTTCTTGTTCTGCGGTCAATATAGTGCGACGCCCTATTTGTTTTTCAACTTTACCTTAAACTTTTTTTAAAGTTCTTCTAGGGATAGAATACCGAGCAGCTGCTGCACGTTGCGACATTAAATTGCCTTGCACAGCTGCCATTGCACCTTGTAACTGTTGCAGTGTCCAAAGTCCTCTAGGTTTTTTTGGAGGAGGCTCCATGATTATGTCCTGTAAAAGCAAAGAAACATTAGGCCCATTTATTTTAAAATCAGCGTGCATTAAATAGATCATATAATAAATTTATTTATTTGAAAATCTTGACAACTCATATGTTTAACAAGGGCCGGTCTCATATACCCGTCTGGATGTGGCTCTATTAGGCTTTGAGATATTATTTTTTCAATTTTAGTGTAAAAAATAGTAAAACCATAGTAAAATTGACACACTTACCTTGGTAATTCTCCTTGATCCTCTATTTATTACATAGGAATATCAAATATCTAAAAAATATTGTATTTAACGCACAACTTGAAGGTTTTTTGGAGAAAATTTTAGCAACAAATGACGTAGACTAACTCGCTGGACGGAATCGTGGCTACTAACAAGATGGCCGATCGCACGATGTTCCGCCCGTGAATATTATAAGCTTTCCTATTGGTCCTTTGCATGTGTGCAAAAAATGAATGTAATATGAATACTGGAATAATGTTTTTGTAAAAGTGGCTCTTGTTAAACGGCGGCTCTTGTTAAACGGCGGCTCTTGATACCCGCAAGTACCTTATACCAGTAATTATTATTTTATTTCGTTTTAACTCAAAATGGATTACATTGATTTTTTTTGGTATCCTTCACCAGAGATACCACCCCCTCAATCAGAAATGTCAGAGGAAAAAAAATATCCTAAAAAACGGAAAAAAGAGAGTAATATTAGTTCTTCTCTGAAGACAGAAACTACACGAGGAGCTGCAAATCACAAAATGTTGACAAAGCAAAGTCCTTCTGTGTCAAGTATTGCGCTGCAGACAGAAATTCTACAAGGCGCTAATAATTTTGATGCAGTAAGACCTGGGATTTTCAATTTCTCTTCAGATTCAGATTGCGACGACGAAACGTTACTCGTGGCTAAAAAGAAAAAAGAAAACTCTGTTCAAGGTATGTATTTTAAAAGCTTTTTTGTGAAAACCAAAAAAAAACAGCCTATAGTTATACTCACAAGATTGCCCAATAACGAAAAACATCTACAGAACGGCCACCCTCCTTCACCAGAGATACCACCCCCTCAATCAGAAATGTCAGAGGAAAAAAATTATCCTAAAAAACGGAAAAAAGAGAGTAATATTAGTTCTTCTCTGAAGACAGAAACTACACGAGGAGCTGCAAATCACAAAATGTTGACAAAGCAAAGTCCTTCTGTGTCAAGTATTGCGCTGCAGACAGAAATTCTACAAGGCGCTAATAATTTTGATGCAGTAAGACCTGGGATTTTCAATTTCTCTTCAGATTCAGATTGCGACGACGAAACGTTACTCGTGGCTAAAAAGAAAAAAGAAAACTCTGTTCAAGGTATGTATTTTAAAAGCTTTTTTGTGAAAACCAAAAAAAAAACAGCCTATAGTTATACTCACAAGATTGCCCAATAACGAAAAACATCTACAGAACGGCCACCCTCCTTCACCAGAGATACCACCCCCTCAATCAGAAATGTCAGAGGAAAAAAATTATCCTAAAAAACGGAAAAAAGAGAGTAATATTAGTTCTTCTCTGAAGACAGAAACTACACGAGGAGCTGCAAATCACAAAATGTTGACAAAGCAAAGTCCTTCTGTGTCAAGTATTGCGCTGCAAGTATCTCTGGTGAGTTCCAGCTTTGGTAACATTTTCTGATTCCAAAATTCATCATCCTTTTCTATTTTCTCGTATTTTAACCCATGAGGCGTCCATACAATAAAATAACAGAATTTTCTACCAGTCACGTGATGCTGGCCCTGTACTTGATAATAATAGTCATGATTTTTGTTTTAAAGTTTACCTTCACGTAACTGGCAGAAATGGATTTTCTTTTTCAATATTCCCTGCAGCGGAGATATAGTGGAAGAAGCAGAAGGGCACTTTATCTCCCCTGGCAAATGCCTGACTATGGTCCGCGGCGACGACGAATCAGCTGGCGCTGCCAGCTGCGCCATTTTGTTTCAACTGGCGGGGCTCTTCGTGGGTGGCCGCCATTATTGTCAAGGGTTACAAAAACAATTATTTCTCAATGTTTTTGTATGGACACTATAATTATTATTTATTATTATAACAGCTCATATACGTCCCCACCGAGGGGCTCGAGCCTACCCTGAATCAGGGCGATTAGGCCTTAGTCGACCACGCGGGCCCAGTGCGGGTTGGTCGACTTCACACACAACCTTCGAGTTTCTTCGCAGGCGTGTGCAGGTTTCCTCACGATGTTTTCCTTCACCGTTAAAGCAATCGGTAATTATATGTACGTAAGTTTTTGAAAAACTCATTGGTACATTGGCCGTCCAGATTTGAACCCGGTACCTCTGGTTAGATGTACCGAGTCGTTACCGGTTGAGCCACCGACGCTTTTATATAAAATAATTACTTATACTATAGACTATAATTATATAAAACTTATAACGGTGAAATCGTCATAAACTGACTATCTGACTAAAATATTTGAGTATTAAACTTTGTGAAATATAATTCAACAGTCTCAGCCAAAGATAGGGTAAGTAGGTATTAGTAGGTATTGCACTTGAACGTAAAAAAACGTGAACTGTGAATGCTACAATAACAATAGATAATATAATAACATTGTATTGCTTACCCGGTTTATTAGGAATTTCAACAACACCGAGTTTTTCTATGCAAAACAACAAAACAATCACTAAACAATCACTAAACAATCACTTTAAAAAGACATACGCGCACCGCCCGGGCGCAGCTAAAAGCACTGACTGATTCGAAGGTGATTTCTATCGAAAATCATTCACCGTTGGCTTTGCACTCATTCCTAACTCTATCCTTGTCTTATCAAGGAGCTTTAGCAAACGTTAGACAAACGCAGCGATAGTTTTCGCTCCATACTCAGTTATGAAGTGAGTCGCTTCCCGCGTAAAGGGATCTGCCCCGATTCAGGCGTTACACACTAGCGCCAAATTCCCGCCGCGCCCGATAATGGTACTACACAGATCCGCATAATCTGCCAAAATAGCGCGCCAGCAGAGTGGTTATAGCGTCCTCCTTAATAATCCCATCAGGACTTGCGCCAAGTTTCTAATGATTTTGTTGCTTTTATGTTCTCGCCCAGATTATCTCCGAAGAGATACTTGTCTCGTTTCACACCTTGAATTATGTTAATGAAACTTTTATCTAGCATGGGTATGATAAGTCTTCTACGATTCATGGTTTCTTCATAGTGAAGATCAAGTAAAATCTGGTTCGTTTCTGATAACTTTTTTATAATATCATTTTTACTCAGGTCAGAGTTAATTAGTTCTAATGTAAGGTTCGCCAGTCCAGCAATTCCAGACCCCAATTGATTCTGCATTTTCTCCAAACGCTTATCACTGTTTATGGCTGCATCCAATAGCACAGATGCTACCTCTGGATTCAACTTCGGTGCTTTAGCCATAATAAAATTTTCTGGGACAAGTGTTTTTGCCAGAAAAGCCTCCTTTTGTTCTTTGGCAAGTCCTTCCACAAGAATCTTTCCCTTAACGTTCAGAGATTTCTTACCAAAAGTTTCCTGTGACTGCTTGGCCTCACCGAGGATTTCCAAGATTTGCAGGAATGTTCTCTTCATCCGGCAGAGTAGACGGTCTGGTAGACGGCGGAGGATGGGCTTCAACAACGACCGACCTTAACTGATTATTATCACTTAATTTTTCAGGACGTCCTCGACAGGAGACGGCGGGCGTGACGCGCTAGGGGGCCCAGCGGCCTCAGTTTTATGTGCTGACTCACGCACAGCCTCGTCATAAGTCGCATCGCCGGTATCATACACTTTTAGCTCCAATTCATCTTGATATTCGTAATAAGGATCAACTTGACCTGGTCGAAAAAAGAATTGGCATTAGGCTAAATTTAAATTTTTCGGTGCCAGATATAATAAAAAAAAATAAAAAAATTTAAACTGTTTATTTCAATAAAAAAAAAGGAAACATGATGCCACACAAAAAACGCATATCTTGATAAAAAGATTATGTGCGTTTATTTTAATTAGAAATATGTAAACAAATTATTTCCGGATGCCAAGGAAATAACGAGAAATACCTACTTATATAGGTTATGTTCACTTTCTGGACGACATATCGTCGCTTGCCTCTCTAACTGACGTAACTGGCATTGAGCAAAATGTTCAGGGCAAGCTTAATTCGGTTTATGGTTACCTAAAATCGGAGGCAGCTCAACGTTTATCAGCGTGAGCAAAATAAAAATCTGCCTGTATACCTATTGATCTTATAGAGTACTTCGTGTAGGTATAAATTTTATTTAAATATTATTATTATTATTTAAATAATAAATTTTCAAAGCAGATACGTCTCTTTGAGAGAACTTTGTTTTCGATTTGGACGGTATTTGTTGTAACTTACGTCGGGCAATTTGTATTATAAATCATGTAATGAAACTCGGGGTACAGAAATAATCAGTTGTAATCAAATTACAAATTACAAATTACAAACACGTCACCATTAGGTATACTGAGAGAACTTTGTTTTCGATTTGGACGGTATTTTTTGTAACTTACGTCGGGCAATTTGTACTATAAATCATGTAATGAAACTCGGGGTACAGAAATAATCAGTTGTAATCAAATTACAAATTACAAACACGTCACCATTAGGTATACTGAGAGTTTTGAAAAAGAACAAATTGGAACAAAAATTTCAAATATTTGTGTAATTTTTTAACAAGAGTTTGTAACATAACCTTAAACAACAGTTTTGTTTTATAACGTTATTGTTTAAAATTCAAACATAATCAACATCTGTTTAATTGACAACTAACAGTTTCATAATACAATATCTTTAAGATCACATCTTAGTTATGCACTTAAACTTGTTTATAATTAAGTTATTCAGTCTTAGACACAAACTTTGAAGATCACACACTTACGTACTCTAGAACGTCGATTACTTCTCGTAACGAATCTAAAAAACACATGTTAAAAAAAATACAGTCGAAACTGCGAAATAGAACTGAAAACAAATTCTAAAAATACTAATATCACATTATTAAATAGGAACTCTAAAAAATGCAAACGTTCACATATCAAAGAAAGTAGACATCCTCTGGAATAATCAAAAAGTAACCTTGCTAGAAGATCTTTTGCAACAATAATCATTTTAATGTGGAAGCGGTCTGTAAAAGTCTGCATGTATTTTAAGTATTCTCTACTAAATCATCCTATGTTGATTGACTTCGATATGATCTAGATATAAAGGCTTCAGCCGGAGTATCGAAAAAAAAAACAAATTTACTAAATTAGATTTATTACACAAGATAATATTACAAAAAAGGATTAAATTTAGATTTAAAGTAAAATACAAGTGAAGACGATCGATGATAGATGCGAAGTGAAGCCACGTCGTGTTACCGGACACACGGTGCGCCGATGCACGTTGCGCTTGGTGAGCAGTCACGTTCCGCGTATTCTGCATGCTCGTGTAACTTAGTTATTGGTGGAATTTTCTATACGACGCTGCAACCTTAGCAATTTACGTGGATTAGGGTACTGTAATTCCTCTGCCCTCAGAACGTCAACTATTTTTGGACTTTGAGAAAAAATGTTGACGGTGCTCCCTTATCTATGGGTTTAGGTTCAAAGATACTTTATTCTCATAAAAGAAAATGTCACTTACATGAGAAGAAGGCTTAATTAAATTGTATGTAGGTGTTTTTCGTTTACACCACACAGAACACATTGATTTAAATGGTTAGTAAAATTTTTAATTATAATTATTATAACACTTATTATTATAAACTGCCTTTCACATAACATCTTAATTTCTTAATTTGAAAGGAAATGTTGAGCTAACTTGCACTTAAATTGATTAAACGTGTCGACTTTTTTGATGTATGAAGGTAGTTTATTATAAAGTTGGGCTCCGTCGTATGTGAACTTTTGTTTACCATAGTTAGTTCTGATCGTTGGTAATGCAAGATAGCTGGCACGTCTGGTGCTGCGTTTAGATAAGTTTTTTTATTTTGGTAAGTAGAATAGATGTGTGAACTTTCTTTTTTAGTATTTTGCGAATGAATGAGTATACAGTTGTTTTATATTTATTAGATTAGTTTCTTTATAAAGTTTAACAGTCGATGTTAGGTAGGGATAATGAAATAACATTTTGATTAGTCTATTTTGTATTACCTGTAACTCAGTTTGGTTTTGCATGCATTGCCCCATATTTCTATCAAATAGATTAGGTTCGATTTTACTAGAGTTATATAAGGTCTAACAAAATTAGCTGAAACTATTTTAAGGGCAAGTTTAGTAAACGAAACTGAACAACTTTTTCTTCAGCGACCATACCGAATTCGAAAAAAAAATTGCCACATTCCATTATTGCCTACAATAATATTCTCGTGTTGTAGTACGGTCCTGTCGTTTCGCTAGATTCGTGCCTTGGCGCAACGAAACTGTGCACTGTGCCCGGCCGTTAAACTTTGCTAGTTCTCTCAATCAATTCTTATTTAAAATACTTAAAACCTTACAGTCCTTTTCATTATCAGACGTATTATTTTTTTCGGAAGTTCTTCTAACTCCCAAAATTTAGAGATTGTTTCATTTATATTTATTTCAGATGGCGTTTTGTTATTGTTTATTGTAGCATGGTTACAATGGATTTTGTTGTTTGTATTTTTTGTATTTATAGGACCAACAGTTAACCAACCAAATTGTGAATTTTGTAATTTTGGTTTGTATGGACCGAGAGAATGCAGCTCTGATCCCAGAATATCCCAGAAAATGTCTCCTCCAATTAGGATATCGCAGCTGGTTGACAGAAATTGGGATCTGTGAAGTAATTTTTTTTAGGTATTTTTAGAGTACTAAATAAAAATAGGAACCTTAGGCAGGTCACCTGTAAGTTCCTCCAGAACAAGACATTTTTTTATTATTATTTTTTTATTACAATCGGTAAACCCTTGACAACACCTCACCTGGTGGTAAATGAAGATGTTGCCGAAGATGGAAGCGGGCTTACCAAGATTCCCCAACGCAATTGGGAACTGGCTATCTTATCTTCATGCCGGAACACACCAATGATATCAACATTGATATTTGGCAGCAAGACTTAAATATGATCCATCAAACTTTGCTATTTGGATTTGCGGTAATTTTATACCCATTCATGGCAGCACCGAGCATCGTAGATATTGTTGACCGTCTCCCCGCTCGTCGTCCATGTGGGATGTATTTTGTTTATCAATTATATCCATTGCTGTAGCAATGCATAAAATCAAATCCTGCTCGATGGTGTCACGCTCGTCAATCTCAAATTTTAAATTTTCTGAATTTAGGATTTCAATCTCACTCTGTACATTGTCCAGCCTTGTTGACAAATCTTGTATTTTGTTTAAGAGTCTCCAGGAGGCTCGGGTTTCCATACAAACGTAGTTCCGCTTTAATACAAAAACTACATGCCGGATTGAATTCAAACTTTGTAAATATATTGAGTAGAGACATATCGATGTTTGTAATTAGTTTTCATCGTAGTACATTTTAACGTAACTAAACGAAGGAATAAATTTGTTTTGTACTGAAAGTTTGAAACTGCTCTTATTTTTTTCCGTTTTATATTAGTACATCGTATACTAATTACTAGCCTATGTCCAGCAGTGGACTTCCTTCGGCTGATATGATGATGATGATACTAATTACAAACATCGATATGTGTCTACTCCATATATTTGCAAAGTTTTGATTCAATCTGGCATGTAGTTTTTGTATAAAATCAGAACTACGTTTGTATGTAAACTCGAGCCTGCTGGCGGCCCTTAATTTACAGTTTTAGCTGAGCTAATGGTAAATGTGTAAGCTTCTCCGAGATACATCCATCTAAATATGACTTAAATTTAGTTATTTGACCCTTTATTGATCCCCGTTTTATATTCAACTCCTTTAGACATTTGCTTTCACCCGACTTATCCTTGTCGTCAGGCATTTTAATAGCTAAGTGTGAAATTAAGTAACAGGTTACTGATTATGCTTACGGTATGTGAACAAAGCTAAATATTAGGGAATTAAATAAATAAATGTTTTGTGGCACGCTCCCCACCTGACGTCTACTATATATCTATATCTTGTCTATATCTTGTACAGTAATTTTGAATATTAGCACATTTTATACAAGGTTTAAAAAACAGTAATAATAACCCACCAAAAACATTCTGTAAAAAACTAGCCAAGTCTCGATGGAGCTGCTTGTTTATCACAAAAAAATAATGAAATCTAGAGTTTGATTTATTGAGATTTTCTAAGTTTACACCTAAACTTTCCAATGTATTTTTACTCATAACGTTACAACCTGCACCTGTATCTAGTTTACATTTTATTTTTTTATCTGAATTTATAATGTTTACCTGAATAGTCCAGTCATTGATATTAACATTCCCCAAAATGTATTCTTCAACCGGTTCACTTTCATTTTGTTCCTGTACCTCCTTTATGTTGAGTTGTTTTTTGTTCTTGCACACTGAGGCAAAATGGTTGGGCTTTTTACAATAATTACAGTTTTTTCCATAAGCAGGACATTGACGAGGTTGGTGGTCAAAACCACAAGCTCTGCACTTGTATGTTGTACTTGTTGAGGCCTTACCCTTGAAATTTCTATTTATTTTGTCTATTGTTTTAGTTTTCTCCTCCTGCAACTTAACGTAGGTAGGTTAACGTAGGTAGGTAAAGGTAACCCGTAGCAACCTCGGCTGTTCTGCACATATTTATACATTTTTCCAGTGTTAAATCTGACTCTCAGAAGGCGTTCCTTCATTTTAGTGTCATATAATCCACTTATAATCTTAACTTTTATTAGGCTGTCCCTTAGAGTGCCAAATCCACAAGTAGCAGATAACTTTTTCAATTCCACCAAATAGTCATTGAACGACTCTCCTTGTTTTTGATTGCGTTCGAAGAACAAATGCCGATTTATACTCTCATTTGTTTTTGGTAAACAATATTCCTTTAGTGCACCGAGAACCTTGTCGTAATCTTTCTTGTCACTCTCGGGCAAGTCCAAAGATTCGAACTTATCCAAACCTTCTTCTCCCAGAAGGTGCAGCAGGATAGCTGCTCTTGTTTGGCTGCTTTTTTTATCGCACTCATTAGCCAGCATATATAATTCCACTTGTCTTAGCCAGTTCTTGAAATTTTTTGCCAGGTCCCCCTCGAATGATAATGGCGGAGGTTGCGCCAACGCGAGTCCATGTGTCACTGAATTTACTACTGCCGGCTGCGCCATATCATGTTTTGTTGTTTGGGACTATTTAAATTAAAGATGTATTGCAAATTCTCAGAAGATTTAATCTTTTTTACCACCCGACACCCTATCCATTTTTTACTTAGCGTCAGTAGGGATGAGCACACACAGTGATGTGCTCCATGCTTTATAATAATGTATACCCATGCTAAATTACAGCTTTCTAGAACTAAGAGTATCTACGCTACGAATGAACAGACGGACGGACCGACGAACATGGTGAAACTACAAGGGTTCCTTGTTGACTACGTAACCCTAAAACTTTCTATATGATAATTGAGCTGCTCCATGTAATCATCAGAAGGAGGTGACGGACGCCTAGAATTTTTCAAAAATGTCGTCTAAAACAATAAACATTATGAAATTGTGTAAACATTGAATTGCACCGGTTGTCCAACAAACAAGTAAAAACATAACATATTCCATTTTTGTTCCGCGTTTTTTTGAGTTCTTTGAAGATTTTATCAACATGCGGGTTCATTGTTACACAATTAGCACCTTTATTACTCCGAAACAATAAAAATCCGGTATTTACTAATAAACACTACGTGGCATGTGGTCAGTGCGATGTCAAAATTTCGTTTGACAAGCGGCCATATGCAAAATGCAAATCGCATCCAAGCGCGCTCCTCCGGCAACGTCGCAAGTCTGATTACTATCTCTTTCTAACAAGTGCATATTCTATAGCACTCTTTGTCTCGCACGCAACTATGCTGGAAAGTCCTGAACCAAAAAATCGGTTTTAAATATCCGACCACTATTTCTAGCAAAATTGAAGAAATTGAAAATGTCTGAATAAAATATCAGAACCAAATTTTTATAGTTTTGTGCATGATAATAGTCTGATATTAAAATCCACTGTTTTACCTCCAAATTACTAGGTCACATGAGACATTTTGATTCTGGCTAGTTTTGAAAGTAAAAGAGATAGCAAAATTTTAAATAGATGGATCGAAAGAGTACAAAAAGGCTTCCAAAGCAATGAAGAAAGTAAAAAATCGGATTTGATTTAAGCGACCTTTCACCTCTGACCTGTAGGTTTGTATTTAAGGCCCATTTACACATTGGTTAGTGCAGGTGCAGGTGCGAGTTGCGAGTGATGTCCAATTCTGTTTAGTGACTTTATCTGCGAGTGTTAAGTAAATATTCAGTTGCAAAGATGGACGCGATGGACACACAACAGCAAGTGCTCTTGCAACTTCAAGGAATACTCAAAGAAATAGTGTCTGACTGAAACTCAAGAGCTCTTGGAATTGGAAATTGCAGGACCAAGCAGACTATGGGTACGGAAGTGGATAAGTAGAAGATCAATTCGTGGCGCAAGCGCCCAACTTTTCAAGGAATTGGCTGCTGAAGATACTACGGAATATTATTATGCTCTGAGATTGACTGAAGAGTCATTTAATACATTACTGGACTTTGTCAGACCTGCCATACAGAAATCCGATACTTTTATGAGGCTTGCTTTGCCAGCTAAAGTGAAATTACACGCTATTTTATACTTGTTGGCAAATGGAATTAGCTTACGCATCTTACAACACTTCTTCAGAGTCCCAAAGTCTACAACTTGTTTAATGATATCCGAAGTATGCAGTGCTATTTATAATGCCCTGAGAGATTACATAAAGGTAAGATTGAAATAAAAATCAGAAATCAAATTAAGTTAGTTTATTAATCAAAAACAATTATTTTAAATCATAAACATGAAACAATTATTTGGAAATGCTTGCCACAGCTAATGCTAATATGTCATTTTGTGTTTCGGATTCTTGATTGTCTGAGTAGGGTATAGTAATTGTAACGTCATCATTATCATTAAAGAAAACTATTTGAGTGTTCTGGTTGCCAGATTGGTCCGCATGTAGAATGTTTGTGGAAGGTGGTGAATGAGAGGTGTGTGTTGCAGGTACGTAGGACATGGAAGGTGAGACTTGTGGTAAGGTTTCTGGAGGAAATATAAAAGATGGGGTAGGCAGCGGTTGTGAAGAAAGAGTGGTGGAAGGTGGTGGATGTGGTGAAGGAATGGTTTGTCTTGCAGGTATGTAAGTTGTGGAAGGTACTGGTTGTGGTGAGGATTGTGGAGGAAATATAAAAAATGGGGTAGGCAGCGGTTGTGGAGAAAGAGTGGTGGAAGGTAGTGGATGTGGTGAAGGAGTGGTTTGTCTTGCAGGTATGTAGGTTGTGGAAGGTAATGGTTGTGGTGAGGATTGTGGAGGAAATATAAAAGACGGGGAAGGTTGTGGAGAAAGAGAGTTAGAAGGTGGTGGATGTGGTAAAGGAGTGGTTTGTCTTGCAGGTATGTAGGTTGTGGAAGGTAATGGTTGTGGTGAGGATTGTGGAGGAAATATAAAAGACGGGGAAGGTTGTGGAGAAAGAGAGTTAGAAGGTGGTGGATGTGGTAAAGGAGTGGTTTGTCTTGCAGGTATGTAGGTTGTGGAAGGTAATGGTTGTGCTGAGGATTGAGGAGGAAATATAAAAGACGGGGAAGGTTGTGGAGAAAGAGAGTTAGAAGGTGGTGGATGTGGTAAAGGAGTGGTAGGCAGTGACTGTGGTGAAGGTGAAGGTGATGTTCCGTGACCCATTGCTTGTAGTCGTAAACTACAAAGGTAATTTTGTATGAACATCTGCCCTTGGATCGCAACTGACAATGGCATACTGTTTAGCTGGGTGGCAACACTTTTTCCAGATATGTCAAACTCCCCGCCGGATTGAGAAGCCGCCAGTGGTGTGTAAAGTGTGTCCGCTACACTTTTGACTTTATTCACTAAACGAGAGAGGTCCCGTATTGAACGTTGGAAGGGACGATTTGTTTTGTTGTGTTTCGGGTTCCGGTGTATTGGGGACATTCATATCGGGTACATTTTCTTCAGCAAGTGTATCTTCGTGTCCTGCCTCCGCCTCCTGTAAAATAAATATACATTTAACATTAACAATATATTTGTTTCAGGTACCTGGTGAGGAGGAATGGAATCGAATTGAACAAGGTTTCAAAAATTCTTGGAATTTCCCTGGTTGCTCAGGTGCTATAGACGGAAAACATGTTGCCATTAAAGCTCCGCCACGCGCAGGAAGTTATTACTATAACTATAAAAAAACTAATAGTCTTGTTCTCATGGCAGTAGCAGACGATGACTACTGTTTTTCATATATTGATGTTGGCTGTAACGGACGTGTATCAGATGGTGGAGTTTTCTCCCATTGCGATCTCAGTCATGCCTTGGAAAATAGTTTACTGCCCGATGGTCATGTTTTGGTGGGTGATAGCGCCTTTCCACTAAAAACGTACATGATGAAACCGTACGGAGGAAAGCAACTGACGTTTAAGCAAAAAAATTATAATTATCGGTTATCCCGAGCAAGACGAATTATAGAAAATGTTTTTGGTATCCTTGTAAGCCGATATCGGATTTTCGAAAAGCCCCTACCATATATTCCCGATAAAGTGGAAATAATAGTAAAAGCATGTTGCGCTATGCATAACTGGGCGAGAAAAACAAAAATTCCTGTACATATCACAACACTGGATATTGAAGATACCGAGAATGGAACTATAATCCCAGGATCCTGGAGAGATGTGCCTATGGACGGGCTTCTTCCCCTTCACATGACAATGCAGAATCGATCATCTCGAAATGCACAAGAAATAAGAAATAGTTATGCCGACTATTTTGTAGGAGAAGGAGCTGTCTCTTGGCAGTCACGAATGGTTAATTAATTGTCTAAAGAATTTAATAAAAACTATTTCAAAAAATTATAAACAATTATTTTTTTACTTACCATGTTGCTTTGTGAATCCCTGTATTGTATATTTATTGCATTCATGGTATCATCCCACAGTTTGAACCATTTAATTTGTGGTGCATATATATCGGCGGCCCCTGCACCAGATCTGTAGCTTTGTTTAACTCTCTTCGCTTCCTGCGAGTATGTTGATTTTAAACTTCTTATTTTTGAATAAACCTCCTTAGAGCCCATCCCAGGTATTTTCATATTTTGGCTTATTTGATTTAGAGCTTCATCTCTAGCTCCTTTATTTTTGTAATTGGGATCTTTGCAGTTGTACAGCACGGGGTGTTGTAAATACTCTTGCACAAATTTTAATGTTGTTTCTTCCGTCCGTTTCGTCATTTTTATTATAAAACATAAAAACAAACAGCTGCGTTTTTCCGCCGGCGCAAAATATTTACTTATTACTAATCACTTAACAGACGACGTGTCCAGTCCAAACGTGTTTCAAACTCAGGCAAGTTGCGAGTGAGGAGGAAGGAGACGCGCGAGAGCGGGGCTACTCGCAAAAAAATAGAACCCGCTTCTATTCACCCTACTTCGCTGTTTACTAATCACCTGCACTAAACAGTTGTTGTCCAAACGAGTTTTTGACTGATTACTAATCACTTGCACTTAACACCTGCACTCGCACTAATCAATGTGTAAATTGGCCTTTAGACGTGTTCGTTAAGTGTTTTTTTGGTTGTACGCTCTTACGGAATAAGCAGATAACGAAATAAGCTACAAATTCAACTCTTAAAAAAGCACAAGGTTTAAATTTAATTTTTATTTTAAGTTGTTTATCACACATATCTCTAAGTATAATAGGAGAATTTATTGGCTTATTACAACTAGTTTTTTTTAAATCAATTAATATCAAGCAAGGGTTTCCAGCATTGATTGCAGATCCCTACACGTTTATTCATTTGATTTAACATATCTTTGGTTGGTTTGAATTCAAATGCAATCGCTATGCTCACCAATTGTTTAACTTGCAAGATAGACGCTACATGTTTGTTTATAAATCTGTTTCGTGTTTTTGTCTTAATTAAATTTATTTGGAAGAATATTCTTTCGCTTGCAGCATTGGACATTGGTAAGCATAGCAGTCCCTTTACGAAATTTGAAATACATATTTTAAGTGTCCATTACGATTGCGCATTTTGCAGATAGCACCCCAAAAATTTTCAACACTTAGAACAGAACTCTAATTACTGCTACCATTTGATTCTAATAAATCACTTACTTCTTCGTCATCTTTAATTGTCAGTACTCGTCGTCAATTTGCTGAATTTGTTTTTCATAAGCCGATGACCTGGTGAAGGTTGCGGGAAGCCGCTGGATGCGGGAAGCGCAGTACCGGTCGTCGTGGAGATCCTTGGGAGGGGCCAATGTCCAGCAGTGGACTCCTTCGGCTGATATGATGATGATGATTAAGCAAGATTAGGAAATTGATATCATATTATGATGTTTGCTATTGAACTATATAGTTTAATGAGTACAAAAATTCAGAAAAGGGAAGGGATTACATGAGATTACACAATATAATTACAAATTGATATGTATAGTTTATTCAGTTTATAACAACAAGATCTTGATTATTTGATTCTTTAGCATAATGGTAAATAATGTTAAAGTAACCTGGAAATGAAATTGCTACATTAGTTATCGAGATAACAGTAACTGAGGTCCAATCATAACGAGCGTGATGCGAGATTATGTGACCAATCCACTTGATGGGTATCGATATAACGTTAGGTATTTCTTTGCAAGCATCAATTGATGTTAAACTTCGTGATTTGATTTTGATAGCACTCCAATCTACAGTGACAATCATATTCCAATTGTACCGGTACGTAATTGATGGCGTCTTAATGAGATTCTTAAAACCTCTAGATGGTGAGCAGAACCAATCAGTTGCCATACCAGGGATATAGTGTTTACACAACGTGTTGAGAGACAAGAACTGGAAATCTTTAAAGGGTGGCAAGCGTGATTTTAAATTGACTTGGAAGTTCAACCAAATACGATTGCATATGCTTGAGAAACGTTTGTATTGTACTTTTTAGGGTACTGTCTCTTGCTAGGCTTGTAATTTCCGTGCTAACGTTAACTCCCAAGTACATCTCCTTGAGGGACAAAAAAATTACGACAGGTCTATGATCTATAAGGAATGGGTCTGTGTTCTTATTGTAACTATTTTTAATGTAGCAACTTAAAAGCGACATTTCAGAAACATCCTTATAAACGACGTGCACAGTTGCATTATCTGCTTGGAATATTATATTTAAGTTATTAACAATTGGAAAAAGATAATGTAGTGCATAGAAATATAGTTTAAAAATATTGTCATCAAGTTGTTCAAATAAAAATTGGGAGGAGATTTCAGGGTCGTTTGGTGGGTGTTACGATTATTCATTAATTAACTATGTTAACAAGGATTATGTTACACTGATTAAAACAAGAGTAAACAATGTCGTGTGTTGGTTGTTCAACATAAAAATAATTTTACCATAAGATTACACTATGTAGGTACTTATGTTAAAATAAAAAAATAAGTAAGTATGTGAAAGCATATTTTGAACAAACAGACTATTTTATCTTGTTTCGCACGGCATAAAAATATTTGTCACATAAGACACTGAATACGTTGGCGTGTGGTCCGGCTACTGCGCCGCGGTGGCGCAGGCGGCCTGCACCTGGATTACTGGAGGTAATAAATCAACTCCTACAACTTCTTTTCTTATCCAATTTCTTATTTTTTTCTAGCATTGAATCCGTATGCCATAATAGCATATTAGTTCCAAAAAAACAACAATAACTATTAGAGTGATTCCAAAATAGTTTAGTTTGTGCTCAACATGGCTAGTAGATCCGGCTACAGCCTGGGCTATGGCAATGTTCTGAGCTTCTTGTTGCTATTCTTGGTTTTTACTTTGACCTCAACCCATCTTGAAAGATTAGTATGTAAAGTTTACTGCAAAGTTGTTTGATGCAAAATGAAGTTATAATATTTTTTTCACTGATAATAATATACTAATTTGGCAATCTAATTTCGAAAAAAAATAACGTTTCTAAAAATTATGCTGAATAATTTAGTTTTCACATACCGAACTACTTCGACCAGAATTATTTTGACCTCGATACAAAGTATAGACTACATTAGGTACTTAGTCTAAAAGTTTGCTTATGCGACACAAATTATCGCTTCTATGTATGTATCGTATACTTTTATTGTTAACTTAATTTATTTTTCATACTAGTATTTTTAAAATAGTGAAGTAAATAATTTCTACATAAACAAAAAACGAACTGGTGGCAATAGTTCGGCCACTCCTAGTTGTTTTTGGAAATTGGCAGGGGCGCCGGGTTTTTAAAATTCGTGTGGGTGCTCCAGCTTTTTTAATGAAATACCTAGCTACTTATATTTTTGTTATTTATGTCAGTACTAACTAGCTGACCTGGGGAACTTCGTACCGCCGCCGCCGCCGCCGCGCCGTTGTACTAAATGCTGCACCGTGCACACACACTTTTGTTTTAAAACATTCGATTCAAAATAAATAAAATTGCGCGTCATTTATCTCATTAAAAGTCTTTAACTTTGATAAATTACAATTATTCTATATAGAGCCATCTAGGCGTAACTCGATTCTAACAATTTTTCAGGGGAGCTAAAATAAAGTTTTGTTTTAATATCACATAAAAAGTTCCGAGTATTTGAAAAAAAAAAAGTTGTAGCCATTGTAACGTATATATCTACTCATACTTTAATGTACCTGTGTAACAAATTATTGCTAGTTATTAAGGAGAAAAAAATAGTTTTTATAAGTTAGGTCGTGTTTTATGCCTAGATCGCATCCAAAACTTAGACTCTTTAGGGCTTAAAACATACATAAGCCCTTGTGGTTCAAAAGTTTTTTGAAGTTATAGTAACTTAATTGTTTGATACGCCTTTAAGCCTTAGAAAACCCAAGTTATATTACCTCATGTCAGAATACAACTATATGCTTCTGGTGTTCTATGAAAAAATCTAGCTGCTATAGCTGGACGTAATTATGAGTTCCGTCTTTTTGGTTTTCATTTTTACACAGACGTTATAAAAATATCGGGCGTATACTCAAAATAAGTCTATTTGCCTTAGTAGTGCCCAGAATACCTATTGTATATTACATAGTTTAGTTAGTTTTTTATGAAGTTAAGCCTAAATATTACTGAATTGTGGTGAGTTTTGTAAGCATGATTTAGTCCTTTTAACTAGTGGGTTTAACTTGTGGTTTTAACTTTTTAGAAAAATCGTTACTTAATACTTAAATTATTTTATTTATCACAAATAAGTGAAACAAAGACACTCTCTATAAAATATTTTTGCCAAAAGCTACATTTGTTGCTATTATAAAGACATATCTAACTAAACATTATCTCATAAAAAAAGAAATCTTAAATTTAGTAGGAACAGAGAAAATCAGTCATAATCTTAGAAATTGTTGACAAGTAGATATAATATTTAAGTACATGAAACGTACATCAGAGTTTCATACTTCTGGTAAATCAGATGCATTATCGCTGTGATTCAGATTTTTATAATAGTCATAAAAATCTTTTGGTATCCAATTGAGAAGTGTCATTAGATCTTTGTATTTTGAAGTTGAAATAGGTTTTTCCGTCTCTCATATTATAGGTATACTGTTTGGGCATTTAAACGATTTTCCAACTTTTTGAACCAAATCCACTTCATTGTAATTTTCTTGTGCAAAATCTATTTTAAAAAACAGTGTTCCCGGTTTGTTTCTCTCAAATTTCCACATCACGGTCTCTGAAATTTTAAAATCCTCTTGGTGTATGCGTTTTTTTTCTCAAAACGAAAGGTACTGACGTTTTTTTGCTAAGAACAGTAACTTCTTAAAATCATCCTTGGTCATCTCGGTTACTTAGAAAAAAAAATTCCCAGAACAGCTTCTTAAAAATTGTGCCCAATCTCTAGGGACTGCAATCTCCATAGTGTTAAGTGTCTTCTTTTTTCTTTCAATTATGGAATGTACGTGGTCCACTTCCATGTGAGTATGGCCTTTCAGTAAAAACTTATGGCTCATAGTTTCATCATCGTCAAAATCAAGATCAACGGTGTTGTAAACTTCTGCCTTTTCTGGAGACTTGTCATATTGGCTTATTTCTCTTTTATAAACTTTTTTACGTTGTGGTAATTCATGTTCATCATATGGCCGCGGGCGCGATGGTCGTCGATTGTTTGGAGCTGGGGAATTGGCATCTGAAATATAAAATTAATATTTTAAGTAAGTATACTTGTTTAAAAGTAACGTATGTTAGTTTTTATGAAGGTGTCTAATGGAAAGTAATACCTAAGTGAAAAGTAATTGATTGGGGAGCATAATTTGAGTCAAGTTGTCATAGCCCTGTTTCCGAAGTCAAAGCCGCCAAAGTTCCTCTGAATTAACTAAGCGAGTACTATTTACTACGGTCACCCATCCATTGTAAGGTGAGTTCTGATTGTTTGGCCTTGTAATAACAAATAAGCGACGATCACTGTCACTAATACTAACAAAAAACTACGCTGACTGCAATTGTTTACCTTTTTTAAAAATAAGAATTATGGTGGTGGTTTTCCGCCAAAAAACAAACAACAGCTCGAATAGATACTTTAGTGAGCAATTTCTAGAGTCAATTAGGGCCTGGCCACAGTTTCTGGCGGTGTGGAGCGCGGCGCGGCGAGAGGGGCTGCGAGAGGCGCGGTTTGCGGTGGTATGCCACAGCTCGACCAGTTGCGACCGCACCGGTATCAGCGGTGGACGTATTTAGAGAACTATTATAATGGCCCTATCAAAAGTGGCACGGTATTGCCTTGAAACTAGTGCGTTCTTAGCTCAAGTATCATTCAGTCAAGAATAGGAGCGCACCCATTTAACCAGAAAAGGAGAGAATTTGGCGAATTTCACAGTCTTTATTATGAATATAGAAAGTATCCTGATAATTTTTTTGAATATACAAGCGCAAGCATAGAAACCTTTGATTATATACTCGCCCACATACACGAAGACTTAAAAGTTTTAGAAGTTGTTTTATTTCGTCCCACAATTTTTTTATAACATGCCTATATTTATGATGTGGATGTTTTGACATCCATATTGCTGGTCTACTCAGTATTTAACTAATAAATTGTTCTGTATCCATTATTTTATATGAGCTCAATGCGCGATAAAAACAAAATTATTTGTTTTGGTCGCGCGATGCTAAATGCGTCCACCACTGCCGCTGCGCGCGCTGCTCTGAGCTGTGGCCGCCTCGATACTCCCGAGTGCATTTGTTTCACTCGCTCGCCGCGCAGACCGCCGCCGCCGCGCGGCTAGCCACCGCGCCCCAGGTCGCACCGCAATGCGCGTCGCCGATAGCTGTGGCATACTTCATACAATTTGCTCAATTTGTTTTTGCCGCTCGCCGCTTTGCGCGCCGCAGACCGCGCCGCAAACCGCGCCGCAGGTGACTGTGGCCAAGGGGTTAGGTGGATTGTTTGTTCAATTTTAATTCATTATAATCATCAGTGTCTGGGTGAGGCCGCTAAAATTTACTGATATGGCGCAGAATATTATGTTGGTAGCGTAGTGTTGAGGATATAAATGACGACGATCTCTTGGTATATAGGTGATGTTTATTAGTGTGAGGTCTGTCGAAAAAAGGGCCTTACAATGCCCGTGGGCTAGCTTATAAATACTTCTAAAGAGCGACATCTATACCTAATACATAGAACTAAATTCTTCATACATAATGATAAATGTTTGTCTACTAGAAAGTTAAACTACATTCTGTGGTACATACAGATCGTAACAGATGGGGTTACGTGTGTGAACATACTCCCGCCTTGAAGTGGTAATATGTAGAAACAACTAATTACCATTTCAAAGTAATTAATTACCTTTAAGACCCAAACCTTTGTTACCTGTCACAGAGAAACTGCCGATTTTTCTAAACAGTTTGTCTATGACTCGGGTAAAACTGAATAAAACAACCCTATATTAAATTGATAAACATTGGAAAGTGTTTTTACTTAACTAGTATCTAAGTTATTCCCTGATTTGAAACAAATTTTATTTGAAACATACAAAGAAACTTATAATAAAACTATTGTACTTGACAAATTAAGCTTAAATACTTATTTATATAATTTATAAAACTAATTAAAGTCTGTTGGTAAAGGGCAAATCAGGTTAAAACTACGTTTGATGATGGTTCCCTTTGACGTCTTCATTGTTGCAACACGGACGACGTTGTCAGGTCCAGGGTGGACTCCAATGATCCTCGCTAGCATCCACAGACACGGTGGAAGGCGATCGTCTTTGACTAGGACGATCGTGCCAACAGCAAGACTGGGTCCTTTGGAGGCACGCCACTTTGTTCGTTGCTGGAGGAGCCCCACGTAGTCGCGTGACCATCTTCTCCAGAATCCCTGGTACATCTGTTGGAGTTGTTGGAAATGTTTCAATCGTGTTGTTGGTATGTCTCTGTAGTCGTAGTCCGGTAGAGAAGTAATTGGTCTTCCAATGAGGAAGTGAGCAGGGGTAAGGACTTGGATTACATCAGTATCGGAAGTGGGGATGGAACAGGCTGGTCTACTGTTTAATATTCCCTCTATGGCTATTAGAAGAGAAGAAATTTCTTCATATATCAACAAACTTTGGCCTACAGTTCTTTTCAAGTGGAACTTTACACTCTTTACAGCGGCTTCCCAGACGCCACCCATATGGGGTGTGTAAACAGGAATGAATTTCCATTCAATACCCTGTGAGGAGCACGAGGTAGCCAGGTCACTCGAATTGTGTTTGACAAAGTCATATAGCTCGATCAACTCTTTGTTAGCGCCCTTGAATGTAGTGCCATTGTCACTTACCAATTGTTTTGGTATACCTCGCCTTGCTGTAAACCTCCGCAAGGCTGCCAAGAAACTTGGTACGTCCAGACTTGTAATTAACTCAATATGTATTGCCCTCGTGACGAGGCAAATAAAAATAGCTCCATATGATTTGTAAGTTTTGTAGCCACGTCCTCTCCTATCACGTAGAAGAAAGTGCCCTGTGTAATCTATACCTGTGTAATAGAAGGGAGGAGAGGGGTTTACCCGGTACTGAGGTAAGTCACCCATCGCCGGTATTGTTGTCTCCGGCTTGGCCCGGAAGCAGGTAACACATTGGTGTACTATTTTAGTAGCTAAGATTTTACCCTTTATTGGCCAGTAGCGCTCTCGTACTGTTGATAATAACAGCTGCGGTCCGGCGTGCAATAATCGTTTGTGTTCATTTGTCATGATCAATTTTGTTAGTGGGTGATTGCTATGTAGTATGATAGAGTGTTTTTTGTCATAATTGTATTGTGATAAACTTATTCGACCACCTACCTTTATGAGATCATTTTCAAAAAATGGTTTAAGGCTGATCAGCTTCGATTTTTTTGGTAAGGGCTGATCATTTTTTAATAATTCATATTCTGTAGGAAAGGATTCCATTTGGGCAAATTTTATTAATTTATTCTTTGCTTGCTTTATTTCAGTAGGCGTTAGAGAGCCGGTGATTTTTTTACTTTGATTTTTACAGTTGTTAATAAATCTCATCACATAGGCAAAGACATTAAACAGCTTTGTATCATTTGACCATTTTGTGAATAGGTCATTTACCCATATGTTTGTGTTTTTGTCTGTCGATGTGATGTTGCATATTGTATTTGGCTGTTTCCTAACTTCTGGCAGTGTACCTAGCTGTTTGTTTTCTTGCTGTGGCCATTGGTGGTCAGGCTTACCCAGCCACGACGGTCCTTGCCACCATATTGATGCAGAGCTGATCCTTTCTGCTGCCAATCCTCTTGATAGCAGGTCAGCAGGATTCTCCGAACTGGCGACCCAGTTCCATTGTTGTGGTGAGGACTGTGCTTGTATCTGTGTAACTCTGTTAGCCACAAAGGTGTTTAGTTTGTATGGTGCGGTTCTTATCCAAGCTAATACAATGTTGGAATCAGACCAGTAGGTAACACTATCAAAATTGCATTTTAATGCCCTTATTGTGGTTTGCATGGCCTTGCTTAACAAGAGGGCTGCGCACAGCTCTAATCTAGGAATTGTTTGTGTTTTCAAGGGGGAGACTCTTGATTTTGCATATAACAAACACACAGAAATATTTCCTTGCTTGTCAGTGCTGCGCACATAGATGGCAGCACCATAGGCATTTTTTGAGCTATCAGAAAATCCATGCAACTCTATTGTGACATGGTTTGTGATCATAACATGACGTGGAATTTTCAGGGACTTAAGCAGCTGAAGACTTGTATAGAAATTTACCCAATCGGTAAGTAAGTGACCTGGGACAGGGTCATCCCAGCCAGACTGTCTTGTCAAGCCATAGCTTTTGAATGAGGCACTTAGCCACTACAATTATTGGGCCAATTAAACCCAGTGGGTCAAATATACTTGAAACGCAAGACAAAATTTTGCGTTTAGTGATAGGGTTAGGTATCATTTGAGTTTTGAAATTGTAAATAAACACATCATTTTGATTGGACCATTCTAACCCTAAGATTTTATGAGTAGCGTGATCACCTAACGGAATGCTTGGAGAAGGTCCGCTAGTGTCAGTGCGTTGTGTGTTAGTGTTTATGTGTGAAAATATCTCACCCAGCAACTCTGGTGAGTTGGATTTCCACTTGCGTAGTGTGAAATTCGCTCCCCGTAGGATATTGTAGATCTCCAGTGACATAGCAGCTACCCTGCCTACCTCGTCTCCACCGGTCAACAAATCGTCTGCGTAGAAGTCTCTGGTGATGGTATCCGCTGCTGCTTGGGTAGTAGAGGGCTCCCCACGTACCGTCGGTGCATTAGCTGTGGATTGATCGTTCAAAGAGGTATGAGTCTCCTGTGCTAGCTGTAGCAAGCATCGTGTTGCTATGTGTGGTGCTGGTTTTAAACCAAAACTCAATGTAGTTAAGGTGTATGTTTCTAGTTTGTCACAAGGTTCTTCTCTCCATACAATACACTGGAGGTGTCTTTGATTTGGGTGTAAAAGTATATTACAAAACATCTTTTCGATGTCAGCGTTTACGACATATTTGTGTTTTCTGAATCGCAATAAAATGTCTATAAACGAGTCCTGTTTTATTGTACCCTTATGCAAAATGTCATTTAGGGAAACACCAGTGGTAGTCGGGCTCGAGGCATCAAACACTACCCTAAGAGGGGTTGTGAGCTTTTCCGAATTGATTACTGCATGATGTGGGAGAAAGTTACATTTAACATCAGGTTTAGAGTCGTCAGATTTGTCTTTAATCATGCGACCCGCCTGCTCAAAGTCTTTCATAAATTTTACGTACAATTGTTTACATTGCTTATCGCGTTGAAATCTTTTCTCAAGGGACCTAAATCTCTGTAATGCAATGCTCTTTGAATCACCTAGAAGTTGAGGTGATGCCCTCAGTGGTAAGTTAACCACAAAGTTGCCATCAGAAGTGCGAGTGTGAGATTGGAACACTCTTTCGCATTGTTCCTCATCATGTGACAACTCTGGCTGGAATAATTCGTCACTACTGTTACACTCTTCTAATTCCCAAAACTTCCTAAGTTGATAATTAAGTGATAAATTGCACCTTACCTTGTTATTTTTTTGGGGTGCACTCACTAAGGCGCCGGTTATAATCCAACCCAATTGTGTATTTTGTAAAGTAGGTAGTCCCTTACCTAGGTTATGTTTTTCACTGCGCATCAATTCGTAGAATAGCTCAGCCCCGATTAACATATCTATCTCGCCCGAGGTATAGAACTCCTCATCCGCGAGGTTAAATTGGTTCGGAATGTTACACATTCTCGCAGCGTTGCAAAACCAAGAATTATAAATTCGGTAGGGTTGCGAATAAAAAATCGGTAGATTTTTATTTGTATCAATTTTGACAAATTATTATTTATACCATCCTTGAGACGAAATTTTACTGAACATGGCTTTAGGTATATTAAAATCATAGCAGTTTTTATCGCCTATGTGTCTCTTCGCATGCAAAAGCCCAACTAAGGCATCGGTTGACAGGCGGTTGCGGTTTTTAGTTTTTATTTTTACTGCAGAAAAAATCCTTTCCACGTTTGCAGATGAGTGCGGTAAAGATAAAATATGAAAAACGAATGTAGTCACTAATCCTTTATACAGAGACTTATATATTACTGGCGTAAGGACCCGGCCAACGCGGACGACTAATGGTCCCAGCGAATTGGTGCGAAAATCGAAAGTTTCGCACACTCGCGATTCCGTCGTCTGCGGGAAATTGTACAGTGCGGTGGAAAGATATTCCATATAAAAATGCCTTATTGTGTTGTTAGAGGCTGTAAAAATCATGAAAGAAAGGCTAAAAAGAAACATGGGATGTTGTATCATCGTTAAGTAACCTTACATTGTATTTTTTCTTGTGAACAAATTAAATAAACGAATTTTAAAGCGACAATTCTACCAAGGTTCTTTTAACGCGGCACTGACGTCAACTCTCGCCCACGCTAGTTCGTACGAGTTATGTTAGATGGCGCTACTTTTTGCTTGTATCAAGAAAATCTAAGTCAAATATGGTGACGGGCGGATCCTTCTATTCAAATCTGTGCCTTTATAGTATTTTGAGCATACGGCCAAACAAGGTTCTTCCCCTTGGCATCGAGCGAGACGATAAGATCAGAATATGCGCGAGAAAAGGATAGCTTAATAATTTCGTTAATAAGTGTGATTGAGATGGACTATGGGCAGGGTTCATAGCATGTTCATAGAGTAAAATAGTGTAGTGTTGCTACAAATAATAAAGTATTTAGTTTTTTTCTCGTAAAAACCAGCGGCAAACTAAAAAAATCGGTAGACATGCCTTCGTAATCGGTATTTCGGTAAACGAGGGCTAATATCGGGAGATCTACCGAAAAATCGGTAGGTTTTGCAACGCTGCATTCTCGTATTAACTGCGTAATTTGGTAAATTGCATATACTGGGTACAATCAAACAGGTTATGTTCGTGGAGTATGACTCACTTCTCGATTGTAGAGTGACATTGCAAAGAAAATCGATTTTTGTAGAATTTTCACTAAATCCAATTACGTGCATATCGATTTTATGTTTTGGTAATTTTAGCAAATCGTAAGCTCGTTGACTAATAAAGTTTGATTGCGAGCCAGAATCGAGTAAAACACGCAATGTTTGTCGCTTATTTTTTACGTCATAAACGTAAACACGGGCAGTGGACAAAAAAACTGTCCTGTTTTGAACGAGTTGAGAAGTGACTGTGTTGGTATGCGTTGGTAAAGCAGGGCTGACGCCCATCGATCGTGCATTGCTTGATGCGTTTGCACTCGTTTGTGTGGTCACAGCTGAGCGCTGTGTTGAGCTTGTTGAATCGATATTATCGACATTATCGATTTGTCGACTTGTATGCGCCAAATGCGAGTTGAGTAACGTAGTTGGTTGTAATTGTTGTGTTGATTGATTTGTATGTTCAATAGCGTGATGTGTACGTTCTGTAGGTATGTGTAGCAACGTATTATGCTTACCTCTACACTGTTTGCATGTTGAAGAACGGCAGTTCACGACGGTGTGGTTAGGACTTAGACAGTTCAGACAGAGTTTGGACCTTTTGACAGCGCGAATGCGCATTACTGGACTCAGACCTAAAAACCCAGTGCACTGGTTAATATAATGCTTACCTTTGCAATGTGGACATGAATAAAATTTTGGTTTATCTTGTCTCGAAGTGACAGAGGAGGACGTGGCCAAAAAAGCTTTCTTATTGTTGTGGCCTTCACTACTCATCTCATTGGTATGAGAGACTTCTAGTAGGTCGGCCCGCGTTCGAAGAAAATCCTTAAATTCCTGTAAGGTAGGCAATTCCATTGAGCCAATTCGCTCTTCCCACTTTCTTTGTATGGTCTGTGGCAACTTGGAACTGATAAAATGTATAATTACCAAGTCCCACTCACCAACAGGCACTGAAAGGGACTTCAACGATCGTAAGTGCTTAGATATACTATCTATTACTGACCTTAAAGCGTTTGATTGCAGTGGGACCGGGTCCATATCAAAGAGACCCTTTAAATGTTTGTTTACTAGTAAACGGGGATTATTGTACCTTTCACAGAGCAGATTCCACGCCAAAGAATAACTTTCACTCGTAAATTCGAGTGAACTGACCACCTCGAGAGCACCACCCCGTAGACAGCTACGTAGGTATTTAAGTTTTTGAATATTTTTCATCGAGCTTTGATTAATTAGTGCATCAAAGGTTTCTCGAAACTCAAGCCAGTCGTCTATATCTCCATCAAATGAGGGTAAAGAGATTTCTGGATATTTAATTGTGTCATTACACTCTGGTTTTTTTTCTACATTTTCGACATGCACTTGCTTGGAGGTACAGCCGGCTTGCTTTTCACTAATTATAGATTTGGCTAGAGCTACATGTTCAAAATAGAGATCTTCAAACCTTTGACGTTCGATTAGTTGTTCATCTATATCGGTGCACAATACTTCAATTGTCTCTTGAATGGTATCAAAAACATTATACACAGATCCTAAAGTCTCTGTTCTTAATTGTAAATCTAAGATTTGAGAAGTAGTTAATTTGTCTACATCTATTTCTTTGATTGTGGTTACAAATTTACAATAACTAGTAAGCTTTCCTTTGTAGGAACTTCTTCTCTTTCTTAGGTCCTTTAACTCTTTGTTTTCCAAAGGAGTAGGTTTTTCATATGAGTTATCATTTTCAGACATTGTGAATTAATTGAGGGAATATTAAGCCAGAAATGTTACGGAAAGGAAGGAATGAAAAGGATGCTCACTTTTCTTGGCCTCCTCTTGTCCACTGGTTTCGTCTTCGCCTCACTTGCTTGGTTAGTCAGCCACCACGTGCCGACACGTGCCACGTGTGTGTCGAAAAAACACGTGGGGTCGGGTAGTTTCTTGCACAGCGACGCCGAATTGCAGTCCTGTGAGGGAGATCGAAGTCCTCCGCTTGGAAAAAGAAAAACGGGAACGGCTCACCGGGTGTTCCAGGATATGTATTTTCGCCCAGATGCTCCAGCGGTACACGGCACTCGGTTCCCGCGTTCGCCAGTTACCGTTCCTGTGTGCAGAGCAGCCTCGTAGTCCGCTTGGTCCGTGACCACCTTGCCACGTGTCGACTTGCTTGTGCGCGCTGGCCTGGCGTCGGTCGAATCCGCGCCGCGCTGTCTGAGAGTCCACGTCGCGCTGTCCACGCTTTTCTCGGGTACCCGGGAAATGCAAGGGCTTCGTAACAGGCTTTCTTCTTCACTCCGTTGCACACGTAGAGGGTCACCAAAAATGTTGAGGATATAAATGACGACGATCTCTTGGTATATAGGTGATGTTTATTGGTGTGAGGTCTGTCGAAAAAAGGGCCTTACAATGCCCGTGGGCTAGCTTATAAATACTTCTAAAGAGCGACATCTATACCTAATACATAGAACTAAATTCTTCATACATAATGATAAATGTTTGTCTACTAGAAAGTTAAACTACATTCTGTGGTACATACAGATCGTAACAGATGGGGTTACGTGTGTGAACACGTAGACACTTCTACGCGTCGGTGACGTTGAGTGACATATAAAAGTGACGAATAATTGTAAAGGGTCGCGTACATATGCGATTTAATTAATTTGTACTACTACTACTATAAACTATCAATGTCAAACTACCAAACTATCTACTGTAATTGTTGTATTTTATACTTATAGATATAGATTAAGGAAACCAATTGAGTGAATAAAATCAACTTTATTTAGTTTTAATTATTATTAGTTTACCTATTACAATATTATATCTTAAAATCTTACTCAATTCTTACATTCAAATGTTCGATGTCGAAGGTTTTGATGCCTCTTCTTTCTGATATTGGATTTTGAAGTATCTGGTCAATATCGGTTCTGTATACGACAGATACGTCTTCGTTAATTGGCCAAGCAAACCTCCCTCTTCCTTTGTTTCTTAAAAACTTCACTTTGTAACTATTCTCATATATTTCTGTGACTTCTCCGATATAGTGTTTTGTTCTTTTATCTGTAAGAAACTTTACCAAAATATATGATCCTTTATTTATTTCTATCTTTGTACCCTCACTGTGTTTAAAATAATTCTCATAAACTATATCTTTACACTCATCATTAACTTCTTTACTCTCATCACTAACTTCTTTAATCTCATCATTAACTTCTTCACTTTCATTATTAGCTTCTATCAACTCCGTATCTTCAAGATAATCTAATGAATCCGATGTGTCATGAACAGAATAAATATCATACTCATCGTCTTCCTCAGAACTATCAATTTGATTCATTTCTTTTTTTGGTTTTGTTTTTCAAGCGTTTATTGTTTTGTAAGTTTATTTTATGGATTTTTCGTTTCATCGTGCAATTTTCTTCCGTCATTTCGTCTAATATAATGGTATAGTCTAAATTTTCAGTTTGACTATGTGTATCCAAGTTTTCATTTAAATTGATAAAGTTATTTTTTATAATTTCTTCCGTCGTTTCATCTAACAGTATATCATCTAAATTTTCACAATCTGTTTCCGAATTGTTATTAAAATCAAAAATGTGTAACGCGGGATTATGACAGTCACATTTTCCTTGCAAACTTTGGCAGAAACAAGATAGAATGCGGTACTTTAGGGCAAATTTAGAATGCGTGATAAGTTGATGTATTTTCTCTTTTTAAAATTGTTTCTTTTATAATTTTGGTTATTGTATTTTAATTTTATAAAAAAAAATCGTATAATAGTAGTTATTTTTTTATTATAAAATCAGCTTGAACAAAAGTATTTTTAGAAAAAATAAAAAAGTCTTACATTACGTTTATTCTTCTTCTTCGTCTACTTTATTCTTCTTTTTAGTCTTATTATGTAGTATAATCTTTTTGGGTGTGAAACTTTTTGAAACAGGGGTAATAACATAGGGGTACGTTGCAATCTGGGCAGTAATAAATAGTTTCTTTTCGACCACGCGAACCAGTTTGCTTTTTTATAGTATCGGCGCAAACTTTGCAAACCCTTGACACATACGTCGTCTTTTCTGTCGCTGGTATCCTTTCCATAAAATGCCTTCCTATCAACCTGGTGACTTTACCAACAAAATGAGGTCCATAAGACGGTTGAGACGGGCCTGCTGCAGCATCAGGGACTGCTGCACTTTGCACCAAATCTTCGCCACAAATCGTCAAAAAATGTGATAATCTCAGCCTGCGCCCTTGTCTCCTTGACTGATTGTAAATTACAAGAGAATTTACCATTGCCCTTGCTACTAAGTGGAAAAACATTTTTTTCCACCACTTCATAGTCTTTCTATTCAAAGAATAGTAGGATACATATTGGTCGTTGAGATCTACGCCCATTTTGTTGTGGTTATAATCAATTATGCAATCAGGCTTCTGTCTTTTTATTACACCCACTCCTTTGGCTTTGCCTGTTACCTCAAACCAGGTAGCGGCGTGTTTTGTCGTAAGCATGTGCACTTCACGCTTGTCTTTCCATTTACAGGCGGTCAAATTACCGCGGTGGCAAAAAGCCATTTCATTAGTGTCCAATTTTGTATTCCACTTTGGCTTTCTAAGGACTACTATAACTTTGGTTTATATCCTCTTTACATTAACAAAAAAAGATGTCTGCTGGTTAGGTGTTAGCAGTACGTTGTGTGTGAACAATAATTAAATAAAGTGGTAAAAACTCATATTTGGTTCCTGTTTTCATCAACACCCAAGAACATTTTCTCACGCCGTCTTTTCGACTTTTATTCATGGTCCTACGAAGCCGGATTCTTTGAAGCAACCTGCGACGACATACTACTTAGCACGTGTGCGGATGAGAAAAGTGACTTTGCAAGAACAAAAACCAAACAGCTTAGGGTAGGGTGTCCATCAATGAACCACCAAAATTTTGAACACTACTCAAAGAGTTGTTTCTATCGTTAATAATGTGGTTTATGCACCTATTTGTTAGTAATTTAATGAGGTATCAAAATAAGTTGACCCAATTGGCTACAGATTCATATTAAAAAAGATATAGAGATTAAAAAAAAAAGAGAGATTTGGTTCATTGTGTACACCCTATGTTTAACAATGAACCGGGGTGTAGTCAACAATGAACCAAGTAGTAAACAATAAACCTTTCAAACTTAAACATCAGATAATCAAATGTTTTTGTGATTTTTGTTGAATTAAAAAAGATGTATGTACTGTCACATAATAATTGTTTAATTAAAAATCGCATTAACAAAAAATAGCTTCTTAACGGCCGTTTATCAATATTATAACTGTAATAACATTAGCAACCGAAACAAGATTTAAATAAACTATTTTGAATTGGTTTTATTGTAAAACTTAGCCGTTTAAAAACATAGAAATTAAAGTCACCCCTTTTACAATAGAATGAGTCAACATACGTAGTAGCAACATTTTTTCTTATACAAAAAACTTAATTGTAAGAGTCTTCGTAGTGAGATCTTATTAAAAAAGCCACATTTATGTGAAAAATAAACCCAATTTTAATACCGTAAAAACTATAAAATAGTTTTTTATAAAATTATATGACATAGGCAACACAAAATAATTAACTCCCTTCTTAACATAAAAACCAACAAACTTAGCATTCTATATTCTATAGCAGGCTGCAGCAACAGCAAAATTAAAATGTTATTTAATAACGAAAGTTTAAAAGTGAGAGGTCAACTGCAAACTTAAGTGTAGATTGCCGACGACTTGTGCCTTGAACAGCAGGTGTAGGCAGTATATATTTGATATCTGCCCTACAAACTTTTGCTAAATCTGGTACCAGTGGTTCGCAAAATTTTTGCTGGACCTTGCTTTTTAGTTTCAGATAGGACACGTCGAAATCCACGTCATCTTTATCGGGCAAATCTAAAATTTTGGCCACATAATATACTTTTATCTTTTTTGAGACAAACAGTATGATAACATATTCACCGACAAGCGGGTCTCTCGAAAGAGAAGAAAAGTTTTCATCTAATAGAGTTTCTTGTACATCTTCGTCAATAAATTCTTCACCACCTGAAGAAGATCCACTTGCCTGAAAGCTTTCATTTTCGTCATCAGAAGTTGCAGGGCTCGAAGGTGTTTGAATAGTCTTTTTACGCCTTTTGGTTTGCTTAAATAAATCTTGTTTCACTTTCTTAGCTCCCTTTGCATTTTTCTTTTTTTCACTCAGGGCTTGTTTTTCCGGAGTGTCTGTCGCTATCATACTTCTACCGGGTTTTCTTTTCTTATTTCCTTTACGGGGATCAGCTTTTATTGGAGGTCTAAATTCACTTGGAGAAATGAAATTTCCTTTAGATATTGAAGATTTTACCTGTGTTTCCTTGATTGGCGTGACGGGAGCCTCATTTGAGTTACTCTTAAAAGCGTCTCCAGGCTGTGCTCCGTTTTGTTGCTCATTTTGAGTTATAATTGGCTGTGGTGATTGTAAAGGGCTACTTTTTTGCGCCTCTGTCAGTTCAGAGTTTTGTTAGTGATCTAAATGTGTTATCATATTTTGTGATTGATGGGTCAAAATAGATGGTGACCCGCGGTCGATATCGCTTGCCTCAGTTTCAGCATCCGATACAGCTTGAACTTCTGGCCTGTCGGTGACGTTGCTTGGCAAGTAATCTATATCAGTGAAAATTGAATCATCATATGGGAAGATACCGCACTTTTTGAACGCATTCACAATATTTGTGGGAGTTAGCGCTTTCAAAAAGGCTTGCCCAACGCATTCTGCTACGTGGTATATTGTTACAGGTTTCCCAGGGTGTCGCATCATCCATGAGTCTACTGCTGTATTATAAAACGCTTTGAAAGGAGCGTTGATACCGACGTCAAGAGGCTGCAACTTTGCCGTTGTGTGAGGGTGAAGTGTTAGTACTGTTACACCAGCAGATTTTGCGAGATCCAGTGCTTCTATGCTTAGGTGGCTTTCGTGGTTATCCAAAATCAGAAGAGCTGGGTTATCTTTAGATGCTGAGGTGTTTTTGATAAAATGTTCTATCACACTTACAAAAAGATCAGAATTCATCCATCCAGATGGCGTGGCAAGACCTAAAGTTCCAGTAGGTGCACCGTTTAGGATATGGGTCTGGAAGTTTTTGTGAGGGAAGACCATGACTGGTGGCAGTGCCTGCCCTAGTGCGTTAATAATCAAACAGGTCGTTACCAGAGTTCCTCTTTCCCCACTAGTGACTTTACAGGCATTTGTGCCTTTCAAGGTCACTATTTTTTGTGGACGTTGCACAGTAGTAGTTGCCGTTTCATATAAATTGTAGATTCTACTACTATCGGAAAAGCTCTCGTGGCGTTGTAACGCTACTTTTAGTTTTCTAAAAAAAATTCCAACGTTTTCTTTGTTAAAGGCTGTAGCGCGTGCTAAACTACACGACTCAGGTTTCCGGATAGCTAATTGCGGGTTTCTGTTCTTAAAAGAACGGAACCACTCTTTTCCCGCCATCTCATTAGTCTTCCATGTTGAAGGCATCTTAATTTTATTTAATTTAGCCGTTTGGTAGGCGATGCGTCGAACCTCTTTCGCGGAGACGCCGTAAAACTTTTGAGCGCAATCAACAATATATTCTATCAATGTATTTTCTTGATTAGGAGTAAAAATGGCATTTATTTCATAATTTGGGGTGAGTGAGCAGTTAGGATCCCTTTCGGATTTTTTGACGTAATTCCTAAATGTGGTGTAAGGTAATTTACATTGTTTTGCTGCTTTTCTAATGGCAACACCGTTTTGATGCATTAATAAAGCACGTCTCATCTCCTCAGCAGTATGTTTTCCTTTTTTTCTTTTTTCGCGGCCAAGCTTTTTGCGTGCCATGCTGAAAATGAAAGAATAGTTATGTATATATGTACCAGCTTTCAAAAAGAACTGTCTTGAAATGTCTAAAAAAAGGACAGGTGTTAAATTAAGCTCGCGTGGAGAGGGTTTTGTGCGTTGATTAGACTTCATATCATTTATAGGTTTTCTTTTCAAAATTTTAGCCCTCGTAGTTTTTTCTTTATAAAATCTAATATTTTATATTTCACAGCATACGAAGCAGTTTGCAAAAAAAAATACTCCCAAAAAATGCCCCCCTCCCCGTGTTTAAAATTCATTTATTCCCTACCTACACATGCGTTCAAATCAATCGGTCAAGTAGTTTCAAAGAAAATTAGCTGTGACAAACGGACATACAGACATGCGAGTGATAATGTAAGGGTTAAGTTTCTTTTTCCTTTTGAGGTACGGAGCCCTAAAAAATTCAAGAAACATTTTTCAAGAACATGATGTATAGTCAACAGTGAACCACGTATAGTCAACAGTAAACCACTGGTCCATTGTAGACCGCTCAATTTTGATCCATTGTGTACCAATGTCGTCTCCAAATATTTGAGGTTATCTTATTGAAAACACGTGGTTGCAAAACGGCTATTAATAATTGTAAATGACGCACTATAGAATAAAATACGAGCATAAAACTTAAAGCAGTAGTAATATGCTACTGAAAAAATACAAAAAATAAAAGAAACTTACGTTTTTTTCTAACTTTTTGACCACGAAATCACAAAATTATTCGCACCACTTGTTATAATCTACGCAGCTTGCCGGCAACTGCGGGGGTGAAGCACGTTACTTAAGGCCGATTTACATTTCATAAGTACAGTAGCCAGTTAAGTTAATCTGACAGATGAAGCAAGTTAAGTATCAGGTAGTAAGTAGTAAGTAGCGTTCAAACAAGAGGCGGTAAGTAGTCATAAGTCGCCGTTCCGAGAAGAAGACTAGTCGGTATTAAAAATGGATGCCGAATTACCTAATACCAATTTGCGTGCTATAATAACAGAAATAGTGTCTTTACTTGTACAACACGTTGAAAATGAAGAATTAATAGAAATGAATAGACCCAAACGCATATGGGAAAGAAACTGGATTGCTAGAAGAAATGAACGTGGCGCCAGCAGTAACCTTCTAAAAGAATTGTCTAAAGAAGACCCAGTAGAATACAAATATGCTTTACGTATGAGTGAGCCCTCATTTCTATTTTTATTAGATAAAATTACGCCTGCGGTTCAGAGATCGGATACATACATGAGATGTGCTTTACAAGCAAAATTGAAATTACAAATTGTATTGTATATGCTTGCTAATGGAACCAGTTTGCGTACTTTATCACACATGTTCAGGACATCAAAGGCCAGCATATCAACGATGATTCCTGAAGTATGTGATGCAATTTACGAAGCTCTCAAGGATTACATACAGGTAAGAAATAAAAAATCCTTCTTAAATGTGAATTATTTATTATTTTTAAAAATAAGTAAATACTAAAGAATCCTGACCAAACAATTGTTATTGTGTTATTGTTTTAATGGCCTTTTCCAATATGTCGTCTTGCAGGCAGTTAGATTGACCTTCATCCGAGCTATTTGTGACAATTAGAGTAGATAATATATATGTTGACGATTCTGAAGGAGTATACTCGTATTGTGGCAGGTTCACTGTAGAATTATTTTCAAAAGAAGCTCCTAGAGCGGAACTATTTATTGTTGGTGAAGGTGAAGAAATATACATTGTGGATGATGGAGGAGAAGGAGAATAAGTTTGAAGATTTAACGGGTTTGCTATGCAATGCATCCTAAGCGATGTTAAATAGTTTTGAATGTGGGATTGCGCTTGTAAAGCCAGCATTAGAGGCATTGCATTCAATTGTGCGGCGACACTCCTTCCAAAAATGTCGAACTCATTGTCGTTGTTTGTCATTGGGGTTCGAACCATCTCCCCAACCGCTTTCACCTTGTTCACCAAATTTTCTAAACATTTCATGTTTCTTTTACGAGTATACACCGGTTTCTTAGCAGCTTCTGTTTCTTGTGTAATATTTTGAGATTCATTTTGAGATTCTAATTGAGAGACTCCCTGGCTGGTAGACGCGCCATCTGCTGAAGCCACCTCTTCCATCGTAATCCCCGCGGAATTCTGTAAAGTATTTTAATTTTTGTTTCAGGTTCCAAATGAGGAAAACCAGTGGAAGAAAATTGAAGAAGGTTTTAAAAATAAATGGAACTTTCCCAGATGTTGCGGCGCTATCGATGGGAAGCATATTGTAATCAAGGCGCCCTTTGAAGGAGGAAGCTATTACTATAATTACAAACACCAAAATAGTATAGTGCTAATGGCCGTGGTTGACGATGACTACAATTTTTCATACATCGATGTTGGTTGTAATGGAAGAGTATCCGATGGAGGCGTGTTTCAAAGATGTAGCCTCAACAGTCGATTGGAAAGTATGCTACCAGCAAATCACTGTATTGTAGCGGACAATGCTTTTCCGTTGAAGACTTATTTAATGAAGCCCTATGCCGAAAGCAGCAATATAACCACTGCTCAAAAAGTATTCAACTACAGACTTTCTCGAGCCCGTCGTATAGTTGAAAACGCATTCGGTATTTTAGTTAGCCGTTTTAGAATATTCGAAAAACCTTTACCATTCCATCCAGACAAAGTAATAAAAATTGTAAAGGCTTGCTGTGCTTTACATAACTGGCTCAGATATTTAAAAAACTTCGATGACTCTGTGACAATCGACTTGGAAGATATCAATACTGGCCAGACAATACTCGGTAATTGGAGAGATGTGCCAAGCGATGGTCTCATACCAATACCTAGAAATAGTTCCAATCACTCTGCACAAAGTGCTCGTATTGTGCGTGATAATTACGCTACCTATTTTGTCGGAGATGGTTCTGTGAGTTGGCAACTAAGAATGATACATTAAATATCTCGTTACCTACCACGTATGTATGTAACTAACTATACAATTTTCTACAAATAAAACACATTAATTAATACATTTTTGTAATTAATTATCTTATAACATCAATGTGCCAGGTACCCCAGTACCTAACTTGTATTTATCTGCACATACCCAACTACTTTATGAATAACTAGCTGACCCGCCCCAGCTTTGCACGGTTGCAATTGATATTTAGGAACAGGATTATAATTAGGATGTACTATACTTATTGCAGCGCTACCCCCCGGTCCATTTCTGACTTCAAACAATTAAAGGACCCACTCAAAAACACGTCCAAAATTTCATCAAAATCGGTTTAGCCGTATGGACAGAATTGAGGCACCCAATTGCAGTGCCCACTTACCTGCTCCAATCGTTAATATAAATCATTCAGGAACATAGCTACGATTTTTAGCTATTCAGAGAGTGTAACGAAATTGGTATAGTACTCATTAACCAGAGCTTCTACTCATCATACTGAACAACTTTCTCAAAGGAACCCATACCCAACCCAAATTTTGTTACACCCTATATAACAGAAAAAGTTTCATTAAAATCAGTCCAGTAGTTTTTGCGTAAAAGGCGAACAACATACATAGGCTTCTGTTACTTATATAAAGACCCCTAGCAGCATTTTTTTAGTTTACATTCAATGTACAGAATTGACCCCTCCTACAGTTTTATTATACCGGGTGTAACAAAATTGGTGTGTGACCCGTTAACCAGGGCTTCTACTTATCATACTGAACAACTTTCTACAAGGAGCCCATAGTCAATTCCGAAAAAAAAAATTGACCTCCCTATACAAAATTGGTCTATCTCACTGTCAATTTTGTATAGAGAAGTCACTTTTTGATAGAATTGATCATGAGTTCCTTGGATAAAGTTGTTCTGTATGATGAGTAGAAGCCCTGGTTACCTGGGTCCTACACCAATTTTGTTACACCTGTATATATAGATATAAATACTTACGTAATTACTTTGACTTTCACTTGGTGCCAGATTTTTGTCTTTGATAACATCATGGTATAATTGAAACCATTTCAGTGTTGGCACGTAAACATCGTCTGTTCCTGCTCCACTTTTAGTAGATTCATTAATTTTCTTAAGTTCTTGGCTATATGTCGACCTAATGCTTTTTATTTTTGAAAGAGCCTCCTTCGGTCCGAAATCAGGTATGTTTATAACCTCACAAATTTTAATAACGGCTGCATCTTTAGCTAGTTTATTGCGGTAATCATTGCATTTTGAATTAAACAAACATTCATGTTTGAGGTATTCTTGCACAAACGAAAAGGTGGTATTATCCGACCACTTCATTTTTGGCAAAAATTCACACGTGTCCGCGGCCGCTATGTGCAAACTTATGGACTGTACTAAACTCGCCCGTCTACATGCCGGCCAGTTAAGTTGGCGGGGTGCGGGAGAGGCGTGAGAGGGGGGTTACTTCGCACTTAACTAGCCGAAAAATAGGATCGCATTCTATTCAACTAAACTTAATCAACAACTTACTACTTAACTCGCTTTTGCCGTTCAAACGACAATAACAACTTAACTCGCCGATGAAGCAAGTTAACTCGCTACTGTACTTATGAAATGTAAACCGGCCTTAAAATACCACGTTATGTAAACAAAAGCTATCCTCTGAGTTTTTTTATTTTTTGTTCCCTGCGACGCATTTCGATAATGTTATTTGATAAGAATTTTCTACCAAGGAAAAACAATTCCCGTTTTACGTAACAAAAAAATTAAAGTAAATAAAAAATGATGTTGCGGAAATGGTATTTCTGTCACTAACACAATACTAGTTATGATCCTGTTATTTATGTAACAGCCCTAGTAAAACTGCAGTCTCATATGACCTTGCGTGAACGGCATTCAACGCAGGGAGTTGTTGCTAGTTTTTAAATTATTTTATGCTGTTTTAATGTTTAAGCTCTCAAAATTTTATGTATGTGTATAATTATAATTAATATATTAATCATATTAATTATTCTTTAAAGTTAAGGTGCATTTTCAACATTTGAATAACATCGACATTATTTAGTCCACGTTACAAAGTCAGGTCATCCGACACTATCTCATCTGTCAAAATCACGGAGCTATGTTGGTCCTACTATAGCAACGCAACAGTTCACGTGCTACCAGTTCAGTTCAGTTCATTTATTGATAAAAATACATTTTATACCTCAAAGTTTTGTAAATTTAAATAATGTCAATTTATAGGTAAATATAATAGGTACAATGCAAAATGAAAAATTGACAAAAAAATAAAATAAAAATACATTTAAAAAATCAATTAAATTGTCACTTAAATAAATCACTTACTTTATACAGCGTCTGCTCGACAAGCCAGTCTTTTAATTTTGTCTTGAATACATTCTCATTTGAGGCCGATGTTATGTTCTCGGGCAGTCCATTAAATATCTTAGGACCCATTATATGTGTCAATCTATGAGATTTAGCAAGTCTATGCGGTACAGGTATTAGCTTCCCGGCGCCCCTGGTATTTAATTTATGGATATCCCTATATCTTGAGTAATTACTAAGGTTCTTCCACACACTTATAGCTATTTGAAAAATAACTATAGAGGGCAGAGTAAGGATACCCAGGGACTTAAAGTGGAGTCTTGCAGATTCGTCTTGCGCGATGCGTACGATGGCCCGAACAGCACGCTTCTGCAAGACAAAGGCGCGCTCCCACTCGGCAGTGCATCCCCACAGCTCGGCTCCGTACTGCAGTACCGAGTGGACTGTGGCGAAATAGCAGACTCGCACCGTCTCTCGCGGCACCATCCGCGACAACCTTCTAAGAGCAAAACACGCCCCAGACAGTTTTCCGCACACTTTGTCTACATGGGAAGCCCATTTTAGACTTCGATCAATTTCAAAACCCAAAAAAGTTGTGGTCTGAACTTGATTGATCTGTATCCCATTTGCAATCACCACCAGGGGTTTTTGTGGTTTCCCTGACAGATCAAAGTTCATGATATGGGTTTTATTTAGATTAAGGACTAGTCCATTGGCCTTGAACAACATCGAAACGCTCGAAGTAGTTTCGTTGAGGGCCGCTTCCAGGGTAGAGTGCGACTGCGCCTGTACCATGATTGCTACGTCATCAGCGTACATGAAAGTTTCTCCTGAAGTGATTGCTTCCGGGAGGTCGTTCATTAGAAGGCAGAAAAGAATATTGGACACCGATGACCCCTGCGCCACGCCCATAGTCGTTGTCAACGGATCTGATCTGACCTCGCCGCCGTCACCAACGACGAGTTGCGATCTGTCGCGCAGAAGATCCATCAGTATACAATGTGCGGCTCCCTCAATTCCATAATGACTTAGTTTGACGCTGAGAACGTCATGATCCGCGACTTCAAACGCCTTGGACAGGTCACAACAGAGGATGGCTACTTGTCTTTTGCGCTCACGTGCTTCCATAACTCTCCTGACCACCTCATTCGCCAACATAGTCGTGGACCGACCTGGGCGATAGGCGTATTGGCGATCCTAAACCTAGATGCTAGCTAGTCTGAGAACAAATGAAAGCGTGTGTATGTTTGGTGTGATGCGAGCGGTGCGGGCGGGGGCAGAGACGGGGGCGGGTATTGTGGCGCGACGCGGGCGGGGCGCGGCGGGCCGGCACGCTGCGTGCGTGAGAGCGGCTAGGTTTGTTTCGCGCGTATTACGTATATTATTTAGGTATATTATTTAGATCGCGTTTGTTAAAAGATAAGAATGAGAATTATTTTAGATATTCATAGTAGTGGGTGCTCGGAACCCCCTATTTACCTCTCGTGGCTTCTGGAGCACCTGAACACCCACGGAGTCGGCGCCCCGGGAATTGGTGCCTGTACTTCCTGTTTCACTCTACTCATATTTTTTAAATATATATGCCGGTTTTAATCGGTCAATGGAAACAGATAATTCTCTATTAGGTAGTTGAATCCGATAAACTTTATTGTTCCTACTTATGACGCGGTAAGGTCCGTCATAAGGAGATACAAGTACAAGCGGTTTACGTACCGTGTCGTTTCTCATAAACACATGTTCACATGTAAATAAATCTGGATGAACGAATATAGTGCGCTTAGTATTTTGTAGGGATAGTATATACAGTAGGAAGTTCAGTTACCCATGAGTTTGAATTTAACCGTGCCATAAGGGTTGCTTTTAGAGAACGATGCCATCGCTCAATGATTCCGTTACTCTGGGGGTGATAAGGGGTTGTACGGATTCGTTCAACTCCGAATAGTTTTAACAGCTGTGCGAATAAACTACTAGCAAACTGTCTGCCCTGATCGCTTGATAGCTTACCTGGGCAACCAAAACGTATTATCCACCCTTCATATACAACTATAGCTACCGTTTCTGCAGTTATATAATATTTAACTGGAATAGCTTCCGCCCAATGAGTGTAAAGAACTATAATTGTGACACTATACCTAAAACCTTCTTGAGAAGTATTTAAGGGACTAATGATGTCTACATTGATGTGATGTTTACCTGCTGATAGATAACTACCTACTTCTGACATCGTATGACTGTGAACTTTAGCACGTTGGCATTTTATACAAGTTTTGGCCCAAATACCTGCATCTTTATTTAAACTTTTCCAAAAGAATCTTTCCTTCATAATTTTTCTAGAAGTACGGATTCCTGGGTGACTTAAAAAATGGATTGCGTCAAATGCTACGCGTCGAAATTCTTTAAGTTAGTATGGTCTCACGTTATCGGTAGAAGTTTCACACGTAATTAAGCTTGAACAACCTGGTAATACAATCTGCTTAAATTGCAATTTACTATTGCTGTTCTTTTCTAACAAGCGTGTAAGTTGATCGTCACTCTGTTGCGCGATTGCGAGCGCATTGAAATCTAATGTCACGGGACACGTTATGGTTTATAAGCGGGTGTAAAGCTATTGCATAGCATTTTTTATCAACTTTTAACACTAAGAAAGTTACACCAGTATAATTGACTAAGTCCTTTTAGTACCGCAAATTGCTAATAGATGGGACTCTAAGTTTTTTTTAGACACTTATTAAGTTTGTAATGGATTAGTAGAATAAACATTAGATCGTAGTATTTTTTTAGGATGTGAATATTTTTTTTTTATTCTTCGTTGGTAAGCCCTTGGTGATAATGGAGGATCCTGTTCACGAATACTGCCTCAAGTGGTTTATGGGCGGTTGAGAGGACCCACACATCTTTTGTATCGCGCCATTTGTTGGCAGTGATTAATTCTGAAGTCATTGTTGCAAATTGGTGCTTCTTAAGTCACAAGTTCTTGGATTGATTTTTGTTCATAATGCTTGGGAGGTCTCTTCTGTCACTCCGGACGGTACATACAGCATATATACCTTTTTGGTATAAATAATCCATGAGATTACAACTTGTGAAAAAGTTGTCGAATGCTACCAATGTATCGCGGGGAACTTCTTTACAAAGAGGCATGACTTCATTGTAACCCAGTCCTTCATTTTCGTTATTATTACATCACTCCTTTGAAGTCCCTTTTAATGGGCTTCTTTGTATTGTTTTAAGCTACTTCTTCCCTTGAATTTTACCATTGATTTGTCTATTGCTTGTATATTAGAGTTATCCATACCATTTTTAAACTTTTTTTTAAAAGTAGTAATTAACTTATAGAGTTTGTCATATCCAGAACCTCTTGAAGGCTCTATTTCATTGTCGTTTAGATGTAAGTTCTCTGTTATTTTTTTGAAAAGTGTGATAGGGAATACACAAGAGATCTCAGCATTATTATAAAACAGGTCACTGGACCAGAACAGTTCCATATCTGGCATTGGGTTCAGTCCCATGATTATAAGTTTTAAATAGGCCTTGATTTCCTATCTCGATGCATCGGTCCAATTGTGAATATTTTTTGGAGCGCATATTTATTTGTTTGTGCTATAATTATTTCCACAACGTAATCTGGGAAGAACTTCTCAAAAATGTCTATTGGATACGTTTTATGCGTGTGACTTGTGGTTCACCTTTTTATCGAAGGAAGGTAAATAGTGAGTCTCAACTACAATATTCCATTTATGTGGCACAGAACTGTTCCAGCCCGTACTTCTTCTTGGAGCAGATCTCGATGGGTTTTCATTAGGTTGGGTCAACGGTGGCAGAATGTTTTGCTGTACGTGAGCACATGGTGTTGCAGAGCGTCTTCGGTGAGCCAAGATAAGAGGTTCTTCATCAGGCAAGTGCTGATTTCTTTGCTCTATGAAAGAGGATAGTGTTACAGGACGTCTTCGTCGAGATGAGGTGAGGAGCAATATCTTTATTAGAGAGTGGCAGACTACTTTAATCTATGCAAGAGCATGATGGTATTGCAGAGCGACTTCCACGAGCCAAGTTCAGAGGGTTTTCATCAGACATGGTCATCGGCAGATTGCTTTGTACGTGAGGGGGATGTGTTAGAGAGTGAATACGGCTAGCCAGTGGGTGTTCATCGGGTAGGAATACCAGCAGACTGCTTTGCTCTACGTGAGAGGATGGTGTTGCAGAGCGACTTTGGCCAGCCAAGGACAGTGGGGTTTCATCGGTTAGAGTCATCAGTAGACTGCTTTGCTCCGCGTGAGAAGATGGTGTTGCAGAGCGACTTCGGACAGCCAAGGACAGTTGGTATTCATCAAGTAGAGTTTTCAGTGGACTGCTTTGCTCCATGTGAGAGGATTGTATTGTAAAGCGACTTTGGCCAGCCAAGGACAGTGGGTCTTCATCAGGTAGGGTCACTGGCAGGCTGCTTCCCTATACGTGAGAGGATAGTGCTGCAGTGGGCCTTCAGACAGTCAAGGCTAGTGGGTCTTTATCAGGAGTTTTTACCTGTAGACTGCTTTGCTTTACGTCCGAGGACGGTGTTGCAGAGTGTCTGCGGCAAGCCAAAGTGAGCGAATCAGTAGGTAAAGGACTGGAACCATGGTAAAGTCTTTTCGGTCTATCTTTGTAATCCAAATCCAAGGGATTGCATTTCATCTTAGATGGATGCTCTAGAAGTTCTAGAAGAGACTCCTTTGTGTTTTCTGTTACTGGGGCTTCTTCATTTATTTCATCTACATCACAGCTGAACATATCCTCCAGGCGCCTTTCAATTACTTGTTCTTCAAAATGAGTGTAGAAATCTGACGAACTACTTACATTGTCTTCATAAGGTACATCGTTTCCTTTATTATAATCTGATAAATTGGATAAATCATCTATATTATTTACGAGGTTTTGTAGACACCACTCGTTTGACTTGTTTCCACTTAAAACAATCTTTTTCGATTTCTTTGACATTTTGTTACTGAAGCAAAAAATATTCAACAAACAAACACACCATACTCACAGACATTTTTACATATTGATTTCGATTTTTGACTTGACGTGAATGAACAATGGTAAAATAGGTACCACTTATAACTTCTACTTTAAACTATCAAAAACCATACAAACACAATGGTTTTCTCTTTATTTTATGTTAATGAAAATTGAAACATAGTAACATTTACATAAACGTACTCAAATAACATTTACCAGAATTTCCAACACGAAAAATCACAAAACTGTTGCATTTGTTGGCAGAGAGTGGCGTTATACGAGTACTTTGTCTGAAACAACATTCACTGACAGATGAAGTTAGTCGTGTAATTTTGCCAGATTTGAGCTTGCGTGTTACATCCTCGGCTGTATCGGCACTGACCATCAGGTGAGGTGCAGCCAAACGCACGCAAATTTTTAATAAAAAAAATATTAAAAATAATAGATAAGAAGAGCCCTAAAACATTATTAATTTCGAATTAGTGTTGCCATATAACAGAAAATTGTGTTATTTTGCAGTCAAACTAAGTGTACTTTTATTTGATTAAGGATTGTCGCATAGTTTTTGTAATAAATTGACATTGAACTTTTTATTTACAATCACAGATTTATTAAAGACAGTGTTTTTCAGTAACGACTCTGTTTTTTTACAAATTGTGATCACATCTGTACTGGGTACAAGTAGACCTCCGTTGTCTTTCAAATTAATGAATTCAATTTGTTCACTACTATCATCAGGCCCCAGTAATGCTGATACACATATTTCACACTTTATTGTTTTTAATAAATAATGCACAACAGACCCAGCTATGTAAGTTACTACCTGTGACGCAAACTCAGACATACTACTAAAATCACAAAATAAATCATAATATAGAACATCTTCGTTATCATTGTCTTCATCACCATCATTTTCACTTAGTGGTGCTACTGTGGTCATGTTTATTCTGTCGACAGCTGAAGAACAACTTAAAATTGAAATACTTTCTAATGCTACACAGTTTCCACTTTCAAAATCTTTTAGCTCTATGTGCGCAATTATTTTTTTCATAAATTGATTTTTATTGACGTGCTGTTGGGTTATTATTACAGCCCCCGTGTGCTCGTATATGCCCGAATTATAAATGATCTTGAGAAAGTTTATACGCTGGCAAATAGTTTAGCTTATTTTCTTTTTCTATAAGCGTAGCATAAATTGCTTTTAAGCTTCGTATACAAATAAGAAGTCCTAAAAAACAGTTTTTTATTGATTTGACAAGTGCTTGCCCATCGCTAAGTTTTATAGTTTTAAGATATATTTCTACCTTTTCTAAGAATTCAAAAACTTTATCTTTGTTTCTGAAATAAAGAGGTTTTTTTGAAATGCAATTGCTTCATATTTCGCAAATTTAATTCGTCAAACAAAAGATTAAAATTTTCCAAAAAGGTAACAGTTCCGTTGTCGTCCGTAAAATCGGGGTGATTCATTTGAGAACAAAACTTCAAGGCTTTAGCAACACAATTGCTTAATAGCTGCGTTGCCAGCCTCACTTTCATTTTTTGATTTTTGAAGAAAATGTGTTTGCGTCTTAGTTTATTAGCTAAAAGTAAATTCCTTCCTTGTAAAATCCTTTTCTTGCAATTCATTAAGTTTTACTAAATTTGACCATGTCACTAAATTTCCCTCATTGTCTATAAATGTTCCACTGGCCTGAAACGAATTTCTGACGAGCTTTATCATATGACAAGCATCAAGGAAAATGTATATAGGTTTATTTTGTAACGGGATGTGGAAAATTTGTGACCATTTGATCCAAGTCCAATGAACATCCGAGTTTTTTAGCCATCGAGATATGAGCCGGGCAGCCATCAAATGTCATGGAAAGTATTTCGATTCCTGTAGTGTAGAGTAACTCCAAACACTGTAAAACTAAATTAGCTTTTTGTTCACCGGTTAATCCATCGACAAGAAAATAACCAACTGGGATTTTCCAGGCACCATTAATAGCTGTTATCAAAAATACCAGAGCTTCTTTAGCAATTGTAGTATCGCTGTTATTTTTCTCGCTACCGATTTCCACGTAACCGTTCATGCGATTTCCGTCCCACTCTACGCGTTGTCGAATGGCCATCTCATCCAGTACCAAGTTACAAATTAGGCCATGTTTAGATGCTTGGACTTTTGCTTTTATTGCGGTGAGAGATTCCGTTGTAAATCCGGGCTCTGCATCAATAGATTGATACCACTTCTTGATAGTACGTACATGAGGAAAACATGTATCGAACTTTTGCCTTACAAATTTGTAGGCTTTTGGAGAATAGAAATGCAGTTTCATTGCAAAACTTCGTAAGTTTGCAGAATATTTAACACTAGTTGTATTCTTACCAGATTTCAATTTTTGTTTGAATCTGCCTATTAAATCCTGTGTAATGAAATTCAGATTTTCCAGTACACACGCTTGATCTCCACTGATAAATCTCTTATCTTCTAATTTTTTTACGGTGATGTCTAACTTTGCATTGTAATCGTTTTATTTTCAATCTTTGTTCCGTTATCACGCGCTTCTTTGCCAGAACTTCAGCACGTAGTTTTTTTTTCTTGGAGTATCTGTATTAACAGGTTCAAGTTCAGGCGCTTTCGTTTGCTGGTTATCTGCAGACTAAATATTACATTATTACAAACTACTAATATTGATTGCTATTATTTACAACAGAATATATCAGTTTACTTTAAACTTACAATTGCATGTCGATATTCACGTTTACGGGGAGAGCTACATGAGGTTGATGGTAGTGTATCTGTTACTTTAGATTTCGGGGATGTCCTTTGTTTTTTTCTTGGAGTATCTGTTAGCGCAGGTTCAAATTCAGGCGCTGTCGTTTGCTGGTTGTCTGCGGACTAAATATTAAATGATTAAAATCTACTTACAAATATATTTATTGTTATTATTTACAACAAAAATATATAAATTTGTTTTAAACTTACTCTTGCATATGGAAATTTACGTTAACGGAGAGATCTGCGAGAGGTTGATGGCAATGAATCTGTAACTTTAGATTCCGGGGATATCCGTTGTTTTTTTCTTGGAGTATCTGTCAAGCAGCTTCAAATTCAGACGCTGTCGATTGCTGATTGTCTACGGGCTGAATATTTAATTATTAGAAATGAATAATATCGAATGTTAACATTTATAATAGAATACATCGATTTGTTTTATACTTACAATTACTTGTGAGAATGTACGTTTGCGGGGAGCACTACAGGTTGTTAATGGAAATGTATCTTTCACTTTAGATTCCGGGGATGTCTGTTGCTGATTATCTGTGGACTGCAACTAATAATTTTATTTATTTGAAGCAAATGTTCATTTTATATGAGTATTGTTTTTATATGTAAACAAAATGATTTGCAATAAATATATCGAGTATTGGTTAAAGAGACCTCGTCAATGACTCGTAGATCGCAAGTACTAAATGTAAATATAAAGTTTTAACTTACAACGGTGAACAACTTCCATATGTCGACTGTAGGTACGTCGTTTTGTTGCCAAATTAAAATCATCCTCTTTGAAATGTTTTAAACATATCCTGCTATAGCTTGTAGGGAACCAATTTCTTTTACCTGTCGCATATATCCACTTTTCACAAATATCTGGACATTTTGGGAACCTAAAATCAATTAATAATATCAATTATGTTCACCTAAAAAAATCTCTAACTTGATGTATTTTTATTTTAGTGTCTTACATAGAATGCAGAATCAAAAATATAGATAGATTAATAGGATACTTATTTAACTACAATCAAGATGCTAGTTAGTATGAAAATTACTCGAAAACGACAACCATATCACTTTTGGACTGCTTACATATAAAAGTACATTGGACATTTTAGATTTCAAATAAAAATAATATCTAAATATTCTACAGACCGACATCAGACGTTATATTAATTTGAAGTTCCTAAAATATTTTATTTTACACAAAGTCGTTTCACAACACTAGCTTGCGACCGGTTACTGCGGCCGTACCACTACGAATTCGAGAGCGCGACCTTATCGTCTACTGCATAGTACATTGGTTTTTGTAGTGCGCTATCCCCCCAGATATTTAGAAACATAAGACGCAATGTATAGCTAAATATGGTGATAAAACGCCTTACTGTGAAAATCTTATTATTTATATAGATTCTTTAATATTTAAGGAAAACGACATTACTTCTAAAAGAAAATACTTACCGATTAAATGTTATTCCTTTATTAGTGTAATTACAACTTGTGGAAGAATTTCCGCAATGGTAAATGCTGCAAAACACCATCTTTACACACGCACGTTTTGAGAGCGACTAAACAAACGGCAACAACAGCGCTGCGAGCGCGCTTGTGGCGTGAGAGTCACCTGAGCGGCGACAAGGTCACGCGTGCCCTACGACTTCTATTTTTTATTTATTCCGATTTCTGTGGTTTTGGGGTTCGATCCCCGCCCAAGGCAAATATTTGTGTGACATATGGATTTGTTTGCTCTGTGTCTGGGTGTTGTTTATAGTTATGTATAAAAGTCTCTGGTTCCCAAATTACAGGGAATCCTAGTTTGAGACCAGATGACTGTGTGCGATTTGTCCCTCACATCATTTACTATGATGTTATTAAAAGGCTAAATAAATCTGGATTTTGAAGTAAGAGCAATGAGAACAGATGTGCGAGCGAAGCAATTTATTTTTTTGTTTTTGTGGGATAAATCCAGCATTGCTCCTGCGCTGATTACAGTACTAGCCTACTGTGTGGTATCCATCTTGCTTGTTCCCTCTAAGTGCTTCAGGAGTTCTTCTAATAACTTTATAGTTTAACATTTCAGAAACAACCCGCAGTGTTGAGACTTCATGATAGAACCCAAGGTGGCATACAGTCCAGCTCAACTGAAGCCGGTCTAGGCTCTTGGGGTCACTGCTAAAATCAACATAGGGAAAGTAGTAATTTTTTTCAATCATATCAGCTCATATACGTCCCCACCGAGGGGCTTGAGCCTATCCTGAATTAGGACGATCGGGCCTTAGTTGGGTTGGTCGACTTCACCACACAACCTGCGAGTTTCTCCGCAGGCGTGTGCAGGTTTCCTCACCATGTTTTCCTTCACCGTAAGAGCGTCGGATAAACGTACATGTGAAATCTAAATTCGAAAACACATTAGTATGTGGCAGGGTTCGAACCACGACCTCCCGGACAGAAGGCGGCGGCCCTAGCCTAAACTTTGGAACTTTAAGATACTATTAATAACAGTGGCCACACCAACATAGAAACTTAAGTATTCTATCTTTATCTATGTTTTTTTGTTATAAAATCATTCACCTCATGAAACCCCACAATCAGTCTGATGTACTTTTTAGGCATCCATACATCCAAAGGGTGACCAATGGGACCCTATTATTAAGCGTCCGCTGTCCATATGTCTGTCTGTCAGCAGACTGTGTTCAATGAACGGTAATAAGAAGACAGTTGAAATTTTTATTACTGCTATACCAATAAATAATAAAAATTTGTAAAAGAAAGTTAAAAAATTAGGGGGGTACAAATAAAAACGTTTTTGTAGTTATTTTAGAGGTATTTTTAATCCTATTGTAAAAAACAGTATAATACATATCACGATGCATGGCTTTGTGTGATTGATTATAGTTCTAATTCTTAAGTAAAACACGCTTATAATTTTTTTCTTTTGTTTGTAAGGTCATAGTTGTGTGAAGACGTGTGGTGGTACGGAACCCTCGAAGCATGGCCGGTTTATTTTATTTTCATTAAAATTCATAATCCTTATATTCACCCAGGCAAATATTTTCTGGACAATTGGAAAAATCTGAATGTATATCATGTAAATTGTCAGGATATTCTAGATTTACGAATACGTCCAAAATGTATCCAATGTTAGACGTTTCAGTAATATTGAAATCAGTTGCAGTATCTACCCACTCAAAATTATTTACAGGCAGATGCAGCGACATAGCCCCCCTCCCCATACAAATTATTGGCGTCAAAGTACATTAGGTAGGATTCAGGTTTAGTCGTATCGTATTTAAACATAAACCTCGCATATCTATTGCTACATTGTGAAATTCTACCCCGAATACCAGATTTGATAAAATAAATTTTACCAAAGTCGGATAAAAGTTCTAATTATATATTTGTATATTTTAACATCGCATCCCAACTCATACCTGGTGCAGTGTAGTAATGTGCTGGGTCTAAATCATTTGTTTTTATGCAGAAATTTCAAAAAAAATTTAAAATATCTGTGAATAGCAGAAAACCCGTTTTTGAATATAAATCAGAATAGTCCCTCATATTTTTATATTTGAAGTGGTCCCATACTGTATGAGCATGTTGGTAAATGTGGATTCGTTCAAATTATTATAAAAATGATCAGGGTTAGGTTATGTTGGTTACGTTATGGTTTTCAATATAGTATGGGATTTAATGAATTTATATGGGTACACCCCTTTCCTGATTAATAATTTAAAATCCTCTTCAAAAAGATAGTGCTTAATAATTCTTTGAAGTTTTTAATATCTACATTTTTACTTAAACTATCTAAAGGTGCACCCATAAATCTAAATGAATCTAAAAATCTTAACTTTATTATTTTATCTCCTGCTATAATTTTCTCTGTAAAAGAGATATATTTTTATTTATTTAGAGGTATCAGTTCGATATCATAATGTGTGGATTTCAGTTCATGAACGATAAAATGAGCATCATATTTTGGGATGTGTTCGGGTTCTTTGAAGTTGAGGTTGCAATTACTCTGCGCGGCTCCTCTGAATGCATCTGTCAAATGATCGTGATCTTTCACGGAGTCACCGTTTAAGGGTTTATTAGAAATATGACAGTTGATTTGCACTGATAAAAATATTATGTTCCTGTTCAGATAATTCACCTAGGCCACAAAATTAATGTTCAGAATATTAATAAACAAGGGAGATTTTTTACGCGGCCGGGTTTGTATTGAAACCTGATGTCGCCAGATTCTTTTTCTACCTGCTACTCCTACAACCCTACAAGCATAAAACAATGGTGACACTGCACACAAACATTTATAAGTAGGCTTGCTATTGGCTTCTATACAAATATGATCACGTGTACTTCACTTGCACACATTGAAATAATTGAGTAACTACTTAATTTAACCCAACTCGACTATCGATATCGATGAAGCGTGTTAATGTTACTTTAATAATATCTAATCAGATAAAGAGCTTAATTAGCACATTTCATATATATATAATTTAATTTTCCTACAAACCTACCCAAAATACATATTATATATAATACATATTCATAGTGATGATCAAAGGATAGCCGTGATAGAGGGTCTCCGGTTCGACTATATTATTATATTACGTAATATTATAACTTTAGGGCAAATTGGCATATGACCACGGCTATCTTCTGAACATCACTATAATGAATAATATGTATTAAATACATTAATTATTTACCTCAATTCCAATGTATTATAGTCTACTTACAAGATTTTAGTATTAAAAGCATAAAAATAACCGTACAATTAGTTTACTGCCCAGTGAAATGAAGATATTTATTTAAAAATTGTCGCTTAGATAGTATAGGTGTTGCGTTTTTAGTTAAATAATGTAGTCTTACATTAATGTATCTTTCCATCACTGCTTTTATTAGCATATTTAAATGATTATTCATTGGTGATTGATTATATTGGTGAAAATTTAGTTTTTCAAAAAGATTCATACCAATGAAATGAGGTAAAGCTTTTGACATGAGCTATTGGTGCATATATTTTGATTTAATTTTGATTTTGTCATTAGACAGAACAGAGGATTTTATTATTACTTTCATCCGCTTACATATAGTTACTACGTCATTGGACGGATATATTAGCCCACCTTTATCCTTTAGTTTTATAAATCTGTGCTGCTGGTCATCAATTGAGTCTGCAATCAAACCACTACAGCATGTCATACATTTTAATGACTTCAACAAGCCATGGACTACGTATCCAGCAATATATGCAACTACCTGAGAACTGAATTCTGTGACATCTTGTAGAAGTATACTTATTTCTTCGTCAAATACTGCCTGTTCATACAGCAAACTCATCTCGTCTTCATAATTGCTGTTATCTAATTTGCTCGGTTCAATTGTTAAATTTATATTTTGAACAGCAGATGAGCATGTCAAAAAAGAAACTTCTTCGAGAGTTGTACAGTTTCCCTGTTCCACATCTCGTAGTTCCGACTTTACTAGAAGCATTTTGTATATTGCTTGGAACTGTCTGGCGATCGGGTTTGTGTTGCATCCACCGTGAGACCTTATGTGTCCAAACATAAGCTCTAAATGATCTTGGCTTATCTTATAAACTGGTATGTATTTTATTTTTTGTTCCTTTTCAATCAGTTGAATGTATAGTGCTTTGAGGCTCCCAATGCACACTATAAACCCGATAAAACCTGTTTTTCTTCCGGAATTGATGGCTTTTGTGCCATCTAGAAGCTTCAAAGATGTTAAGTAAATTTTGGAAGTTTCTAAAAGTCGAAATGTTTTGTCTTTATTAGCCGGGCAAATAGGTTTTTTTAAAATGCAGCTGTGCCATATGTCTTGAATTCAACACATCAAATAAGTCATTTACAGTTTTTAGGAATTCAACAGTACCTGCTACATCTGCAAATCCAGTCATTTTTAGCTCAGAGCAAAAAGTCAGTGCATCTGCAACGCTATTACTAAAAAATTGCGATGCCAAGCGAACTTTCATTTTTTGATTTTTGAAGTAAATATTGCCTTTTTTTAGTTTGTTTGCCAAGTGCAGTTTTTCCTTATCTTGAACATTATTAAGATTTTTTAAGTGACTCCATTTTATGTACTTATTAGGATCGTCATCAGGTACAAAACAATCATATGCTTCAAATGCATTCCTCAGCAATTTAAGCATGTGACATGGATCCAAAAATATATGAACAGGTTGACGAGTTATAGGGTGTTCAAAATTAGTCTTTAATCGATCAGGATCAAAAGAACACCCAAGTTCTTTAGCCATGGTGAGGTTGGCTGCACAGCCGTCTAAAGTCATTGAGGTAACTTGGACACCTGTATCGTCGAGTAATTCTAAACATTGTATTACAAGATTAGACCGCTGTTCCCCTGTCACAAGAAAATAACCGACTGGTATTTTCCAAGCCCTATTGATGGCAGTAACTAAAAATACAAGCACTTCTTTGGCTTCAGGTAAACAATCCCCTTGCTTTGCTGAATTCGATATATCTACATACCCGTGCATTTGTCTCCCGTCCCACTCCACACGCTGTTTGATTGCCATTTCATCTAGAACTAAATTGCACAACAATTTGTGTTTACTCGAGGCAACTTTAAGTTTTATTGCTTTGAAAGACTCTTGAGTAAAACCAGGCTGAGCGTCAACGGACTGGTACCACTTTTTTATATTACGAACATGAGGCAGAGCGTTTCGGAATGTTTTTCTAACATATGAATACGCTTTAGGCGAGAATTCAACATTTTGCGAAACTTAAAAAAATCAACATTCTGGGAAATCCAACATTTTGGGAATTCATCATGAGAATTCAACATTTTCCGAAACTTAAAAAAATCAACATTCTGGGAAATCCAACATTTTGGGAATTCAACTTTATGGTCCTAAAGGGAGTAGAAGTGAAGAGTACACGCAAAAGTTCTTTAGGCAGGAGAATACTTTTTGTTTGTGCTTTGACCCGATGTAACATTTTTCTCATAGGGATGAATAAAGTCCTTCACTCCAAGGTTTTCCAATTGCGTCACGTGATCAGCGCTAATGTAGTTTTTTCCTTTAAGATTTTCCAAAACTTCCTCTAAATTGGCGATTTTCTTGCGATACCTGCTAGTCTTCTTTTGGAGTCTTTTTATTTGAGACTTCTGTTTTTTTATGTAATCGTTTTGTACTGAAATTATTCGGCGCATTTTGCGCTTGCGAGGTGTTTCGTTGATTTCATTTCTATCTAGGTCTTCAGGGTGCTCCTGTACCAAAAATAAATTTGTTATGAATAGTATAATGTGTATCAAACTTTAACGATTTAATAGTATGTGTTGAACAGTCAAGTGACTAGTACATTGAAGATTTCATTTCTATGAATGACTTCGAGGGTGCGCAGTGCGCGAGCTGCAAGCGGCTGCTAGTGGAAATACTCTAAATCCCTTGTCTTTGTCGGATTTTGCTAATTAGATGTTCATTAGTAATCTGTTTCACTTTCCTACCCCACAATTATTCATTAATTAATGACCGAAATGACCAAAAAAGAGTGTTAACAGTTATCCCACGGGAACCACTTTAGAAATCGGGATAAAAAGTAGCCTATGTGAATTTTTCAAATAGGTCCAGTAGTTTCGGAGCCTATTCAATACAAACAAACACACACTGAAATATTTCCTCTTTATAATATTAGTAAAGATGACGTTTAACTAGGGAAATATAACATAACGCAAAAGTGTTTACTTACCAAATTATCAGGTTCACATGTTTCGATTTCAAGGTTTGAAAGATCAAATTCGGAATCAACATTCATTTTGGCGATTGTAGGTTCCACAAAATTCTGTCAACAATACATACACGCAGGTTAGATAATGTTGCACCAATGAATGTTATAATTATAATAGTAAAAAAAACTTTTATTGTTAACTTACCGTAAATTTTGTACGCAATTTTTTGACCACTCGAAGACCCGGCGAACTTTATCAAATGGTTGAAAACACTTTGACTCAAAGTGAGAGGAGCATATTGTGCTATTTTTTGTAGGAAACCAGTTGGGACCTCTGCCTGTAGCATTTATTCATTTTTCCTTAATTATTGGATCCTTTGGATATCTACAATTTACAAAAATACTGTAAAAATCTAAACAACAATGAGCACACTATAATAATAATAATTAAGTATTTGTCTTACAACTTGAGTCAAAAGGTAAATGTGTTTAAAAAAACTACGTTACATAGGTACTGTGGTATTTTTGTCGACACGCTACATCTCTATTTCACTACAGTCGGCTGCGGTCGTGAGCCTTACGACAAGATACAAGTCCATTGCGCCGTTGGACGCACCGATACATTTATCGATTTGTACCAAGCATGCAATGAATTTCGATCAATAAGATATGATTTATTAGCCACTTCATTGCGTTTTAACAACGACAAATTAACATTTTTCAGTTTTTAAAGAAGAAAAACATAAGTATTTTCAAACTTACATGTGAAATGAGATACCATCTTTCACGTAGTTCACTTTACTGCTTGTATTTTTACACACAACCACTGAACAATTAGGCATTTTGTCGAAAATCAACAGATGTGACGCGGACGTGTCGTGACTTGCAACTGGCGGTGGAAACATACAACAAGCCAAATTTTGGCCAGATGCGTTCGCAAGCACCGAGCCGCCTTAGCAAATCTCCCTTGTTTGCTGTGATCTGAGATTGAAATATAAGCTTGTCGGTTAGGCAACTGAATTAAAACACTTTGGTACCTCTTTCTAGAACCTTATATGGGCCTTCATATGGTCGTTTTAAAGATTTGTGTACGACGTCATCTCGCATAAAAACGAATTCACAGTCCTTTAATTGCGGATGTACGAACATAGCCTTAGAGTTACTATGCGACTGTGTTGGCCTAAAGGTACTTATGGTTTTTCTTAAATTTTGAACTAGACTACTAGGGTCATCAGGTTCTTTTTCCGTATTAATGTCATAAAAATCTCCTGGCAAGCGCAAAGTACGTCCGAACGTAAACTCTGCGGCACTGACGCCGATGTCAGTACGACTAGCCACACGCAGAATTAACAAAACGGTAGACAGTTCCTCAACCCATGAATTGTTGTTTAATCTAGCCATTAATGCTGTTTTGAGCGACCTATGAAAACGTTCGACCTTTCCATTGCTTTGCGGATGGTAAGGGGTCGTACGTATTTTTTTGATTCCTAACATTTTCATTAAATTTATAAAAAAATGCTTTCGAACTGTCGGCCTTGATCTGAACTAAGCTTAATGGGACAACCATAACGCGTTATCCAGCCGTCATATATTACTCTGGCAACTACTTCTGCTGTAATTTCTCTGACAGGAAATGCTTCTGCTCACGATGTACGTCTGTCTACTACAGTTAAACAGTATCTATATCCCTGCGTAGATGTTGGTAATGGCCCAACGATATCTACATGAATATGTTCAAAACGATTTACTGTATCATATTTTCCTAACTCTGAGACTGTATGACGCGTAATTTTTGACTTTTGACATTGTGTACATGACCTAGTCCATTTACTGATTTCTGCATTCATTTTTGGCCAAAAGTACTTCTGTGTGAGTAACTTTTTTGTTGTACGCACTCCAGGGTGACTTAAAGAATGCACGCTATCAAAGGCTGTTTTCCTAAATTCTGATGGTAAGTAAGGTCTTACATAAATCGTAGACGTTTCACAAACCATCGACTTTTCACTATTAGGCATTGAGACTTGTCTAAATTTACATTTTGTGACACTATCTGTACTCTGCATAAGTCTATGTAACTCTTCGTCCTGTACACAGAACAGGTAATAAACAAGAATAGAAGTGTTATGTTTAGTGTTTCCTTCCAGAACCGATGTCGCCGCTTGTCACCCCTCTCTTTGTCATGAAATCACACAGACAAATGGGCTAACCCATAACTATGTATTTATGCACACAACTACCTACACTTTGTTTACAGTCCATTATGAACCCTATAGCTAGACAATAGCGTTATAATGAACACGCGCCATATGGCTATCTCAAACATATACAAGATCGTTGTTGTTGTACTGTGCAAAAGCAATTTATTTTACATTTACGCTAGTGATTGACTAACGATAAAATTTTGTCTAATACTTATATTTTTATCGAATATAAACTGCAACTTTTTTAGCTTCTGCTTTTGAACAATTTTTCCCAAGGAAAGGATCCTATTTTGTAATCATAAAAATAACTTTTCTCATACAAATCGATTACGGTATACCTGATAACTTATTAGCCAACTTTGTATGGATAATCCAAAAAATAATTTTAAGTGATTTGATTGGGTGATCCTAGGGAAAAGTTGTTCAGTATCACTAGAAAAAGTGCTATCTAAAATATCCGTAAAAATTAAGTTGCACTTTAAATTTTATATTTAGTTGTGATGGGCGTTATTATATTATTTTAATGTTAAAATAAAAAGTTTTGTTTACACACATAATATTTAATAGAAACAATACAATGAATTCTAATTGTTAAATCACAAATTATTGTCCTGTGAAGTGGAAGTTGTCTTTTTAATATTTTCGGTGCCACATTTTTCATTAAGTAATGAAGGCGGATATCTAAATACTTTTCTATTACACACTTTGCTAAAAGAATCACATGATTGTCCATGGGTGCCTGGTCATACTGATGAAAGTCGATTTCCTTAAAAATTTTCATACCGACGAAATGATACAAAGCTTTAATTGTTATCTGATTTTTCAATTTTTCGAAATCAGTTATCATATGGGCATCAATGATTGTATTTTTAATACAATTTCAATTTTTTTACAAATGTAAACGACGTCGCTGCTGGGTAAGATGAGGCCTCCGTTGTCTTTCAATCGTATTAATTTGAATTCTTCTGTTTCAGCATGCGTATTAAGTAGTGCCGATATGCACGTTTCACATTTGATTTTCTTTAGCAGAGCATGTACTACATTCCCTGCTATATAACCAACAACCTCAGAACTAAATTCTGACATTACTACATCAAAATGTAATATTTCTTCTATAATGCCAGCTTTACTTCCTTCCATTCCATCTGTTTCATTTTCACTTTCCACTTTCTCACAAAGCGGCGTCAGAGTAGATTTGTTAATTTTTTCCACAGATGATGAGCAACTTAATATTGACATGTTCTCAAGGGCCATACAATTCCCACTTTCAAAATCTCTTAACTCTAATTTCACTATTATCTTTTTGTAAATAGCCATAGCCACAAAGCGTCGGTGGCTCAACCGGTAACGACTCGGTCCATCTAACCAGAGGTACCGGGTTCAAATCTGGACGGCCAATGTACCAATGAGTTTTTCAAAAAACTTACGTACATACTTACCGATTGCTTTAACGGTGAAGGAAAACATCGTGAGGAAACCTGCACACGCCTGCGAAGAAACTCGAAGGTTGTGTGTGAAGTCGACCAACCCGCTCTGGGCCCGCGTGGTCGACTAAGGCCTAATCGCCCTGATTCAGGGTAGGCTCGAGCCCCTCGGTGGGGACGTATATGAGCTGTAATGATGATGATGATGAAATAGCCATAAACTGTCTTGCGGTTGGGTTAGTGTTACAGCCGCCATGTGCCCTTATATTGCCAAACATTAATTCCAAATGGTCTTGAGATAGTTTATACGTAGGCAAATACTTTAATTTTTGTTCGTTTTCGACGAGTCTTACATACAAATTTTTGATGCTCTTTATACATACAATGAGACCCAAAAATCCAGTTTTTCTAGTGGATTTAATGATTTCAGTACCGTTTGTCATTTTCAAAGTTTTTAGATAAACTTCTACTCTTTCCAAAAAAGTAAAAATCTTTTCTTTATTTCTAAAATTAATAGGCTTCTTCAGATGTAACTGCTGTATGTGTCTTGAATTTAAAACATCAAATAGATCGTTCAAGATTTTTACAAAATCTATCGTTCCTTGTACGTCTGAGAATCCTGGTTGGTTTGTTTCATAATAAAAAGATAGAGCTTTAGCGACACTATTACTCATTAACTGTGTTGCCAATTTTACTTTCATTTTCTGGTTGTGAAAATAAACATGGCGACGTCTTAATTTGTTGGCAAGATTTAAATGCTCTTTTTCTTGCAATTGGTTTAGTTTCTCCAGAAGCGCCCATTCTATACGTCTGTCAGTATCATCCTTAAAAGTTTTGTTTGCCTCGAAAGCATTTCGAACTAACTTTATCATATGGCAAGCATCCAAGATAATACACACAGGTTTGTGGGAAATAGGGTGCTCAAAGCTTGTCTTTATTTGATTCAATTGAAACGAGCACCCAAGATGCTTCGCCATAGTAATATTTGCAGGGCAGCCGTCAAAGGTTAAGGAAACTACTTCGACACCTGTTGTTTCTAGCAGTTCCAGGCACTGGTTTACTAAATTTTCCTTCTGTTCACCCGTTACGCCATTAGTAAAAAAATACCCGACAGGAATTTTCCAGGCACCATTGATTGCAGTTAGAAGGAATACCAGTGCCTCCTTGGCTTCGGATAAATGGTCGCCATTTATGGTGTTCCCAAAATCAACATAACCATGCATACGTTTGCCATCCCATTCAATGCGTTGACGTATTGCCATCTCGTCCATGACTAAATTGCATATGCATAGTATACTGTACCGAGTTGAATTCACTTTTAATTTTATTGCATTTAAAGACTCAGTGGTGAATCCTGGCTCCGCATTAATTGTTTGGTACCATTTTTTAATGGTTCTGATATTAGGTAAACAAGTCTCAAACTTCTGCCTAACATATTGGTACGCTTTAGGAGAATAAAAGTGAAGTGTCATTGCGAAGCTTCTTAAACTAGCTGAGTATTTAGTGCGGATCATTTTTCCTGATTTTGATTTTTTTAGACATCTACTCATTAAATCTTTTACACTAACGTTGGTGTTCTCCAAATGAAATGCTTGATCAGCGTTAATAAATCTTTTCTCTTCTAAATCCTTCAATACCTCTTGCCACTCCTGAATTTTTTTACGATATCGCCTGTTTTTACACTGCAATCTTCGAATTTTTAATCTTTGTGACTTTATTATGGATTCTTTTGTTTGAATAATGCGGCGCATTTTCTTTTTTCTAGGCGTTTCTAAAATGTCTTGATCCAATTCCACTGGTCGTTTCTGAGGTTTTGAACAAAGAAGTGACGATGATGTTGACGGTGACGTTTCATTATTATCTGTGAACTGATAGTATTTGGTTAATTTCAAAGCAGCTACAACATACTTACTAATATTATAAATGTGAAAATGTGTTTGTTTGTTAGCTTTTCACGCTTCAACACCTTGACCAATCTTTATGAAATTTGGCATGCAGGTAGCCTGTGTCACGGGGAAGGACATATGCTACTTTTTATCCCGGGAAAATAGCATATTATGATGCAGTTCCTGAGGGAACTAAAAAAATACAATATAATATATAGTGTAAAAATGGGTGTTAAGGCGGGAAATTGGGGCTTCTAATCGTCAAACCAAGCAACTTTTCCCAACGAACCAATACAATAGTTAATTCGCGGAGTGCAGTGTAGTGCAGTGGAGTGCAGTGCAGTGCAGTGTAGTGTAGTGTATTGCAGTGTAGTGTAGTGTAGTATAAGGCGGTACGAAGTTCGCCGGGACAGCTAGTACTTATATCATAACAGCTCATATACGTCCCCACCGAGGGGCTCGAGCCTACCCTGAATCAGGGCGATTAGGCCTTAGTTGACCACGCGGGCCCAGTGCGGATTCGTCAACTTCACACACAACCTTCGAGTTTCTTCGCAGGCGTGTGGAGGTTTCCTCACGATGTTTTCCTTCACCGTTAAAGCAATCGGTAAGTATGTACGTAAGTTTTTGAAAAACTCATTGGTACATTGGCCGTCCAGATTTGAACCCGGTACCTCTGGTTAGATGGACCGAGTCGTTACCGGTTGAGCCACCGACGCTTTTGTACTTATATGAAGGGATTATCTGACTGCTGATAAGTTTATACCCATATACAATGTTCAGATAGGATTTTAAAAAGTTTAAAAGTTTTTATATATTATAATTTGCGGATTACTAAAATGCACGTGAACTAAATCGCAGGCAACAGCTAGACTAATTCAAAAACCATACCTACCCAATTAAAGTATCTATTTATTGTTACCCGAAATAAGGTAAGTCGATGAGAGTTGTTACTCACAATAGGTACTTACTTTTTTCGAAGTTGTCCAAATATCAATTGTTGGGCAAGCATCCTTCAAGAGGATCCGTCTTTTTGTAGATGGGTTAAAATCTTCTTCTCGAAAATGAATCGAACATAGCCGGCTATAACTAGTTGGAAACCAATTTCTTTTTCCAGTTGCTAAGATCCATTTATTTTTGACATCGGGATCTTTAGGGAAACTGAAAAGTAAAAAGTATTAAATTAAAAAAACAAAATTTATTACTATATAAACTTCATTTATCTCATTTAAGGGTTATTGTAACCTTAAATACTGTAACAAATTAAATACAACTTAGTGAACTGGGATTGCCATATTCGCGTGGCATTTATATTATCGACTTTTACACACTAAAGCGATCCACATCACTTACTCGCGTATCCCAGCAGCGGCCGTACCAATGACATAGCCGCTCGATCAAAATATCGTTTTGTGCTGAGACCATTGCGGGTTCTTAATGGCATACGTTACTTCGTGCGCTAAAGACAAGCAATGTATATCGAAATATTTAAAAAAAAAAATCTGTGATGTTTTTGAATTTTTTCACGAGATTAATCTTTTATACTAATAAACATAGATTTTACTAAATCACAATACTTACCAATGAAATGTTACCCTTTTAGAAGCACAATCACCCTTTCCTGAACAGTTTCCACAATTCGAAACGCTACAATAACCCATTTTACGCAGCAATCACTTGACGGACAGTTCGAAGCGGACTGAGCGAGGACAAGCAAACACATGGCTTTTTAGCCAGATAGATGCCTCGCGCATCAGGCTCGCGTGCCATTTCTATTCTTGTTTATTACCTGTTCTGTGGTCCTGTACTTGTGCTTCAGCAAGCTTATCGAAATCAAGTACAGTCGGACACAGTATTGTTTCGACACATGATAAAGTGTCGGCTACTACATTATCTTGTCCACTAATATGCTGTATATTCGTCGTAAAGTCGCTAATAAATAATAAATGCCTTGTCCTTCTTGGGCACTCCTTGTCACTATTTATTTTCTTGAATGCATATACTAACGATTTATGGTCAGTAAACACTACTAGCTCTTTTCCTTCAAATAACTGCCTAAAATGTTGTATAGCCATGTAAATTGCTAACAATTCTCTGTCATAGGTACTATAGTTTTGCTTGGACTCAGATAATTTCTTTGAAAAATAACCTAACGGTACCCAACTATCATTTTCTCGTTGTTGCAGTACCGCACCTACACATGTATTTGATGCGTCACACATAAGTCCTAATTGTGCATCACTCCGTGGATGCGCCAATAAAGTTGCACGTTCTAAGCTAACTTTACATTCTTGGAATGCCTGTTCTGCACTATTTGTCCATTCTATCTTTGATTTATCTTTCTTTTTACTGCCTTTAAAATAATTATTCAATTCCTTTTGTTTTTCTGCTATTTTAGGTAAGTGAGCCCTATAAAAATTCATCATACCTAAAAATGGTCTTAACTGATCTACTCTTTCCGGTTTAGGAAATTCTGATATAGCTTTAACCTTGTCTGGTAAAGGTTTAATTCCTTCTGTACCTACTTCGTAACCCAAAAAGTCTAATTTATCAGTGCCAATACAACATTTACTCAGGTTTATTGTAATGCCAAATTCATCAAATCGCCTAAAAACTGCTTCCAAATGAGATCTATGCATTTCTGGTGTTTCACTTGCTATTATTTTATCATTAATATAACAGAAATAGAAATCTGACTGTACACTCTTATTTCCGTTTTCATCTACCACTTCAATATCCCTTAAAACTGCCTGGTCCATGAATCTTTGGAAGGTATTTGCAGCTCCTCTTAAACCAAAAGTCATGCGATTAAATTCATACAATCCAAAAGGGGTTGTAATTGCTGTTTTTTCTATATCATCGGGGTTAATTAATATATTATGGAAAGCTCTATTTAGGTCAATTTTTGAAAATATTTTCTTGTTACCTAGAATATACGTAAAATTACTCATTCTCGGAATCGGATACCTATCCGGTTTCGTTATAGCATTTAGTTGTCTATAGTCTCCTACTGGTCTTATATTTCCGTCCTTTTTTGGTACTACATGTAACGGACTTGCCCATTGACTACTACTAGGCCTACAAATTCCCATTTCCTGCATTATTCTAAATTCTTCCTTTGCCTTTTTGTACCTATCCGGTGGTAGCGGCCTTGTCCGCGCGTGCAACGGAGGTCCCTCTGTCTCTATGTAATGCATAACGTTATGTTTAGGATCCTCTTTAAAAGAAATTGGCCTGGTAATCTCTAGATATTTAGAGATTAAATCGTAGTACGGATGACTGGCATCAATGGTCTTTAAAGATGGTTGCGTTGCGTTTACAATGGATGCCAAAACATTCAATTTCGTAACCTGGTCAATCAGCCTTCTACCATTTAAATCTATAAGCAACTTATAATGAGCTAAGAAATCAGCACCTAATATAGGTTGACTGACGTCCGCAATCACAAAAGTCCAACGGAAATCTCTTCGTAAATTTAAATTTAGAACCGTCGTATGAATACCGTAAGTTTTTATTTCCGAACCATTTGCTGCATATAATTTGTATTTCTCACTTTCACTCACTTGTCTACTTTTTCGCACTGCAAAACGTGGAATAACCGATATATTTGCTCCACTATCGACTAAAAAACGCAAAGCACTTACTCTGTCCGTGACACATAGGCGGTGATTATAAATCCTGGTGCAGCCTTCCACCATGGACTGCACTTGAATTAGTTTCCCGAACTCTTCCAATTGCACGGTTTGACACACCTAGTTGCGTTCTCCCTGTACCGATAATGCGCTGTACACAGCCAATCCGGACTTTCAGGTGTACGTCTGGGTTTAGAAGACGACCAGTTCCTTTTTCCTCTCCAGTTTCCTGGGGATTTCGACCTATTTCTAAATCTATCCTTGCTGAAACTTCTTTATCTCGATCTCGTTCTAGCTAGCCTCTTCACTTCAGCACTCAGTTTTGCAATTTCAGCTGACAGGTCTACGTTTTTCTTATTGCTAGACTCACCGATACAGCTACTAGGTTGCAACTGGTGTACCTCTGAGACGTCTAATGGCCTGGAGTTCTCCAGTATGGTGTCTGCTACCACTGCTAAATTCTTCAGATCCTTGGCTTCACTGACTGCCAGTACAGCTCTGACGTGTGCTGGAAGGTGGTTCGCCCACATCATCCTTAACGTCGCATCAGCCATTTTTCCCCTTGCCAGGTCTCGCATTTTTCTGAGGAGTTGTGATGGTTTCTGATCACCTAACTCCATTTCGCTCAGTAACTTCTGTCGGTTTTCGGATTCCTCATATACCGTTAACAATCTGTTTTTCAGAGTTTCATACTTTCCACTTTCTGGCGGTGAAACTAATATGTCGCTGACCTGCTTGATGACATCTTTCCCGAGCCTCGCGACTACTAGATTAAATTTGTTTTCGTCGCTGAGCTTTTGCGGCGCTAATACAGCGTCGACCCTTATGAACCATAGCCTAGGTTCATCATGCCAAAATTCTGGTAATTTCGATTGTACCGATACTGCTGCAGCCATGTTGCCTTCGCTTTCTTGTTTAACAGGAATTGCAGGAGGATTAGCCGGTGTTACTACTGTGGGAGGTTGTGTTGCCACAGGTATCTGAGGTTGTCCAGCAGCGGGAGTTCCTTGTGGATTCATTGCAGTTCACAAACAAAACAAAATTTCCTACTCTACTCGCCACCGATGAAATGAGCCGTCCCCTTTGAAAAGAAAAGTTCACACAATTTAGATCACACCCTCTTACACTATGTTCAGTTCAAATCACAGTTCACTGTTTTATAACTGCCCATAAGCACATGCGTACGCGACTGTCCAAACGCGGAATGTCCAAATGTGTTTTTTTTTGTTCCGGTTGGTTTTTAAATGCAGTATTTTAAACGCGGGGTCACCACTGTAGGACTGCGTGTCCTTCGTAGGGTGTGATATTGAAAGAGTTCCAATAAGAATAACACTTTAATTGTAGAATATATAGGTTGTGTAACAAGGTAAATTATTGGCACCGGCGCAGCGGCGCGCGGGCAGGCGAGTAGGGTTACGGGGAGTGACTGAGGAGTCGTGCTTACACACTAGTACATTGCTAATTTGCTTGGTCAACATTTTGTGTCTCTACACTCATTATCGGCGTTATTATTTTCCCTGTTTCCATCGTTGTTATTTTAATTCTCCTCCTCATTAGAGTTATTTTCATTTCCGTTGTTATTTTTATTCTCCTCCTTCATAGAGGTATTTTCATTTCCGTTGTTATTTTCATTCTCTTGATTTGGGTTCCTTTCATTAATGCCGTCTGTGCTGTTGTTTTCTTTGCCAGATCTGTTTTAGTTGACCCTTTTTTTCTGTGTTGATTTCTTAATACCATTTTAAAGAAATTTTCATTATCCTGCATCGTATATGTATTTTTCCAAGAGTTAACCAGGCTAAAATAAAAGCTTATTACGTTTTTGAATCCCTTAAATCCTATTTTTACATCGGTCTTTCGGCTGCCTTCAGTCCAGGAACACTGGCATAGAAAATCCCTCGTAAATAGAGCTTCTAGAAGTCTGTAGGCACAGTTATCGCAGGTGTCCAGTTGCTCAGAACATATAATTGAATATTTTTGCTGGAGGGCTTCGAATCTCTCTGGATTTGATAGCTGCTTCTCTAGTTGCTGTAACCCCTGTATGTTGTCAATAGCTTTTATCGTAATTTGCTTATTTGCTGGCGTACCTTTAGCCTGACTTAAATTGTAACTAGCTGACGGCTTTGTTTCATTTCGTCCAACTGTAAAGATAATTCTGATTTTTTTTTTCATAATTCGTTCTTAATTGTTCATAATAACATTTAGGACCATAAATATGTTGTTGATTTGTTGTGACAGCTGATCTCCGATGCCAACTGGCAGCTGTATAGGTACATTTTCTACCACCTGAGTTGGGCCTTCTTCGGTAACTATTTCAAAAGCTATGCCGTCATTATCATCAGAAATTACAGGACCGGGATTATAAATGGATATTTCATTAGCTGTTGTATTTGAGGAATCCATCTGCAACCAACATAAAAACAAATATAAAAAAGTCATGTGAATTGAAAATGGCGTTGGACGTGTAAACCTAATGTGATGTCACGTAACCCACCAGCAAGACGCTTCTAACGACACCTCATTTGTCAAACTATGATACGTAGTTTAGAAGATATGAGGGAATAGATGAACATAGGATCGAAAGAGTGAAAGAGGTGAAATATAGAGCGCTCTGATTCGTTCGTCATCACGTCGTGTGCAAGGTGGCGTGATCTGCTCTCCCCTCGCGCCTCACCTCACCATAATTTAATTACGATCTGTATGAGCCCTATGTCCTCGAATTAGCTATTTCTTTAGTCTTTTAATACATACATACAAACATATCGGTCAAAATCATAACCCGCCTTTTTGATTTGTTGTAGTCGGGTAATTACTAACTAATTAAAAAACGTAAACACATGTCAAAATTAATTTAAAAGAAGGAAATAATAATTAGTTTTATAAAGACTCAGTCTATCTAAAATTAAAACCAAAAGTAGTTAAGTAAGGGAGCGTGGGGTACAGTGGATCCTTTTTTTTAAGTGTTGTAACTTCACTTTTTTCATACCAAATTGGCCAGATAAAATTCTAGAAAATATGACTAATTTTAAAAATAACTTATAAAAACAGCTTATCAAGGGATTATTTAGGAAACAATTTCCTTTTTTTATTAAATGGAAAAGTATCCACTGTGTGTGACCTATTCATGGGTAACAGTGGATATGGGAGCTGGGTTACTGTGGATCGTATGGGGCACATTGGATAACTATACAATCAAATAAAAGATGTTTACTACAATTTTACAATTTATTTTCATCAATACTCATTTATTTGTACTTAATTAAAAGAAGTTAGTCTTAAAATCACCAAGTTAAGGCACAATGAATAGGAATACATTAGTTGTCAAAATGTTACATTGTTTTATAAACTAATATGTGTAGTTTTATGGGCGTAATTGACGAGAATCTGTAATATTACCGCCTTAAATTTTAATTTTGTTTTAATAATATTTGCACACAATGCCATAAGCTGAGTACTCGTAAGCATTTATCTTAATAAACATGCTAAAACAGCTGCCTAAAGGGTAATGTCAGCTTTTATTCCGAAGTTATTAAGCTATCTAGACCCTTACAATGCTACTATTCTGAATTAACATTGCGTTTAAAAACGTGCCCAATTTGCTTGTGTAACCTCTGAATACAGGTTATTAACCATTCTATTTTTAAGCTTATTGTTTCGCGGATTGCTATTACTCAAACTCTATACAGCCATTCTGTGTTGCTTGGGTACAACACCTAAGGATCATCCTGTTATTAACAACTCCGTTTTTTAAATTTTGTGGACTGGATAGTTTGTGTGTAACTACGTCCAATTTTTGATGTGTAACATCTTTGCTCTCGCTTTCCTGCAATTTGTGGGAGTGATTTCGTGAAATGGGACGGAAATGTGTAACAGGAAATGCGAACGTTTTTTAATTCTCGAAAACTAAGGTTCTCAGAGCCATGCCGCCTAGTGTGATGGCAAAGGCAAAGATGACATACTACTATTCGAAGGGTCGGCCCGTGAATGAACGACCCGATAATTAATTAATTTCATAAGTATTTTGTCACATGTTACACATCATATGCGAGTACTGTAGGTCTCGTTTTTTTATTTATATCATTTTGTGTTTCTTTCTCTCTTCTTACTTCTTTTAAAAATACTACATCTCGTTTAACGTCATCTTCTTTTTGTCTGGAAAATAAATCCTGAATCCTTTTGTTCCTTCACCATATTCAACAAATGTTCCTTTATTTCCTTTAGCATCTCATTTCAATCTTAATTCTTTGGGAATGTGGATATAAACATCTGTCCCAAAAACTTTCAATTCGGTTATATTAATTTCTTTCCAGTACAGGCTTGATAAGCAGTCTTCCATCCTTCTCTGCTCTTTCTCGTTCGATTTATTGTGAAAACTATTATGTTAATTGCTTCAGCTCACAGTTTTTTAGATAGCTTCTTTGCGCATAAAATTATGCGAGCTTCCTTGACAATCGTTCTTATGATTTCAGACCGTCCATTTTGTTCCGGCGCGTAGGCAACTGTCTTTTCATGTATTATGCCTTTAGATTTTAGAAAATTTTCTTATTCCTGATTACAAAGTTCTTTACCTCCGTCTGTATACATAGACATAGCCTTTTCGAGACTGAGTAAGGTTAAAAAGTCATTTGTGGGGCAGTGTATAAGATTCTACAATAAAATTCCAGAAAATGTAACTAGTTTGTCTGAGAATAAATTCAAGACTCATGTCAAAAAAGTTTTGTGCTCTAGAGGATATTATAAAATAATAGATTATGTAAATGACAAAGATATATATGTTGATTCTAAAACAAATACCATTATCTGAGACTGTAATCTGAATCATGACATTATTTGTAATTTTATTTTTATTGTATTTTTTTTTGTTTTGACTATTTAAAAGTGTGTGTAAACACCTATTTGAAATAAATTGTTTTTGATTTTTTTGATTTGATTTCTGTTCTTATTTTTTTCATTGATTGTCCATTTTGATTTTCTACTTCTTTAACAAATTCTTTAATCCTTTCTTTTACTTCTAACTTTTGTTTCATAACATATACTTTCCTGTAGTTAGTATGATCATATTTCAGTAAAAGAAAATATCTTGAGCCACCAATTGAATTTACCTCCATGGGGCCTCCTACGTCGGCATGTACAAGGTCTAAGGGTTGAGAAGCAACACTCCTTGGGAACGGGAATCTATTAATTTTACCTTCAATACAAGCTGTACACTGTTGTGCCGAATCCTTGTTGAGATGTTATTTTTTCTTTAACACATCCTTCACATAACGAAAATTTTGATAGGCTATCATTTCATGCCATTCTTGAAAAGAATTTGTAGGGTAGCTTTCACTATTAGAAGTATTAAAGACAAATAACTGACTTTTTCTTGCTTCAGCACTCACAACATTGTTTTTTATAATAAGATATTCATGTTTACTCATTTTTACTTTATATCCATGTTTTGTAGAGAAATAATAGAAATCAGGTTCATTTTCAATTTAGGCACATGAAGAACTTCCAGTAATGTGGTTTTATTATAAGACTTTCCATTAAACACTTTAAGTTTTATGTTATGCCCGCTACTGTCAACTTGCGTCCATCTCCAATCACCACAGTTTTATATTCAATTTCTTTGTAAAAATTGAAAAAACTTGTGTTATGAGTCATGTGATAACAATGCTGTGGTTATGAATGCATTTCCGCCTTCTCTTTCCTTTTTTATTCTATATTGTGAATAAAAAAAAATAAAAAAAATAGGCAATCTTTTTTTAAATGAACCTCCTTTTTACACTAAAAGCATCTCATTCGTTCCTTTCCACCATTATTTTCTTGTGGTTTTATCTTTTTTTTTCTTGGAATGTGCCGGTAGTGCCACATATTCCTCCACTTTTTCTTTCATACGTTTCTGTGAGTAGTCGTGCGGTGAGATTATTCTATGTCTGACGTTCTTCAGCCGTTGACTCCCAAGCAGAAATAAAATGAGAATAACTTTTAGGTAGCGACATGATAATTTTTGTCATGACGAATTTTTCGGAAATACTTTCTCCTAGCTGTTTCAATTTGTACACATAGTCCTGAACTTTGGCAATGAATTCAGTCACTTCACTTCAAATCACATTTTATTGAAAGAATTGTTGCTGAATCAAGTGAATACTTATGTGTCACTCTTCTGTTCGAAGATTCTGTGTAGCTTTGACCACATTTCTCCAGCGGTTTTACAGGTCAAAACTATTGTTTTTTCTGTCATGCTACTGCTCCACCTGCGTTAGAGTTAACGTCATATGCGCCATAATTATTTTACTAAAATTGTGCTTTAAACTTGTGGCCACACTAAAGGTACTATTCCGTCAAAAGTTATTTCTGGAGTTAATGCCCTAAGTAGCGTTCGAAATGGAGGCACCGGCTGCTTTAGTGTACTTACATGAGTGTTATTATATATTATTTGCGTATAATTAAGTAAGAATAATAATAAAGTAAGAATTTAAAGAAGTGGTGGATTATTCAAATGCATCGTCGTAAAACCACGTAAGTGATTAATTTCAATATTTTATGTAAGTGATTTATTTTAACATTGTTTTAAACCTTGAGATGTGGAATTCTCGTTAACACCAAACATTCTTTCATGAAATCATCAGAGGAGGTTTTTTCAGACCTCATGGCGCAAACAGGATTGGAATTTTATAACTTTGTACGACTGATTTTGAAGTTCTACTACGAAGAGTCGAAGAAATACTAAATTCCGAATGGCAATTTCTGCAAAAGTTCGGCATTAACTCTACGGTTCTTAGCTGCGGGACATAGCTATAGAAGTTAATATTTTTTATTCAAAATTTCCCATCAAGTTTTGAAACTTTGAAAAAAAATCAAGGTAATATAAAAATTCAAAATTATTTATAATACACATTTATTTTAAAAAAAACGAGTTCACCAGGTATTTATTGTGCCGTTAACAAACAAAGAGGAGGAGAGTGAAGGAAAGGAAGGTTAGAGATGGAAGGTGAGATGAGAAGAGTTGCCGGAGGAACTATCATGTCATCGCTTAGAATTCGGAAGGATCCATTTTAAGATATCGACAATGTATAAACAGAGGTCAATTTCGTGATATTTTTTTATAAAGAATATCATGTCGTTGCCTGTCATTTAAGATAAGATAAATGCCCAAAACATTGACCTTTTAACCATACCAGTAAGTTCAATTATGTTTCAGTTATGACTATAACCTACTTATCACGAAATAAGCTCACCGTACCATTTTGGTACGGAACCATAAAAATGGAAATAAAAACATCTGCATACATTTTTTAAATAATAAATGATCATCATCATCATATCAGCCACAAATCGTCCACTGCTGAACAAAGGCCTCCCCCAAGGATTTCCACGACGACCGGTCCTGCGCTGCCCGCATCCATCGGCTTCCCGCGACCTTAACCAGGTCATCGGTCCACCGCGTGGGAGGCCTGCCTACGCTACGTTTTCCGGTGCGCGGTCGCCACTCGAGAACTTTACTGCCCCATCGGTCATCTGTTCTACGAGCTATGTGCCCTGCCCACTGCCACTTCAGTCTAGCGATTCTGTGAGCTATGTCGGTTACTTTAGTTCTCCTGCGGATCTCCTCGTTTCTGATTCGATCACGCAGAGAAACTCCGAGCATAGCACGCTCCATTGCCCTTTGGGTGACCTTGAGCCTTCTTATGAGGCCCATAGTAAGCGACCATGTCTCAGTTCCGTAAGTCATCACTGGCAACACACATTGGTCAAAGACCTTAGTCTTGAGACACTGCGGTATTTGGGACGTGAAGATATTGCGAAGCTTCCCGAACGCTGCCCAGCCGAGTTGGATTCGTCGATTGATCTCTTTCTTGAAGTTGGACCTGCCTAGCTGGACTGTTTGTCCCAGGTATACATATTCGTCAACAACTTCCAGTGTAGAGTCTCCAACCTTTAGAGGAGTGGGTGCGACACGGACATTTAACATTATTTTCGTCTTGTCCATGTTCATTTTAAGACCCACTTGTTGAGAGACCTTACTGAGGCCATCGAGCATTGTGCTTAGGTCTTCCATAGTCTCAGCCATGACCACGATATCGTCAGCGAATCGGAGGTGGGATATGTACTCGCCGTTGATATTGATGCCGAGTCCACCCCAGTCCAGAAGCTTAAAAACATCTTCCAGGGCGGCGGTGAACAGTTTCGGAGATATAACGTCTCCCTGTCTCACCCCTCGCTGCAACTGGATAGGTTTCGAGTTCTGGTCCTGGAGGCGAACCGACATGGTGGCGTTTTCATACAGACACTTCAACACCTCGATGTATCGATGGTCAATTTGGCACCGCTGGAGAGACTGTAGCACAGCCCAGGTTTCGACTGAATCAAAGGCCTTCTCATAGTCCACAAACGCCAAGCATAGTGGCTGATTGTACTCTTCGGTCTTCTGTATAATCTGCCGCAGCGTATGTATGTGGTCTATGGTACTAAAGCCTTTTCGGAAACCGGCTTGTTCGGGAGGCTGGAAGTCGTCAAACCTGCGTGCGAGACGATTCGTAATGACTCTCGAAAACAGCTTGTAGACATGGCTCAGAAGTGAGATGGGTCTGTAGTTCTTCAGCAGAGTGTTGTCACCCTTTTTGAAGAAAAGCACGACCTCACATCTGTGCCATGCCTTAGGCGTTTGTCCCTCGAGTATAACGGAATTAAATAACTTCTGAAGAGCTTTAAGTACCGGTGTTCCACCTGCTTTCAGAAGTTCAGCCGTAATTCCATCATCACCCGGTGCCTTGTTGTTCTTGAGCTGTTTGAGAGCCATTCTAATCTCGTACAGGCTGACGTCCGGGATATCTTCGGTATAGTGTCGGGTTAGTCTGGCTCTTGAGTCTTCAGCCAGATCGCTGACAGGCAAACGTGTGGTCTTGTACAATTGTCCATAGAACTTCTCAACTTCTTCCAGCAACTCAGTCTTAGACGATATGGTCCTGCCGTCCTCAGTCTTCAGCTTGGTCAGTTGGCTTTGTCCAACAGACAGATCTCTCGCGAACACTTTTGAGCCTTTGTTGTGCTCAATCGCCTCTTTAATACAATTTGTATTATATTGGCGTAAATCGCGAGTTAGGGACTTAGAGATCTGCCTGTTTAGTTGCCGATACTGAGTAGCGTCTTCAGAGGACTGCAAAACCAATCTGCGTCTTTCTTCCATGAGGTTGCTGGTGAAGTCGGAGATTTTTTTGGTTCTGTTTGAACGGCGAGTTTTAAAAATCTTAGACCCGACCGTTTGAACAATTTCCACGAACCTGTGCTAATAATCATCCACATTCTCGCAGTCTCCTAGGCATTCGAAACGATTGTGCAACTCGAGCTGAAAGCTCTCGGGGTTTTGGAGCTGGATGGGCGCTGGTCGGAGCGTAGACTTCATCAGTCGACATCTTTCTAGCTTGGTCTTTAGATTCAATGTGCCTCTGACCATCCGGTGATCGCTTCCTGTTTTGACTGAATTGATCACGGAGACATCATTGAATATTTGCTTCCTTGTCGACAAGATGAAGTCTATCTCGTTTTTTGTTACGCCATTGGGATGCAACCATGTCCACTTCCGCTGTTTTGACTTTTTAAAGAAGGAGTTCATCATAAAGAGGCTCTCCTTCTCCATAAAGTCGGCCAGCATCTGGCCACGTGCATTTCTTACTCCATATCCAAATTGCCCCACTCTCAGCTCACCATCGCTTCGTTTGCCCAGTTTCGTGTTAAAGTCCCCCATAACAACGGTATAATGGGTCCTGGTGCTATGTAAGGCTGTAGAGATGTCCTCATACATAGTCTCTACCTCGTCGTCGGAGTGTTCCGTTGTCGGCGCGTATACCTGTATGACCTTCATCGAATACCGTTTGGTGATTCTGAGTATAAGGTATGCTACCCTTGTCGAAACGCTCACGATTTGGACCACATTGTTAATGAGGGACTTGTGGACGAGAAACCCGACACCACCCTGGGACTGTTGGTCGCCCTCCCGGAAATAGAGCAGGTTTCCGGATTTAAGGATCATGGTGTCCTCTCCCTCTCTTCGGACTTCACATAAACCTACGATATCCCACCGTAGCCTGCTCAATACTTCTTCGAGTTCTGCAAGTTTCTCGTCAGTCCGCAGTGTGCGCGTGTTGTAAGTTGCCAGGGCCAAAGGTCGTTGGGTTTGGTAGCCTGGCATCTGCCGGGGATTCTTCGCACCCCCTACCCCGCCGTTACCATGACTGCTACCGGAGCCAGGAATAGCGGGGCTGCCGGGGACTAGGGGCCGTTTTCTGGGTGTGAAATTCATAGGCGGGGTTTTGCCGTAATCGCCACGCTTGGCAGGCGGGTTGGCGATCGCAGTTTGATTGCAGGTGTGTTGCAATGCACGGAAAGACGCTGCTGCCCATCCTCCGGTTTTAAGTCCCTTCGTCGCCTCTTACGACACCCATTGGAAGAGATGGGATGGTCCTATTCTTAGCCGGGAACCATACGGACAAATGATAATGAAATAATGAAATAATAATAAATGATAATGAAACTTAAATCTGCTTATTATTGATTTTTTTCCATAGATGGGGCGGAGAAAACTATTATATCAAATGCAAACCAATTAGTTGAGTATACGTCATTTCCGCCTACCCCCGATTTCAGTGACTTCTTATATTTATTTAAATGGATAGGTAGTACCCCCATTAAAGAATCCATTTTAGTTTTAAATTTTTCTTGCGTCACTTCAAATGATAATGATTTTATAATACGCCGCCACGCATCATTTTGTGCTGAGCGATTCTTATATATTGCTAAGCGTGGATCTCATAGGCATGGTTCCATTTGATATAGCTTCGAAAAGTTCCAGTGCTTTCTCGTTCAACCATTCCATTTTCGTTGCAAGTCAAAGAGTGCATATGTAATTGGTTGCACGCCGATATTCCTGCCAAAAACAAAGTACATACGTCCTTGCTCGGTGCTTGCGCCGCGCAGCACGCAGAATGAGATAGCACTAATGTAGCCAAACATAGTTGTTGCGTTATTTAGAGCGCAAAAACTCTTTGATGTGCCAAAAGACCGTTACCAGTGTTATCGATGATAATACCTACAATAATAACGACGGTCCCTAAGTATTGAAACTGAAAATGACAAGATTTTCAGAGCAGTTATTTTATGATATATTAAAGTGAAACTTTTATTACATCGTCTCGGATTTTTTCGTCTGTGTGTTGCATGTCACGTGACGGTCACTTTCGTCTGACGGTTTGATCGTTTCGTCCTCTGTACCGTAGCGAGAGCAGCCATGATCGTTTCGTCCTCTGTATAGTTTCACTTTTACCGTGGTTTCATAAAACCATACACTTACTTTTTTTTCACCTTAACTTTTATACAAAAACAGCTTTGGTAACCAAGTTTTGTAAATAAATATAAAAATTAAGTCTTTTAATTTATGTTTAAAAGTCATAGCTGTATATTAAGCACTTTTAGAGATTTTGCAGTTTCGATAGTTTTCTTCGTATAATTTTGACTGGAATTATTGTAACTGCCGGTTAAGATATTTAACTTGGAAAATTTATACAACGTACTAATCGTAACTGACACTTTCGATACGTTACATTGTGTTTAGTTTTTATTTCCGATATAGGCAAATAAATAAATACAAATACAAATAAATTTATTAGATAAAATAATATAAGAATACATATTAAGCGCTCGATCTCCACACTAGGCAGAGCCTGTATCGTGGAGATTTCCATGGAGTTGTGTGTGGTAAACATCCATTTTTTATATCCTGAAAAGTGCGCGCGTGTGTATTGAAAGTAGGTATGTGAGTAAGCATGAGTGTAAAAGTGTGTGTGTGTGTGTGCCCTTATTTTATAATTTCCAGTAGTTCCTCAGTATCTTTATAGCTTAAGGTTTTTAAGATTTTTTGTAAAGTAGACTTACGTTTGTTATTATGTACCCCAGAAATAATTACTTACCTGATTACTTATTTTGTTGTATATATTGACAGCGCGGGATTTCTTATGTCTCTGTGCGAATCTCGTGTTTACTCGTTTGCATACTAGGTGTGGTCTCCTAGTGGGTTTGGCCTCTTGTGGGATGTTTAAATTAGTTAATATACTGAGAATGTACAGTTGCCTAACTGTTAAAAGACCAGTGTCTTTGTAAAGGGTCTCAGTGCTATAAAGAAAGCTTCTGTTCATCATCACTTTCAACACCATGCGATGAGATCTTTCGAGTCTTAAGAGGTAGGTCTTGCAGGCGCCACCCCAGGCCGAGATTCCATATGTAATAATACTATGACACAGAGCATAATAAACCATGAGCAGAAGTTATTGACTCATTATGTTACGAATCCTTTTAAGCAAGTACATAAGCTTTCTTACTCTTCCCGACAGGCGTGTTATATGAGCGTTCCAAGAAAGTCTATCATCAACCAAAACACCCAGATATGGGACAACCTTTTCTGATGTTATATTAACACAAGTGCAATATTGGTCTACATATTTCCCACAAGAGTGCAGTTTAAGAGAGTGAGTTTTTGGAGCAGCTGTTCGAGCTGATACAGCAAAACTTATGTATTTCGTTGTGGAGGCATTGAGGGTTAGTAGGTTATTGTCCAGCCATGTTTTTACATGGTTAGCCCTTGGTGATTCTGAGTATAAGGTATGCTACCCTTGTCGAAACGCTCACGATTTGGACCACATTGTTAATGAGGGACTTGTGGACGAGAAACCCGACACCACCCTGGGACTGTTGGTCGCCCTCCCGGAAATAGAGCAGGTTTCCGGATTTAAGGATCATGGTGTCCTCTCCCTCTCTTCGGACTTCACATAAACCTACGATATCCCACCGTAGCCTGCTCAATACTTCTTCGAGTTCTGCAAGTTTCTCGTCAGTCCGCAGTGTGCGCGTGTTGTAAGTTGCCAGGGCCAAAGGTCGTTGGGTTTGGTAGCCTGGCATCTGCCGGGGATTCTTCGCACCCCCTACCCCGCCGTTACCATGACTGCTACCGGAGCCAGGAATAGCGGGGCTGCCGGGGACTAGGGGCCGTTTTCTGGGTGTGAAATTCATAGGCGGGGTTTTGCCGTAATCGCCACGCTTGGCAGGCGGGTTGGCGATCGCAGTTTGATTGCAGGTGTGTTGCAATGCACGGAAAGACGCTGCTGCCCATCCTCCGGTTTTAAGTCCCTTCGTCGCCTCTTACGACACCCATTGGAAGAGATGGGATGGTCCTATTCTTAGCCGGGAACCATACGGACAAATGATAATGAAATAATGAAATAATAATAAATGATAATGAAACTTAAATCTGCTTATTATTGATTTTTTTCCATAGATGGGGCGGAGAAAACTATTATATCAAATGCAAACCAATTAGTTGAGTATACGTCATTTCCGCCTACCCCCGATTTCAGTGACTTCTTATATTTATTTAAATGGATAGGTAGTACCCCCATTAAAGAATCCATTTTAGTTTTAAATTTTTCTTGCGTCACTTCAAATGATAATGATTTTATAATACGCCGCCACGCATCATTTTGTGCTGAGCGATTCTTATATATTGCTAAGCGTGGATCTCATAGGCATGGTTCCATTTGATATAGCTTCGAAAAGTTCCAGTGCTTTCTCGTTCAACCATTCCATTTTCGTTGCAAGTCAAAGAGTGCATATGTAATTGGTTGCACGCCGATATTCCTGCCAAAAACAAAGTACATACGTCCTTGCTCGGTGCTTGCGCCGCGCAGCACGCAGAATGAGATAGCACTAATGTAGCCAAACATAGTTGTTGCGTTATTTAGAGCGCAAAAACTCTTTGATGTGCCAAAAGACCGTTACCAGTGTTATCGATGATAATACCTACAATAATAACGACGGTCCCTAAGTATTGAAACTGAAAATGACAAGATTTTCAGAGCAGTTATTTTATGATATATTAAAGTGAAACTTTTATTACATCGTCTCGGATTTTTTCGTCTGTGTGTTGCATGTCACGTGACGGTCACTTTCGTCTGACGGTTTGATCGTTTCGTCCTCTGTACCGTAGCGAGAGCAGCCATGATCGTTTCGTCCTCTGTATAGTTTCACTTTTACCGTGGTTTCATAAAACCATACACTTACTTTTTTTTCACCTTAACTTTTATACAAAAACAGCTTTGGTAACCAAGTTTTGTAAATAAATATAAAAATTAAGTCTTTTAATTTATGTTTAAAAGTCATAGCTGTATATTAAGCACTTTTAGAGATTTTGCAGTTTCGATAGTTTTCTTCGTATAATTTTGACTGGAATTATTGTAACTGCCGGTTAAGATATTTAACTTGGAAAATTTATACAACGTACTAATCGTAACTGACACTTTCGATACGTTACATTGTGTTTAGTTTTTATTTCCGATATAGGCAAATAAATAAATACAAATACAAATAAATTTATTAGATAAAATAATATAAGAATACATATTAAGCGCTCGATCTCCACACTAGGCAGAGCCTGTATCGTGGAGATTTCCATGGAGTTGTGTGTGGTAAACATCCATTTTTTATATCCTGAAAAGTGCGCGCGTGTGTATTGAAAGTAGGTATGTGAGTAAGCATGAGTGTAAAAGTGTGTGTGTGTGTGTGCCCTTATTTTATAATTTCCAGTAGTTCCTCAGTATCTTTATAGCTTAAGGTTTTTAAGATTTTTTGTAAAGTAGACTTACGTTTGTTATTATGTACCCCAGAAATAATTACTTACCTGATTACTTATTTTGTTGTATATATTGACAGCGCGGGATTTCTTATGTCTCTGTGCGAATCTCGTGTTTACTCGTTTGCATACTAGGTGTGGTCTCCTAGTGGGTTTGGCCTCTTGTGGGATGTTTAAATTAGTTAATATACTGAGAATGTACAGTTGCCTAACTGTTAAAAGACCAGTGTCTTTGTAAAGGGTCTCAGTGCTATAAAGAAAGCTTCTGTTCATCATCACTTTCAACACCATGCGATGAGATCTTTCGAGTCTTAAGAGGTAGGTCTTGCAGGCGCCACCCCAGGCCGAGATTCCATATGTAATAATACTATGACACAGAGCATAATAAACCATGAGCAGAAGTTATTGACTCATTATGTTACGAATCCTTTTAAGCAAGTACATAAGCTTTCTTACTCTTCCCGACAGGCGTGTTATATGAGCGTTCCAAGAAAGTCTATCATCAACCAAAACACCCAGATATGGGACAACCTTTTCTGATGTTATATTAACACAAGTGCAATATTGGTCTACATATTTCCCACAAGAGTGCAGTTTAAGAGAGTGAGTTTTTGGAGCAGCTGTTCGAGCTGATACAGCAAAACTTATGTATTTCGTTGTGGAGGCATTGAGGGTTAGTAGGTTATTGTCCAGCCATGTTTTTACATGGTTAGCCCTTGGTTAGCTTTTTTGTAAACGTCACTCCAGCTGGCTGCAGAAAACAGAAGAACGGTGTCGTCTGCAAAGCAGATTATTGAGTCTACCTCTTTCTGTGAAGTTAGGATATCGATATAAATAAGGAATAAGAGAGGCCCTAGGACATTGCCCTGGGGCACGCCATATTTTACACTTAACTCGCTACTTATGGTATCATGTAGCCGGAGACTTTGTGTTCGTCCCGTCAAGTAAGTATAAAATCAGTGATAACCGACGCCTTCTATTCCAATTTTTTCTAACTTTCTCAGTATTAGTTTTATGGAAATCGTATCAAAGGCCTTAGCTAGGTCTAAAAAACCCCCATACATCGTTTATCTGTATCTAAATTATCAGTCACATATTTTGTTAGTTCATCAAGTGCGTGTTCGGTAGATTTACCGCTTTGGAAACCAAATTGCTGGCAAGATATAAGATGGTGTTTCTGGACATAGCTTAGAAGCCGTTTTTTTACAATTTTTTCCAAGACCTTCGATAATGTTGGTAAAAGACTAATGGGTCTGTAATTAGCTATTTCCGTCTTAAATACGGGAGAGTATGTTAAAATTAAAAATATAATTTACTTTAGAGCATTCGTTTATCATCATTTAATGAAATACATTTTTTCAATATGAGATCATAAAAATTAAGCCTTTGTAAATCTACTCTTGGAATTAGTGGACCTACACAAACACAATCAAAACCTTGTTAATTGCTTTTTAATATAAAAATCACAATATTATTAGTTATCTGAACAGTTACTATCAGTTTGAACTTCTACATGACGTGAATCTCCGTGTTTGAGACTGAAAGAATCTGTGATATTCTTTGGGTATTAATCTCGCATTACATAAAGCCATCTGGTCTTTATATTTCGCCTCGGGCAAAGCAAGGACATCACTGTAGAGATTTTTTTATTTCTACACTTCTATAAATCCTTTTTCCCCTTCTTGTTTCTTGCAACATTTTTAAGCAGTGACTGTGTTCGTCAACATGATACTTTAAATGCAAACAATTGGGCTCTTCTTTTTTCACTTTGATCTCTTTTAGACTGTTCCACGATTTATTTAATTTGCAGTGTCTTTCTTCCAGTGCCTATCTACTAGTAATCTTTTGAATGTCTTCCTGCGCCAATTCAATAACTTTGTAAGGCTTAGCCATCTTACTAATGCGTACCATTGGTCCGGAGTGTAAATAATTTTACCTTTGGACTCTTTTTCAATCAGCGCATGAACACTGTCTCCTTCATTTTGGGTGTGTCCTTGCTCCAGAAATGTGTTCGTTATATCCACATAATATATCTTAGAGACGGTCGATAAAAAGCGTCGGTGGCTTAACCGGTAACGACTCGGTCCATCTAACCAGAGGTACCGGGTTCAAATCTGGACGGCCAATGTACCAATGAGTTTTTCAAAAACTTACGTACATATAATTACCGATTGCTTTAACGGTTAAGGAAAATATCGTGAGGAAACCTGCACACGCCTGCGAAGAAACTCGAAGGTTGTGTGTGAAGTCGACCAACCCGCACTGGGCCCGCGTGGGCGACTAAGACCTAATCGCCCTGATTCAGGGTAGGCTCGAGCCCCTCGGTGGGGACGTATATGAGCTGATATAATATAAAAAATGTCTGAGATATTGGCATGTACATAGAATAGAAAATTCTATTACGATTATGTCCTGCGCAATTGTCTGACCAAAATAAAAATGACTTGTTTGTTTGTTTGTAAACTCTTTATTGCTTTTAAAACAAATAAGGTGTTAACAAAAGAATATAAAATGTAAATATAGCAAAGGCAGACTTATCCCTTTCGGATGACTTCGCCCCCTAATCGATTTTATTTTTTATGAAATGCTTTAAACAGCTCGAAACTTCATTTGCTCCTCTTTAAGCTGTGCATTCAGTCCACATATAGCAAAAAGCTTCCTTTATAGTCATTTCATAAACCGTAAAGTGATAAATAGACTCTTGTAGTATAGCAAACGCACATCTCCATGAGGCGACGTTAAGATTTTTAGAAAATCAAATGTTGCACACAGAACTTTAGGGCTTCTCACTTCAGCCAACCGTTTATGGTTTTAAAATCTCTTGCTAAGGTCTTATTTTCAATGTGTTTTGAGTGCGTTAGAATTTGTTCTTCAGTGGGATTCTTATCATTGGAAAACGCATGACATTTATCACACAAATCTTTTTTTGGGACGTAAAAAGCAATTTTCATATTTTCATTGACATCACGATATTGTCTCAACGTTTGGGCCGTATTTTCATATTTTTGAAGCTGATCAAAATCTCTATATAATTGGAACAACCTCTTCATTGTTAAGTTTCCATCTAAGTATAATTTAGTAGAACTCTTTCTCGTATAGTGAGACTCTACCAATTGCAAAGCAGCAACGTGGTCACGTACCTTTTTTTTCATAATATCATAAATCTTGACAGGGTGGATAGCGTCTGCTTCCGTTGTCTGATAAATTTGTATCTTCTTGGCTTAATTTGTTGTGTGCAGTGCGTATAAACTGGTCAGTTATGCGCAAGGAGCTCGTGAACATTTTCATACAGACTGGTACACGTTGGAATGAATTAGGTAAGTCCTCAGATGGTAGTGGCAAAAAATATTTTGAAGTAAATTGACTCCTTGAAGCACCTTCTGTAGTCATACGACGTTTATTCTGTTTCTCAGATAATTTATTTTCATACTCCCACTGTTTAGCATGATCTGCCAGTTTCCAAAACCGGGAATGTTCTCTAGTTGTAGTTAAAAACTTTTTATAACATTTTAGTTTAACTGTAACTGGTAGGTAACTGGATTGTTCCAGGACTTGAAATCTGCTTTTAACATGGTAGACCATAGAAATCTGCTAATTGAACTTGCGCACCACGGCATTAAAGGAAAAGTCTTAAAGTTATTTGAATCATATTAGGTTTACTAAAATCAAGCGGGGAGTACCTCAAGGTTCTGTGTTAGGCCCGATTTTGTTTAATATATCGTCACCGGAAATATGAATAACTGTAACGGACAAATCACAACTTTTCAGGAGAGTCAAAAACGATCTCTTTTTTTTAAAGTGCTATTATTTTTAGACAACGTTTTCCCCACGAAGGGAAGAAAACGATATATTTCATGTCTGTGCCGTCGGCTTGACCATGTGAGATTACACCTTCATTCTTGCCCTTGGAAAACCCATAGAACCCTGCGATTAAGTGTCCTCTCGCGTCTGTCTAGTCGCGGCCGCTGAGCTCCCCCCGCTCCGCGAGGGGTGAGGCGGGAGAGCGCAGGCGGTCGCGTCGTCAGTACGCTTTCATTATTCCCGCGGAGTGCATGTACTTCCTTGCGAAAACAAAATTTGTTCACAAACGACGTGTGTCGTTCGAGACCAATACTAAGGTCGCTCATTAGTAGTTTAAAGTATTTACCTACTTAAAATTTAGTGTCTAAGTGGAATTATTACTGTGGATTGCTATAGTTAAAGGTACGTTTTTGTATTTTCATTACAACTTTTTCTTTATAGGTAATTAAGATATTGTAGCTGATGACTCGGAACCAATTCCAGTCATTTTTGTTAGTGCCCGTAAATTCACTCAGCGGCACTTAGTCCTGAATTATTTTATTTATTGATTGATTCGTTCTATACAATTGTGTAGTGGTTTATAAGACACTGTGCTGCGCGCTAACGCCCACACGGTTCAGTCTGAGAAACCAAACGGCCCGATTCGAGGAGCCACACGGCCCGATTCGGGGAGCCGCACGGCCCGATTCGAGGAGCCACACGGCCCGATTCGGGGAGCCGCACGGCCCGATTCGAGGAGCCGCACGGCCCGATTCGAGGAGCCGCACGGCCGGATTCGAGGAGCCACACGGCCCGATTCGAGGAGTCGCACAGCCCGATTTGAGGAGCCGCACGGCCCGATTTGAAGAGCCGTACGGCTCATTTTGAGGAGCCGCACGGCCCATTTTGAGGAGCCGCTCGGCCCGATTTGAGAAGTTTTTAGAGCGGCTCTAATCTTCTCTATGAAGCTCAATTCTAATTCTGTTAATCTTTTGTCACAGATGGCGGTGCCGAAAGAGCCGTCGTCACTAGAGGCCCTCTTAGAGTGGGAATCAGATGACCCAGATGACAGTATTATTTTGGAACGAATAAAGAAGTTGGCTGCCACCTACCTACCTGATGGATGGCGTCAATAGAAGATTATACCTCATACCAGAGATGATCTTTTGGGTTTGCACCTAGACCCTCTTGTGCTGAATAAAATCCGCTTCGCTCTCCCGACAGTCGAACTTGCTAGAGCCTTCTGCCCAGAATGTACCTCTCTTCCTGAGAAAACCTACAAGGACATGAAGATTAAGATGCTTGGGTGGCCTTTCTGTGTGGGGCTTATAATTGGCCCACCGTCCATCGGATCTAGAATCAGAGGCTCCGCCGTTCAAAACGAACTGATCGTAGCATCACTAGCAGAATTAAAGCCTCTGCTCTTAAGCAGAAAGGAGGCGTCGAGGGAGCTTGCAGATAATGAGGATGTAGATGACTCATCGACGCTTCGCTCTACATCGTCCAAATCTAAAAAGCTAACAAGGATAGATAAGCTAGAACAAAATTTTAGCGAGATGAAGGAAATGCTCTCCAGCATCATGGAAAGGTTTAGTAACAATGTTGATGATGAATCCGAAGTAGAGGCAGCTTACCCTTCTTCTGATGATGATCTACAGGAAGAATACCCAAGACAGAATGAAAAACCACTAGAATCCTTAGACTGGAAGGCCCCAGCTCTAACATTAGAGGATGATGACGAGGATTTTGGTCTCTCTCCCCAAACTAAACAACAGGAACCTACAATTCCAACACCAAAGGCACATATCGAGGAGCAGGGTATTAAATGCATGAGACTGGGTGACTTGGCGTACAAACAGATCCGGTATGCTGAGGTCCAGAAAAAGCTGCAGGCGTTTCCAGTATTTCATGCCTCGAAAGTTAACCCCTCTCTTATGAAACTTAATCCGGCAAATGCTTCATCTGATTCTCTAGCCAAACAAGAATCCTCTTTTGGGACGATCTTACATGGGTTGCTGCTGCAACGCGAGGCTCTTACCAATGCTATTAGGAGGCTTTCAACCAAGCATCCTTCTCTAAAATCGGATAATAAAGAAGCGCTTTCTGGACCAAATTCCGCTATCAAGTTGATTTCTGATGACGTCTTGCAATATGTTTGTGGTCGTAAAGTGGAATCAATAGAACTTCGAAGGAATGCGATCTTACCGAAAGATGAGTACTACGCAACACTGCTTAATGCCATCCCTCCTTCTTCGACACATCTTTTTGATGAGCAACAGGTCTCAGAATTGTTGAAGCAACCTTCACTACAAGGATTTTTTCGGGGATACTCTTCAAATTCCTACAAACCGAGACCTCAACCAAGAACCTCTACAAACTTTGAACAAAGAAAGAAGATCCCTAAAACGCCCCAATCTTCTTATCAACCAAAATCCCAAACCTTCAAAGCGACGAATGCCGTGTCAGGAAAGTCCTACCCTAGAAAGGCGACAAAGCGTAGCCAGAACACCAGCTCCAGGGATAAGTTCCACAGAGAATCCGATGCCAAAAAGCCTAAGAGGTCCTGACTTACAGGATTTCAGAGGGGGGAGGCTAGGCAATTATGGAAACATATGGCGGCTTTATGGAGCTCCTCCTGGTGTCTTAAAGATCATAGAAGGGTATTCCATTCCATTTGCAATCAAACCCCCTCTTGTCCCTCTAACGAGCAACCGCCTGTCCACATTTCGAACTATAGGGATGGACACAGTGATAGAGGCGCTGATATCTCAGGGAATTTTGGAGGATTGCCATTCCCCGGTCGGTTATCTATCGAAGATGTTTCCAGTTCCGAAGTCCGACGGGAGTCTTCGCCCTATTATAAATCTACGCGGACTAAACAATTATCTATGCCCAAAGAAAATTTCGCCTCCTGAATCATCACAAAGTGCCAGATTTCCTTCAAGAATCAGATTTTCTAGCAAAAATAGACATTTCTCAGGCATACTTTCACATACCTGTGAAACCAGGCCACAGAAGATTCTTAGCAATAGCACATCAGCAAAAGAAGCTTCAATTTACTTGCCTTCCATTTGGCCTATCGACCGCTCCACTGACATTTGCAAGAGTGTCAAACTGGATAGCAGCGCAGCTAAGACAAATGGGTATAAGAGTCATTGTGTACCTCGACGATTTCCTCATAGTCAATCATCAGGAGGACAGTTTAATAAAAGACACGGCATGCGCTGTAGATTTCCTAGAGGACCTGGGGTGGAAGATAAACAGTCCAGTTGGGTAGGTCCAACTTCAAGAAAGAGATCAATCGTCGAATCTAACACAGCTGGGTAGCGTTCGGGAAGTTTCTTAGTATCTTCACGTCTCTAAATACCACAGTGTCTTAAGACCAAGGTCTTTCACCAGTGTCTGTTGCCAGTGATAACATACAACTGAGACATGATCGCTTACTATGGGCCTCATAAGAAGGCCCAGGGTTACCCAAGGGGCAATGGAGCGTCTCTGTATTACTGCGAATGGCGAAGGTCATTTGCCCCTCCGAGCGATGCCCCCGCGCTGCCCGCAAAAATAAAGTAGTTACGTGCAATAATTATTTTATTTGACATTAAAAATAGTTAAATGTGTATTAAATACACGTTAATGTATTTATAATTTGAATTAAATGGGCTTTCGGACAGTATTTTTTATAAACCAAGTTTAATACAAAAACATAAAACTATAAGTACGGGTTTGTTTGCATTGTGTCACTACTAAAAGTTTATTATTTTAAGGATTGCATCATATTTTGCTACGGAACCCTAAAAAACTGGTATCACTGGCTCCACCCGCGTGGAAAACGTTTCTATGACTTTCCGAGGTTGCGCAGTGCGCGAGCCGCAAGCGGCTCGCGAGCGTCAGAAAAAGTAGCCTATGTGTTAATCCAGGTCCTAATCTATCTTCCTACCAAATTTCAGCCAGATCTGTTCAGTAGTTTTTGCGTGAAGAAGTAACAAACATACACACTCACAAACTTTCGCCTCTATAATATTAGTGTGATAGTGTGATGTGATGTGATACGGGTTTGTTTGAATTGTGTCACTACTAAAAGTTTATTATTTTAAGGATTGCGTTATATTTTGCTACGGAACCCTAAAAAACGGGTATGGAGAATGAATTAGGTATCATCTAGTTACCTGCTAACGAAAACAAACTTGACTGAAAGGTCCATATTAATACGCCAGATTTTATTTTCTTTATAGCGCCGAAGCTTTGTACTTTGACCCACCTCCCCACCCGTTGTCGCAGAGTTCAAACTGGCTACCGGGCGTTTTGGGCTAACAATAATATGGTTATACTGATTTTGGTAGACTGTGTCCCTTTCATTATGCCAAGGTATCTACATTCAAAAGTTACTAGTGTAAGAGAACAAAATACGTTCCTACTTAATAAATAAGATACAATAAGAAATAAATAAACACGTATGTGCAGTACTGTAATTAGCATTTCTTTGTAATGCATTCGTCCTGTTTATCTTTGATATAACTCGTAGTGACTTTTTTCGTTTATTGCGTTTGTTAGCCATAGTGACGACTTGGCGAGATCAATTTTAGTTTATTTTCGAAAAAGCACTGCACGTCACACGTCGCGCGTCGGGTGGTAAGAGCACTGGCATAAATCCATCGTCGGTAAGCGCCACCGCGCGACTGACGTAGACCGCGGAGTCGCGGCGCTCGCGGTTTTCGTAGGTATTTAAAAACATCATAAATTGGAAAATAACACTGCAACATCCACCTCAGCGATTAGTACTAGAAAAATGATTTATCTAAAGATTGGTATAAAAATAAGGTCAATAAATTTATTAAAATAATAAATTTATTGACAGTATTGAAAATAAATTTTAAAAGAGGCAACTTTGGTTTCTTCGTCTATCGAGCGAAGTTCATCTGATTGTGTAACTGTAAGCGAATTGTTTTCTGTAAGATCCTCAACTGAAATATATATTTTTTTCAGAATTTTACGTAAATTTTTGAGTGATTCATATTGATTTTAAAAACAGCATTTGCGGTATGAGAGCCCTTAATTTCTGCTAGAATTTGCTTCAAAAAGTGGTGTGTTTAAGAGAAAATAGACTGGTGCACGTGAGCAATGTGGATAACAAGAAAATAAAAAGCAGGAAGATCTGAACAACCGTTTTTTATTGGGTGCAGTTTTATAGACGCCATACATTCTGCAACCGGGTGGTCCACTTTAGAATGGATCGCTGCAGATGTTGTCAAGAATCCCACAGACGATTTGTGATACACCGACATCAGCATTACAAATCAAAATAGATGATGATCGACTGTATCGAAAGGTTTCGTATCCGGAGATGTAAATATATTATCATACATACATGTATTGTATTGTATGTTGAGACTTTTTGGCGGGAATTTGTAGCGTTCAGTTTGTCATTTTTCTTTTATATTCCGAAAAATTACATTTAGTGGTTTTTGATGTATAATATCGATAGTGTATTTATCAGCGAAGTATCATTTATGTGTTTCTTGTGTAGGATAATGAAATAAAATAGTGTTTATACTGTGTTTCGAGTTCCCACAAGAAGTCCGAGCAAGCTTTAGCAAAAGCTATTTATGTAGGTATCATTTTGCTAGAGTATGTATGTAGGTTAGGTTAGTTTATAGACTACTAGCTGTTTCCCGCGGTTTCACCCGCGTGGACAACGTTTCTATGACTTTTCGAGGGTGCGCAGTGCGCGAGCCGCAAGCGGCTCGCGAGCGTGGTAAACAGTAGCCTATGTCTGAATCCAGGTCCTAATCTGTCTACCTACCAAATTTCAGCCAAATCCGTTCAGTAGTTTTTGCGGGAAAGCGTAACAGACAGACAGAGTTACTTTCACATTTATAATATTAGTAGGGATGATATGATGTGAACGTAAAGAAACAGTGATCTTGAAGACTGAAAAGTTACTGAACACTTAGAAAGATTGACAGGAGAAAAATGTGAGGAAACAATGATATTGAAAACAAAAAAAAAATGGACTGGAAATCTGGATTTGAACAATATAATGAGCTTTTGACTACGTAATCTGAAAAATATACTAAAGACGTGAATTCTACAAATTAATACTACTGAAAAACATATACTGAAAACTAGGCGGTATGGCCAATGAGCCTTAGCCTGCCCTAAAAGGGCGAAGGAAAAAAAATGTATTGTATGTTGAACGGGTCCATGTAATAGCCGACACGATAATACACGGCCCGTGAATGTACGACACGATAATACAAGTCCCCGGTACTTGAATTATCATGTTGTACATTCACGGGCCGGCTATTATCGTGTCGAGAGATATCAGCACGGAACGATATTACACGGCCGAGAATGTCCGACACGATAATTCAAGTCCTAAGTACATGTATTATCATACTGTGCCTTAACGGCTGCGTAGTAACGTGTCGGCTATTATCTACACGTACTGATATTGTCCGACACGGGAATGCACGGCCTGATAATTCGAGGCCTCTTCCTATTGGCTGAGGAACTCCCGTTGCTGATTGGTCGATTATTCATAAAGCGTTTATGGTTAGTCAATGTCTGAGCCTCGTTTAGATATGGAAGGTCCATTTACACATTCGGTCAAGTGGCAAGGCGAGTTGATACTAGTGTTACGTCTACACTATCGTTTCCTCTACATTCGTTCTAGCTGAATACCTATTAATACGTAGATATTATTGATAATTGTATGGCTGTAATGTAATTTCCCGTTAAACACATACAGTCGTACTGCAAAAAATATCACAAACAATGTTTTCTCATGTTCAGTTAGACAGTATATAAATAAGGAATTTTCTAAAGACATGTAAATAAACAAAAAGGAATAGTAAAAATCAAATTAAGAAGAGTGGGTGGAGAAAATTTGCCAGCTTTCAAAAAGAATTAATGATATACATCTCGTAATACCGTAAATTGGGGAGAATAGAAATCTCGGGTTGATTCGAAGAAAAAATTCAAATAAATTTTCCATGCTGACACCGCTTCGATTTATGATCCTCAATAAAAGTAACTTTGTTAGGGTTCCGTACCCAAAGGGTAAAAACGGGACTTCATTACTTAAACTTCGCTGTCCGTCCATCCTTCTGTTTGTCTGTCACCAGGCTGTATTTCATGAACCATAATAAGTAGACAGTTGAAATTTTATTTTATTTTATTAGGAGAACACAAACGGAAATGTACATTAATATTTAAGGGATGAAATATAAATAGAAAGGTAAGTCTACATTCCAACAACGAGTTCCACAATTATTTAAAAATATAAGCCTACCAATCTACCGCTATAAACAGCCAAAAATCTGTCATATTTGTTTTAAAAAACTATTAAATAAATTTAGAAAACAACAGAAATGATTAAAATAGAAGTAAAAAGAATACATAACTATTAGAGAAAAAAAAATCAGTAAAACTAATAATCAAAAATTTTCACAGATGCTGTATTTCTGATCCCGTTATAACAACAAATACTAAAAACATAATAATATAAATATGTTAAGGGGGCTCCCATACAAGAAACGTGATTTTTTTGCTGTTTTTTGCTCGATATTATTAACGGCAATAGGTAGACGCTTGAAATATTCACAGAATATTTAGTTTTATATTCACTTTTTAGTTTTAATCGCCCTGATTCAGGGTAGGCTCGAGCCCCTCGGTGGGGACGTATATGAGCTGTAATGATGATATTCACTTTAAAAATAAATAGTTAAATTAAAAGAAAATAAATATTGAGGGGCGCTACCATACAACAAACATGATTGTTTTGCCGCTTTTTGCTCGATATTATAAAAAAAGTATTAAAGAAAGGTTAATATAGCGTCTAATGTTGTATTGATAATGGTACAGAACCCTTCGTGCACGAGTCCGACTCGCAATTGGCCGATTTTTTCTAATATTGCCAATACCTAATTTTTACATGGCATTGATAACTAAATGTCAATTCAAACAAAATGAATAGAAAAACGGCCTATGAAGTTAGTAATAGAGCGACGTGGAAAAAAAGTTGGCATTCAATTTGCAGTTTTGGCTAAGATAAGATAAAGATAAGATAAATATTCTTTATTGCACACCAAATACACAGAAATAAAATACATATGAACTAGCAAAACATACAACGATATGCAAAGGCGGCCTTATCGCTTTTAGCGGTTTCTTCTAGGATAAAGAGTTTTTAGCAGTTGAAGGTGCATCCTGAATGAATGTTTTTGTCATTTCTGTAATATTTTTCTTATATCTAATCTAACCTAACCTACCTACCTAATCCAGCAAAATTAATATATATATATTATTGCCAGTAGTGCCAAGATGACATATGTTAGCTAGAATTGTAAGGTTATCTTGACCCTACCACACCTATTCACCTATGACACACTTCGTACTTCTTCGAACTTTGGACCAGAGATAAGTAACTACACCATAGATACACTTTTACACATTTGCATGTTGTGCGTAAACTCAATTAGGGTTTATCAGTCGTAAAGGGATCACGGCGCGAAATTCAAATGATTTCGAGTTTTTGTTTCTGATTGAGATATATTTTAAACATATTTATTGATATAAATAAACATTATCGTTTAAAATTTGGTTTATTATATTTCCTAGACATTGACAGGAGACTATATGATAGACAGAATTTATGGTAGAATAGAAACTATGCGAAATGCGAAATGAGTTTGTAACATTCGTCACCCTTAAGACTTAATTTTCCATTTCCTCTATTAGGCGTCGGGGTGGTCTAATGGTACGGAGCAGATCCATGTGACATCACAACAGAGTCACAGTCCATTGACAAATAACAAATATAAATTTAAATTGTGGATATATTGAATGACATCGTTTTCAAAAACCTTTAAGGCCTTTTCCACTTCATGGCATAAATTCAAAGTTGGGTAGGTTAAAGACCTTTTTTCTTTCCACCATTCTTTCAGTCTTATCAATTTATAAGTTGGATTTTCTGCAGGATCCTCTAAAGATAAGCATTTTTTGCAAACTAAACAGCTCTGTTTCTTTAATAAAACTGACGCAATGTACCCACTTACATATACTATGGGTTGTTCCTTAATTTCAATGAGCTGGGACTCAATATCAACAAATCCAAATTCATCGTCTGGTATGCTTATCATAGGCCAAACATCCAAATCTTCAGCTACTTCCTCTGGAATGTCACGTTTTTTTTTCTGTCATTCCCACAGCCTCTGGTTGTCCTGGTTCACCAAAGATTATATCGTGAAAGTCAGTGAGTAATTTCTGGTGATCTTCCTCACAGTTAGAACTTCTGCTGTGAGGCGCCGTCATTCCAGAGATTACGGATGTTTTAAGAGCAGCCATAAAAGATGAACATGTTGGATGTCTATTTGTAGGACTGTGCTGCCTTATGACGCCAAACAGATTTTCTAACCCGTCTTGGTTTAACTGTCTCAGGTTAAGAAACTTGAAATCGTTTTCATTTTTTTAAAAATCCCACAGGTCTCGTAAGGACTTTAAAGACGTTATATAACCTTCAACGCACTTAACATTCCTAGCTGGGGAGCCATTCTTTGTCAAAAAAATTAAAGTTGATAACTTTTTTCTGAACTCTGACCATACCTTTATATGTTCAGTTTTATGGCCCACATTCTCTCTCAATCCTTTTTTTACATCATCAGGCCCCGATGGTCCATTCGTAAAATCAAAGAGGCGGTTTAGGTCTTCAATTATGAGTCCTGTATCGGAGAGTTCTTTTGAACGATGTTCATTTTCTTTGGCTTTTGCAAGCAATTTCAGGACAACTGCCACAGTATGACTCAGAATCTGAGCGGCGTATTTCACACGCATTTTTGCCCTATATTTGGGTTGTACATGCGTTGATGTTATTTTGCTTATATATAAGAAGGACTTGTTTTGTTCTTCAACTTCTTGAATGTGTGCCCACTTGCCTTGTTTGTTTTCCATTTCAATTGTGCCGTGTTTTAATAATTATTTCGCAAAGACTTGAAAAGATGGGGCACATCATATATATTAAAAATTTTTTGCCCATTTAATTCAAAATAGTTGTTTCCGCCATTTTGCCATTCTCTCAAATGTTTAAGGGCACCCATATTTATTGAACCCTGGTCGCACACAGTGGCAATTGGTTTAAATGTCGTTTTATTTACCTCCATTATTATTTCTTTTATTAAAACTGCTAATTTTTGTGAGGAAACCGTTCCTTTAACGAAGTAAAATGCCAAAGGCTGCTTAAATTTTTTTCTCATGCCTTGCAGAAGATAAACTAATGCATGATCGGATAATTGTGCATTTCTCCCATCCTTGTCACCATAATCCACAAAGCCATCAACTTTATTTGTGGCTGCATTGTATATGAGACGTTGCTTCAGAGCTATCTCATCAAACAGAAGAGAGCAATATTTATCTTTTATATTAAATTTATCTGCCATTTTATTAAGTTTATTTATGACAGCTGGATTAATGCCAGGGTCCATTGGCATCTTCTTTAAAATATTCTGCAATGTTTTTACACTAGGCAATGGTATCACATGCTGCAGATATATGTATGTTTTTGGTGACCGCTTAAATATTGCTTAAGCAGATATTTTGTTTTTTGTTGTCCACCTTTTGCCCTGCGGTTTTCTGTTTTTATTTTTAATGGCTGACAAAACAAGCTCTTTTAACGTAGATGATGGTAAACTTTCAATTAATTTAGCACTCTTTTTAAAGGAAGCTAGAGTGCACTTAGTTTTCCGTAATTGCTTTATCAGCTTCTTTTTTCTTGGAATGGCATCTGAAAGGATATTGAATTAATTATTTAAAGAAAAACAGTAAATTGGTACAAAACAACCACTTTTGGTATCTACGACAAATAAACGAGTCAAAATTGGCACTTACCAGTATCATCATCTATTTTTCTCTTTACACCCTTTTCTTCTTTTGTCTTTGTCCAACTTGCTTGAAGTACAGGAAGTACTGAATGTCCTTGCTGACTAGTTGAAGGTTGAGGTTGAAGCACTGGAATAAGCAGTTATCTATTAATACAATTAATGAACTTAGAAATGGATCATACAAATGAATATAGGGCATGATCTGTAAAATTATTAACCGTTATCCAGACTTATAATGTTATTTTTTCTAAGTGACGTCTGAAAGAAGATTTAAAAAAATGTTAAGTAATTTCATAAAAAACAACAACTTCTGTTGCATATCCTTACTTTTAGAGTACTTTTCACATATTTTACTTTCTTACGCGACTGACCAAAAAGGAGGGAAATGTATTTTAATGCAGCCAGGTCTTTAATTTTTAATTAAATTGGTTAGGTTATTAGGTTAGATCGTGTTAGTCAGCCAACTTTTCTTTGCGAGAATTTTTGAAAAAACCTGAGTCGGGCATGAATAACCACATATAGCTATGGCTGCTTCTCCATTGTATTAAGGAATCTTGATAAGCCCGCTTGGGTTTCGATTCCCGGTGGGGTGAACTTGTAAGACTCGGTTTGGTTGGTGGTAGGGCATTTTCTAAGCCGCCTGGCTAGCTACCACCATTCTTATCTAAGTCTTGCCGCCAAACATCAGCGTTCACAACATTGATGTGTTCCGTATACCATACCTATAATACCAACGGCTATAATACCAAGGGCCTACGAATTGTGAATAAAAAAAGTGATTTATAAAATTACCAACCTTTATCCAGACTCGTAAGCTTCTTTTTTCCTAAAGTTACATCTAAAAGAAGATTAAAAAACAATAATAAGTTATTTGATACAAACAAACTAACCACTATAGGTATTTATAATTTCGATATTTAAATTGTTTATTCTGCGGCTTGCGGTTCGCGCACCACTCACCCTCAAAGATAGTAATAAAAATGCCCACGCAAGTGAAGCGATCCACACAGGCAAAGCTGCGGGCTATAGTTAGGAGCGCGCTGATTTCCGCAACCAGTCAACCGATGCGCCTATTTTGCGTAAGTTCAGCTCCTCCAGATAGGCTAGTAGCGACCTCAAGTTGCCGACGACTTCCTGAAGCGAAAGCTGCGGGCCAAAGCCAGTGACAAATAAACCTATCAAAATTAGCACTTACAAATATCAACATCAAGCTTTCTCTTCACACTCTTGTTTACTGTTTCTGTCTCTGACTGACTTGCTGGAGGTCCCTGCTGGCCGGTTGGAGGTTGAGACTGAGGCACTGGAATACATGGTTACATATTAATACAAATAAACTTGATGCAAGTCGGGCTGCGAGGTGAGTCGCGACTCGTGTCGTGCATCGAGTTGAGGTGAGAATCATGTCGCGCGCGAGTCGAGTCGAGTTACGAGTTAAGTCCCGGTCTTATAAATACCCTACCGCCAACCAAACCGAATTCTGTATAAATTAAGGAAGTTCTAATTTTCCTATATTTTTAGTTCTTACTCGCATTGTAATCAGAAGTATTTCTGTTGTTAAAAAATATATGTGTATTGTGTAAAGTAATATTACAGAAAACGAATTAGAGAAATAAATAATTATCATTATTCAAAAAATGATGATTTGACTTAGAGATTTATTTTGAAATTATCTTTTTATTTCGAAGTGTAGTCTTTCTTGTGGCAGCACCGACGCACTGACCAGCAAATGGCACCAATTTCATACAAAATCACCGTTCTAAACTGTTCTTAGAGAGTTTCCACCCACTGATTTGTACTATCTGCTTTCGCAAAACCGTCTTTCATGATGTGATTTTAATAAAATAAAGGATCTGTGGTTTTAGATTTAGACAACAGATTAAAAAGAGCGATTTTTAAAATTAAATTATTAATTGCATTTTCATGTATAAATTTCGACATTTCTCGTTTAATTTTTGCGAGAGCTATCAGAAACATGCATTTTTATATTTTTGCTTAAATGATGAAAAATACCCTATTCTAAAGGAGGATCAGCACATTCTAATTGCAGGGCCATTTTTGGAGAAGAGTTAATTGCCCCTAGGATAATACGCAAGCATTTGGCTTGCGTTAAATTAAGCTTTTCTAAAGCAGATTTATTACAAGGTTCAAGTAAAATTTACCATAGTCAAAACGACTCCGAACTAAAGCATTATATAACAACTAGTGGATGCCCGCAGCTTCGCTCGCGCAGATCCCGATTTTTGCGGTTCCCGTGGGAATTTCCCAAAATCCTTTCTTAGCGGATGCCTACGTCATAACATCTACCTGCATGCCAAATTTCAGCTCGATCCGTCTAGTGGATTGGGCTGTGCGTTGATAGATCACTATGTCAGTCAGTCAGTCACCTTTGAGTTATATATATTTAGATTTCTGACAGTATGGATGAGACTCCCACCAAACCCCTGATGGGACACGCAAAACATTAATATTCTTGTCGCATTTTTGTGTTACATAGTTAAGATACGGAGCGCCAGTCATCTTGGAGTTCAGGATTAGGCTCAAAAATTTTACTCTATCAGTAACGGGGATGATTTGATTTTTACAAATTTAATCTCTCAGAATATACATATTTTTTTCTATAAAAAACTTATATTTTTATTGTAGTGGTCTAAAAAGAAAAATAAAAAGGATTACAAAACTGGCCTGCTCAGGCGGCATTTTGTCAGTATATTTGTATATTTTCAAGATTTTTTTCAATTATTTTTTCTTAGAAACCTTTTTTTATTTTGATGCCATTGTAAAGGTATTAAGGTAAGCTACTGCATTAATAGATAAAAAAAAATGTCATCGCTCTTATTTTTAAAATGAAGATATTTTTATGCAACAACTACCCATTTTCACCATAGAGTAATTTGAACCGCGTATTTAGTAATATTTTACTACACATATGTTATTGGTATTTAATATAACATAAAGGGTAACTATTCAGATTCAGGAATCAGTTAATAGTTTTACAATTTTTTCTTTCAATAAAGTATAAGAACCATTTTTACAACAACCAGAGGTCAGCTTCGCTGAGGACCACCCGCGACGCAGTTCAGAAGTGACCGCCGCGGGGATCTCCTTACACAGTAGAAGCCCCCGTGTAACTCGCGTAACATGAGCAGTTTGCAGGTTATGGATAGTGTCACCTAAAGGGTTTGCATCAGTGGAGACCAGTCTTGACTAAAGATTTTCCAAAACACAAACATTACGTATCGTAGGCCGGGGACCACGAACTATATTTGCATGATTTTCCCTGCCAAAGCCTGGAGATAGAGGTGGTCTGGGGGCGAGGTGTAGAGAAGGTTATTTTTTTTAGCCTCTAGACATAGATGGAGGACTGGGCTGGAAGAAGCTGGTTGATGGTGTGTATTGGCTGATTGGGGAGAACATCACATTGGCTACATCAGCATACGATCTATAAATTGTCGGGAATTGAGAGGATGCCTCGGAATAAGGAATATTTTTCTCAGCCATTGTTACTTTAATAGCCTTCTGTCGGGATTGCTCTCGACAATCCTTCTTGGTGGCATAGTGACTACCAGAACAAAAGAGACAAGTTGAGTTGCTTTCTGAAATATCACAGGAATCACCTGTATGGTTTTGAGCACAACCTACCGTTGTAAGTAAGTAACAGAATAGAAAATGTAGATGAAAAAGCGATGATCTCCAAAACACGTGAGTTATCCACCTTACATAAGGTCGGAATTCAAGAAGCTACAAACTTTCCTTTCAAATACACTGAGTTATAGCGTCTTAGTAAGCTTTGCTTGGTTTACTAGAATATGACGTCACAGCTCGCAAATGTCATGTGAAAGGCATTTCGCGGGAATTTCAAATTAATTATTATAATAATTATTTTTTCCTAATAAATAACACTTAAAAAAAAGAGGTTATTTTCAAAGGTTTAAAATAAACCTATGTAAATTTTAAAATATATTTTCAAAAACTGTCAAATAGCAGTGGCCGCGATCCGTTACTTCTTAGGGAATACGATGCAGTATGCAGTGTTTAAGAAATATGTAAGTATTATACTTTACTAAAAATGGTAGCGGGCAGTTGTTACACAATATGTTCCAAAATTTACGGCATTTCCAACAAAGCCAAAATAGAACCATAAATATTATCCTTGCCACTACCAAAGATTACCTAATATAATGAATAATTTTGACCAAAGTGTGGACGTAGCAGAACAATCCTAGACAATGTAAACGAGGCATTAGATTTATCAGCAGACGGTTTTCTATATTTAGTCTATGGTTGAAATTCATGGGATTTGTATTATCGTGTCGTGTATTATCTGCACGTACAGATAATACACGACACGATAATACGCGTCCCGTGAATACACAACCCAATAATACGTGTACCGAGTGACTTGAATTAATACTGGCCGCGAAGTATCGACACGAGCAGATAATGTACAGTCGATAATACACGACACGGGAATGTACAGGCTGATAATTCATGTACCAGGACTTGAATTATCGTGTCGTACATTCACGGGCCGGCTAATCTCGTGTTGAACAATATCGTGTCGTGCATTATCGTGTCCCTGTTGAACTTCAAAGAGAATATAATAAACTACGTTTTGTTGAACTTGTTGAACTTGTTTGGTTTCTTTAATCAGGTAATTTCTTTCTCGCGTCCATGTAGATAAATTTTTAAAATATTTATTATGACGAAAACCTGGCAATGGCTTCTTCTAATTGCTGTGCTCTGTGTTCTTTTCATCGTAATACCAATTTCGTATTCGGGCGAAAATAGTGAAGAACAGCTGCAGTTGATGTTTAATGATTATATTGAAAAGTATAATAAAAGTTATAAACACAACTCCACAGAATACGCAACGAGATTCAAACATTTTGTGGTACGTATTTAAAATAATATCCAGGGTCAAAACCATCGGGCCTCAACTCAACTCTAGGTAGGAGAAGACTGAATCCTATTCAGGTTTTCCTGACAAGCTCACAAGAGCTGCTGTGGGGGTTCAGAAAGTAGCCTTCAGAGTCGCCGTGAAACATAAACTACTTCTCTTAATGCGTAACTTAAGTACCTATATTTTTCTAGCAATACCTAAAGTATTTCAAAAAAGCACTGATGCCTCGAAAAACAGGTTTGAGTAGGTGTTTATGATGGTCTCGCTAATGTAGATTAGGTTGGAGTGAACATAACCAGGCTGCCATTAAATCTAAAAATAGTTTTGGTCAGGTTTGATTGATGACAGTCCAAGAGCCTTGTGAAGTGAGGCTCTCCCCTATGGCAGCCTGGTTAGGTTTGTGCACCCCAACCGTTGATTATGCTATCCATAGTGTTAAAAGAATAGAATCCGCAATGCATGCTTTACATTTTAAATAACTTTATTTTAGTTTTGTTTTGCTTGAAAGCTGCTGTGGATGCGAGCAGAGGAGGATCTGTCGTTTTGGAAATCCTTGAGGGAGGCCTTTGTCCAGCAGTGGATGACTTTCGGCTGATATGATCATGATGATTGCATGAAACCCTTATTTTCATACACAATAGTTTTTGTATTATCTTCTGACCTAAAAAATAGCACTTACTGGGTATTTTTTTTATTTTTTTTTATTTACCAATTTCAAAACAAAATACAAAACAATTAATCATCTAGCACCATTAAACCAATAAATAAATAATAATAATAATATATTTATTAATTAAATGCGTCAAATAATTTATTGCTTTTTTAAGTTCCATAAACAATTATTTATCTAATTTTTAAGGCTTCCGTACAAGAAATAGAACATCTGAACTCCCAATCGCAAGGCCCTGAAGAGCACCGAGCCAGATATGGTCTTACAAGATTATCTGATATGTCCAAGGAGGAGTACAAAGATATACATCTTTCTGATGAGAAGATGACAAAAGCCCCACACTCTTACAACAGAAGCTGGAGACAAGACAGCTATAATCAATATAATGTTGATGGACATCATAAACATAGCAGTAGCGAGAAAGAGATGCAAGATATTAAGACATATGTTAGAAAGAGAAGGGCTACGCTACCTTTGCAAGTTGATTGGTAAGTTTTTTAGACAACATCAAATTAATTGTGAATAACTTTTCAAGCTACAATTATTATTTTGTACTAGTTTTAGTACCAATTCATTCATCAAATCATCATCATCATCACATCAGCTCAAATATACGTCCCCACCGAGGGGCTCGAGCCTACCCTGAATTAGGGTGATCGAGCCACACGGACCCACACACACACACAACCTTCGAGTTTCTTCGCAGATGTGTGCATGTTTCCTCACGATGTTTTCCTTCACCATAAGAACGTCGGATAAACGTACATATGAGATCAAGATTGGTATGTGGCAGGACTCGAACTATGACTTCCCAGATAGGAGGTAGAGGCTCTTGCCATTGCGCCACCGACGCTCAAATCCTATCATAATCTATTAATTACATTTTCATTTAACATTTTCACAACCAACACAACTATGGCGAATAAGAGCAAACTGATTTTTACTAGAAGTCAATACAGATTAATGTTGACATAGCATCCTTGGCAATCATATTGCCTATACTCGTGAAAGGGTAAATTTTTTAAACAATTGGAACAATAATATAAATAAATAATAGATCTTTTATAAAAAGAAAACTTTGGTATAACCCGCATAGATATAGAAACAATGGTGGCCGGCGGTTATGTTATTTTGCTCACACATATTATGTCTGTCTATACTCACACAGCATGGTACTGTAATCAAAAAAAAATCAGTCTGAATTATCATTCACACTGTCATGATTCGCTCTGTTTCGATTATTCAAATTCTGTTACTGTTATTTTGTTATTGGTTATATTTACTTCTTGTTTTGCCGAGTTTTTGTTACGTTTTTTGTGGTAAGCCGTTGGTTTTCTAAAATAAATGAATATAAATAAAATATAGTTTACACTTTACAATCTAGTACCTGGGCGACGGCGTTTCCTAGGCGTGTGAACTATAACATTTTTGTGTGCAAATAGATTTTCATAGTTAATAAGTTGAAATAAAACCATAACATGAAAAATAAGTTAAAAATAAATGAAAATAAAATTAACGCTCCTCTCAAGCAAATCGTTGTGTCATTTCTGAAAAACCAATTATATATTGCATTGTTCGTTTAAAGTAATTACGTTTTACTGACTCTACTGGAAGTAGCCGCCGCTATTTACAGATTGTTTCTTTATCTATGCGGGTTATACTAGTCATATTCATTAACAATGTAAGGTCAGCATGCAAATATTGCACAGCTATATCATAGCTATAGCTATATCACCATTCATTATCATTTACTTGGAATGTACCACATACCATAGATAAATCTGTATTTACCTGTAGTGCCAGTTTGATTTTTTTAACAAAAACAGTAATTTTACACTGTTTGGAGAATTTAATTTTTAAAATAATGTCATTAATTTTGATGAAGTATTAGGATATGGCTGAGTGCCAAATAACACATTTGAGAAATTATATTGTCTATACTATATTTAAAAAAAATTAATCTAATGCAATTCACTCTGGTTGGCCCGGCCGTTCACTACGCACCATCCCTGCGAATCGTTTGCGCCTCACCCACCGCGGCCTCTCCGATGTCAATAAAAGGAGCCACGAGAAAAAGCTAATATATGTGTGGTTAAAAAGTTATAATTCTCAAACCATGTTGCACTTTCGCTTAAGGCGTTAAGACAACTAAATCCAAGCAGGTCGATCCGTGATAAAATAGTTTTGAACGTAACACTACTCATTTTAAGTTCAAATACGAGACACTGTTGAAGGTGTATAAAACCTACATCGGACCCCTGATAGAGTATGGATTCCAAATCTGGAACTCCTATTTTGCCAAAGATATAAATCTTTTGCAGAGTGTAAATTCCATTCTACCTTTCTAAAAAGCCATATGAAGCAAAATTCAAAATATAGAATCTAATGATGCTGGTATCCCGCTGCATCAGAAGAGACTGTATCGACACCAACAAAATTCAATCAATCAAATATGCTTTATTGTATAATAAAAAAAAAATAAAGAATAGTAGAGATTAGACAGCAAAATTCAAATTGTACAATTTAGGTGGCCTTATTGCTTAAAGCAATATCTTCCAGGCAACCCAGAGATTGGATACACTTTAGTAAAATATAGAAAATATTCAAAATATAGAATCTAATGATGCTGGTATCCCGCTGCATCAGAGGAGACTGTATCGACACCAACAAAATTCAATCAATCAAATATGCTTTATTGTATAATAAAAAAAATATAAAGAATAGTACAGATTAGACAGCAAAATTCAAATTGTACAATTTAGGTGGCCTTATTGCTTAAAGCAATATCTTCCAGGCAACCCAGAGATTGGATACACTTTAATAAAAGTAAGGGCTGTGCAAAGCAAACATATGCAACAAAATTGCAGAAAAAGGAAAATTTACTATAACTTCTTATCTAAAATCTGAATCATAATACAACTTGTAGTGGAAATACTTTAAAATATATAAATAATAATAATAATATAAACTATACTTACATAAGATAAAAATATATACTAATCTAAATCACACTAATATTATAAAGGCGAAAGTTTGTGCAACGCAAAAACTACTGAACGGATCTGGCTGAAATTTGGTAGGTAGACAGATTAGGACCTAAATTAAGACATGGGCTACTTTTTTCCACGCTCGCGAGCCACTTTCGGCGGGAAACAGCTAGTATACTAATAAATGTTGGATGCGGGCAGTGCAGGACTGTTGTTGTGGAAATCCTTGGGGGAGGCATTTGTCCAGCATAGGACGTCTTTCGGCTGATATGATGATGATGATACTAATAAATGTTGGCCAGTAAAACAAGGAATAATGCTAACACGTTTATTGAAGACATAAAAGGTATTCTTTAACTTGATATTTAAAAGAGTTAAGAGAAGGAGCTTGTCGGATAGAAACGGGAAGAAAACTCCAAAGCTGGATGGCTTGAATAGTGAATAGGGTTTGGGAATTCCCGACAATTTCAAAGTCCCGGGACACGAGACAGCCTATAATCAAAGTCCCGGGTATAGACTTTTAAGAAAAAAAATGTTTTTTTTTTCTATAAATCAAACATAGATTAACTTTTAAGCACTTTTTTATCTTATAGTTTAAAACGAACTTAGTTAAAAATCATACTTATTCTTAACAACTTTAGTGATCTAGTAATTCTAGTATCTAATCATTGGTCATAATCACAACATTGTTAATTCTCATAATCACAGATTTGTTTCATATTTAAATAATCTAAATATCTTATTTATATGTATTATACATGCGAAAGTTTGTAAGAATTTATGGATGTATGTTTGTTGCCCTTTCATGCAAAAAACTACTGAACGGATCTGGCTGAAATTTGGTAGGTAGACAGATTAGGACCTGGATTAAAACATAGGCTACTTTACTTTTGTATTCCGAAACATGGTCATATTTACGTAAACCGAAAATAAACCTTATGGAAACGTTTTGGAGATGAGTTTCCTTGAGAGAATTCCCGTTAGACCAGGATAGCAGGTTGCGTTCAGACTAAACGCCCGAATCTAAATGTTTACACGTTTTTAGGTATTTTTTAAAAATTTATTTACCAATTTCAGAACAAAATACAAAACAATCATCTAGAATCATTAAACCTGAATAGTTGTCCAGCTAGGTGCTCACAGTCGTCTACGTGCTACATACTTACAATAACAAAAGAATATAAAGAATTAAATAAGTTATGCATACCTGCATATTATATCCTTGACCATACTGCAATGCATACACAGGCACAGATGAGATACTAGATACTTCGTACACACAGTTTACCTGCGTAACAAACGACACACTTAAAAAACCTCAAAAAGTAAAAACGGACCCCCGGACGGATCACTCGTGTGTCTGTCCGTCCGTCCGTCTGTCACAACCAATTTGTTCAAAAACTACTGGACCAATTGAGTTGTTTAGTACACATATGTAAGTCGGTGACCCAAAGACGGACGTGTAACGTAAATAAAAGAATTTTTAAAATGGAGGCCACTAATAATAGTAAATAAAAAAATAAAATAAAAAGTTTTTCCAAAATATATTTTGTGACATATCAAATAAAAGGGCTTGTTTGTTTGTTTGTGAGCTCTGTATTGTACAAAAAATATACAATTACAGTACAGAATAGAATGTGAGAATTTTAAACATTTCTTTTATAAGATAAATAGTTTTGAAGTTATTTAAGAAAATATCCGAAAATTGACCATCCCCCCCCTACCCTTATCTCCGAAACTAATGGGTCTCATATCTTGAAAAAAAAAACAGTATATGGACTTAAATGAATAGGTTACAAAAAAATCTAAAAGGCTTGTTTGTTTGTGAACTCTTTATTGTACAACAGATTACACAATTATAGATACATAATAGAATGTGAGAATCTTGAACATTTGTTTTTATCATTTTAAGATAAAAAGTTTTGAAGTTATTTCAGAAAATTAGGCGAAAATTTACCATCTCCTTATATCAGAAATTACTGGGTCTAAAATCTTGAAAAAATCACAGTATATGTACTTGAATGCATAGTTTACAGGAAAATCTATGAGAAAATCTAAAGTTACTCTGTCTGTTCCAAAAGGAAAAATAAAATTTCCAAGTCCAGAATAATATATTCTTATTTACCTAGCTAGAGCATAGTATGTACTGAGAGGTCTTGTTCTGTTGGTAGTTAAAGTTTTGGTGCGGAACCTTGTTTGTGTGACTGCGAGTCACACTTGGCCGGTTTTTATGACTTTTATTCACATTCAAATATATTATAATATCAAATAATAATAAGTTTTAAAAAATGTGTTCAATTAAAATGGAAGGTGTTGAAGTCGCCGATTTTTGTGTGTTGTTTTCATTCAACATAAACTGGTATTTTCGAGTTGAGTTCCACAGTGGTAGCTTTATGCAGTCTTTTAATAATTTGAATTGAATATTATGATTTGACCCTTGTTAGGGCGGTAAGTTCATGTTAGATATAAGATGGATCTGTATTCATTTTTATCTACACATAAGTCCTTTGAAATGCGTTCATAATACGTAGGCAGTGACCAGCATTATGACAACCAATTTTACTATGAGAACTTTCTTGTCTGTGGTAGTAGGTAAAATCTGTACTTTAATGTTATTAAAGTATCGATTTTTGTAACGTTATCAGTTTAAATTTGGAACAGCTGTCAAACCTCCCTTTACAATACAACCATCATCATCATATCAGCCACAAATCGTCCACTGCTGGACAAAGGCCACCCCCAAGGTTTTCCACGACGACCGGTCCTGCGCTGCCAACCAGGACCATTAAATATATACCATTGTTCCAATGTAAATGTAAATTACAACTATAACAATAAATCATTTGTTTCTGTATTTGTTCAAATTTATTTTTTATTTTAATCTCTATAGTCTATAGAAGAAGATCTATAATCTATAGTTGTTTGGAAGAGATCGCTTGTTAGCGATAAGACCGCCTATATGTACAGCTTCCTTAATCATTGTACCTTTTTTTTCTCTTATGTTGTGCAATAAAGTGTTTTCAATCAATCAATCAATAGATATTTTACAGGTAGCACTAGTAGCAATGCAGGTCATTTCTCTACGGCTTCTGAACCCATCTTAGAGTACTTATAATATGTATGTAGATAAAATAATGTTAGCAACAGTTACAATTAGGTATTAAAACACTCGTGTGATTCTATAACGAAATTCGACTTCGCCTCATTTCTTTAAAACACACTCATGTTTTAAGACCTGTCATTACATAACAGTTTCATAAACTACTTATTAGTAATGAACACTACGTAACCTGTAAATTGTGGAGATTTTAGTACATCCCAGTAATGATAGTATACCTACATGTATAACTTGTTTTATGCTGCACAACATTAGCAGCAATGATCATTAAGCATAGGTGTAGAATAGATAGTTGTGCAATACGGTGCAATGCCCTTTATACTTATTTAAAAAAAAACTTAAATAAATAATACTTAAATAGTCTGCCTGAAGATGGTGTTGGAAACCGGTCGCTGACAAATTATAACGTGTAGTTTTATTCAATATCTGTGGAATCAGTGTAAATATATACCAAAATGAGTGATATAATGTTCCACCAAGAACCTACAATCAAAAGTATCATCTATGTAAAAAAAACTTGTTTTTAATTATCAACCATATGATAATGAATGACACTAGGCATTAGGTACTTATGATACCTAAGAGTTTAGATAATATCTGAAGAGGGAAATTATAAGTTATGTAAATGGCCCCACGTTTGAGTGTGTCCAGAGTATGCCAGTTTCATTTTCTCAGCTACATTTTTTGAATCTGTTACTTGACCAAAATGTATCCTACTAATATTATAAACGCGAAAGTTTGTAAGAATGTATGGATGTATGTTTGTTACTCTTTCACGCAAAAAATACTGAACGGATCTGACTGAAATTTTGTAGGTAGACTGGTAATGACCTGGATTAACACATAGGCTACTGTCCTAACCAGTCTACCTCAAATTTCAGTCAGATCTGTTCAGTGAATTTTGCGTGAAAGGCTCAAGGCAAGCAGCTCGCGCACTACGCACCCTCGAAAAAATATAAAAAACGTTCACGCGGATGAAGCCGCGGGAAACAGCTAGTTATTATTGTATTAGTACTAACGTAACCTGACTCCACTTCTCCCTGTCGAGCCATGAAAAGAGATTGCGTCTCTACTCTCTCTCTCTTAAAAAGACTCTGTGTCTACGATAGTTTATTAGTGACTAGTGAGATGTCACATCCTGTGGGGTGATGTCTCTCATGTTCCAATCCCCGGAGCAACATATCAATGAATAGTACACTATATTTTATAAATCTGTGGTAGTACAGAGCTGTTGTTTACAAGTAAACAGTTTCAGTTACTCAAATATGAATTACGAAGTTAGCCTCCGCCAGAAATTCCTCGGTTTGGTTGGTGGTAGGGCATCTTCTAAGCCCGCCTGGCTAGCTACCACCATCTTATCTAAGTCTTGCCGCCAAACATCAGTGTGGTAAAAACATTGATGTGTTCCGGCATGAAGATAAGATAGCCAGTTCTCTATTGCGTTGGGGACTCTTGGTAAGCCCGCTTCCATCTTCGGCATCATCGTCACTTACCATCAGGTGATATGATGCCAAGGGCTTACCAATTGTAAATAAAAAAATATAAAAAAAATCCTCCAGATGTGAAGTGGCGGTTAAAAGTGTGCGAAAATCAATTTTAAACATGCTGGGCGAGCAGAAGTTGATCACGTTGATCGCACGCACAGTCGTCACTGGGAGAGAGTTTGATTGTAATCGTTCACTTCAATGAACATATACTATTTGTCGGCAGGCGAGCAAAAGGCGTGGTGGGACCGGTACGCAACCAGGGGCTCTGCGGTGCGTGCTGGGCCTTCAGCACCATCGGCACCATGGAGTCCATGGCGGCGCTCCGCTCCGGCAAGCTGAATGCGCTCAGCGTGCAGGCAAGCAAATAACCTAACTAATTTAATTTAAAAAACTGAAACTCTACTCCAAATGTACCTAGGTTGTTTCGAAAATTGGTAGCTCTACAGAGTAAATATAATCTCTATTCTCCTAAAACTATTTTAAATTGATGGCTAATTTTAAAACAAATCTCCTTGGTGAAAATCATAAGCCACCTATGTGTAGTTCTTTTTTAGGGTTCCATAGTCAACAAAGAACCCTTAAAGTTTCGCCATGTCTGTCCGTCCGTCTGTCTTTCCGCGGCTTACCTCAAAGACTATTAATACTAGAAAGCTGTAATTTGACATGGGTATACACTATACATATTAATCACGCCGACAAAGAAGTACAATAAAATCTTTAAATAAAATTTTTAGGGTACCTCCCCTACATGTAAAGAGTATCGTATAGGGTATCGTTGAATAGATCTTATAAAACGATGACGGTTAAGATTTTGCGAAATATTAAGCTTTTAAGTGCTAATTTTTAAACCGTTATTTCAGGACATCTGAAAAAAATTGAAAGTAGTAGGACATTAAAAGTAAAACTATCACGGCTAGTAAGGCTTTCTTAGTTGCTGGATTTTTTAAAAAGTTCATAGATTTTCCATAATGAATGTTCAATTACCAACTGTAAATATAATATTGTTTTTTAAAATATACATTAATTTTTTGAGAAGACCACGGAACCCTACTTTACGCGGGTCCGACTCGGACTTGGCCGTTTTTTAAAATATCTGTTATTGTTCTTTTGGTGGCAATGACATCGTGTGGGAAGCTTTTCTGTGATTATTATTATTATTATATAAGCTCATATACGTCCCCACCGAGGGGCTCGAGCCTACCCTGAATTAGGGCGATTGGGCCTTAGTCGACCACGCGGGCCCGTGCGGGTTGGTCGACTTCACACACAACCTTCGAATTTCTTCGCAGTTGTGTGCAGGTTTCCTCACGATGTTTTCCTTCACCGTTAAAGCAATCGGTGAATATATGTACGTAAGTTTCGAAAAACTCATTGGTACATTGGCCGTCCAGATTTGAACCCGGCACCTCTTGTTAGGGGGACCGAGTCGTTACCGGTTGAGCCACCGACGCTTTTTATCTATGATTATAAACGAGGGTAACCCTTTAAGGAATCTCACGAAAATTTACAAGCTGCTTTTGGGGAGTCAGCTCCTGGGTTAGCAACAGTTAATTATTTGTTTCGTGAATTTCAACGTGGCCAAGAGAACCTAAGACACGGCAGACCTGGCCGACCACCATCTGCAGTTTAACCGCCTCCGTGGCGTAATGGCATAATACGTCCATTCGCTTCACACCAGGAAGTCGCGGATTCGATTCCCGGTGGGGTCAACTTGTAAGACTCGGTTTGGTTGGTGGTAGGGTATTTCATCTTATCTAAGTCTTGCCGCCAAACATCAGTGTTAACAACATTGATGTGTTCCGGCTTGAAGATAGCCAGTTCTACATTGCGTTGAAGAATCTTGGTAAGCCTGCATCCATCTTCGGCATCATCGTCACTTGATGGTGAGATGATGCCAAGGTCTTACCAATTGTGAATAAAAAAAGAAAAAAAAGTAATTCATCAAAACGTCATCAGGGTATAGTGGCTATTGCAGAAGAATAGACACATTACACACACTTAGTATTATTAAGTCTTTGTAGCCAGTAGGGAATGCAATCCCGGGATACCGGGATCCCGCATACACTTTCGTATGAAAATCGTGCGAAAATTCATTATAAATAAATTAGGAAGAATTTCCAAAAAGTAAGAAAACAAAATTATTTTATAATGTTTTGTTAACAAGTTCATGAATTATCATAATGTTTCTATGGAAATTGCAGCAGTTCTATGTTTACAACTAAAAACCTAACCTAACCACTCCGGGAGTGGTGACAGAAGTGAAAACTTTTTACTGTTTCATAAGTTTTGACCCTCCGAGTGTTCCTGGCGAACGACTAGGTTGACAAAGTTTTGACCCTGCGAGTATTCCTGGTGAGGTGTCGGAGTCTCGGAGTAGCGAGTTCAATGGTTTTTTCTCATCTCAAAAAATGCCCAACGCGCCTAAAATTCACTTCAAAAAGGGTGCAATATTTTTTTCTTTAGTTCTGTGTGTTAAAATAGAATTCGAGGAACTCAAAATCACTCCTCATGTCCTTTAAATTACAAAACGATTTTTTTCGATAATAAATCCTTAATTAAAGTAAAAAGTGGTTACAAATTTGGTCGTTGGCAGCGGTATAAGCCTTAAACTCAAACTCAAACAACTCTTTATTGTACAGCAAAGTAAATACATATGCAAAATTTGAATTAAAAACTAAGAGACGTACAATTTAGGCCGTCTTTTCACTCATTTCCAGGAAGTGATAGACTGCGCTGGGCTCGGCAACAGTGGGTGCGCGGGCGGCGACATATGTCTGCTGCTCGACTGGCTGGTGCTCACTAAAACATCTGTTGTCTCCGATAACCAGTACCCTCTCAAGTTGACCAATGGCCTCTGCATGGCGAAGAAAAACGCCACTGGAGTGAGAGTCTCCACCTTCACATGTGATGAGTAAGTAAAACATTTTTTACAGACATTAACTTTGATTACCACAGATTTGGACAGAAGGATCCGCCCGTCTCCATATTTTAAAGTTAAAGAAGGGTAGTAAAGTTCTCGAGTAGCGACCGCGCACCGGAAAACGTAGCCAGGTGCATCACGTCTCATTCAGTTTTTTCCAACAATTTTCTATGTAAATAAATCAGGGCTCGATTTTAATTTGGCATGCCTTCCACTCGGTTGACCGATGACCTGGTGAAGGTCGCGGGAAGCCGCTGGATGCGGGTAGCGCAGAACCGGTCGTCATAGAAATCCTTGGGGTAGGGGAGGCCTATGTCCAGAAGTGGACGTCCTTCGGCTGATATGATGATGATGATGATTAAGAAGAACCAACTCTGTGGTGCAGTGTTTAGGCCACTGGTTTAATACGTAAAGGTTGCGGGTTCGATTCTCGGCGGGGTAAAACATTATAGGACCCGATTTGGTTGATGCGAGGGCACTTTCTGAGCGCGTCTGGCTCGCTAGCAACATTTTTTGCCATTTGAGATCAGTCTGTGTGGATTCTTGGTAAGCCGGCTTCCACCTCTGACATCTATTATTAGGTGAGATGAAACCTAAAGATCACTAATCAGCGTTTTTCTTAATTTTTTTACAAGCTTATTTAGTTTCACCTGTCCCGATGTTTGTCATCAAATCTTGCAAATTAAATTTGATCCACTTCCCGGTTACCGATTGAGTTGAAATTTTGCATACATGTGTAAATCGCGTGACAATGCAATATTATGATGGCATGGTGCTGATCTGATGATGGAGCTGGAAGATGGCCATAGGAACTTCGCAATAGAACGACACAACCCCATCGAGTTTAGGCTCGTTTGATTCGTATTGACGAGTACTTTGTTCCTAAAAAGCTTGTACCCAAAAACTTTTAGGTTTTTCGAAAATTATTTAAATTGACTTGTAGTTTGTTGTGTTGTGCGTTTTGGTAACAGAATGGCTGTGTTTCACATGTCATACAGAAGATAGTTAGATAGGTAGTTCATGAGAAATCTGTCACAATTCTAAGGTCTGCCTGTTTAAACAAAGTTATTAAACTACAAACAAAGTAACCGACATAGCTCTCAGAATTGCTAAACTTAAGTGGCATTGGGCGGGGCACATAGCTCGTAACACAGATGGCCGTTGGGGCAGTAAAGTTCTCGAGTGGCGATCGCGCATCGGAAAACGTAGCGTAGGTAGGCCTCTCACTCGGTGGACCGATGACCTGGTGAAGGTCGCGGGAAGCCGCTGGAAGCGGGCAGCGCAGAACCGGTCGTCATGGAAATCTTTGGGGGAGGCCTATGTCCAGCAGTGGACGACCGTCGGCTGATATGATGATTATACTGCCGCACTTTTATTCCGAGACTTCAAGTAAAGCCAATTTTTGCGTTACCATGACCCAAACCTTTTTTCTTTGCGCCATCTAGTGAATTTGTTTAGAACTAATGTAAAAACGCTCACTGTTGTTAAATTCTTCTTCTTCCTTGTCGATCCCTCAATAATGAGGATCGTGACACCCCCTACCTGCTTTTGCCCAAATGGTCTTGCGCCAGATATCGCGGTTTGTCGCCAGCCTGGATGCTTCTTGTATTGGTATTCAAAGATTTCGTGACGAGGTCGGCCCATCGAGCCGGTCTGCGGTCACGCGGTCTGCTGCCTGTGGTAAAATAACCTTGTTAATATTATTACATTTATTCATTTATTGATTCAACCCGCTTGCCTAAAATGTATCATATACTATGTTACTTAGGGGATCAAGACGAATCTAACGACACTTCGCACTCCAAAATCCATCAAGCCCTTTGGGCTATTGGGCTGTATGCTTAGCCAAATAAAAAGACACACGTATTCATAGATACATACTTACATACATCATCATCATCATATCAGCTCATATACGTCCCCACCGAGGGGCTCAAACCTACCGTGAATTAGGGCGATCGGGCCTTAGTCGACCACGCGGGCCCAGTGCGGGTTGGTCGACTTCACACACAACCTTCGAGTTTCTTCGCAGGTGTGTGCAGGTTTCCTCACGATGTTTTCCTTCACCGTTAAAGCAATCGGTGAGTGTATGTACGTAAGTTTCGAAAAACTCATTGGTACAATGGCCGTCCGGATTTGAACTCGGCACCTCTGGTTAGGAGGACCAAGTCGTTACCGGTTGAACCACCGACGCTTTTACTTACATACATACACCCAAAGAACATTACCCTCCTTATTGGACAGTCGGGTAAACAAAAAGATATGATATTTAAACATATTGTCTATCGTCCAGTTTCGTGAGCGCGGAGGACCGGATCCTGGAGACGCTTGCGACGCACGGGCCCGTGGCGGTGGCGGTGAATGCGCTCACCTGGCAGAACTACCTCGGCGGCATCATTCAGTACCACTGCAGGTAACACTCGTCATCTCTGTCATATAATGGTGGTGGCGGTGAATGTGCTCACTTGGCAGAACTACCTCGGCGGCATCATTCAGTACCACTTCAGGTAACACTCGTCATCTCTGTCATATAATGGTGGTGGCGGTGGACGCGCTCACCTGGCAGAACTACCTCGGAGGCATCATTCAGTACCACTGCAGGTAATACTCGTTATCTCTGTCATATAATGGCGGTGGCGTTGAATGCGCTCACTTGGCAGAACTACCTCGGCGGCATCATTCAGTACCACTGCAGGTAACACTCGTCATGTCTGTTATATAATGGTGGTGGCGGTGAATGCGCTCACTTGGCAGAACTACCTCGGCGGCATCATTCAGTACCACTGCTGGTAACACTCGTCATCTCTGTCATATAATGGCGGTGGCGGTGAATGCGCTCACCAGGCAGAACTACCTCGGCGGCATCATTCAGTACCACTGCAGGTAATACTCGTTATCTCTGTCATATAATAGCGGTGGCGTTGAATGCGCTCACTTGGCAGAACTACCTCGGCGGCATCATTCAGTACCACTGCAGGTAACACTCGTCATCTCTGTCATATAATGGTGGTGGCGGTGAATGCGCTCACTTGGCAGAACTTCCTCGGCGGCATCATTCAGTACCACTGCAGGTAACACTCGTCATCTCTGTCATATAATGGTGGTGGCGGTGAATGCGCTCACCTGGCAGAACTACCTCGGCGGCATCATTCAGTACCACTGCAAGTAACACTCGTCATCTCTGTCATATAATGGCGGTGGCGGTGAATGCGCTCACCAGGCAGAAATACCTCGGTGTCATCACTCAGTACCACTGCAGGTAAATGACAAAGCCTATTGAAGATAAACCTGTGCAAGACGATCGAATGGCATTTCATTCGTATATAGAGGCGGTAGCTGTGAACGCGCTCAACTGGCAAAACTACCTCGGTGGCATGATCCGGTACCACTGCAGGTAACACTCGTCATCTCAGTCATATAGTGGCGGTGGCGGTAAACGCGCTCACCTAGCAGAACTACCTCGGTGACACCATCTAGTACCACTACAATCCTCATCATCATCATTATCTCAGGAGAACGCCTCTCCCATACAAAGTTCAAAATGGTTTATTCAATATTGCTATATTCAACGTCTATTGTGATCAGAAGGGATGATGACCATATGACTAAAAGTATTAAACGTGGAAGAGAGTAAAAGAGACCGCGGGATAAAAAAATGACCTTAAGAGTACCAACACAAATGAGAAGACAACCCACGACTGTGTGGTGTGGCGCAGAAGTACTAGGAGGGCCGACCCCAAATAAATTGGGACAATGGCCAGGAGAAAGAAGAAAGAAGAAGATTGCGAGTGAGTTTTTTTCTGCCCAATTGTTACCGTAAACAGTAACACTATAGTCATTAAAATTAGATCCAAAATTTTATAAAAAGGCTATTTTTTTCGATGTTTGAAACACCATGAATCGAGTTGCAAATTTTAGTGACGTAGGAGCCTTAAATGGTAGGTAATGGTGTCGATTCGGTGTAACACGATTTAACTTATTTGACAGGACTAAACTAAATTTAAGCATTCTATCCTTGTCTTTTCGATACAGAAAGTAAAAGACAGAATGAGTTAATTTAGTTTAATCCTGTCAAATAAGTTAAGTCGTGTTACATCGAATCGACACCAATGATGAAGTAAAATTAAGTGCGTTTTGTTTAAAAGAAAAAATAATGGATATGTCGTAGCTATATTGGATAATAGGTCGTATAACAAAACGACTAGCCAGTTTGCAAATCAGCGCCGATTTCTAATACAGCGTCTTGTGTTCAGGCGAATTATAATTCGCTTTAAATAAACTACGCCGCATAGTAATAGCAAGTTACGTTTCCCAAAATGGCTGACTGAATAGGTACCTACGACGCTACTAGTGCCAACTAGTGCCACTAGCAATTTTTTTATCCACAATTGGTAAACCCTTGACATCATCTCACCTGATGGTAAGTGACGATGATGCTGAAGATAGAAGCGGGCTTACCAAGATTCCCCAACGCAATGGGGAACTGGCTATTCTATCATCAAGCCGGATAGACGTGCTATGCTGTTAAACATTGATGCTTGGCGGCAAGACTTAAGATGGTAAGGGAATCTTGGTAAGCCCGCTTCCATCTTCGGCAACATCGTCACTTATCACCAGGTGAGATGTTGTCAAGGGTTTACCAATTGTGAATAAAAAATAAAAAATTAAAAATGGTGGTAGCTGGCCAGGCGGGCTTAGAAAATGCTCATCCACCAACTAAACCGAGTCATATAAAGTTGGACTCCGCCGGGGATCGAACCCGCGTCCTCTCGATGTGAAGCTAATGAAGTTTAACATCACGCCACCGAGGCGGTTGAAACGTAAAATAAAAATAAAGTAATTACTTAACTGGAAATACTTGAGGATATTTAAATACTTTAGGACTATAGTCTGGCTTACCTGCTGCTGCATGCCTTTTATTATATATACCTACAAACCGATACCACGCGTACGTATAGGCGGAAAACTACCAAATCTCTAGTGTAGGTACTTATCTCGCCCGCTCGGCCGAGTGACGGGCGCCTGGTAGAATGATCACCAGAACTTTTAATACTGTATAGGGCTCAGAGTACAGAACAAACATTAAATAATTCATTGAGACGATTGTCCGCAGTGGCGCGCCATCAGAGCTCAACCACGCGGTGCAGCTAGTGGGATACGATATCGGAGCCGAGGTGCCGTACTACATCGCGAAGAACTCGTGGGGCGCGGAGTTTGGCGCCGGCGGCTACTTGCGGCTGGCGGTCGGCGCCAACGTGTGCGGCCTGGCCAATGAGGTCGCCTCCGTCGATGTGTTGTAGTCAGGTGGCTAGATTTAGTAACTAGCGTCAAGTAGCCAGCTCGCTAGTTTTTGTAGCTAACATCATGTAGCCTCCTGGCTAGTTTTAATAGTTACCATTATGACGCAAGCTGACTAGTTTTCACACCTAGCATGTAGCCAGCTGGATAGTTTTAGTAACTACCATTATGTAGCCCGCTGACTAGTTTTTATACTTAGCATCATGTAGCCAGCTGGCTAGCATCATGATGCCAGCAGGATAGTACCATGTAGCCATCTGGCTAGTTTTAGTAACTTCCATTATGTAGCCAGCTGACTAATTTTAGTACCTATCATTATCTAGCCAGCTTGCTAGTTTGGGTAGCTAATATCATGTAGCCAGCTGGAAAGTTTTAGTAGCTACCATTATGTAGCCAGCTGACTAGTTTTAGTAGCTAGCATCAAGTTGCCGTCAGGTGTTCGGCTGACTAGCATCGAGTACCTGCCACCAGGCCAACGTCGACGGTAAACAAGCCAAGTAGTTAAGTTTAAAAGTAAGTTCGTTTATCGAGCCTGATACTGGTGTGCCTTAGAAAGTGCAATAAAATACTCAATAAATACGTAGGATTTATTTATAAGTGTAATCATATGAGGAGTACCTATATTTAATAAAGTTTTATAATATTTACAGTTTTTTACGCTAAAAATGAGTAATGTTCATCCAGTACGTTGCAGATATGTTTAGTGGTTTGAAAAAAATGTGTGGTACAAAAATCGAATATTATGAGTACGAAAATAGTTTTAGATGAGTAAAAAGCGCAAAATACTTTGACATCTAAATTATCGAGAATCTTCTGAATTCATATGTGACGCGAACTGTCAATGTATTTTTAGTAATTTTGTAAAACGGAGTTACGACGTAGAGTTTATTTGTATTGATGTAAAACTTCTTTACGCATGCTTGACTTGGGGAGTAAGCTGGTGGATGCGTGACGAGAGCGTTACGGAACAGAGATAGGGCGAGGCGAACGGAAGTTGAGAGGGATGTATAAATTAGTGAGGATAGAAAAAGAGATACTATTTATTTTTGTTTAACATATAAGATAAAGAAGATTTGATCATTTTCAGAGGATAATAAAACTCTTCATAAACTGTCTATACCTTCATATGACAAAAAAGATATCATTATTTTCTATAGACTGAGTATCTACTTGGAGCTAAAGAAGTTTTACTTCAGTCGTGTGGTCTAAAGCACACTCATTTTTTTAATTTAAGTTTTTAGGTTAGGTAGTATTAGAATAAACAAAATATACAGGGTGGTTTATTTGTAGATAATAATTTTCCTATTCTTAATACTGATGAAAGCGATCAACTTTCCCAATTAAGTATGGTATAAGGTTCTTCTGAAACTGAAATGCATGTAGGTTTATCTCTAATGTTAACAACACCACTTATTTTCTTTTTGCAACCTAACATTCTCCTGTACAAATAATTGCCAGTGTTGCCATTCACTTGTTGATAACGTTCTATTTTGCTCAATTTTTTTTCGTATGTTAATTTGTCCAGTATTTTAAATATCTAGGTATTAGTGGAAATTAATAAGCATTAGCTTGGTTGAAACTTTTTCATTTTATTTTAGGAAATTATTTGTCTGTAAATTTTCTAACAGCAAAATAAATAAATAAAATAAAATAATAAATTCTGAAATACAAAAAAAAATGTTTCCGCACATGAAACTGAGCAACTTTCCCCAAGGAATGTCCAAAATCATATTTGCAAATGTTACTGTATGAATTATTTGCAAAGTTTATACTTTATAGGAAGTGTTTTTTTTTAATTTTATTCTATAGGTTTCGTGTGAAAAAATGTTAATTTTAAAAATTATTTTTTATTAAAATTTGATCAGCTGATTAGCCAACTCGTGGCGTAGTAAATACGAATTGAATAAGCTTTGTGTAAACTGTATAAGGTCGAAAGTTTCATGAACCATGAGTATGTATTGTGCCATATTTTGAAGACGCATTTTTATTAATATACACTGATCATCACTTGGCCGATTGACATTTACACCAGGTCGTTGGTCTGCTGACTGGGCGGCCTACGCTAACTCTTACGGTGCGGGGTTGCAACTCGAGAACTGTACTGCCCAGCGGATATACGAGCCCACTGGCACTTAAGAGCCCGCTGGAGTTCATAAATCCCATACAAACGTAGTATTTGATTCATTTGTTAACCAAACAACCGATTTTGAAATATTTTTTTATCGATAATGGGATTACGTATATCTATGTCTGTACCGCATTACTTTTTTGAAAAACGAAACAGCAATCCATTATTAATCAATAAACTTGTTTTTAAGGTAAAAGACGGAAAACTAGTTTATTGGTATTAAATGCATTCCTGTTTTGTTTTTCAAAAAAGTAACACGGTACGGACACAGATATACGTCATCCGAGTATCGATACAAAATTATTTCAAAATCGGTTGTTTGGTTAACAAATGAATCAAATACTACGTTTGTATTGGATTTATGAACTCCAGTGGGCTCTTAAGTTTGAAGCTATGTCGGTTACCTTAGTTTCCCTACGGATCTCATTTCTGATTCCATCCCGTTGGGAAACTCCGAGTATAGCTCATTAAAATATATCATATCAGTAGTCGAAGGACGTCCACTGATGATGAATAATATATATTATATACTGCCTAAAATTATATCCCAAATCCAACAGACAAAAAAAGCTGCGGTATTAATAGCTTAAAAATTTATTTAAAAAATTATAATCCCATGACACTCAGGTAATCGAGATTCGAGAGGAATTTAGCAACACCTCAATACCAATTAATTTTCACGTCCCAAATACCGCAGTCTTTGATTCACAATTGGTAAGCCCTTGGCATCATTTACCTAATGGTAAGTAACGATGATGGCGAAGATGGAAGCGGGCTTACCAAGATAGCTCAACGCAATGGGGACTAGCTATCTTACCGGAACACATCAATATTGTTAGCATTGATGTTTAGCGGCAATACTTAGATAAGATGGTGGTAGCTAGCCAGGAGGGCTTAGAAAATGCCCTTCCATCAATCAAACCAAGTCTTACAAAGTTAGACTCCGCCGAGAATTGAACCCACGACCTCCAGATGTGAAGCTAATGGACTTAACCATTACGCTACGGAGGTGGTTAAGTCTAAAGTCTTCGACCAATATGTGTTGCCAGTGATGCCGTCCGGAAGTGAGACATGGTCGCTTACTATGGGCCTTATAAGAAGGCTCAAGGTCATCCAAAGGGCAATGGAGCATAGCACGCGATTGAATCAGAATTGAGGAGATCCATAGAAGAACCAAGGTAACTGACATAGCTCACAGAATCGTTAAACTTAAGTGGCAGTAGGAAGGAGCACGTTGGGTTAGTGAAGTTCTCAAGTGGTGACCGTGCACCTGGGTGTATCATACTTGACTGTGCCATCCACCCCGTTAAACGTCGACGCCTAGGTCAATGATGATACAATTTTAAAAATATACAAAAAAAAAACGCTTTATAGGATTTTAATACTGCCCTTCTTTAGTCGTGGATTAAAATATTTGAATAAAACATAAAATAGTTTGAAACTGGAAGTATGTATTGTGTAATATTATTCAATCATTGTATAATTTTAGTTATTTCAAAGTATGCTGAATTTTTAAACGACTTCAAAAAAAGGAGGAGGTTTCTCAATTCGATCGTATATTTTTTTTTATGTGTGTTCGCGTATAACTTCGTCCTTTATGAACCGATTTTGTTGGAAGGGAGATATCCCAAGGGTGGTACCATGATAAGGAAACCAGGATCTGATTATGGCATCCCAGAGAAATCAAGGGGAACCTTACTTTCCTGTTAGAAGTCGGTTTTTTGTTTAAAATTATTTTCTATTGTTGACTCTTATTTGAGTTGCTGTAGAATGGTCATGCAAAACTCGTTCATATTATTACGAGTATGTTAATAAGTAATATTTAGTTATTTTTCAAGTTATGTTTTATACTTCAGCATTGGCAATATGTTTGCCAGGGATGCTGTGTCAATATTAATCTGTATTTACTTCGAATAAGGTCTCCACTTAACAAAAAAATCCTTAAATCGAAAATACCTACAAAAAGCAAGACTGGAACCTTAAGGCTTTAAGATGCCTCAATCCGAGCAGGTTGAAACGTGTTATAATAATATTGAACGTAAATCTATTAGTTTTAAGTTCAAATCAATGTGGGCTTCAACACGGCTTTTACGTTGAAATCGAACGCCTAATTCTCGATTTTTAAATGTTTTTATTACTTTTCTATACTTTCCAATAAGTAAAAAAAATGTGTTCAATTAAAATGAAAGGTCTTAAAGTTACCGATTTTTGGGTGTTGGTTTCATTCAATATTAACTATTTGTTTTTGAGAAATTTTGCAATTAATGCCAAAAACAGGGTTTACAAGTATATTTTTTTACATCAAAAGTGGTAATATTTTTAAAATTGTATTCAATTAAATCGATTTTTTATAATTTTAAGTATATTATATATTTTTTCCATAGCTTTACACAGTCTATTGAATATTTTCATTTGACCTATCTTAAGGCCTCAATACGGCAGCTAGAACCTCTAGTCCAAAATGTTGTTGTTCTCGTATGTATCTGTTTGAACCAGGAGCCCTGGCTGTTTAAATTATATAATCTATAATTTGTAAAAAAAAAAAATTAAACCGGATTTTGTTGGAACTGCATTTTTTTATGGCAACCCCGAAATTAGGAATTCTCATTTGTTGAATATGCTTGAATGTTGCCATTTAGGAACAAACAGCATCCTCATACCCAGACTCCCCTACTGGTCATTAAAACGCCCAAAAAAATAAAAGAATCCAAGTCAGATAACAAAAACACATGCACTGGGTTAACTAAGTTACCCCTTGTTTTTTTATAATTACATGTGCTTATCATCGTTCTCCTGACTTGGAAAAATGCAATTTTTTTAAATATTTAAACTTTGGTCGTTTTAACGGCCAGTAGGGGAATCTGGCTGTCAACTCTTTTAGGACAAAACCTTAAGAGCCCGTTGGAGTTCATAAATCCCATAGAAACTTAGTAAGTATTTGATTCATTTGTTAACCAAAGAACTGATTTTGAAATAATTTATCCGATTTTGAAATAATTTAGGAATCCATTATTAATCAATAAACTTGTTTTTAAGGTAAAAGACGGAAAATAAGTTTATTGGTAATAAATGGATTCCTGTTTCGTTTTTCAAAAAATTAATGCGATACCAACACAGATTATACGTCATCCGATTATCGATATAAAATTATTTCAAAATCGGTTGTTTGGTTAACAAATGAATCAAATACTACGTTTGTATGGGATTTATGAACTCCAGCAGCCTCTTAACAGCGTTACCTTGTTCTAATCAAGAAAATACAGATGCAAACAAACCGTTTGTGATTTTTCATTGTTTCTCAACATTACCTACATATGGTGTGAAATAGATTTTTGCGAAAAGTGCTAAGTTCCTTTACGTACCATGTGAATAAAGGGTGACTGGTAAAACGACGGACGCATTTCAGTTTAGGAAGTGAATGAGAAGACGAAACTGAACAACTTTTACCAAAGAACAGCAGCCAATCCACTTTTTTTTTTTTTAATTTACCTGCTGAAATGCGTCCGTTGTCTAACCACTCACCCTGCAAGAGGGATGACGATAGCATCACTCAGCAAACTTCGGAAAACCTTACTCGTTTTGTTTTTCATCAAGTCTTCGATAATTAATTCACCAAAATCACAAAATGGGTACATAAATGACGCTGCAAAACTATGACGTCACGCCCAGGTATGTCAAACATTTTTAGAACAAAATGTCGTTTTTGACAGATGATAAAATAGGTTGTGTTTATTCTGTAAACTCTTGATTGGAACACACTGTACCGTGTAACCGGTCAAATATTTTTTTAATAAAATGTTGTTTTTTTACTAGATATAGGTACATATTAGTAGTTAAGCTATGGAAAATACATTTATAATCATTTTAATATTTTTTTAATGAAAAAATATATATTATATTATAATAGTTTTAATTTATACTACTTACTTATACAGTCTGTAGAAAAATATGTACGGTATTCTTATCAATTATCATACAGGACTACTTTCACCAAGGAACCCATAGTCAATTCTCAAAAAAAAAATTGAACCCTCCTACAAAAATTCACAGAATTGGTCGATCAGCTGATTGATTTGTATGTAGTTAATTTTTTTTGTTTTTGCGATTTCAGCAAAGTCATAGAAAAAAGTTGTTCAGTATGATGAGTGGAAGCCCCAGTTAACGGAACCTACACCAATTTTGTTACATCCTGTATACCACCTGGTACTACAAAAACATTGTTTCGAGTAAATAATTTCTGTGCGATGGGAAGCGAAAGCCGCAAGCAGGGGGCAATGATAACACTTCGATAAAGTTCATTTTGTGGCCATGAACCATAATAATAGATGCTCTGTGGTTCGATGTGATAAAAGTAACAGCATAATGTCATTTCCTAAAGGTACAGGGTTAGATACTTTTAGCTATTACCGAAACATTTACCTACGTAACATGTTTCAAACTATACAGGGTGTAACAAAATTGGTGTAGGAGCCGTAAACTGAGGTTTCTTATCATCATACTGAACAACTTTCCCAATACTAAAATGGTCATCATCATCATCATCATATCAGCCGAAAGACGTCCACTGCTAGACAAAGGCCTCCCTCAATGATTTCCACGACGAACGAACGACTAACTAACATATTAAATTTTAAAAAAATGGTAAATCAATTAATGTTTATTATGCACTCTTATAAATGTCAATTCTTACTACCTAATTAAATACATGTCAAAAAATAAGTTATTAAATACTATTTACTGTGTAAGTTTTCTAAATGTCACTATCGTTTAAATAGTCTAGCCTCTAGAACTTCCATCCGCACGCGCCACACTCGCTGCTTGTTTGCCTGCCAGTCTCACACGAACTACACTCGTCAATTAGTTTTGCATAGACTTGTGACGAACTGTTTAGTGACGTTGACATATTCTTCCTCCGACGTAACCAATTTATGAATTTAATTTTTACACGACTTCATACAAACACTCTCAACACACACACACACACAACATTTACACATTCCTTAAACACACTACACACAAAACGTATATTAACACTTTGCGCTGCCCGTGTCATAATATTAATGTACTTGTTTCTTTTATTGTACTTTTTTGGTTTTATAATTTTTGCTTTTTTTAATGTTATTTTCTATTACATAAATTAAAATATATTATTTGTGTTTAAGCCTATTTTTAAATTTACATTCTGATAATTCTGACCAAGTGCGAGTCGGACTCGCACACGAAGGGTTTCGTGCCATCGTTTTTTTTTTTAATTCACAATTGGTAAACCCTTGACAACATCTCACCTGGTGGTAAGTGACGATGTTGCCGAAGATGGAAGCGGTCTTACCAATATTTCCCAACGCAATGGGGATTGTACAAGATAAAAAGGAATCTCGTTTCTTGTCCCCTTTAATATTTAATTTAATTTTTATTATTCGTTAAAGCGGCAATAGAAATATGCATTTGTGAGGAGACAGTCGAAATTGTCTCAAAATGCGTATTTCTATTGCCGCTTTAACAACAAATAATGAAAATTAAAAGGGACAAGAAACGTTGATTCCTTTTTATCTATTACGTTTAATAAAATCTATTACGTTTAATCAAATACAGCCTTCTGACAAACGGAAAGCGGAGGCTTAGTAATAGGGTTCAGTTCGTAGTTTCGCACCCTTTGAGTACGGAACCCTAAAAAATTGGACTATAAAAATGCCAGCAGAGTTCAATTTTAAGTGTGAATTAGTCAATTCATAGTCATGATGAGTAGAAATTAGCGCTTATTCCCAGTCGTCAACACTGGTGACAAATGGGATAAAACGATTTATTGCAAAACACCTGTATGTAACCTATTTCACTGCAAATAAATAATCATTTAATTTCCTTGTATATACAATTAGGAAGTTCCTCAACGCGCGATAAAAAATCGCCGATGACAATGGGCCCTAAATAAAATAAGGACTGAACTAAACTGAATAGGGATGACGAATGCTAGTCATCTGATTTACTTTTTACTATCTGTCAAAAACGACATTTTGTTTCAAAAAATGTTTGAAATACCTAGGCGTGACGAAATAGTTTTGCAGCGTCATTTATGTACTCATTTAGTGATTTTGGTGAATTAAAAATCGAAGACTTGATGGAAAACCAAACGAGTAAGGTTTTCCTAAGTTTAAGTAGGAGGGAGAACAGATGGCCGTTGGGGCAGTAAAGTTCTCGAGTGGCGACTACGCACCGGAAAGCGTAGTGTAGGCAGGCCTCCCACTCGGTGGACCGATGACCCGGTGAAGGTCGCGGGAAGCCGCTGGATGCGGGCAGCGCAGAACCGGTCGTCGTGGAGATCCTTGGAGGAGGCCTATGTCCAGCAGTTGACGTCCTTCGGCTGATATGATGAAGTAGGAGTGAAATTTAGTGATCAAGAGTTCCTAGTTTATTTCTGATGCTGTCGGCATCCCTATTTGCGAAACCGAACATTTGGATACAAAAATTCAATTTTCATCCAAAGTTTGAAAGATAGTTGATTACTAGCTTTTGCCCGCGGCTTCGCCCGCGTGGACATCATTTTTGTGACTGACTTAGAGGGTGCACGGTGCGCGAGCCGCAATCGGCTCGCGAGCGTGTACATACATTTTCTCCATGTCTCTCGGGAACTACTCATATGTCAGGATATGCATATTAGTAAATCGTGTCATTTCCCACCCCCTCAACCATCTCGGTGCAAAAATTACACAATCCATTGTTCCGTTGCGATGTTAATTAACCAAAAAAAGAGTATATTTTCAGTTCCCTCGGAATTGTAGTCTAAAAAGTAGCCTATGTCCTTCCTTGTGACACATGCTACCTGCATGCAAAATTTCATTAGGATTGGTCAAGGCGTTGAAGCGTGAAAAGGTAACAAACAAACTAACAAACAAAAAAATACATTTTCACATTTATAATATTAGTAAGGATTTAAAATTTGTTCCCATATTTCAAACTTCTCTACTCTTGATAGTTTTATGATTTTCCATATAGACCCATTTTTTTATTTTGCACCCTGTCTATGGTAAGGTGGGTTGCTGCCTCTAAGACTTGGGTTTTTGTTTTCACCATGGTTCACTCTACGACAGTTTCATAGAAGCAAACTGTAACCTTTTTTAAAAAAAATTAAATGTCCACGGGATACAGAACTGTTAAGGAAGTGTTTCAGTTCATAAATTAGCAGATCCTGAATTTATTGGGATGCCATTTTCTTTCTCTGTACCGCTTCAGTTGAGGCTGGGGGAGTTTCTACTTATGATGACATCATCATATTCCCACCGAGGGGCTCGAGCCTACCCTAAATAAGGGCGATCGGACCTTAGTCGACCACGTGGGCCCAGTGCGGGTTGATCGACTTCACACACAACCTGCTAGTTTTTCCGCAGGCGTGTGCAGGTTTCCTCACGATGTTTTCCTTCACCGCACCGTAAGAGCGTCGGATAAACGTACATATGAAATCGAAATTCGAAATCTTATGATGTACAAATAACTTTTTCGTAAAACTTATAGAGATATGCCCCTTTGATAGCCTTCACACGGTTTTTAGAGTAACAAATAAAAAAAAAACGAGACCTACAGTACTCGCATATGATGTGTAACATGTGACAAAATACTTATGAAATTAATTAATTATCGGGTCGTACATTTACGGGCCGACCCTTCGAATAGTAGTATGTCATCTTTGCCTTTGCCATCACACTAGGCGGCATGGCTATGACAACCTTAGTTTTCGAGAATTAAAAAACGTACGCATTTCCTGTTATACATTTCCGTCCCATTTCACGAAATCACTCCCACAAATTGCTGTGCGCGAGTCCGACCCGCACTTGGTCAGATCGAATAGCGCGCGCTTTCGCGACTTCCTGTTACACATTTCCGTCCCATTTCACGAAATCACTCCCACAAATTGCTGTGCGCGAGTCCGACCCGCACTTGGTCAGATCGAATAGCGCGCGCTTTCGCGACTTCCTGTTTTACATTTCCGTCCCATTTCACGAAATCACTTCCACAAATTGCAGGAAAGCGAGAGCAAAGATGTTACACATCAAAAAGGCACTCAATTGATATCTCAGCATCTACCTTACCAATACTTGTAAGTATTAAGTGTTTTTAACGTATACTTTGTTCTTTTTGCGTCTTTGTATGGAATGGAAATAATTTACTTTGGTGTAGGGTAAGAGCGTCGATGGTGTAGTAACTAGGGCTGCTACCTCCTGTCCGGAAGGTCGTGGTTCGAATCGTGTTTTCGAATTTCGATTTCATAAGTACGTTTATACGACGCTCTTACGGTGAAGGAAAACATCGTGAGGAAACATGCACACGCCAGCGCAGAAACTCGAAGGTTGTGTGTGAAGTTGACCAACTCGCACTGGGCCCGCGTGGTCGACTAAGGCCCGATCGCCCTAATTCAGGGTAGGCTCGAGCCCCTCGGTGGGGACGTAATATGAGCTGATGATGATGATGTAGGGTGTGTAATTAATAATTATAAATCGCGTCCAATGAAGTTGCTCATATAATTGTGATCGAACTTCATGTGCAGGGTAAGTTTGTTTCTTCTTTATCATCTTTTTTCTGCTTCATTCTTCATACAAAATTGACGCTCGAATGGATGTGAGTTTTTTAGTGATTACAGCCATTTTTTTATCCACAATTGGTAAGCATTTGGCATCATCTCACCTGATACTAAGTGACGATTATGCGAAAATGAAAGCGGGATTACCAATATTGTCCAATGCAATTGGTAACTGTCTATCTTATCTTCAAGCCGGAACACATCGATACTTTTAACATTGATGTTTGTCGGCAAGACTTAGATAAGATGGTAATAGCTAGCCAGGCGAGCTTAGAAATGCACTTCCAACAACCAAGCCGAGTTAAACAAAGTTAGACTCCTCTGGGAATCGAACCCGTGACTCCTGATGTGAAGTTAATGGACTTAACCATTACGTGACGGAGGCGGTAATTTGTAGATTTAAAGCTAATCAATTACATTTGTAGAAGCCCCTGTGAAAAGTGATGTATTTTATCAACCTATATTTGTGAACAGTCGCCATCAGATAAATCGTACCGGGCGAGGTGTTCAAATATTTCTGAGCAGTTTAAAATTTCAATAAATTATGTACACTAGAAGTTGCATATCTAATTTGTCATAAATATCTGAGCAGCAGATTTTTTAACAAGTAGCATTTTAGGAACAAGTACCTTATGTCATTGTGTATTAAAGAACATATACTGTGAACAAACATCTCAATATAATATACCCAATGACTCACTACGAATAGCAAAAAAACAGTGACAGAATGGCTAAAAACACTTAACTATAAAGAGGTAGAAGACCTACTGGCACACAAATCCTGATTACATTTGCAAATTAACTCCCTCACTGTCACTCTCCTTTGAAACACACATGAATTCACACACTTGCGTTTGTTCGCGCCCTTTTTTTAACCATAACATCTGACCTATGTAATTTATATATTTTGCGAAAGAAGAGCGAATACTTCTGACACACGCAGTTAACATTGCTTTTAAGAAGTACTATTCGGAAACTGCACTTATTTTGTAAAATGGATGATAAAATAATTTTTTTTCATGACAAATTAGATGTTCGGATAATATAACTCCTTTTGAAAAAAAAATTGAAATTCAACACTGCTCAGATATATTTGAACACCTCGCCTGCTACGATATATCTGATGGCGACTGTACACATTACATACAATGATACAGCTACTACGTAACTGTGTAGTAAATGTGTAGCTTCCTACCTACTTTAAACTTATCTCTAAAAACAGTATTCGCTGTAGCATATGTTTATATCTACCATACGATACGTTCGTATGATAACCACACCACACACAGAAAGTGCCAAGTAGTTGCCACAAGAGTTCACACGGAGAGGACGTTTTCACGTAAGTATTTGCGCAATTTATATTTGTAAAAACGTTTTTAGAGCCAGCAATACGAATTTATGATATGATTAGTGTAAAGATATCTACAACTGGATAAATTGTTGTCGGAGACTCGACGTTTCTCGTGCTCATATGAAGACAAATATGTTGGTATTGTAGGCAGGGTACTCATAGTTACAGGAATTGACAATAATGACCATTGGCCACTTGAAATCGGAAACAATGGAGTCGCGTTCATCGTCCAATAATTGGAAATGCTAAACACGTTTTAAAAACTAACTTCCATCGCAACAACTTAAATTTTGCATTATTATTTTTGGTTTTCGTTAATAAAAAAACTACTGCAGTGCCTTAGATTAGACCTTAGATTGGACCAAACTGGCAACATACCCTAATCGAATAAAAAAAGAATCATGAAAAGCTGTTCTCAATATATAACAAACATACAAAAAAAAAACATATAGTCGAGTCGAGAACCCCTCCTGTTTTCAAATCGGTTAAAAATAGCTACTTTTGATTCTTAGCGAATTTGTTTATTTGTAAACTCTATTGCATTTAAAAAAACGTTTTTATTTTTCATTTACTTTTTTTAAATTTAAGTTTAGAAGCATAATGTTTTCTTTTTTAAAACTTTTACCAATACTTACATATAGTATGTACACTCCCTGCCGCTCTCTAGATTGCGACCTCACCTCCTCGTCACCTAGTTTGATACAGATTGGTAATAGATTGGTTCTCGAACGTATAGTATTTTGTTGTGATTTTTTTGCTCCGTCGTCGTCAACGTTGTTTCGTTGCCGACTCGTAGTCACACCAGATTATCACACCAGTAAGACAAACAGGATTTTTTTTCTCGTGTGTCAGAAATTTCACGACCGTTGTATGCAGTGCCCGGGGTATGCCAATACTAAAGAACTTAATATAAGTTTTGAAAATTTGATAAATTAAAATCTGATGTGTCTCTTTGATAGTTCTGATGATATTTTTCTTTACAAATTATGCTCCCCTGAATTAAATCCTATTCAATCAGTTCAATTGCATGTAAGAAAACAGGATGTTTTTTAGTAGCGCGTATATTCCTTTAAGGGTAGGTTCTACCCATGAAACTGAACAACTTTTCCCAAGGAACCCATATTTTTACTACATTCAAATCAATCAGCCAAGGACTCCTAAAATTTGCTAACTCAGCTTTCTTGGGTTCCTTGCGGAAATTAATGAGTAGAGCCTACCATTAAAAGTTCATTAATATTAAAAAAAATACATGTGTACTTTTTATTTAGTTGATAACGGTGATATTAGAGTGCTGTGTTGGATTCTTAACTCTAGGCACACCCTGGACATTTCTAACAACGGGCCAGAAATGACATTTCAAAAAAGGAATGACGGAACAAACAAAATAAATAAATAAATATTCTGGGACAAATCACACATGGTCATCTGGTCCCAAAGTAGGATTCCCTGTGTTATGGGTTACCAGAGACTGATATATATACGTTTAAATACATACATATATAGATATACTTAACACCCAGACACAGAGCAAACAAATCTGCTCATCACACAAATGTTGCGAAATCCTATACGTTCGACAACCCAACTGTAACCAATCTGTATCAATCTGGGTGACGAGGGGGTGAGGTCGCAACACAGAACAAGTAACATTGTTACTTGTTCTGTGGGTCGCAATCTAGAGAGCGGCAGAGAGTGTCCATACTGTATGTTAGTACTAAAATATATACTTTGCTCTAGGTACAATGGTGCGACTATCGCAAGAGAACTTTGGGTCGGTAGCCGGGGAAGCCGTGCGGAAATTCACCTGGTCTACTGATGACGGCTTCTCGCTGACGGCTATCTCGTATGGTGCTATTGTGCAGTCTATCCAAGTAAGTGCAGTGTGCACCTTTAAATAATCATCAACAACAGTTAAGTCAGATGCACAAAGATGAACGTGAAAGTTTGTATGTATTGATGTATCTGTTGTGTATGTTTTACTATTTTACGCAAAAACTACTGAACGTATCTGGCTGAAATTTGGTATGTAGACAGATTAGAACCTGGATTAACATATATGCTACTTTTTTCCATGCTCGCGAGACGCAAGCGGCTGCGCACACTCTAAAACAGTCATAGAAACTATGTTCACGCGAGCGAAGCCGCTGGCAAAATCTAGTATCTAACAATGAAATTATGTTTCAACTCGAATTGAGAACCTCCCCCTTTTTAGAAGTCGGTTGAAAAAAAATCCTAAATTGTTTCGTCTCCAACAAACATGTTACGGTGCGGTGTGATGGATGATGATGATGACTCTTGACACACCCTAGACACTTCATACAACGTTCCAAAAATAACATTTCAAAAAACGAATGACGAAACAAACAAAATGGCGGTGAAATCCTATACGTTTGACAACCAAACTGTATCAATCTGGGTGACGAGGGGGTGAGGTCGCAATCTAGAGAGCGGCAGGCAGTGTCCATACTGTATGTTAGTACTAATATATACAGGGTGTAAAAAGACCACTCCCGGAAACTTAAACTGGGGCTTCCACTGATCATACTGAATTCCCAAAAAAAATCGACTTTTTATATAAATCAGCCAGCTAATCGGCCAATTTTGTATGGTAAGTCCTAAAAATTTTTCGAGAATTCAGTATGGGTTCTTTGGAGAAAGTTGATCAGTTTGATGAGTAGAAGCCCCAGTTTAAGTTTCCGGGAGTGGTCTATTTTCCATCCTGTATATACTTTGCTCTTGATTGCAGTTCCCTGACAAAGATGGCACAACCGCAGACGTGGCCCTTGGTTTCGACGATATCGACGCTTACGCGCGCCGGAACACTCCATACCTCGGAGCGGTGGTGGGACGCTGCGCCAATAGGATCGCTGGCGCTAAGTTCAGCATCGACGGCGTGGAGTACCAGCTCGCCAGCAATATTGGAGAGAACCATCTCCACGGCGGCTTGGTTGGGTTCGATAAGGTTGGTGTTGGGGCCGAAGTGAAAACACCTATCTAAGCAAATGTAACTTTTCTTCATCCTCCTTATGAGGATTGTGAAGCTGCGACTTTTCATACAAATGGCGGGCGTTAACGATTTCCACCTCTTAAATGTTAACCGGTTTGGACCAATTTTTGATAGGTTGTCAGTCAGAACAAAAGCTCCAGTGCAAAAAAAAAGGTTCTAGCGCTTCGCTCGCTAGGCTTTGTTAGATGTTTTAAGAAACCGGCTAAATGCGAGTCAGACCCGCACACATAGGGTTCCGTACCATCATACTAGATGGCGCTAGTTTCTTCATGTTTTTGCATGGAGACCCTTTAATTTTTTACTTTTTCTAATTTTTAGTTTTTGTTGTTATAGCGGCAACAGAAATACATCATCTGTGAAAATTTCAGCTGTCTAGCTATCACGACTCATGAAATACAGCCTGGTGACAGACGGACAGACAGACATACGGATGGACAGCGGAGTCTTAGTAATAGGGTCCCGTTTTTACCCTTTGGGTACGGAACCGAAATTCATAACATAGGTAAGCCTTTGTAAACTCGCCGCCCTGAACGCTCGCTCCGTTGCTTCCAATTCGAAAAATGTTTCTTTAGCCGCAAATAATTACATCTACTTGTCTGACTCGGTGGCTCAGTGGTTAGTGCTCTTCACTGCTGATCCGAGAGTTGTGGGTTCGATCCCCACCCAAGGCAAGCATTTGTGTGATGAGCAGATTTGTTTGCTCTGTGTCTGGGTGTTAAATATCTACATATGTATGTATTTAAACGTATATAAGTATTTATATCAGTCTCTGGTTCCCATAACACAGGGAATCCTACTTTGGGGCCACATGACCATGTGTGAGTTGTCCCAGAATATTTATTATTATTTATTTATTTGATTACGTATTTTTCAGAAAATCTGGCACACAACCGTGGAAGACAACAAGGTGATCTTCAGCTACTACTCCAAAGACGGCGAGGAGGGCTACCCCGGAGACCTGGTCACCAGCGTGAGCTACGAAGTGAGGGACAACTGGAGCCTCCACGTGGAGTTCCTCGCCACCACGACCAAGAAGACGGTGGTGAATCTCACCAACCACTCGTACTTCAACCTGGCTGGCCACGACGCGGGCGCTGCCGAGCTGCACAACCACGTGGTAGCCATCAACGCCGACAGGTGGGTGTTTTTGCGTGACTAGGGGTTTCCACGTGAGCCTTTGAACCGTAGCTAGCTAGATAGCGCAACAACTTTTTATTAATAACTAGCTGTGCCCGTGACTTCGTCCGCGTGAAGGTTTTAAATTTTCCCACGGGAACTCTTAAATTTTCCGGGATAAAAAGTATCTTATATGTTAACCCAGGTTATAAGGAACCACTATACAAAATTTCATCAAAATCTGCCAGGAAGTTTTTGCGTGATGCGCGAACAATAAACATACAGACAAAAATTCCAAAAGTTATTGTTTTGGCCTCTATATCATTATTAATGTCTACCACAGATATTATTTTCCAAAAATATTTCATGTACAGACACGGCCCCGTTACAGTTTTATTATAGATTGTAAATGCCCGGTTTTTAACACGTTTTTATTAGCTTCTTATTTGTATATTCGTGCAATGGAGCGTGCTATGCTCGGAGTTTCTCTGCGTGATCGAATCAGAAACGAGGAGATCCGCAGGAGAACCAAAGTAACCGACATAGCTCTCAGAATTGCTTAACTTAATTGGCAGTAGGCGGGGCACATAGCTCGTATGACGGATGGCCGATGGGCAGTAAAGTTCTCGAGTGGCGACCGCGCACTGGAAAATGTAACATAGGCAGGGCTCCCACTCGATGGACCGATGACCTGGTGAAGGTCGCCGGAAGCCGCTGGATGCGGGCAGCGCAGGACCGGTCGTCGTGCGGAAATCCTTGGGGAAGGCCTTGGTCCAGCAGTGAGCGTCACTGATATATTGATGATGTGCCTATAATCGTATATCTATCTATCTTTATAACGGAATCTTTAAACGTGACATTCGCCCACTTCAAGAAACCGAAAATATACAAACGTATTAAGAACAGATGACAATACAGTAAAAAAAAATTGCACCGATTACAATACAATAATTTTAAAAAGCGTGGGGTGCTATACTATTGGAATAAGATTCCGAAAATGATAACTTCAAAATTTCAACCAGCTGATCGATTTGGTGTGGAGAGTCCAACATTTAACAAAGTTGTTACATTTAACCCGGATTATAACGTGGATAGTTTCTTATCCACTATTAAAAATTCACCAACAGTTACGGAATCTCTATCATTAATTGAATATAATCAATGACTTCTATATTACTGGCGTACTGACGTCAACTCTCGCTCACGCTAGTGCGTACGAGTTATGTCAGATGGCGCTACCTCGTGCATGTATGAAGAAAATCTGAGTAAAATATGGAGAAGGGCGGATCCTTAATTCTGTACAAAAATACAGAATAGTAAATAAATTCAAATATGTACGTCGAGATCGGCTTCGAAAATAACCTCTTTTTGTAAAGGGGCTTCTAAACAGGCAATGTTTTACTGCAATTTAAGGCTGCACTATTTCCAAACTAATTGCCCGGCTATTACAAAAATATTTTATTGCAACTGATGGCCGAGCATGATGCAGACTTCTAAACGGGCTACACAAACCGGCAATAATGGCTGACGAAATCACACTTGTTGCAGCGGCTTAGGTGTATTTTTTTAAAAGAATAGAGAATGTGGATGTAACCTTACTTAAATTGACGTGAAACTTTTAAGAAATAAGCCTTGATAGAAAATAACATAAAATATCAAAGCACAGATTAAAGCAATTAATCACGGCGTTACTCACAGCAAACTTCATGTCGATGTCGTGTAGAAAAGAATACACTATGCCATAACAATAGAGAGCGACAGAAACAACAATAGAACTAGCTGGGCAATATTGCAGTAATATCGATTGCTCATCGATCGTCCGGCAACCTATCAATACAATATCGGCCATACGTGGCCATACAACATGTTTAGCTATATGGCCGGGACATTACTGCAAAATTGCATAGTCTGGCTGGTATTGCTTGCAATGTTGCCGGCCACTGTGTTGCAGCCACATATTGCAGAAAAATATTGCCCGTTTAAAAGCTCCATAAATGAAATTATTTCACATTTATTGTTCATACTTATTTAGTATCACCCCTTCTAAATCACTCTTTAAAACGCGAAAAATATATTTTACACGTCGTCGCATGGGAACTGGAGCTCATACGCCTTTGTCGCTAGGAACAAGACTTTTTGGATTTTTAATCATTATCGCCCGAGGTCCAAGTCTACACATAGGAGGTTTAGTTGATATAGAATTATGGTCTTCGGGCCAGCGATTTGTTACCCTAGATAGGTTAAAAATTAACAAACAACATTTGAAAATCGAACCTGTTTACTCACACAACATTAGTTAATTCGCTTCCGTTACACCGATGACCGAATACTACAAAGACAAGAGAAGCCAATTGGCATCTATTATTTTGCTTCACTTTTAGGACACATGCAACCTATTTACCTCTCCTTATTATAAGGCAAATATCTGCTTTGGGCCGTAACAAGACACTTAAAAAACATTAAGTCAAAAAAATCATCCTGAACCTGAATGACTTGCTCGAATTTGGCCCCTTAAGTAGGAATGAGGATAATCAAAGTTTTACAACCAGGCAACACGTGTCGGAGGATAACATCCCTCCTAGTGAGAGGTCCTATCGCTTAAGGCGATCTCTTGTAGACAACCCAAATTACTATTTCTCATCAGTCATTGCATCTTCACTACTCGTCTTCTTTACCAGGATAACAGAAACGAACGCCGCGTCGATACCAACAGGGCGTCTGTTAGCGGTGGGCGGGACGCCATACGACCTGCGCATCGCCAGGCGACTCGGTGACGTCATAGCGGCCAACTTATACGATGACAACTATTGCGTGAACCACTATGGAAATAAGGTGCCGAGGCTTTCCATCTCAGATCAAATACAAGTTCAGATAGAATGCCGCGATCTGTCAAGTTGAAGCCACTTTTTTAAAGATGTGTGCGGTATCGGTGCACGGTGTGTTATGTTGTGTGCGTGTTTTCGACGACGTTTTAGCAAATACTATCGAGGATTTTGGAGTGGTTTTTATGTCTTATATGTGCGTTTACAGTGTACGTACAGGATTGGAGTGGTTTTGATTAGCTCGCATTGAATTTGCATGAGGACAGAAGTCTGAACTTTTATTTGTTCTGAGTTTCCATCAATCAATTTAATCTTGTATTGTTTTCGACGTCTCAAATCAAAATCATATCATTAATATACAGAAGTAGTTAAGGTTCTTTAATTATTTTTTTACTCTTGCTTTTATTTGTTTGTACGCTTTCAATTCTTTTTATGCGAATATCTAGGGAAAAATCTGAAGTATTTTTTTTTTAAACTAGACCTCAGGACTAAACTAATATAATGAGTATCGCTGAAAGTCCTTCAAATATCCGGTAGGAAAATTTTAAATCCTTAGACCGTTTGTCCCCCACCGCCGTCACCGAGCCGTTAGCGATAACGCGATTATTTCGGGCCGAGTTCAAGATAAGGTGACGGTGATCGTGTGTTTACCGCGACCGATCTCGATGGTTCAGTTTGTACTAGCTGTCCCCGTCGGTGCGACGGCAGTATATGGACAAGTACAAATCTGTTTTGTATTGCCGGCATATCGCCCGTCATAATCTCGGGCCGATTTCTAGCGGTCGTGCCGAACTACTCGAAATATCGGCGGCCGTTTGTCCACCACCGCCGTCACTGAGCCGTTACCGAGCCGTTACCTATAACGAGATTATTTCGGGCCGACTTCAAGATAACGTGACGGCGATCGTGCGTCCACCGCGACCGATCTCGGTGGTTCAGTTTGTACTAGCTGTCGTTGTCGGTGCGACGGCAGTATATGAAAAAGTACAAACCTGTTTTGTATTGCCGGCATATCGGCCCATCATAATCTCGGGTCGATTTCTAGCGGTCGTGCCGATGGGCAGTCGTTTGTCTATCACCGCCGTCACCGAGCCGTCACCGATAACGAGATGATGGCGCTGAAGTAGCGATACATACATATAGGACGTTTGTCCACCAACGCCGTCACCGAGCCGTCACCTATAACGAGGTGACGGCGCCGAAGTAGCAATACATACATTTACTATTGCCGGTTATCCACTGCACGCCCGTCACCCGAGCGCCGTCATCCCGGCCGCCGATTATTGGAGTAGTTCGGCGTGACCGCTAGAACTCGGCACGGTTTTATGACGGGTCGATGTGCCGGCAATACAAAACACGTTTGTTCTTGTCCACACTTACGAAGTAACTATTTAGTAATCTGTGCCCGAGCGCCGCCAATCTGGCCGCCGATATTTCGAGTAGATTGGCGCGATGATAGATTACGACGGGCCGATGTGCCGGCAATACAAAACAGGTTTGGACTTTTCCATATACCTACTGCCATCGCACCGACGTCGACTGCTAGAACAAACGGAGCCACCGAGATTGATTGACATATCATCATCATCATATCAGCCGAAGGACGTCCACTGCTGGACATAGGCCTTCCCCAAGGATCTCCACGACGACCGGTTCTGCGCTGCCCGCATTAAGCGGCTTCCCGCGACCTATTAATTTGACATATTAATTTGTAAATTAAGTCATTTGCCACCATCTCTGTTCAAAAAATCACAACAATCCATTGTTCCGTTGCGATGTTAAAGAGGTTAAAAAGGTTCCCTCAGGAATCGCATCGGTCTATGCTATTTTTGAAAAGTATACTATGACCTTCCCCGTGACACATGCTACCTGAATGCCAAATTTCATCAAGATTGGTCAAGATATTGAAGCGTGAAAAGGTAACAAATGAACGAACAAACATATTTTAAAATTTATAATATTAGTAAGGATTTTATCAATTCCTTGTAATGAATTGAACTGGAAACGTTATGAATCAGGGGGCTGGTGACTAGTTTGCCATGTATGAAATAATTGTTTATCAGGATGTAGTCTTCGTGTCGCGAGTATCCCACCCGCCGTCAGGGCGCTACCTGGAGGTGCACAGCGACCAGCCTGGAGTACAGTTCTACACCGGCAACGCGCTGCCGGCGCCGCAGGACCAGGCTCTCGTTGGCAAAGGCACGTACACTTCGTTTTATGGGCTCTTCTTGCTTTGGTTCAATCACTAGTATTTCAACCGCCGTCTGGGCGCTACCTGGAGGTGCAGAGCGACCATGATGAATTACAGTTCTACACCAGCATTGCGCTGTCCGCGCTGCAGGAACAGGCTCTCTTTGGCAAAGGCATGTATCTACAGTTAATAAAATTTAGGTTCAATAAAATTTAGTAAACTGCATCAAAGCCTTACTCAGGTAAATCACAATCAGGCCGCCGACGACGGCGGGTAGGACTCGGCTTTGTAGTATGTATATGTAGCAGCCGTGACAGGCATAATTTGAATTTAAGAAATGTAAATAAAATAGATATAGCCTTTTCGAGACTGAGTAAGGTTAAAAAGTCATTCGTGGGGCAGTGTATAAGATTCTACAATAAAATTCCAGAAAATGTAACTAGTTTGTCAGAGAATAAGTTCAAGACTCATGTCAAAAAGGTTTTGTGCTCTAGAGGATATTATAAAATAATAGATTATGTAAATGACAAAGATATATATGTTGATTCTATATCAAATACCATTACCTGAGACTGTAATCTGAATCATGACATTATTTGTAATATACTGTAAATTTTTTTTTGTTTTGACTATTTAAAAGTGTGTGTAAACACCTATTTGAAATAAATTGTTTTTGATTTTGATTTGATTCTTATAACACGCTGTATTACAAGTAGACGCGCTGGAGTAAAAAACGTCGCTGTTTGGTGATGCGGCTACCTCATTCAGCAGGATTGTGGTGGCGATACGTTATACAAAGCGGCGACGATTAGCCTTATTGTCAGCAAACCGAGTTGAATGGACGGACAGACAAACGGTTAGGGTTAACATCTCTTGCTTTACCGTGAAAATGAGCTCCGCTTCGCGTCCGTCTCGGTTTTATTCGGAGTTTCACTCAGTAGTTTTACAAAGCAACGCTCTTTTGTATGTGGGCGCCACGTTACTAAGCCGCTTTGACGAACGCGAAGTGCTCATACAATGCGGCGTACTTTATTTCAACCGAATTTAAATCCGGCTCAGCATGAAGTAGCCGTATTACAAAACAGCGACGTTTTTCAAACGGCGCGCCGTTTTGTGAAACGGCTTATTCTACGATATGGCTGCGACATATAGGTACGTTATCTGTGGTTTCTACATTACATACAAATTTATCAGCTGAATGACCAATTTTGTGCTTTTTTGTATGGAGGGTCCAATTTTACAACTTTCCCCAAGGAACCTATTGTCAATTCTCCAAAAAGCTTGCAGTTTCCACACAAAAATGCACAAAATTAGCTGATTAGCTGATCGATTTATATGAAGAGTTTTTTTTTGCGATTTCGACAGTCATTTATTTAACAAAAGTTGTTCAAATGATGAGCCCCAGTTAACGGGACCTACACCAACAGTTTTGTGACACTGTATATAGTGAATGTAGTGTATTAATAATAATATAATTTATTTATTCGACTAACAAGGATTACAATAGTGTTAGTAACTTGTTCTACTTAGGACTTAGACTAGTGTTAGTAATATACACAGTTACATTTACATTATACGAAATTTATTTACAATAGCAAGACAATTATTGGCAACGTGAACCAAGCAGCAGTGGTTCACGCACAATCCAGTCTACTGGCGAACATAACCAGGATGCTATTGGCGCCGCCCCGCAATCGAAGCACCATAGGGACGCGCATCGCTTGCGCATGGTTGCGTAAAACCAGTCTACTCGCGCCTCCGCGAACATCCCTGATGCGCTGCAGTATCGGGGCAGCCCCAGCAGCACCCTGAATGCATTGTTATATTGGAATCGTAGGGCATTGTATTGCGCTTGGGAATAGTTCACCCACAGGCTATTGTTGTTGTGGGTATTGTTGTTCCTATCTCTTTTGCTATCAGCTAATGGCCGTCACAAGTGGAATGTGATCTTGGTGTGTGGAATGGACTATACGTCCTTGTCTGACTTATAGTTTTGTCCCTCTCGGTCGCTAACAATGTCCATCGGCCAACTTTAGCAAGAAAAACACCATGCCATAAATATATTAGTACTAACGTACAGTATGGACACTCTCTGCTGCTCTCTAGATTGCGACCTCACCCCCTCGTCACTCAGATTGGTTACAGTTTGGTTATCGAACGTATAGGATTTCGCCGCCATTTTGTTTGTTCCGTCATTCCTTTTTTAAAATATCACTTCTGGCCCGTTGTATGAAGTTTCCAGGGTGTGCTTATAGCTTTGTCCCTCTAGGTCGCTGACAATGACCGTGCGTTGCGACTTTTAATTTGTGTTTCCTCAGGAGGTGCGGGATACCGGCGTCACGGTGGCCTCTGCCTGGAGACTCAGAACTACCCTGACGCTGTGCACCACGCAGGCTTTCCCAGAGTGACGCTCAGCCCTGGGGAGGTGTACCGCCACCAGGTAGTCTACACCTTCGGAGTACTCAAGGGTGTGGAGCCTGTTGTAGTCGCATCCTAAAGTCAATGATGGTTTATCTGCTGTTTTTTCGTGGACCTTTACATGTCTATCAATACGTATTGAATTGCATTCGACTGAAAATAATATCTTGATAACGTATACACAAATGATTGTATTAATAAGTTTATTGTATTTTAATGAAGATTTTTTATCAGTAAATAAATCATAATACTTTATGAGAAGTAAGGCGATGTATTGATTGGAACAGTTGTCTCTGTCTTTTTTTTACGTGGAGTAAACAAAACAACCACTTTTTCAATGGTTTTTCGTTTCAATCAAAAACTACAATATAAGTATAAAAAATAATAACATTACTCACTTTATATGTTCATAAATATTTTTGTATACTTTTTAAAATTTATACTTCAAAATATTAGTCATAACTAGAGTTGACAGTAACAGTGTAGACCTGTCTTTGGGATTATTTTTATCTAGCCAAAATTGCTAAATAGTGTTTCTAATAGCTTTTGACTTTAAGGAACCTTATTGTTGACAATAAGGGTATTTTATAAAACGTTGGGTTTTCTATCGTTTAGGAGTAATCGACGTCAAAAATAACGAAAATCTGTAATATTACTGCCTTAGGTGTGTCAATTATTGTTCTGGGAATTTCTAAAACAGGCGAAGTAACGGAAGACAGTATCTTATTTGAGCGTGTAAAAAGTAGCCTATATGTTAATCCAGGTCCTAGTTCGTGTACCTACCAAATTTCATCCAGATCCGTTTATCTGTTGTGGCGTGAAATAGTAACAAACATCCATACATATAAACTTTCGCGTTTACAATGCTAGATTTGGCCAGCGGCTTCGCTCGCGTGAACATAGTTTCTATGACTGTCTTCGAGGGTGCGCAGTAGAATAAAGTAGCCTCTGTTTTAATCCAGGTCTTAGGATTAGTCTCTACCTACCAAATTTCAACCAGATCTGTTAAGTATTTTTTGCATAAAAAAGTAACTAACATCCATACACACAAACTTTCACATTTATAATAATAGTAGGATTAGTAAGGATGTGATTATATAAAACACACTGTTGATTCTTAAAATAAATTTTATTCATTATAACTTACTTAGTACATCTAGATAATCTCATGAGTAGATCACTTAACAGCATTTAGCGCAAATGAGCAGACCGCAGAATTACCTCTATTGAAACCTGAGCAAGCGAAGTATTCTAGGTTCAAAGATAGGATCCTGAGCGTAGCGAGGATTTCAAAGGTACGAGACGCAAAATAACTTTGCTGCCGAGCGAAACACACAATTTTTCACCTCACTATAGCGAGGTAAATTTTTAGGTGCAAGAAAAACAGCTTAAAATAATTTATTAAAACCAAAACGTCTTAGGAAATTAAAAGTTATTTAAAATAACAAAAAAATGTAGCTTACGAAGACTATTTGAATAAATAAGACGAACTGAGTTTCTGAACGTACCATTATTTGTATTATTCTTTGAATAAAAAAGTTCTAATTTTAAAAACTCTTTCCACGCTAGCGGATAAAACGCAATTTTACGCGCGCTAAAATAGAATGACATTCAAAACCTTTCCGAGCGTATATGAGGTGAAAATGTTTTTATGCCTTGCTCATGCACAGTATTACAATAAAACGGCTTACAGTAGTGCAACGAATGTACTTACGCAGGGCAACGGAAGGGTACTTGCGGGGCAGCGGGCGGCGGGGTACAGCCTGGCAAACTCCGCGAGTTTGCCAAGGCTGGCTACAGGCTAGTACTGCTAGTACCTACGCCTTGGTGGCATCGTGCGACATCAAAGGCGTTGCGCTACTGTAAGCCATATCGTAATACTGTGGCTATAGGATAAGTATTCGAGCAAAAATCTTATTACCTACTTACATGTACATACAGCAAAGAAAAGTTTAGGAAAAATATTTGTCAGTGTATGTCTAATATTTTTCCCAAACTGTGCACGTGCAGGCCTTTGATCGCGGAAAATAAAGGCACGCAATTTAGGAGAAGGTATAAATAAATGCTTATAATATCTCATAACGATGCCTCTACTTCATTCTGTGAACCGTTTTGACCATTTTGTCCATTCTGGACCTCCCCCCACGTGAGGTTGAGGCTCCGCTTCATCCCGTCGTCCAGGGGCGGAATGAGGGACCGCGGTAGCAAGAACGTCGACAAATTGAACAGATCCAGGAACACTTTGTACCGGTCACTGGAATAAAAGTTACCCATAAGCAAAGACCAAATTAATATCTAGAACATTGATTAATTTATGTCATACGTCATTTGTATAGGGTACAGGTGTAGAAAATTGATGCGGAGCTTCTCTGCTTATCAACTGAACACATACTAGTAAAAAAAAAAAAATTTTCGTACAGAAATGTTGGTTCAACTCCGTCAATCAGGTGAATAAAAATAGGTAGCCGATTGGGTAAAAAAGTTTAGAGATGAAAATTACATTAAAAAAAATCGTTATTAAAATAAAATTTATTCGCAAAACATTATGAGACTATTAGAAATTAATCAAATCAGTTCATATATGTCCCCACTCCCTACCGAGAGGCCCGAGCCTACCCTGTATTAGGCCGAACGGGCCTTAGTCGACCACGCGTGCCCAGTGCGGGTTGGTCGACTCCACATACAACCTCAGAGTTTCTTCACAGGCGTGTGCAGGTTCCCTCACGATGTTTTTTATCTACAATTAACATGCCCTTGGCATCATCTCACGATGTTGCCGAAAATAGAAGCGGGCTTACCAAGATTCCCCGACGTAATTGGTAACTGTCTATCATATCTTCAAGCCGGAACACATAAATGCTGTTAACACTGATGTTTGGCGGCAATACTTATACAAGATGGTGGTAGCTAGCCAGACACCAACCAAACCGAGTCTTAGGTATATAGTCGAAACCGCCCCCGGGTTTCCTATTTATTCCATGTTTTCCTTCACCGTAAGAGCGTCGGATAAACGTACATATGAAATTGGAAAACATATTGGTACGTGGCAGGATTCGAACCACGACTGAAAAGATCGCCTATTATTTAAGGTAAAAAATACATATTTTTAATTTAAAGCTTTAGAGTTATCGCATCACTTTTTTCGTTAACATCATATTTGGGAATACGATGCATAAGATTTCGCCACTTTCGACAGATAAGGGTCCTCGGGAGGCTCGAGTTTCCATACAAACGTAGTTCCGCTTTAATACAAAAACTACATACACCGGTATGAATCCAACCTTTGCAAATGGTATATTGAGTAGACACATATCTTTATATAAAACTGCTTTTATTTTTTTCAGTTTTATATTAATACATCGAAAACGAATTACACACATCGATATGTGTATGTAGTTTTTGTGTTAAAGCGGTACTACGTTTGTATGGAAACTCGAGCCTCCTGGGAACTCTTCCATCTGACCACTAAGAAAACGCCTTTGTTCCATTCAATGGTCCATAGCTCCAGGGATTTAAACATGAATGACATCACAGTGGTCACTCATAAAGTCATAAAAGACCATAAAGTAATGTCGTTGTAAGGTTAATAATTAAAAACGAGAACTTTTTTTCAACCGACTTCCAAATAGGAGGAGGTTCTCAATTCGACTGTGTTTTTTTTGTATGTTTGTTACGCGATATCTTCGCAGATTGTGAACCGATTTTCATGATTCTTTTTTTATTCGATACCCTAGTTGTAGTTGTGTACCCTAGCTCCCGAGTTGGTCCCATATAAATTTTATCAAAACCAGTGTAGTACTTTATTAGAAAATTAACAAAAAAAAATTATTATGCAAAATTGAACTAAATTGTTGCGATGGAAGTTGGTTTTTTAACGTGTTTAGCGATTTCAATTATTTCAAGAGAAATTGGCATTGATGTTTGTATACTGAATTGGCAACTTTCAACAAAATAATATTTTTGAGTGAACGAAATCAAATAAGTTCACACTACATCCAAAAAACACAAGCGGGTGGTCACAAAAGTTTTGAGTGGCCACGCCATCTGTGAGCCGATGTGTGAACGTCGTTTAGGTGGTTTTGGCGCGTATATTTGAACGGATAGAGTCACTGTAATAATTGAGTATACCTAGGTCATCTTGAGCACAATAGGGATGACGACAGCATCAGAAATAAATTATGAACTCTTGATCACTAAATTGCCCTCCTACTTAAACTTCGGACAACATTTTTCGTTTTGTTTTCCATCAAGTCTTCGATTTTTAATTCATCAAATTCACAAAATGAGTACTTAAATGACGCTGCTAAACTATGACGTCACGCCTAGGTATTTCAAACATTTTTTAGAACAAAATGTCGTTTTTGACAGATGATAAAAAGTAAATCAGATAACTAGCATACGCCATCTCTATTCTCCTTTTATTTTAAGGGGTAAATCACAATCGACTCGTACATACAGGAAAAATAATTTAAAAAATCCATTCGGAATTTTTTTGTTATTCCATACCCCTGGTGTATGAAGAAAATAGATTTAGGAAGGGGCCATATAAAATAATTCATACATAATATACCTAAGCCGGCCAAATACATTTATTTTTTCTTATTGGTTGGACAAATGGTTCAAATAGATTTTTTGCTATTTTACTGTTTCATAATCAGTTAATAGTCACCCATTAAAATGATGTCAGTATTTTTTACACGTTCTAGTTCTAGTTGTTTAAGCTGCCAAACATGACTTAACAACATTGATGTGTTCCGGCTTGAAGATAAGAGGATTGAGGAATCTTGGTAAGCCCGCTTCCATCTTCGGCATCATCGTCACTTACGATCAGGTGAGATGATGCCAAGGGCTTACCAATGCTAAAGAATAAAAAAATAGCTTCTCCATGTTTATCGTCTGTCCGTCGCCGATCAGTCATAGGACCTACCTTAGTGTGGACCTAAGATACTGGTATCCTGACGACCCGCCGGTGCCTAGCTGCTGTGACCCGATCATCCGCTGAACCATAATGACATGGTTATCTGAAATTAATCATCATGGCTTTAACAAACAAAATAATAATACATATCAATCGCCTCTTCGATTCTACTGCTTCTGTAGAGTTGACAACTGGGAAATATTTCCCAATTAATATATACCTACATTCAAAATCGATATGGATAATATGATGGAAACAGAATAAATAATTATTAGAATAAGAGCATTATTAGCGTGATCATAAAAGTTTTGGGACCACTGATGTACAGTGTGTATCGGATAGAGTTGCCAACATTTTAAGGGCATGTAATACATCACATTTCATCGACGAAAAACCCCCCATTAGGGGGTCACATCCTTCTCCCCTCGAAATGGCAGCTATTTAATTTTCATTTTTTTTTAAGCTGTTTATGAAAAATATGTTTTCTCTTGATTAATGCTGATTAATGCTGATATTACAGACTTCAAAATAGTCTTAAGTGAATGGTTATTTCATTTCTATGGTGATCCACACATAAAATTAACCAAAAGGTTTGAGAAAAAAAAGTTTAAAGAAAAAAATTGCAACAAATATAATTTTATTTTTATTTTTTTAAACCTACTGCAAAAACAAGATAATTAACGTCTTGGTAGTTATTAGATAATTAATTAATAGACAATAAATCTTTTTTGTTTTTCACACTCATCACACTGCATAAGACACTCGAAAGGTAGGGTGAGCATACATATTTAGGACAAATGTGGTGATGATAGGTTCGTCACAATACTCATAACGCCACTTGCTAATGAGGTGGTCCATGTGCAGCGTGGGAAGCGTTTCTCATCGCGGTGTAAAGTGACTACAATGGCGCCCTACAAATCTTCGTGGGAGAACCTACCAAAAAGGTATCGTACTCACATCGGCACTTCATGATGAGGCTGTCCATGTTCATGAGCAGCGTCAGTAGCTGGTCTGGTTTGCGAAAAGCACGGCTCATCGCCGTAGAAAGTATGCATCGCTTTATGAGAGAACCTGCCAATGAAGCATAATACCGACAACGCCAATTGGTGATCAGCCTGTCCATGTCGATGAGCAGCGTAAGCAGTTAGTGTCATTGCGAGAAGCATGACTCGCCCCGGTAAAAAGTGGTCTTGATAGCGCCTTGCAACGCTTTATGGGACAACTCGCCAATGAGGCATAATACTCACAACGCCACTTGGTGAGGAGGCTGTCCATATCCATGAGAAGCGTAAGCAGCTGGTGCGGCTGCGAGAAGCGCGGCTCGTCCAGGTAGAAGGTGAGTGATCATGATGGTGCCTAGCAACGCTTTATGGAACTACCTGTCAGTGAGGTATAAACTCACAACGCCACTTGGTGATGAGGATGTCCATGTCCATGAGCAGCTGGTGCAGCTGCGAGAAGCGCGGCTCGTCCCGATAGAAAGTAATCATGATGGCGCCTTGCAACGCTTTATGTGACAGCCTTCCAATGAGGTATAAACTCACAACGCCACTTGATGATGAGGCTGTCCATGTCTATGAGGAGCGTGAGCAGCTTGTGCGGCTGCGAGAAGCGCGGCTCGTCCCGATAGAAAGTGATTAGATGGCGCCTTGCATCGCTTTATGGAAGAACTCGCCATCTCGACATACTCACAACGCCACTTGGTGATGAGGCTGTCCATGTCCATGAGCAGCGTAAGCAGCTGGTGCGGCTGCGAGAAGCGCGGCTCGTCCCGATAGAAAGTGATCATGATGGCGCCTTGCAACGCTTTGTGTGACAACCTGCCAATGAAGCCATAATCCCAGTAAGCGAAGTAAACTTGTATCAGACCGCGAATACGAAGTTAGCGTTGACGAAAGCAGGGAGGCAGCGAAGACGACGCGGCGAAAGTACTTACCATTCACTGTAAGGCAGCATCTATGGCAGACAGTTAGGTATTTTGACAGAAAACCCATTTGGGCCCTGAATTGCCAGCCCATAAAACTGGCAGTGATAGGTGATACCAGGTGCCTTTTCACAGTAAATGACCACTCCGCTCCTGCCACTGACCCACCTTCGCTGACTTCGTGTCCGCGAATTCAGTCTTGAAACCATTTAATAATGATATACGAGTATCAACTTTTTTCATCATCATATCAGCCGAAAAACGTCCACTGCTGGACAAAGGCCTCCCCCAAGGATTTCCACGACGACCAGTCCTGCGCTGCCCGCATCCATCGGCTTCCCGCGATCTTCACCAGGTCGTCGGTCCACCGCGTGGGAGGCCTATGCCTGTGCTACGTTTTCCGGTGCGCGGTCGCCACTCGAGAACTTTACTGCCTTAACTTTTTTACGGATTATTCATTGTAAGAAAAATACCATTTTGAGACATCAATACTTTAGTTGCATATTATGTTCTGTCTTTCCAAGGATCCTGTGTCCTGAAGACAAAACTTATCTATCTGTGTAATAACAAAACTGGTGTAGGTCCCGTTAACTGGTGCTTCTATTCATCATACTGAACAACTTTTGTTCTACGACTTTGCTGAAATCGCAAAAAAAAACTTTTAATACAAATCAATCAGCTGATCGACCAATTTTGTGTATTTTATTTAGTATTTTTTTTTTTAGAATTGACAATGGGTTTCCTTGGGGAAAGTTGTTCAGTATGATAAGTAGAACCCCCAGTTAACTGTTCCTGCACCATTTATTTTACACCCTGTATATAAAAGGAAAAGGTGACTGACAGGTATATCAACGCACAGCCGAAACCACTGGACCAATCGGGCTGAAATTTGGCTTACAGATAGCAATTATGACACAGGCATCCGCTTAGAAAGGGTTTTGGAAAATTCTGACGGGAACGGCCAAAAAACGGGATCTGCGCGGGTGAAGTCGCGGGCACCCACTAGTGTAACAATAAGACTTGTGTCTCCACAAGTATTTATAACTTTTGTATAAAAAAGGAACCTTTATAGGATCACTTCGTTGTCCGTCTGCCTAGTCAAGACCAGTTTTCTAAGAAACGCATGGAGTTATCTAATTGAAAATTGAAATTAATATCAATCGAGGAGGACCCGTGTTGCTCAGCAGCATTATTTTTTTTACTCACAATTGGTAAGCCCTTGGCATCATCTCACCTGATGGATGTTTGGCGGCAAGACTTAGATAAGATGCTGGTAGCTAGCCAGGCGGGCTTAGAAAATGCCCTACCACCAACGAAATCGAGTCTTACAAGTTGACCCCGCCGGAATCGAACCCGCGACCTCCTGGTGTGAAGCGTATGGACTAACCATTACGCCACGGAGGCGGTTAAAAGATGATCACAATCACAACTATTATGGGCATCGAGAATACGCGGCGGGCGACCCGCAACCCGCGCATCGGCTCGTCTACGTTGTTGCGCGGTGTACGAGAATGCACCTAAGCTTCCCTCCATCTCAATCAATTTAGATGGGCAATAGCTCAAACAAAAGAGCTCATTCCAGCGAGTGTTCTTAGACCAAAATAAAACCGGCCAAGTGCGAGTGGGACTCAAAAAATAAATGTTTATTTTAAAAAACAAAATTATATTTGCAGTTGGTAATAGAACATATTGTATGAAAAATCTATGAACTTTTTACAAATCGAACTGCACATTTTAAGTTGGTCGACTATTAAGAAAGAGCCTAGCCGTGATAGTTTTCCTTTTAAATTAATTAAATAGACCATTTTCATATTTTTTTTCAAATTTCCAACAAAATTTAGCACTTTCAAGCCTATTTTTTCGAAAACGGAACCCTAAATCACAACATTTTTTTAATCCATCCATCGGTTTCCCGCGATCTTCACCAGGTCGTCTGGCCTACTCTTGTCAAAAGTATCAATGACATTCAATGATTTTTATGTATAACTTTTAGTGTCAGATTGTTTTCATGTTCTAATAACATAATCTGGGTTATATCCACAGCGGAAAAAAATTTTCTTATCTGTGGTTATATCAAAGATAATTATAGTTCCTAAAGGAATAGATCGGCCACGTTCTTTTGCTCCCTTGCGTTTATCGATTGCAGTACTTTTTAGCGACACTAGATGTCGCCAAAAGTCTGTTATATCAAAGATTGAATTTTGACGTTATTAACTAATGATTGTTTATTTCTTGATTTTTTATAAATGACATTTAGTTATTATTATTTTATGATTATCAGAAAGAGTGTAATTTTCACCTATTTTGAATAAATATCTTGAATCTACCTAAAGAGGCATATACCATACACTTTAGCTACACAAAAAAAAACATGAAAAAAAAATTAACTTAATAGCAAAACATCTTTGACTTATTTACGATATCGGTACCTTTAAATGTTGAATCAATAATGGTATCGATTCGATGTGACACGATTTAACTTATTTGACAGGACTAAACTAAAATTACGCATTATAATTCTTTTTGTATCGAAAAGACAAGGACAGAATGCTTAAATTTAGTAATATAAATTTAATGAATATAATGTCAAACTTAAATAAATCGCGTAATAATTACAATGAGTCGTCATTTGAATATTCATACATATCATAGTCGGTGGCGTAACGGATAGGGCCGCTACCTCCTGTCCGGGAGGTCGTTGTTCGAATCCTGCCACGTACCAATGTGATTTCGAATTTTGATTTCATATGTACGTTTATCCGACGCTCTTACGGTGAAGCTACGTTGTTGGTAGCGGTGAAGGGAAACATCGTGAGGAAACCTGCACACGCCTGCGAAGAAACTTGAAGGTTGTGTGTGAAGTTGACCAACCCGCACTGGGCCCGCGTGGTCGACTAAAACCGGATTGAACTAATTCAGCGTAGGCTCGAGCCCCTCGAGCTGTAATGATGATGACATGCCATAGTAAGTCTTGTCTATTAGTAGTTCACGTAACTTGTTTTTATAACGCATCATAATGTCGTCAAACTCACGGATTCCCCGAGGCACACATGATTTTCCGGTGCGCGGTCGCCACCCGCGAACTTAACTATCCCATCGGCCAACTGTCCTCAGAGCTATGTGCTGTGCCCACTGCCACTTCAGTTTAGCGATTCTATGAACTATGTCGGTTGCTTTGGTTCTCCTACAGATCTCCTCGTTTCTGATTCGATCACGCAGAGAAACTCCGAGCATAGCACGCTCTATTGCCCTTTGGGTGACCTTGAGCCTTCTTATGAGGCCCATAGTAAGCGACCATGTCTCAGTTTCGTATGTCATCACATCACGTTTGTAGGGTAAAAACAAGCAAAGCGTCTGACCTTCTCTCCCCGCGCGAGCGCAGCGCGTCATGCACGGCTGGATCGAAAATGGATCGATAGATCTCCCGCCGGTTTTCCGCATCTTGCAGCCTGTACGCACGGACATTTTCGCTTGGCTCCAACTAAAAATCAAGTAAAATTTTGCTACAGGCCTACTGAGACAGCACCTGAGGTAGGCGTGCGGTGCGAGGGTGGGTGTGTTGCTGTGGCGCAATTTTATGTCAGTACAGTGATCTAAGTTTAGTCGCGTGCGCATCCCAACAGTGCTGTGTTAGGTACCTATACGTCATCTTATTCTCAACACCACACAGCTACTTTTATCTTAGGATTTGTCTGACACATCCTTGGCATATCTTTGGCATCATCATCATCATCATATCAGCCGAAAGACGTCCACTGCTGGACATAGGCCTCCCCCAAGGATTTTTTTATTTACAATAATTGGCATCATAACCATCATCATAATCATATCAGCCGAAGGACGTCCGCTGCTGGACAATGGACATAGACCTCCCCCAAGGATCTCCACGACGACCGGTTCTGCGCTGCCCGCATCCAGCGGCTTCCCGCGACCTTCACCAGGTCATCGGTCCACCGAGTGGGAGGCCTGCCTACCCTACGCTTTCCAGTGCGTGGCCGCCAATCGAGAACTTTACTACCCCAACGGCCATCTGTTCTATGCCCACTGCTACTAAATAATGGCATCATAATAATTCTAAATAACTACTTAAATATATTTTTTTATATCCATAATTGGTAAGCCCTTGACATCATCTCACCTGATGGTAAGTGACTATGATGCCGAAGATAGAAGTGGGCTTACCAAGATTCCCCTACCTACGAAATGAGGAACTGGCTATCTTATCTTCAAGCCGAACACATCAATGCTGTAAACGTTGATGCTTAGCGGCAAGACGGTGGTATAGCTAGTCAGGCGGGCTTAAAAACGCCCTTCCACCAACCAAACCGAGTCACACAAAGTTAGGCTCCACCGGGAATCGAACCCGCGACCTTTATCAGTAAGCTTCACACCGTGGAACTAATGGACTTAACCGTTACGCCACGGAGGCGGTTCACTAGGTAAGTCAGTACTATCCACATTAGAATGAACTAATTAAAACTGGGGTTGAAAACCCGTTGAGGTTATCATAAAACTAGATAAAAGAGTTCAGGTCAGGCTGAATTAAGAGAAATCTGCTCGAAGCAGATATATTCGCATAATTCTCAGAAACAATGAGTAAAACAGGTGGCGCGCCTTGGCAGAGTTGGTTTGACCTGGTCCAACCGAAGAATAATACCTACTGATCATGATGATGATAGGAACCTGGTTTTTTGCCGTATCACTTGGCCCCTCTGCCTAGAGCTACCCGGCTAGGTGGAGGTCGCAGCCGGAACTACGGGTCCGGCTGTTTGGATCAGGGTACTACGGGGTCGGGGGTAGCCCACCGCTTGCCTGCCGTTGGATCTATCGCCTTCGGCACTCTGGCTTGTTGGTCCCCCGACTGGGTCATGGACTCGTAGTGGTATATGGTTAGTTGCAGGGGTTGGGCAATGTTTGTTGCCTGGCAAGCACGTTGCGTCCAGGCGTCCTTCCCCGCGCGCTACTAGTGTTGTCGTAGCCGGCCACGTGGGCTATGGGCGAAAACAACGCGGGGCACGTGAGTTGTCCAGTAAACGGAACTGCTGGTTTAATTACTGGCAGGAAAGCATCTCCGGCACTTGCCTGGTCAGCAAGTAGAGCTAAGATAGTACTGCTCCGGCCGATCCAGCCGCGTAGGAGTAAGTCTGGACAGGTGCGATAAGCGCCGGGAAGTGAGCGTGCCTACAGCTCCAGTATCACACCGGATATGTGGGAGCCAGCTTCTCTGGCGTCCCGAGCGGGGATCGAACCGCCAGCAGCGAAAGCCGCGGGAGGTGAGCGCGCCTACAGCTCCGGGACCTACCTGGACAGTAGGTAGTGGTTCTCTTCCACGAGGCACTCGCCTTGCAGAGTACCAGGACAAGCGTCTTGGCGGCAAGACCTACCGTAACTGGTCCTTGTCTTCACCTTATGGTGTTGGCAGGAATAGCGGCCCTCACTTTATGACCTAGCTTTCGGTAAGTGGGGACGCTATATCATAAACCTGGTAGTCTAGCGTATCTGGTAGATATACGAGAGGGAATGTATCACTTGGCGGCAAGACCTACCACAACTGGTCCTTGTCTTCGCCTTATGGTGTTGGCAGGAATAGCGGCCCTCAGTGTTATGCACTAAGGGTTGGTAAGTGGGGACGCTATATCATAAACCTGGTAGTTTAGTGTATCTGGTAGATAAACGAGAGGGAATGTATCACTTACAGAAGCAGCCTGGATATCATTTCTTATCATCTTGTCGACAGTCGCCTGGAATTTGCCCCAGAAGTTGAACCCATTCTCCGTGAGCCCCGGGGTCCTTTCCAGCCACCGCTCGATCAGCGCCAGGAGAGCTGGCTCTTCCTCTGACCTAAGGTGAAGAAATCAGAAAGTAAAGTGAAGATTTTTATGTTTTTCAGTGCCAAAAGAGCTGCTTTAGAATTTAAAAGGGAAGAGAAGATTCTTGAATCTTTTCTCTTGTTACAATTTTATACTCTTATAGGTTTTTAATCCACAATTGATAAGCCCTTGGCATCATTCCAGCTGATGATAAGTGCGAACATGATGCCGTATAGATGGAAGCGGGCTTACCAAGATTTTCCAACGCAACGGCACACGCTGTACACTTCATACAACGGACCAGAAATGACATTTCAAAAAGGAATGACGGAACAAACAAAATGGCGGCGTAATCCTATACGTTCGACAACCAAACAGTAACCAATCTGTATAAATCTGGGTGACGAGTGCGTGAGGTCGCAATCTAGAGAGCGGCAGGGAGTGTCCATACTATATGTTAGTACTAATATATATACTTTGGCAACGGGGAACTGGCTATAATCTTATCTTCATGCCGGAACACATCAATGCTGCCTGAACACATTGATGTTTTGCGGAAAGACTTACTTAGATCAAGTTTCTTTTCTCCAACGATATTTAGTGCCGTTTTTATTCCTCTTGCTTTACTCGAATCTTGTAAAATCCTTACTTCCTTACTAATAGTAAATGTGAAAATGTGTTTTTTTGTTACCTCTTCACGCTTGAACAGCTCCACCAATATTTCGTCAAGATTTGGCATGCTTGTAGCCTGTCATGGAGGACATAGGATACTTGTTATCCCATAATAATTCAAAACGCTAAACACGTTAAAAACCGACTTCCATCGCAACAACTTAGTTCATTTTTGCATTATTATTTTTGGTTTTTGTTAATTTTCTAATAAAGTACTACACCGATTTTGATAGAATTTATATGGGACCACACGGGAAGCACTAACTTTCAAATAAAAAAAGAATCATAGAAATCGGTTCACCCAGTCAAAAGTTCTGAGGTAACACACATAAAAAAAAACATACAGTCGAATTGAGAATCTCCTCCTATTTGGAAGTCGCTTGAAAAATAGCATAGTCTATTACAGTTACTGAGGAAACTGAAAAATACTCTTTTTTTAGTTTATTTCTTTAACATGAGCAACGGATTGTTGACAGAGATAGTTGAGGGAGTGGGAAATGATGACATAGACTACTAATAAGCAAAGTCCGACATAGAAGGATTCGAGGAAAGCTAATTTTCACGCTCGTGTACCTACGTCGGCGTCGCAACGTAGCAACGGATTGCCGTGATTTTTTGCACAGAAGTAGTTGAGGGGTGGGAATTGATATAGACTTATAAACAAAATAGCTCAATAAAGTTCCCGATAGATTTGGGGAAAATTATTGCGAGCCGCCACGCTCACCCACACACACCCTCGAAGTCAGTCGTAAAAACGATGTACACGCGGGCGAAGCCGCGGGCTATATCTAGTTACAAAATAAAATCTTGATGTATCGATCGAACGATCATTGAACTCTATATTTATCCAAACTTTTCCAGGTCTGAGCGCGCACACACCGATCCATTTTGAAGATCGTTGCATTGTGAATAACAATAAAGACTTCCTTGAAGTCAGTGTTAATCAACAAGTTTTTATGTATAAGTCGTTGTTTGTTTTTCGCTTTTTTGTCTGACTAGGTGAATAAAACACGGAATGGATTTTTAATAATGGAACCACTCACTTGTGAAAAGAGGTTTGAGCGCGCACACACCGATCCTTTTTGAAGATCGGTGCATTGTGAGTTGAGTTGAGTCCTTGAAGTCAGTTATAATCAATAAGTTTTTATGTATATAAGATTTAAGTAGCCATTGTGAAGCCGTTGTTCATTCTTTGCTTTTTTTTCGTTGTCTGACTAGGTGAATGAAACACGGAACGGATGTTTAATAATATAATGGAACCACTCACTTGTGAATAGCCTCCATGGCCTCAGGGTCGTCTCCGAACACCGTCTGGTAGTTCTGGTTGTATTTCACGCGAAGTGCTTGCTTGAGGCCCAACTGGAAAAGTAAATTAGTATGTACCTACTTAATATTGTATTAGTTTAATAATACGGCGTATGTTTTTAACAGTTTCAGTACCCATTCCGCCCAAACGCGTGACGCCGGGCAGTGGGCGGGTGCCCATCACGCCTCGCGTGAGCGGCAACTAGGTTATTCTGTAAGCCAGTTTGCAATGGGCATCCGTTAAAGGAGGTTGTGAATGCGTGGGCAGTCAAACTGTTAAACACCTACTAAGTAGATCAATTTCGCAGACTATCTACTCTAATTAGTTACTTTAACAACCCATAAACCTTTCCATTGCTAGGGCACGATTCTCTTTCAAAACACTAGAAGGTTAGGTCATTATCGGGGGCCAAGTCCGGGTTGATGGATGTTGCAGGACCCCACTGTCAGAAGTTTTTCAAGCAGCCTATAAGGTATCTAACACGGCTTAATATATCTTCATATCTGGTGATAGCGACCAGCAGCAACGGCTTAACGTGCCTTGTGAAGCACGAGAAAAATGCCACTAACAGTCAAACCCATCCAGGTAATGACCGTGCTTCAGTTCAGTTAACCTGCATGATCCACCCAACCACGTAAGTTGCACTAACCTACAACTATTTCAGTCTAATTAGTTCTCGTAACTAAGAGTTACTAATATATAAATACTTGCTAGGGGTTAAGTACAGTGGCCAGCACATCATGCCGTATGCGTATAGATCAGAATTGCACTAAGAGTGTCTAGCTTGATGTGTTGGCCTCTGTACATAAATAACGATATAAACACATAAATTAATTATACATTTGTATACAGGGTGTTATGTGAAATCAAGTGTGCATTTTTGGAGAGGCGCTAGAAACTTAACAATTATTGTTCTATATTCTTTTATAATCGCATAATTTTCCGAATTATAGTACGGGAAGTCCAAAAGTTTTTTTTGCGGTTTCAGTTTTTTTTCAGTTCCATGAGTATAATCCCCCCCTGTTCTATTTTATCTGTCATACTATCAATATTATAAATGCGAAAGTATGTTTGTTTGTTCTGTTTTAACGGCTGAATGTATTTACATGAAATGTGGTAGGTAGATAGATCAATCACTGGATTAACGCATAGATAAATTGCTATTATTGCATATAAATTGTGTCTGTTTGTATCTTTCTTAATCTTAAACTACTTAGTCGATACAGAAGTAAAGAGCGGAGAACAACAGAATACTTTTTTTCACCGGCAAAAGTATGTAAAATGTCAAAATTCAAACCTCACAAATTTTACATTTGAAGTCAGACATTTTAAATACTTTTTGTCAAACATCAATGAAAAACGTTAAAAGTCGATATGAAATGTCAATATCAAAAGTCAAAGTCCAATGTCAATATCAAACATACAATGTTGCCAGCCCTGGTTACAAAAAGATTATTAGCCCTCATTGTAAAGAAAAAATAAATCACCTTGTTCTCTAGCAAGCGAAACTGCAGGCTCTGAAAGCCGGAAGCTGGTCGCAGGTAATGTCGGAAATCCATGAAGTCCAGCGGTGTCATCGTCTCGAGGATCATCACCTGGTCCACTAGTAGCTGGGAAGTTATTAGAAGGGAAATTAGATTTCTAAAGCAATTAATGTAATTTTCACGACCGACTAGTCTTAACCCGCCGTGCGTACGGTCAAAATTTGTAACGGGAGCATGAGGTGGGTGTGACGAACGCATACTCGTATGATACCACCCATGCCTTCACAGGTTAATATTAATTTTAATTATTATTTATTCATTATTGGTATTATATACCTACAATAGTTTGAAAACTGACTGAGCGGTTAAAATTAAAAACATGTATGGATCATTATATTTATTTACGAAATTACAACACAAATAAAAATAAAATAACAAAAATTAAATTAAATTACACACTCCCCCCGCGCAGCTACTCGGACGCACAGCTCATTCAGACGTTTTAATACAAAATATCAAGCGATTTATTAGCGTGTGGGCAAGATAAGATACTAGTTACTTCCTAACAGATATTGCACTTCCTTATAAAACGAAAATACCTACGCATTTATTTACCTACTCCTTCCCATACACGGAAATATGGGTATTAAGGCGCTCGACTTAGCGGTTATAACTGCGTACACGGGCGGCGCGTGATTGCGACGGCGACTGTACGGCATTCTAGCGCTGACCTGTGCCCTGTAGGCGCGCCAATGTGTAGGTACTTATCTCGCCTGCTTGACCGAGTGACAGGACCCAACCTTACGCTCGCTGGGTTAACACTGGTCTGTCAAACTGGTGTGATGGTGAGAAAACAATTTTGCAAACCTTCATACTCTGTACAGAGCAGTGTGAAGGTTAAGAAATTTTGTTCCTAACGTTCTCATTAGAGTGTAGTATAGAAATAATTTTGATCACAATCAAAAAAACCGACTTCAAACAAGAAACTAAGGTTCCCCTCGATCTCTCTGGGATGCCCTTATCAGATCTTGGTTTCCTTAGCATGGTACCACCCTTGGGATATCTCCTTTCTAACAAAAAAAGAATCATCAAAATCGGTTCTTATACGATGAAGTTATCCGCGAACACATATAAAAAAATAATTATATATACAGTCGAATTGAGAAACCTCCTCCTTTTTTTGAAGTCGGTTAATTAGCTTTCGTTAGAGAAATAACTTCTATTCTCACAAAAGTTTCAGGTTTCTATGCGACCACGTCGTCAATTTTAGACTAAAGAAAAACTGCACTCAAAGATTTAAAAAACCGGCCAAGTGCGAGTCAGAACCGCACACAACGGGTTCCGTACCATCATACTAAATGGCGCTAGTTTCTTAACGTTTCGAAAAAAAAAAGTTATTGTATGGATACTCACTTTTCCTAATTTTTAGTATTTGTTGTTATAGCGGCAACAAAAATACATCATCTGTGAAAATTTCAACTGTTTTTCTATCACGGTTCATGAAATACAGCCTGGTGACAGACGGACAGAATGACAGACAGACAAACGTATACGGACAGCGAAGCTTAGTAATAGAGTCCTGTTCTTACCCTTTGGGTACGGAACCATAAAAATAGCCTAACCTAACCACTCCGGGAGTGCCGACTACTGCCGACAGAAGTGAAAACTTGAACAATTACGGAAAAATAACTGCAATATACTATATTACTATACTATATACAGTGTAAACTCTGTTTAACGTCACCCGATATAACGTTTCACTCTTTAAATCGTCAAATTTTCTGGCTCCAGTTGGTTTACTTTAACGCTAATTTCTTTCTGTATAACGAAAACTTTCAATATCATCACAAAATGCCCGGTCCCTTGAGTGTCGCATTATAGAGTTCACACTGTATAATATACTTTTTTCTCTTATGCCCAACAATCAATCAATCAATAATGCCCAACGCGCCTAAAGAAGTTTTCACTTCAAAAATTACCTACCTATCCTACAAGGAAGTGTTTTTTTTTTTAAATTGACGTACCCCACCTTAATAGGTCTTTTAAAACTATTGATTGAGGATTTAAAAAGAATATTTTTTCGACAAATGATTATTTTACCAAATATTAAGATTTTGAAAGAAGACTTTTGTTAGAGTTTTCATGTCCCTTCCTCCCTATCCCTACACCCTACCAGCTAAACCACTGCTTCAGGAAATCCGAAAAGTGATGTAAATAGTAGAGCGTCACGGATAAGTAGATTTACTTAGTTTAGGAACTGTGCGTTCCTACTCGAAGAGAGAAAAAGTTATATATCTCCGCCAGGCGAGGTGGTATGGCTAGGGTCCGGCCATGGACTAATCGTTGATGATTGGTATCTTGCATAAATACTCAGCGCTGAAGAAATTCTAATAGCGAGCGCGTTTTAGATGTAGTATTTCTTTTGTTCTCTCTTCGCTTGTGTTAAGGTTCAGTATCTAATTCATATTTGATACTTAATATCAATATCCGATAAAATAATAAAAATAACGAATTATCGAATTATGTCCAGGTTAAGCTAATTTGATACGCCTACCACAGAAGTATTAGGCGACAAATCGATTTGTGAAAATGTTCATAGATTTTCTGTACAAAATGTTTTACATCAACAGAAAAATTGCTTTGTCCTTTTAAATATATTTTTAGCAGGCCACGGAACCCTAATTTGATCCGACATGCACTTTGGTCACTTTTTGTTATTACTTTCTACGCATTACTCTACGTCATTAAAGTGTGTCAATAAAAATTATCTTAAAATATTGTTATTGAGTATTTAATGTACCTAAATGTCGCAGACATATTGTATGATTCGTCATTTTACATACGGTCAGGCAAATTATGTAATGGCGAGGGCAGGGAGCCCCAGATCTAAGGTGGGGCAAACCGGGGCACTTGCCCCGGGGGCGGCTGTTTCATGGGCGCGCCAAATCCTTGAGACAAGAATTCGAAATACCGAATGCCTCATTTCCTACAATCTTATAGGTTTTTATCAAGTAATCGAATCTTAATATAATATGTTTGAAATACAAACTTTTGTATTTCCATACGCCCAGTTAATTTTTGAACACATACTACTTAAGTGATTTATGAACGCATCATAAAAGAACAAGTAGTTTTTTTTGAATGCGTGCGTAGTGAGCGTGATCTTTCTGCCAGGGGATTCCACTATCAAGTTTTTGCCCCGGTTCGAAAATACCGTAGATCCGGGGCTGCTTAGCGAGGCTCTTTGACTGTTCAATCAATCAAACCTGACCGAACCTAACATCGCTCGCTTCGCGAGCTCATTTACAGTCTGCCGTACGGCATTTAGTCAATTTTCCTGGCTTGGCATTTTACAATCTGCGTACAGAGTTTTTTTGCCTGACCATTTATATACGGACGAATTATACAATTTGACTGACCGTATGTAAAATGACTAATCATACAATTTGCCTGCCACGTATATGTGGGTAGGAATGTTTATGTACGAATGAGGGTCAAATGGCATGATTTCAAGCATATTAATTACAATATTTATCAGCTAAAGAACAAACTAGTTATGAACAATATGCGATAAAATTATGAACTGAATCGTACGATTACTTACTGTAAACAAATCGATAATGGAATTGTAGATACCTATTAACTTCCCCTTGTGCAGCCTCGACGAACCCTATGATTTCAGCCGACCTGAACTGTCTCCTGGCGCTTCAGGGAGGTACCGATAATGTTAATCTTCAGAGGACACAATTCCCTCACTAGCACAATTTATGCAATTAATTTTAACCGCTTCCGTGGCGTAATGTTTATTCCATTCGCTTCACACCAGTAGGTCGCGGGTTCGACTCCCGACTCATCTTTGTAAGACTCGGTTTGGTTGGTGGTAGGGCATTTTCATAGCTCGCCTGGCTAGCTAAGTCTCACCGCCAATTGATGAGGACTCCGGACCAAAAAAAACACGTTTGTGGATCCTGCGCAATGGCAGCCAATATGGCATAGTCAATGTATCTGTTACAGGTAATGCTGTTAGAGAGAGTAAACGTTGGTTTACCCGGGTTTACTTAAGATTACCCAAGTTCTTTGGGTAATGTCCGAATATTAATTTGTATTCAGCGTTTACCCGTAAACAACTAAGTCTACCCAACACTGGTTGGGTAATGTTGGGTGCTGTTCTGAATTGTTACTCTGAATATGCACTGCACTGCACTGCCTAGTTGGGTAATGTTAGGTGCTGCTCTGAATATGCACTACAATGCCTGGTTGGGTAATGTTAGGTGCTGTTCTGAATATACACTACACTGCACTGCAGTTTAGAGCAACACCAAACATCACCCACCAGTGTTGGATAGACTCAGTTATGTACGGGTAAACGCCGAATACAAATTAATATTCGGACATTACCCATAGAGCTTGGGTAATCCTAAGTAAACCCGGGTAAACCTAGGTTTACTCTCTCTAACAGCATTATCCGTAACATATAGACCATTGAGAGAGCTTGCTATGACATGTCATCTGACTTAATAACGCGAAAGTCTCTTCTCTGTTCAAGCCTCCCGGACTCCCCCTAACTATGGAGTGCATTTTCGTCAGAATCGCGGAAAGTCAGTTTTTAAAGATGAATTCCGTATTTACGTCGCCGCAGTAATTGGTCGAATGAGACCATAATTTCGCGTTTTAGTTATCTATCTTGACCTTACTACAAAGATTGGTTATCTTACGACCAATATTTCAAGCGAATTTTCGGAGGGCTTGGTTATTGTGTGTAACTAAATGGTGAAAAAAAGGTCTGAATTACGTGGCCTCGCCCGCCTCTTCGTTCCGAAGAAGTAGGAACCTTGAAGAGGTCAGGCGGGATCAAATCTAATTTTTCAATATTTATTCGGATCTAGAGCGTCGGTGGCGTCATGGCTAGGGCCGCTACCTCCTATCCGTAAGGTCTACGTTCGAATACTAAATCTGTTTAAAGCTATTGTATAGCTTTTAACGCGGGCTTTGAGGTGACCGAATCAAGAAATTTCGTAACGAAAATAAAACCTAACACCCCAAAAAAAATAATATATATACATATATTGAGTTTTAAAAAACTTACAGTGCCATCTATCTATCCATCATGATGATGATGATGATGATGACGATGACGATGACGATGACGGATGACGGGTGACGATGACAGATGACGGATGACGATGACGGATGACGGATGACTAATAACGAATGACGGATGAAGGATGAAGGATGACGGATGAAGGATGACGGATGAAGGATGACGGATGAAGGATGACGAATGACGGGTGACGGATGATGATGATGATGATGATTAACTTTCTTAGTGTTCATTTATGACATAAACATCCCGCGCCCCAAGGACTATATGGTACTGGTAAATACTGCATAAATAAAAAATAAATAAATAATGAAAATTGCATAAATTGATAAAAAATGTTATGCAATAGCTTTACCGCGGCAGTCAGTGCACACGCCTTTTTTCGAATTTCGACTTCGTATTGTACTTTTATCCGACGCTATTACGGTGAAGGAAAATATCGTGAGGAAACCTTCAGACGCCTGCAAAGAAACTGGAAGGTTGTGTGTGTAGTCAACCAACCCGCACTGTGACCACGTGGTCGACTGAGGCCCAATCGCCCTAATTCAGAGTACGCTCGAGCCCTTCGGTGGGGACGTATACGAGCTGATATGATGATTCGGTTGTACTGGGGAGGGGTTAGGGTGATCTGTGGCTGATGATGGTGGGTCTGGTGTACAAACCTTAAGAATGAGCACAACGCGGTTGAGTCGCTTCAGGATCTCCATGGTGTGGCTCTCGTCCAGACCCTCGACGTCAAGCAGAGCTCGCACAGAGTCCACCTCGAAGATGATCTGCTTGAACCACAGCTCGTACGCTGGAAGGCATTCGCGATTCGTTTAAATTTTTTTTACATAATAGGTATAGATCACGGCATCTAATTGTACAGTACGCAGTGTCTTAGATCTCAATAAAACTGCGGGATACGCACCAAGCAGCCCCCGCGTGACCCGCGCTTAAAAAAAACCAAAAAAAAATTTTTTGGAAAGAAAGAAAGTTGATTAAGGCTTGCATTGATGTCAATTCGGTGTAACTTAATTTACTTAATAAACTTATTTGACAAAACTAAATTTCAGTATTCTGTCCTTGTCTTTTCGATACAGAAAAAAAAGAGAGAATGCGGAAATTTAGTTAGGCTTTTAGTTTGCACCGAAACGACACTATTTTCCGTTATGATTTCGTATTCGGATAAATCGAATACCGCGCTACACCCGCGCGTTCCCTACCTGCGTGAACGAATATATGTTTATTTTAAAAAACAAAATAATATTTACATTTGGTATAGAACATTTTGTATGGAGAATCTATGAACTTTTGGCAAATCCAACTGCACATCTTAATTTGGTCGACTATTACTCCTAAACTAAGAAAGCCTTCTTAGCCGTGATAGTTTTTCTTTTAAATTGATTATATTATGTCCTACTATATGTAAAATATTTATCAGATGTCCTGATATAGGGACTGAGCTTGTAGGACAATTTAATCGAACAAAAATTAACACTTTTAATCTTAATATTTCGCAAATGAATCAAAAATCTGAATAAAAAAAAAATCAACGATACCCCACACGATAGGGCACTTTAGCAAAAAAAATCACCCCCTCTTTACATGTAGGAGAAGTACCGTAAAAATATTTTTTTTCAAGATTTTTTGTACAATTTTGTCGACGTAATTAATATATATGTTATGAGCAATTTCAGAGTGCATATTCAGAGCAACACCTAACATTACCCAACCAGTATTGGGTAGACCTAGTTGTGTACGGGTAAACGCCGAATACAAATTAATATTCGGTCATTACCCAAAGAGTTTGGGTAATCTTAAGGAAACCCGGGTAAACCTAGGTTTACTCTCTCTTCTAGCCTTACCCGTAACGTACATATAACCATGCCAAATTACAGCTTTCTAGTATTAATTAATAGTCTCTGATTTCAGCCGGGACAGACGGAAAGACAGACATGGCGAAACTATAAGGATACCTTGTTGACTTTGGAACCTTAAAAACTAGTGTCCGTTAATAACCAGCTCTCTCTCTCTCTCTCTCTCTTGATGATTTAGACTATAGACAGATTTTTATTTGACACAAACACACACCGATTAAGAAGTAAAACATATAGAAACAGAAAGAAAAAAACAAAGAAGTAAACACAGAAAACAAATAAGACCAACGGAATCGGTGTAGTGCGATGTCAAAATGGACTTTTCTTTTGGAATTTGATGGATTTTGAGGTGTAGTTTTAACCGTGTGAGTGTCATAGATAGAATACTTACCTACATAAGTATCTAAGCAGCCGGGGTTTTTGGTTTTATGATTTAGTAGGTACCATTTTTTTTAAATTTCTTACAAGTAGGTATTTTATTTAATTAAAAAAATAGGCAATATCTAGCCTACTTTTCTTTCAGGCTATTATTAATAATTGAAAACGCTAAACACGTTAAAAAACCGACTTCCATCGCACGCAACAACTTAGTACATTTTTGCATTATTATTTTTGGTTTTTGTTAATTTTCCAATAAATTACTACACCGATTTTGATAAAATTAATATGGGACCACACGGAAAGCACTAGCTTTCAAATAAAAAAAGAATCATAAAAATCGGTTCACCCAGTCAAAAGTTCTGAGGTCAAACACATAAAAAAAACATACAGTCGAATTGAGAACCTCCTCCTTATTGGAAGTCGCTTGAAAAAAATTAGGGTTCTGTACCCCTAAAGGAACCAACGGGACTCTATCACTACAAGCCTCCTGCACTGTCTATCTGTCTCTCTATCTGTCAGCGGGCTGTATTTCATGGACCATAATATAGGTAGACAGTTGAAATTTTCACAGTGTGTGTATTTTTGTTGCCGCTATAACAAAAATAATAATCATCATCATCATCATATCAGCCACAAGTCGTCCACTGCTGGACAAAGGCCTCCCCCAAGGATTTCCACGACGACCGGTCCTGCGCTGCCCGCATCCATCGGCTTCCCGCAACCTTCACCAGGTCATCGGAAAAATAATAATAATAATTTTAAAAAGTGAAAAATTACACAAAACGTGTTTTTATAGGTTTGATAAAGGTATTTTTGATTTTGCTCTATCGTAATAAACCTGACTGCTTATGAACACGACTCTTATTTTTGGCCAATCGGTTAAAAACTTAACCTATGCGACTTACGGGATCAAGACGAATCTAGACTGAACGCACTCCAAAATCCACCAGCCCGTTTAGGCTACAAGCTCAGCCAAGGAAATAGACACGCATACATACACACATACATACATACACCCGAAAATATTACCCTTTTTCATTGCCAGTCGGGAAACAAAAACAGTCGGGTAAAAATGTATGCTATATCACTCACGGGATCAAGACAAATCCAACGATAGCTCATACGTTAAAGTCTATCATGCTGTTCAGGCTGTAGCAGGGAACATAGAAATCTACAACTCCTTCTGATGCAGTCGGGTAAAAAACAAACAAACCGAGACTAACCGATTAGTGTGTTGTTGCCGTTGCCAGTTACGCGTGCGTCCTACTTTACCTTAGAAGTTTTTGTAAATACTAAAAAAAGGGAGGTGACTATCCGATTAGCGAGTTGTTGCCGTTGCCAGTGACGCGTGCGTCCTAATGTACCTTAGAAGTTTTTGTAAATACTAAAAAAGGGAGAAGTTGACTAATGGATTAGTGTGTTGTTGCCGTTGCCAGTGACGCGTGCGTCCTACTGTACCTCAGAAGTTTTTGTGAATACTAAAAAAAGGGAGGTGACTAACCGATTAGTATGTTGTTGCCGTTGCCAGTGACGCGTGCGTCCTACTGTACCTTAGAAGTTTTTTGTCAACACCAAAAAAGGGAGAAGGTGACTAACCGATTAGTGTGTTGTTGCCGTTGCCAGTGACGCGTGCGTCCTAATGTACCTTAGAAGTTTTTGTAAATACTAAAAAAAGGGAGGTGACTAACCGATTAGTGTGTTGTTGTCGTTGCCAGTGACGCGTGCGTCCTACTGTACCTTAAAAGTTTTTGTAAACACTATAAAAGGGAGCAGGTGACTAACCGATTAGTGAGTTGTTGCCGTTGCCAGTGACGCGTGCGTCCTACTGTACCGTAGAAGTTTTTGTAAACACTAAAAAAGGGAGCAGGTGACTAACCGATTAGTGAGTTGTTGCCGTTGCCAGTGACGCGTGCGTCCTACTAAACCTTAGAAGTTTTTGTGAACACTAAAAATAGGGAGAAGGTGACTAACCGATTAGTGTGTTGTTGCCGTTGCCAGTGACACGTGCGTCCTACTGTACCTTAGAAGATTTTTAGGGAACACTAAAAATAGGGAGAAGGTCCCTAATTACATTTTAAATTAATTTTTAGGGTTCTGGACCAAGCAACCGGACTCTATTATTTTTATTAAGCTTACGATATCTATCTATCTGTTCGTTCGACATCTATGGAACCGTAATACCCAGCTACCTAGCTGAAATTTTCACAGAATATGTGTTATAATGGACGATTTACCAACAAATATTAAATTTATAAAAAATGAGGAAATAATTAATGCCAAACAAGAAACGTGTCTATTTTAAGGTTTTTCGTTTTTGCCCTAAGCTTAGAGCAAAGCGTAAAACTTGATGGTTATTATAGTAAATACCTATATAATCCTAAAGTAAAATAATTTTTGAAAAACCTAAAAACCTTTAGGTACAAGCTTTTAATATTGCATTGTTACGCGATATACATATGCATGCAAAATTTCAGCTCAATCGGAACCCGGGAAGTGGGTCAAATTTAACTTGCAAGATTTCACCCGAACAAACAAACATACATACATTGCAAGTTAAATAAAGCTTTTAAAAACAATAAAAACCAGCCAAGTGTGAGTCGGACTCCTAAGTCCGAAATAAATGAAAAAAAGAGCATTTTCTGTCGATCGCGTTGATGTCTTTTGTTTGAAATTAATAGTTATAATTGTTATACTTTTGTGGAGATATGTGGTGGTATGTAACCCGTGTGTGCGAATCCGACTTGTACTTGGCTGTTTTTTTTGGTATAGGATGGGATTCTTGGCTCACCCTGATGAGTAATAATGAAGAGGTGCTCGTCGTGCACCGGTTTGGAGGACTCGGCGCTGAGCATCCTCTGGGCGTCGAGCAGTTTGTCCAGCATCAGGTATTCCCCATAAAGCATGCCAGCCTCATTGCCCAGCTGATCTCCTTCTTGGCCTATGTCCTCGAACATTTGTCTGCTGGATTGAAATTAACAGTCTTCAGAAAAACTTAAAGGTAAGTAAGTAAGCTGATCGCGCACCGGAAGACGTAGCGTAGGCAGACCTCCCACTCGGTGATGGAACTACGATTCTGGTGAATGATTAGCGCATGCCCTTTAAGGAAATCCTTGGGGGAGGCCTGTTTTCAGCAGAGGACGTCTTTAGATAAAGTAAATAATATCTAAAGAATAAATTAAAAATACTATTTAATAATGATGCGGGCAGCGCAGGACCGGTCGTCGTGGAAATCCTTGGGGGAGGCCTTTGTCCAGCAGTGGACGATTTGTGGCTGATATGATGATGACTATTCAATAAATAGCATTTCTTCCAGAATAGCTAAAACACTTGCTCATTTGAAATATCAAACAATTTTTGTATTAAAAAACAATTTTTATATTTTTTAAAAACAAGTAAATCAGTTCGTTAAAGACTATGACACTTATGACGTCACTATGTCAGTGACGCGAATAATTGCAGAACAAACTTTCGTTTTTGACAGTTGATTAAAAGTTACTCAAAGGACTAGTATTAAAATACCGTATTCATGAAATATGGAACGGTAATTGTTCAATCAAATCTTTCAAATTTCAAAATGTTTGCGTGCGTCGTCAATCTTTTATGAATCAGTAACTGTTTAATAAAATTTTTCAAATTTCAGAACATTTTAGTTCGTCGTTCAACCATTCAATCTACACGATAACTCATGATTAATGAAATGTGCAGCAGGAGGTAACTGTTCAATCAATTAGATCTCGTAAATTTTACGAGTCAACAAACTTGAAGTTGAATTACTGGTCTCAAAACCGGCTCCAATGATCGAGTTTTTAAAATAACGGTCGATGAAAGAACGATCTATTAGCATAATATTATAATCCTTACTAATATTATAATTATGAAAACGTGTTCGTTAGTTTGTAACATTTTCACGCTTCAAAACCACGACCAATCTGGATGAAATTTGGCATGCAGGTAGCCTGTGTCACGGGGAAAGACATTGACTACTTTTTTCCCGTGAAAATAGTATAGTCCACTGAAGTTCCTAAGGGAACTGAAAAAATACTCTTATTTTGGTTAACTTTTTTAACATCGCAACGGAATAATGGGCTGGTGTGATATTTTGCATAGAGATGATTGAGGAGGTGGGAAATGATATAATTTACTAATTAGCATACATACTGACATAATGATTAATGACATACTTCCCGAGGGATTTGGGGAAAACTCATTTCCACGCTAGCGCACGTCGGCGTCGCAAAGAAGCAACGGATTGAAGTGATTTATTGTATAGAATTGGTTGAGAGGGTGGGAAGTGACATGACTGCTAACCAGAATAGCCCGATATAGTTCCTGAAGGATCTGGAGAAAACTCATTTACACGTTCGCGAGCCGCTACGCACCCCTCACCCTTAAAGACAGTCACATCACAAAGACGCGAGCAAAAGCTAGTAATAAGAAAATAAAAAACTGATCGGCTCGTTACCAGCTAAATGCCTTGGATTCTATCGACCGACGCGCTAGGAGACACATTGGCGACGAGGAACTTGTTTTAAACAGGCTCCAAAGCCTCGAGCATCGTCGCAAAGTCGCCTGTCTATCGGTTTTCTACAGAATTCATTTCGGAGCTTCACGACCTCATTCCCCCCTCTCCATTTCATCATCGGACGACCAGGCGCGGAGAGCGGTTCCACCCCTTTGTCGTCAATGTTCCACCTTTTCGCACGAAGCGCTTTGCTTCTTCGTTCATCATGAGAACGGCCAAGGAGTGGAATTCCCTTCCAGCGTCTGTATTCCCGGATTCGTATAATTTAGAAATCTTCAAGACGAGAGTGAATAGGCACTCAATTTTTTTAATTAAAAAAAAGATAGCTGAAAAACGGGACGTCCTGTAAAATACAGGACAGTTGGTCACCCTAGATGGTACGGCCACGTAATGCGAAGAGAACAGGAACACGTATTCAAGATGGCTAGACAAAAGTGGCCGGGGAGCCCCCAGTCGACCTGGTTGACCAGTATGACCAAACTTAACCTCCGTGGCGTAATGGTTAGTCCATTCGCTCCACACCAGGAGGTTGCGGGTTCGATTCCGGCGGGGTCAACGTATAAGACCCGGTTTGGTTGGTGGTACAGGGCATTTTCATAGCCCACCTGGCTAGCTACCACCATCTTATCTAAGTCTTGCTGCCAAACATCAGTTTAAACAGCATTGCGTTGGGAAATCTTGCTAAGCCCGCTTCCTTCTTCGGCATCATCGTTACTTATAATCAGGTGAGATGATGCCAAGGGCACACCCTGGACACTTCATACAACGGGCCAGAAATGACATTTCAAAAAAGGAATGACGGAACAAACAAAATGGCGGCAAAATCCTATACGTTCGACAACCAAACTGTAACCAATCTGTATCAATCTGGGTGAAAAGGGGGTGAGGTCGCAATCTAGAGAGCGGCAGGGAGTGTCCATACGGTATGTTAGTACTAATATATATATATATATATATATATATATATACTTTGCCAAGGATTAACAATTGTGAAAAAAAAACTTAATACCAGCAACAATTTAGCCGATCCTACAACCCAAGGCAGAAATTAGGAGAGCTGACCCCACCTAAAGTGGGATAAGACAAAGAAGAAGTACCAGCAGTCAGGTAGGTATTTTTTTAACCCGATTACGGCAAAGCCAAAAGGGAGGTTTATGATTTTAGTAATCCATGTATGTGTGTGCATTTTCGTTTGTTCCACCGTAGCGAGCGAATTTAGTTTATTGAGATGTCAATCGATTCGTAATATTATATGGTCCGGGTAACATCGATATGAAATACGCGTGAAGTTCTTAGGTTTCCCTAGTCTTTTCAATAAATATACAGTGTGTATCGGATAGGGTTACCGATATTTTAAGGGCGTGTAATATTCTCCACATTTCATCGACGAAAAACCCTTCATTAGGGCGTCGCATACTTCTTCCCTCTAAATGGTAGCCATTTTCATTTTCAATTTTTTTTTGCAGCTGTTCATGAAAAATATGTTTTCTCTTGAATTAGCAACAGTACAGATTTAAAAGTGTGGTCTCATTTGAAAGGTAATTTTAATTTCTCTGATGATACATATATAAAGCTGGCTTTTGCCCGCGGCTTTGCCCGCTAGGACATCGTTTTTATGAATGTCGTTGAGGGTGAGTAGTGCGTGCACGTGGGTTTTCTCCAGATCCCTTAAGAACTATATCGGGCTAATCTGATTAGCAGTCTATATCACTTTCCACCCCCTCAACTAATTCTATACAAAACAATCACTTTTATTAATATTATTTTTATTAACAATTGGTAAACCCTTGACAACATCTCACCTGGTGGTAAGTGATGATGTTGCCGAAGATGGAAGCGGGCTTACCAAGATTCCCCAACGCAATGGGGAACTGGCTATCTTATCTTCATGCCGGAACACACCAATGATATCAACATTGATATTTGGGGGCAAGACTTAGATAAGATGGTGGTAGCTAGCCAGGCGGGCTTAGAAAATGCCCTACCACCAACCAAACAATTATTAAAATACAATTGACCCAGCCGGGAATCGAACCCGCGACCTCCTGTGTAAAGCCAGTGAACTTTGCCTCTGCGCTACGGAGGCGGTTAAACCGTTGCTGCTCCGTTGCGACGCCGACATGCGCGAGCGTGGAAATGAGTTTTCCGCAGATCCTTTGGGAACTATGTCAGGATATGCTAATTAGTAACTTATGTCATTCCCCACTCCCTCAACCATATCTGTGCAAAAAATCACAACAATCTATTGTTCCGTTGCGTTGCGATGTTGAAAAAATAACCAAAAAAGAACAATTTTTTTCAGTTCCCTCAGGAACTGCATCGGAATATGCCATTTTTACAGCGATTTTCCGTTAGTGGGTTAATTCATAGGTAGGTATGCGATGTAAGGTTGGCAGGGGTAGCAAAGCCTTTTTCAATACAGTTGCTCGAAAAGTGGTACTTTAAATGCCAGTCAAGTGTGCGCAAAATTGATTTTACCGCACAGGTGCTTTTACTTTACCACTTTTTTTTAAATTTCTAGCTCGGAGGAACAAGACATTTCTAGCAAATAAAAAAATTAATAACCAAAGATACAGAATCATATTTAAGACTTTTGAAAAGATAATTTTAAAAGAGATTAGTTGTAACTCCGTGAGGTTAGTACATAACGCTAGCTGATTAGATTCTCTTTGGGTTATATCTTTGTGAAGAAAGGAGATTAAATATGAATGAAGCGCATAGGTTACAGGAAGGAATAGGTCATCTTTTCCAAAGAGGTTATAATGCTTACATTTATATTGTTCCAAGCCTTATCTATTTATGGTAATATAAAAAAAAACTTGCGCATGCGTACGTGTGCCTAGCTAAATTAAATATGGAGCAATTTTCGTAAACTGAATTGTGTTGTTTTGAATACAAACAAAATTATGAATAGGTATACGCGGCGCGTACCATCCTAAATCTATGGGTATACGTGTAATAAAAATATACTTATGTGTATAAGAAAAAACAAAGTGAGATTGATTACTCTCTGGACATTCAAAATGAGCCAAAAGTTTCATAAAATTAACTTTGGTTGCCGAAACCTTGATAGGTATGTATACCCATGTATTTTATTTTTCTGTCACGGTCGTTTTTTTTATTTTAACAGTTTTCTCACAACTGTATTGAAAAATTTTGTATGATACATGGGTGTAAAAGAAAATAACAAACTCGTGACGATGGTAGTTAAACCCTCGCCTGCGGCTCGGGCTCACAAATGTCACTCGTTTGTTATTGACCTTTTTACTACCCTTGTATCATAAATAACTATTCTCATTAGTCACAGTCGGCCTAATGCAATTTTACCGCAGAACAGTAAAAGTTCAAGTAGCTACCTACTTTATACTTAGTAGGTATAATACACTTCTTAATACATCTACAGTCACAGATAAGATACATGCCACAGTGCCTTAACTTTTGTGACATTTTACCGCCTTTTTAGGGTTCCGTAGTACAACAAGGAACCCTTATAGTTTCGTCATGTGTGTCTGTCCGTCTGTATGTCCGCGGCCTAGCTCCTAGACTATTTAATTTAGTAGTTAAGAGCTGAAAGGCAAAGATATATACTATAATAATAACGCGGAGCGAACTGTAAAAAAAAAATTTTGGAAAATAATATTTTTAAGGGTACCTCCCCTACAAGTAAAGTGGGGATGATTTTTTTTCTCGTCAAACCCAGTCGTGTAGGGTACGTTGGTTAGAGCTTAAAAAATTGTTGTGTCTTCTAATACCATTTTATAATTAAGGGTTCCGTTTTCGAAAAAATAGGCTTGATAGTGCTAAATTTTGTTGGAGTCGTGTGTCCCCACCCCCTAACAACTAAACCGCTGTATTTGGAAATTTGAAAATTAGATATGGACGCGATAATGGCAACTACGGAACCCGACGTTGCGCTAGGCCCGACACGCACTTGGCCGGTTTTTCTTTAATAATATTTATTACATTATAACAGGTTCATGAATCCAGCTTAATAAATCGATAAGCTTAGATACTTACTAACTGAAAAATAACTAACTAGTACACGAAGTAACTAGTATCTCATCTGTGCTAGTACCTACTAAGTACGTTAGGTAGGTACATAACTTGCTAATTAACAGCAAAATTAACTTACCTCATGGGGCAAGCCATATTTGTAACTCCGTTTGAAAGATGTCACTTTTATCGATGAAGAAATAAATTTCGACTGCCTCGAGTGCGCTGTGGTTAATTAAAGAGACGCGCTTTCACGGCGAACGATCACTCGATACTACCAATGATGCCAGATCTGGAAAGTGAAGATCTGTATAAAGGAATTAAAAAATCTGTATGTTATCTTTAAGCAGTGGCGTAGCTACCGGAGGGCTAGACAGGGCAGTGCCCCGGGGCCCCCAAGCTCAGAGGGCCCCTCGGAATCTGACTTACAAACTGAACTAGTGAAAATGTCTCCCCATTTCTCCCAAATTCTCAAACTTAACCCATGTTTTGAATTTTTGCAATTAATTTATCCAATTATTCATTCCTAAGAATTATTCTGGAGTACATCGGATTAGGAACACGGCGAATACGGAACAAACAATTTTAAATAGTTTATTTGGGGCCCTAGTTTATTTTTTGCCCCAGGGCTTTTGGTTACCTAGACCTAGCTACGCCACTGACTGTATGTATAAAATTTATAAAAATCTGTATAAATCTGTATGCGTCGTGTGTATTCTGTAGGGTTTCTCTGTATTTGAGCACACTTTACAGGTTTAAAAACAATTAACATCACAGGACTTCAATAATAAAAAGACAATTAGAATCTTATCAGATTAGAATACCAACAAATTGCAATTTACAAACAAAGAACCTCAGTAACAGAACTGGCTAGCTACCACCATCTTATCTAAGTCTTGCCGCCAAACATCGGTGTTAACAACATTGATGTGTTCCGGCTTGAAGATAAGATAGCCAGTTATCCATTGCATTGGGGAATCTTGGTAAGCCCGCTTCTATCTTTGGCATCATCGTCCCCCACTGTGCGCGGGAATTTGCCGCTAAGATCGTCCATGTTAGCCACATTAGGGCGCACGAACGTCACAACCTGGCCTAGGAGTAGTAAGCAGTCGCCATGACCGAAATCGGCTGAGGAGGATATATATATACTTACCATCAGGTGAGATGATGCCAAGGGCTTACCAATTGTGAATAAAAAGAAAGAAAGAACGAACGCGATGAGTTCATGCGTTCATTTCGTTCGTCCGGTCCGGTCAGGCTGCCAGCCCCTTTCCTCACATATTTTTATCGATTTTTCCAGTATTTTCTGAAAATTTCTACTTTGAGGGAAAATCTGTCTATAAATACTGTCAATGACGAAAATCTGTTTAAAATTAACTCCTTATTTTTTATCGGTATGATATCGATAAATCTGTATATCTGGCAACATTGGATACTACCACGACCACGAGGCACGTAGCGGATTGCGTACGGTCGAGTCGGCCGACGACGAGGCGGCGTGTCGCGTGTTCGGTTTCATCATCCGATTGAGATTGTAACAAGAAACCGAACATTCGCTACTGTAACTGTTCGAACCACAGTAAAACTTCAAAAAACCTAATTTGAAAAATCTAATATACTAGGAGGTAACGACAAATTTGGTAACGTTAACGGAAATGAATGAACTTAGGTTGAGAGGATAAATGCCAACCCTCCGATGTTAAATATGTCGGTCTGCTGCGCAAAGTGGTTGCGTTATATACTTAAAGCGCCTGAAAAATTGACCAAAAAAACTACTTGACTTATAGTGACCAAAAAAATAACGATAAGGGAAATGGCTGAGTAAGATAGAAAATGAAAGTATACTAGTTGTACTCATGAAAATAATGCAAAAACTGACCAAAAATTTGGTTGCGTTATGTATGAAGCAACGCCCGTTATTAGTAGGAATAGCGAGTTTTCTGTGCCCCCTGCCGGAGACCAAAGTTGCCTGGAATTTCTATCTCGGAAACGCTTGAAGATAGCCAAATGACCTCCTAATCTATAACCAAGCACATGAAGTAGCCGTAGATAAGACAAACAATATCTAGCTGTTATCTATCTTATATAAAACTCCGTGTACGGAGCTCGTTGTTGCGTTTAGTTATTGGTACTGGATGGAATATCAGCTCCCCGCCCTACCCCGTGCCCCCTGGGCCCTGATTCACGGATCTTCAATAATACGATTCGATTCACGGAATCGACAAAACAGTCAAACGTATTCGACAAAGGCAATTAAAAACCTAAAATTTATTGAGATGTTTTTAGTACAATCAAACAGCTGTCAATCACTACATACATAATCACATAACTAGAAGTCGAAAAAAGATGGCATTGCAATCGAATTACACAAAAAACGTTTTAAATTGTCAAATCCTAGCAAGCTGCAGTGTTGCACGGTTACCAACCAGGTATCAAGCACATAATATCGATGTCAGTTAACTATACGAGTAAAAAGATTGCCTATATCTTATTTTTTACAATACAATCTCTATAATATACAATTGTATTTTCTTTGTACAGTGATAACAGTGCCATCTAGTAAAATAATTAGAATCTAACGGAAAATATCTTATATTGACTAGGTATTTTGTCGATCATGGACATCGAGTTTTCGGCGATCATGGAAGCAACGCATACCAAAACAAAAATTGTCAATTTAGGCAAACACATTTTTTTCACACTAGGCAACATGCAATATTTTTATTTTTGCTTTTTTTTTTGCATGCATTCTATAGAACTCCATGCAGAATAAACCAGGAGTATATTAAAAAAATAAAAAAACTTGTTTTTTTTAATTTTAAATGCGGTTTTAAAGTAACCGTTTAAATTTGCGAGCGCAAACGGACGTATAGTTCCGATGACGTCACTCCTGTCTGTCACTCAGACCAAATAGAATATAATACATTACAATTACAATAAATTACAATGTATTATATACTCTTTGGTCTGAGTGACAGACAGGAGTGACGTCATCGGAACTATACGTCCGTTTGCGCGCGCAAATTTAAACGGTTACTTTAAAACCGCATTTAAAATTAAAAAAAACAAGTTTTTTTATTTTTTTAATATACTCCTGGTTTATTCTGCATGGAGTTCTTTAAAATGAAAGCAAAAATAAAAATACTGCATGTTGCCTATTGGTTAGCCCTTGGCATTATCTCATCTGATGGTAAGTCACGATGATGCCGAAGATATAAGCGGGCTCGTTCAAAGATTTCCCAACGCAATGGGGAACTGGCTATCTTAACTTCAAGACTGAACACATCAATGTTGTTAGCAGCACGACTTAGATAAGATGGTGTAGAAAATGGTTAGAAAATACCCTTCCACCAACCACACAGAATCTTACAAAGTTAGACTCCGCCGGGAATCGAACCCGCGACCTCCTGATGTGAAGCTAATGGACTTAACCATTACGCCACGGAGGTAGTTTAATAATATTTACCACCACTTTTTAGCCGACTTCAAAAAAGGAGGAGGTTTCTCAATTTGACCGTATACAAATATTTTTTTATGTGTGTTCGCGATAACTTCGTCGTTTATAAACCGATTTTGATGATTTTTTTTTGTTGGAAAGGAGATATCCCAAGGGTGGTACCTAAGGAAATCGGGATCTGATAATGGAATCCAAGAGAGATCGAGGGGAACCTTAGTTTTCTGTTTGAAGTCGGTTTTTGAGGTTTTACTGTAACATATCGATTTTCGATTTTCGATGTCGCTAACATAATACTTCGCCAATGACACGGAAATGCGAAAAATGGGTTTTGTGAAAACTAATACTTTAATTCCGTTCCTAGTACTTCATAAGAAAATCCTTATACCACTATTTAGTAATCTGTGATTCTATTTTATTTAAAGTACTTTTTAAAGTAATTTGTATAGTATAAATAGCTATTGCCTTAGTCTTTGATATAGTATAATTGGTTTGAGTAATACTAGTTGACGTTTACCTACGTTCTCAAAGTAAATCAGGTTTGTTTAGCGACGTACTCATACGTTGTTATACATGTCTTTCCAGTATTCTGGCCGTCTACATACGTGTAGTTTACGCGATGGTTTAAGTATACTGGTTGGTAGCGTAGATTTACCAATTGCAAGCCCAGCGGTTTACCTTACTTAGTAGCTAGGTAGGTAATCTAGATTTCTTTACAAAATGATGATGATGATGATGATATATTCGACCGATTTCGGTTATGGCGACCACTTCGACTCCGAGTCGGTTGGTTTGTGTATATAGCCAAAAGTATATAGTGAGTTTGTTTGTTTATGTAGCCAATCTTCACAGCGAAACTCCTCGCGCACTGAGAGCATTTATAGTATACCACCCAGAGATATGCTATATATAAGGGGAGGTAGATAGGTTACGTGCATCCAAAAAGTGAAGCAAAAAAAAGATGCCAATTGGCATCTCTTTTCTCGTAGCATTCGGTGCAATGGAAGCGAACTACCTAGAACATTGTGTGTGTAAATGGCTTCCATTTTCAAATGTTGTTTGTTAGCGCATAACCCATCTATGGTAACAAATCTCTGATACCACCCTCGTAATTGTATGAAATGGTCGCAGGTGGTCGGGCCTTTAACTGGTCGCGTTTGGTATCAAGCTCAGCTTTACGCTGATCCTCGAACTCGCGCACTTGCCTATTCACAAACCTGCGCCATTCCGGCCGTTCTGCTGCCAAACTCTCCCATTGAGAGGGTTCTGTGTTGCATCCTTTCATACCTTTTACAAAATACCCATGCACCAGCCCATGCACAATGAAGTGATGAAAACGCAAGCATGCGAGTTGATTGCCTCAGCCAAAGGTGCGCCGGTCCGCGCGCACCGCACGCGTTCTAACACAGATGCGCAAAAAAAATAATCTGATGACATAACGGCTCGTTATAAATCATATTTGTAACAAACTGTCGTGCTGTCGAAGGAACAAACTCATTCATGTGATCACGCAATCATGGATTCATGATCTGAAGTGAGTAGGTAGTGTTATTTTGGACTAAGTAACTACCAATCGTTTTGAAATGTGACATTAGTAACTAGATAGTTAATAGCACTCTGTCTTGTACTCTTTATTATACTGTGTCTGTGGTTAATAGAAAAAAAATATTTGATACAAACACACATCGATTAGGTAGGTAAGTATACAATACAAACGTGATACAAATGTATGTACTTATATATATTACAAAGTGTATGTACTTACAACATAGATAAGGTCTACCTACTACGCAGTACCTCAACGAACTATTTATTTATTTATTTGCTTGTCGCAAATTTGTAGAGGTTAGATCATCTTTGATAAATTCTTATTTTTAAACAACTTCAAAAAAGGAGGAGGTTTTTCAATTCGACCGTATATATAATTATATTTTTTTAATGTGTGTGTTCGCGGATAACTTCTTCGTTTATGAACCGATTTTTATGATTTTTTTATGTTGAAAAGGAGATACCCCAAGGGTGGTAACATGATAGTAACAGTGTTGGGTCGCATCTAGATAAAAGTATCTAGATACTGTATCTAGATACTTTTTGGGTATCTATTATCTGTATCTAGATATACTTTTGGTCCTGTATCTAGTATCTGGATCTAGATAATTTACTTGGTATCTATTATCTGCAATCCTAGATACTCTTTAAAGATTCAAATATTTTTATGAAATATCTGAAAATTCGCGCGCCGCAGGCGGCGGTGGCGGTCAAAATTTTAAGTGCCTACTTATTACGATTCATGCGTCGGTAGCGTAACGGCTTGGGCCGCTACCTCCTATCCGAAAGGTCGTGGTTCGAATCCTGCAACGTTACCAATGGTACGTTCGAATGTGTTTTCGATTTCATAATATTATGTACTACGCTCTAACGGCGACGGAAAACATCGTGAGTAAACCTGCACACGCCCGCGAAGAAACTTGAAGATTGTTTGTGAAGTCGATCAGCCCGTACTGGCCCCGCGTAGTACACTTATGCCCGATCGCCCTAATTTAGGGTAGGTTTGAGCCCCTCGGAACTACCCTATAGGTTTTGATTCCCTTGCGAGTGTCGAAAATTTGCGGCATAAACGGCTGTATCTTTTGATTGCGTTGGCTTAGAAGTTTGATTTTTTCACAACTCCAAGGGACAGTAGACCTGAGTATTTGATATGAATTTCAGCTTGATATTTCCACGCGTTCCTGAGAAAAAGGGTCTTGACAGACAGACGGACAACAAAGTGATCCTATAAGGGTTCCGTTTTTTCCTTTTAAGGTACGGAACCCTAAAAATCAATTAATTACTTATAAATTATAAAAGTACTTGATAAAAATAATTTCGAGTATTTTAGTACTGATTTAAAAAATCCATTTTTGTTGAATGCAACAAGTTCGTAATACGAAGTCCTTTTCGCTCGGTTTTAAAACACGAACACACACATAGTAAACACTGTAGTATATTATGTTAATAAAACACGGAAAATTAAAAGTATCTAAACAAGTATCTCAGATACTAGTATATCTGTATGTAGTATCTTTATCTAGATAAAATTTTGGAACAGTATCTTGTATCTGGATCTAGATAATTTTTACCTCAGTATCTAGTATCTGGATCTATTTAAAATAAAACGAGTATCTGGCCCAACACTGATAAATAAACCATGATCTGATGATGGCATCCCATAGAAATCGAGGGAAACCTTCAAAAATCGTAGTGGCGACTAGTGCGTTTTTTTGTGTATTTTCTAAAGGTATTCAAGTATTTGCATCTGGTAGTCATCATCCCATGTTGCAGAGCTGATGATGGAAGGTACAACTCATTAACGGTTAAGATTATGAGGATAATTCTTTTAACATTATAAGTAGGTGTACATATAGACCGAATGTTGTATTCTTTCAGGTTATTCAGGTGAGCTGATGATGGATGGTGTAACTCCTTAACTTGCATGCTGCTGAGATGATGATGGAAGCCACAGGACTCTGTATCAGTTAATGAAACACATGCATTATGATTTGATGATTCCTATTGGCAAGTAGGTGATTGGGTTTAACCTTGATAGATAGATAACATTATCACAAATAAATAATAAAATAAAAGTTTATAAAACTAAAAACCGACTTCAAAATGAATATAAGTACTCAAAAGTATTAAATAATATTTTTATACATATAAATACACGAAATTAACCAACAATAATGAAATCATAAGTAGGTAGGTACGAATCAAAATTACATATTTTTTGAGGTCGGTGCCAGCAAAGCGATCGAATCTTAAACATTTGATAGGTAAGTAGCTATGTGCTGGTACCGACCTCAAAAAAAATATAGTCCCCTAATTTGATTCGTACCTACCTTTGATTTCATTATCGTTGGTTAATTTCGTGTATTTATATGTATAAAAATATTATTTCATACTTTTGAGTATTTTCTTTTTGAAGTCGGTTTTTAGTTTTTTTTACCTTTTTTTCTTTAACATGGTTACTTTTGAGTAACGAGATAATGCTGCAGGTAATACCTACCACTACTGTTAATCATGCATGGTGCGGCCTGGCATGAAATAATAGTAGGTAATATATTATGTAAGTAACTGAAACTTCTTTGAAATAATCATAGATTAAACCACCGAGAAAAAAGTTAAGAGCTGTCAGTTTAGAAATTTTTGAAATTTCAATAATATTTTGGTTTATTTTTATGTTTTAAACAATATTAACGAAGTGTAGCGATTCTCTATCTTTTTATTTTTTATTTATTTTACAAATTAAAATGTACATCGAGAACCGTCTGAATTATTGATTAATAGATGAGATCAAGCAGTTGTCTAATTCTTATTCCGAAATAATGTTTACAACTTCAAAACTGTTAAGGTAAAGTGTTTTCTGTGCTTATTTTGTGATTAGGTAACACAGATACTTAAAATAGGGTAAATATAGGTAAGTACTACATTTATAGAGGAAATAATATAATAATAAGGCAATTCATTGAATGAAATTGTGGTCTTTATATTCGGGAAACCTTTTCGATTAAAGTTTGTTAGGAGGTCTGAGGTCTTTGTCAGATGCCAGGGTGCCCATGTCCAAATCCATATGCATATTTGTAAGAGTTCAGGGGATGGGTAGTTAAATTATCATCATCATATCAGCCTAAGGACGTCCACTGCTGGACGACGGCCCTCAAGATCCCTCAGGAACTATATCGGTCTATTCTGCGAGTAGCAGTCTATGTCACTTCCACACGCTCAACCAATTCTATACAAAAAAATCACTACAATCCTTCTTCAATCCGTTGCTTCGTTGCGATGCCGACGTGCGCGAGCGTGGAAATGAGTTTTCTCCAGATCCCTCGGGAAGTATATCAGGATATGCTAATTAGTAAATTATGTCATTTCCCACCTCCTCAACCAATGTGTGCAAATATTCACAACAAACTATTGCTTTGTTGCGATGTTAAAGAAATTAACCAAAAAAGAGTATTTTTCAGTTTCCTCAAGAACTGAATCGGACTATAATACTCACGGTATAAAAAGTAGCCAAGTCCTTCCCAGTGACACAGGCTACCTGCATGCTGAATTTCATGAAGATTGGTCGAGGTGTTGAAGCGTGAACAGATAACAAACAAACAAAGACATTTTCACATTTATAATATTATTAAGGATACCGCCTATGTGGCGTAATAGTTTAAGCTTTACATCAGAGGTCACGGGTTCGATTCCCGACAGAGTTTAAGTTTGTATTAGTCAGTTTGGTTTATGGAAGGGCATTTTATAAGCCCGCTTATCTAGGTACCACCATCGTATCTAAGTCTTGCTGCCAAGCATGAATAATAACAGTATTGATGTGTTCCGGCTTGAAGATAAAATGGCCAGTTCCCCATGCTGGCGGCTGGAGCTGAACAAGTGACACAACTATTAATTTTGTTTTTACTTAAAAAACAATCGTCATTGTATTTGATATGATATCAACATTGATATTTGGCGGCAAGACTTAGATAAGATGGTGGTAGCTAGCCAGGCGGGCTTAAAAAATGCCCTACCACTAACCAAACCGAGTCTTACAATTTGACCCCGCCGGGAATCGAACCCGCGACCTCCTGTGTAAAGCCAGTGAACTTTGCCTCTAAGCTACGGAGGCGCTTAGCTCCAACCCCCGCGCCGCCGCATCCTCGTCCCTGCAATCTAGCAACGTCCGATGTGCGCGATTGTTGCGACGAACACGCAACATTACAGTTGTACCTACCTATATTACCAGAGCGTCGGTGGCGTAACAGCTAGGGACGCCGCCTCCTGTCCGGTATCGTGGTTCGAATCCTGCCACGTACCAATGTGATTTCAAATTTAGATTTCACATGTACGTTTATCCGACGCTCTTACGGTGAAGGTAAACATCGTGAGGAAACCTGCACACGACTGCGGAGAATCTCGCAGGTTGTGGTCGACTTAGGCCCGATCGCCCTAATTCAGGGTAGGCTCGAGCCCCCCGGTGGGGACGTAAATGAGCTAATATGATGATATTACCAAATGCCATTATGAAATCAGGCGTTGTAGGAATAACCAAGAAGGGAGAACACGCTTCGGAAGCTCTAAATATCTTCAGAGTTAACTATCTTTTGTGTTGATTTTAATTATATGTATAATGTATAAACACTTAAGTGCGCGCGCCCCTAGCCACGTGCCTAGTTGGCCATAGGGATAATCCACCTCTGGATAAAAAAGTAATAAGTACATAATAAAATTATGAAGAATATAAAAATATACAAAGTGCTGCGGGACAGGGTAGGTAACACAGCCTTGATTCCTTAATCAGAGTTCTGTGTCGTATATTTGACCATTACTGCCGGCCTTAGGAATCGCGACTTAGCGGATTTACGCCGCTAGGCGCTATGGCAATCTAAATTTACATTAGCAATTAATGTTATCAAATAATCTTGCAGCAGGACACGCTTCACTATATCAATCATCCATCACACAGATTTTGTTCACTGCCTCCAAGCAATAAATAACACGTAATTGGGTAAAGTGGTAGCGCCTGCCAAAAAAATAGATGCAAAATCCCTTGAAACTTTTTTATTTAGTTGCAGGACTAGCAGGGGATCACAACAGATGATTATTCCCTAAGTAGGAAAATTTGACTCTTAGGGTACCGTAATCTCTACGAGGAACCCTTATCTTATAAGTTATAGTAAGCCTACGCTTGTCTAACGCTACGTCTACGTTTGTTTAACGCTCAAATGCCGTAAAGTTTACGAGGATAGTTACTCGAAGCACCATTCAAAACTAGCGCAAAATTAATCTGCACCATCTAAATGAAAATCATAACACTATAGCAACACGCTTTGCTTGTTCTTACGAAGAACATATTTCTATCAGATGTTGTATTAGGTAAGTACGTTTCGTTAACAAGTTTTGTGTCTGTTTCGTTTATAAACTCTTTGATTGACCTAAAAGCTTAAAATCACCCATGTTAGTCGTTTTAGTAGATTATTTTAATTGTTTTTATAATTTGTTCAATTTTATTGGAATTAAGTCAGAACAAAGATTATAAACTATGGGAACAAATAATCACACGCTGGGCTGGAGCTCCTTGAGAAAAGGGTCCTGAATAGGAGTGGGCGTTTATTCAAAGAACCGTTTTAAACCATTTTTCTACTGTCAACGAGTTAACGTTTTCTCTTTACTGCAAAACCAGTTGAATACGTCAACTAGTTGAATCCGTCAACGAAGGTTCAACGAATGAATGTTCAATGAATTAATATTATAGTGTCAGTCGTTCGGTCGTTCGTTATTCGTCAACGCTTCGGTTGATTTATTGCCGTTTATTCAAACCAGTTAAAAACGTCAAATGGTTTTACAACTAAGTAGTTTATCGATTTCCGTTAACGTTTTCGTTTCGCTTACGTAAAAACCGTCAACCACTCAATGAACGTGATGTGTACGTATGGACTATTTAGAGAAAGGTATTAACTAGGTTTTAGTGCACTTTGAAGGCGTTTGTAACCTACAGCTTAATGTTGTCGGTTATGTATGTTGAGATAAATACAGAGTGTAACAAAATTGGAGTAGGTCCCGTTAACTGGGGCTTTTACTCATCATACCGAACAACTTTTGTTCTACGACTTTGCTGAAAACGCAAAAAATACTGTTTACAAGTCGATCAGTTGATATTATAATAACTATCGCATTTTTGTTTTGTCGTGTCGTTTATTATTTAACTACTTAGAGGGGTATGGCAAGGTTTATATTAACTGGTAAATAATTGATTATTTTTTTCAATAAACCAGTAGATAAATTATAGTAAGTAGGTATATTACTGGTAGGTATATTACTGTTAGGTATATTACTGGTAAGAATTAAAACATAAAATAGGTCATCTTTGCTACTACAATGCGAAACAGTTTCGACGTCCTTTTGGCATCTTATGTGCATTTTGTACCGTCCAAGGAGTATAGAAATCACTATGATACGTTAAGTACCGTCGTGAGTGGTTTGTCTCTGTATGTTCGTAGGGTTTTCTATCTCACTGAGTAAGACGGTAAGAGTTTTTTGGCGGGATTTGTGGTAGTTGCATTCGTAGTTTTATTTTGTTGTTTTTTCATTGTTTTCTGCTAGGATTTTGTTCAAGAAGTGGTGCATTTTGGAGAAAATCTTCTAGTGCACGTGAGCAATGTGGAGAACAAGAAAATAAAACGAAGGTGGACGTGAGAACCCAACTTGCTCTGGGTGCAGTTTTATAGTTCCACCTCAGAATGTAGTTGCTGCAAATGCTGTCAAGAACTTCAGAGAAGATTTGTAATGCACCGGCACTAGCATTACAAATCAAAAAACTAAAGGAAGCTTAAATACGTCAGACCTGTATGGTCTTAGTCACCTTTGCCTTCTCCGCGCTTTTGAAAGCCGGAGAGAAGAAACAAGAAAAAAATAAAGGAACAGTGACATTGACGTTTCTGATATTTACGCATTGGTGTTTTGTGTTTGAAGGATTTTATGGAAAAAAAAGCTTTAATTCTTGCGAAAGTTAGTCGAAACAGTTCAAAAGGCATATGTAAGTGTTATTTTTTCGTTAAATTTTACTTTATCTTCATCGTGGGCCTCCATATCTGTTGCAGAATTACGGTATAGTGACTATTGTTGCAGTACTTCAGCCAGTGTGTGTTATTTTCTGCTATCGTGTTATTGTTAGTAAATTCTGATAGCACAAGTGTTCGGTGCGATTACCATTGCACACAACTTGTAAATTGCTCAGTGACTTACGCTCGACATTGATAGTGAAACGATTGAACTTGTAAACACATTCAAAAATAGGCACTTTTCTCACTGAGGTAGGTACTGTACGACATCACGTAAGCGTTTCCTTTTATCTCTGTCACAACTAGGTATTAGGTTGCATGAAAATCTTATTGTCTAGTATGTTGCTATGACTATTACACTGTCTAGTATGTTTGAACTGTGTTGTAGCCTTAGAGTAGCACCACCATATCTCTTCCCGAGGGTGTCGTAAGAGCCGACTAAGGGAACAAACTGCATGATGGGCAGCAGTGTCCTTTCCACTACACAACTCGTAACCGGGTGCTGTCCATGTGAACTGGCCTACACTTGTCAAAGGCGTTCATGACATTCAAGACATTCAATAATTTTAATGTATAACTTCGGCTCAACTGTACAATAGGGTCCATCGATTTGGCAGTCCGCGATTTTTTTGGTAAGAGATATGCTTTAGCTGAACATCCATACCAAATTTCAAGGTTAGGAAACCAGCGGTTTTTGAGTTATGAATTTTTGAAAATTGTAATTTTAGGTACTCTTTGGTCCTAAAAATCGGTATTTTTACATACTCTTTGATCGGAAAACTCGCTAACGCCTATTACAAAAAGGTGTTAGTCAATTGGAACCCCGAGATTCAGAATATGGGGTCCGCGAAGCGGACCCCTAACGGGGGCGTAGCCCCCGCCACCCATTTAAAACACCCAACAAACCTTCGGGATCCGAGGGGATGTGGGAGTATAAGGGCGGGGGAAAGCACGCGGGGCCGACTTGAGGGCGGACAAACTCTGGGGTAACAAATCGAAAACCAGGGGGTAATCCGTCAAGGTCAAGGTCAATCATACAAGGTCATTTCAAGGTCAAGGTCTAAGTAAATTGAATCCCAAAGATTCATAATATGGGGTCTGCGAAGCGGACCCCTAACGGGGGCGTAGCCCCCGCCACCCATTTAAAACCCCCAACAAACCTTCGGGATCCCAGGGGGATGTGGGAGTATCAGGGCGGGGAAAGCATGCGGGTCTAACTTCGTCGACACTGTAGGAAGGGTGTGGTACGGGGAGTTCTAAATGGAAGCGGGAGCGAGCGAAGCGAGCTCGGACTTTCGGAGCACCCCGACTCGGATGCGTTAGGTTCGGAGACTGTGCGGGGAGGCGAGCTTAGCTCGCCTCCCCGCACAGTCGTAGTGGTAGGTTTGACATGAGAACACAGAAGTAGGAGCCCCGAAGGGGCTCCGTCGACCACTCAACACTGTAGGAAGAGTGTAGAACGGGGAGTTCTAAATGGAAGCGGGAGTGAGCGAAGTCCTCTTGTTTGTTCACCCTGAAGTCAGACTCGCGTGCTTGCCTTGATTCTCACACATTCCCTTCGGATTCTGAAGGTTTGTTCTGACCTTGACTGGGGAGGGGGCAAATTACCTTGACGGATTATCCCCTGGTTTTCGATTTATCACCCTCAAGTTTGTCCGCCCTCAAGTCGGCCCACCGCCCTTATACTCACACATCCCCCTCGGACCCCAAAGGTTTGTTGGGGGTTGGAAACGGGTGGCGGGGGCTAGGACCAAACTATGAATCTTGCGTTTCAAATTGATTCCACCTTTTTGGAATGAGCGGTAGCGATTTTCGCCGTCACAAAAGTGGATGAGCTTTTTTTTTAATAAGCGGTAGCGATTTCGGCCGGCACCGAAGTAGGTGACCTTTTTTTTAATAAGCGGCAGCGATTTTTTCGCTGGCACAGAAGTAGATGAGCTTTTTTTTTAACAAGCGGCAGCGATTTTTCTACGTAAGCATCGTTAACAGGCGGTTTTCCGCCCAAAGAGTATGTAAAATTACCAATTTTCAAAATTCATTTTCTCGAAAACTACCCCCCTCCTAACTTCCATCTTTTAGGGGAGGGTTCCCCTCCTCCCCCTCCCCCCTCCCCCCCCCACTCCCAACCCCCAAAGCGATGGACCCTATTGTACAGTCCTACCACGTTATTAACTAATGATTGTTTATTTCTTGATTTTTTAAAAATGAAATTATGTAATCACTATTTTATGACTATCAGAAAGAGTGTAATTTGCACTTATTTTGAATAAATATCTTGAATCTTGAAACAGCACACTGAGATCGCCAACCCGCCTGCTAAGTGTAGTGATTATGGAGGCCTATGTTCAGCATTGGACGTCTTCTGGCTGCTAAGCAAGCGTGTTGCATATTATCTTAGGTTTTTTACATTGAAAGAAGATAATATGTTATTTAACATCATGATTTTTATTCTGTTACCTACCCTGTAAATTATATAGCTACTGCTACCTATTTTTCTTACACTTCATTTAAAGCTACTTTGCAACCTTATAATTCCTTAACCCAATCTAAAACAATGCAGTAAACTAATGGTAAATAATTGATGAAATTGACTTTAGTATTCTTAGACCACACTTTCAGTGTGTTCCGGCACATGTTAGCAGAAATTTTTTGGGAGAAGTTGAGGTCATGAGGACCATTTGACTCCAAGGGAACTTTTATCCTAAGTGTTACGGTTACGGAGGTGGGATTTTTTTTTAATTTCCCAAAAAGACACATTTTGATGTGATAAATTTTGTGTTTGTGATAGACTTTCAATGTATTCTTAAGTGTAGATTTTTTTAAATAAATTTTGAGCCTTTAAAGTCCCAACAACGTAAAGATAGAAAAATGAAATCAATTTTTTAAATTCATTAAAAAAACTAAACACTAGACAAGAGTTATTTTTCTATAGTTTATCCTCTTTACAATGATATGCTACATGCGCTTTTAGTCATTCATTAAGTAGCGAAAATTAAAGATAGTAGTTTGCAAGAGCCATTCATATATCACACATGCACTATCATTAAAAAAAATATATTTTAACTCATGGTCCTCACGAACTCACTTTTTCCCAAAAAAACTCTGTTGGTCCATGCGTCGAACATCCTGTATAATATATAATACACAAGCTTTTGTGGGCAGCTTTGCTCACGTTGCTATGGTTTTTATGTCTTTGAGGGTGAGTGGTGCGTGAGCCGCAAGCGACATAGGCTATATCGAAGTCACTCAGTTTCAGTAGTTCCAGAGATCACTTCCTACACACAAACTTACAAATTGCCTCATTATAATATAAGTGTAAAGAAACACTTATCCAAAAGTTTACATAATGAAGGATTTTTTACTCTTACATTTAGGGTGGGTTGCACCATGTAACTATAACGATAATCAAACCATAACCAGCTGTCAAATCGCCAGTTATATATGGGTTGCACCTTTTTAACCAGTTAAAATGACGTCATAACTTAACACTTACGTTAACTATTCAATTTTAACTTGTTATTGTTATGGTCAAATAATGGCGATTTGATTACTGTTTAGTTTTCATTATATAGTTACATTGTACAACCCACCCTTAGTTAGGTCAATGTCTATTGACCTTGGATATGACTGCTTTGGGATGCTTTGAAAGGCAAGATAAAATAAATTAGGTAAATGATTAATAATAATAATTTAAGGCTTTATTTCTCTGACTCAGGTTACATACATCAGCTTAACAAACTAAAATTAAAAATAAATTAGTTGACAATGGTGTCGATTCGGTGTGACACGATTTAACTTATTTGACAGAACTGAACTAAACTTAAGCATTCTATCCTTGTCTTTTCGATACAGAAAGTAAAAGACAGAATGCATAAATTTAGTTTAATCCTTTCAAATAGGTTAAGTCGTGTTACACCGAATCGACACCACTGTCTACTTACACCTAAGTCAGGCTGTCCTTTGAACATAGCCCTCCTCCATACATTTCCACACATCTCTTTCCCGTGCTGATCTCCTCCAGCCTTTGGGTAGATCATCTTCCCGTCTCCTTATTTGTCTACCTCTCTTCCGTTTTCCATGTCTTGGGTACCATTCGGTTATATCTTTTGTCCATTTTTTTTCTTTTTTAAGATAAATGATTACTCAGACTGTAAAGCTGAAATTTGGTATGGTTATACAAATATGTGGTCAAATTAAAATTACAAAATTTGTTAAAAAAATTTTTTAGGTACGTGGTGAATTATTTTTGTTCACACACCCTATTATATGGCATGTTGTTAAATAGGTCTAAAGTACTGAGGGTTTGATACGATCATTTTTCCGATAAATTATTTGTTTAGTAAATATGTAATTATTGATTTTAGTTAAGAGTTATAACCAGCTAAACTAATGTTTTGAAGGAAATCTAAAAGTATTGGATAATGGTAGGGCATACAATCAATTTAAAATGAAAATTATCACTGCCTAGTAGGCTCGTTTATAACCTGTCAACTTCGTGCAATATGCCTGAGCAGCTGAGGTAGGGTGTGCAAGTAGATCCCCACTAGTTTCAAGATCCCCCTTGGAGATTGTGTCCTGTCATGCTACCTCGCCCCCGCCTACCCGCCCGTACCGCAGGAGTACCGCGCACGAAGTTGACGGGCTACAGTTTAGGAGTAATAGTCGCCAACTTAATATGTGCTGTTGGATTGAATCCAAACACAAATTTTGTAAATCATCAATACATTAAATCCATACAAAATGTTGTTTACCACCTGCAAAATACCTTGGTTTTTTTAAATTATTTTTTTAAAAACTTCAAAACCCTACTTTGCGTGTGGCATTTGGCCATCAAAATAAATTTTGCATTGGGTTTGTTTGAATATAAAGCATAGTTTATAGGCTGTAGTTGAGAACCATTGGATCAATTTGTATGAACAATTTTTGTTTCAGAGTGATGGGTCAGACCCTATCGGAGCCAGTGACAGAGAAGCAGTCAGCTACATGTCAGGATGGCAAGTTCCTTGTGGGCTCGTCTTGCATGCAAGGGTGGAGGGTGTCAATGGACGACTCCCACACCCACATCCTGTCGTTACCTGAAGACCCAGGAACTGCTTTCTTTGCAGTTTACGATGGCCATGGTGGTAAGTGGTATTAAACAATAAATACATGATATTTTAACATTAAAACAGTACAATATTGTATTAGAAATAGAGATTTTTTAAATCTTATAGGTACACAAGGTACACATAGATTTTTTTAAAGGTTTGGAATTTGTGTTTGTTTGTTATCTCTTCATGCTTCAACACCTCAACCAATCCTGGCCAAATGTGGCGTGCACGTAGCCTGTGTCGTGGAGAAGGACATAGGCTACTTTTATCTCTTGAAAATAGCATAATCTGATAGGGTTCCAGATACTAATATATATACTGTGGTTCCAGAGGAACTGAAAAAAAGACTTTTAGTTGATTTCTTTAACGTCGCAATGGAGCAAGGGATTGTTATTATTTTTTGAGATAGTTTAGCATAGCCCGACATAGTTCCCGAGGGATCTGGGGGAAATTTGTTTCCACTCTCGCGCACGTCGTCTTCGCAACGGAGCGATGGATTGACGTGATTTTTTTGCATCGATTTGAGGGGGTGGGAAGTGACATAGACTGCTAATAAGAATAGTCCGATATTGTTTCCGAGGGATTTGGAAAAAAACTCATGTCTACACTCGCAAGTCCCCTGAGGCATGTGCACCACTCACTCTTAAAGGATAGACATCAAAATGATGTCCACGCGGACGAAGCCGCGGGCAAAAGCCTAAAATAAAATTTAGTTGAACCTTTTTATGATTTTAATTATATATTTTTTATATATCTCCCTTTTTTAAATAAATGAAAATAGAAAATTCTCTGAAAAAAGTTAAAAACGGATTCGCACACTGAGGGTTCCTTACCATTGTACAATATTGAATTTTCATGTTTTAAGAGAATCATGTTTCTTGTATTAATATATTTTTAAATTTTTGTTATAGCAACATTAAATATTTATTTATAATGGTTCATGAAATACAACTCGCTGCTAGACAGATGGGCAGACAACAGAGGCTTAGTAACACAGAGCCCATTGGCACCCAATTTGGGTGTGGAACGCTTAAAATCGTGAATATAGTGTGTAAAAACATCCTAACATTTGTTGGTTTTCTATCCACTATTCATGCTGATAAATTGTATGACTTTAATTTCAGGAGCGAATGTTGCGGAGTATGCCGGGAAGCACTTGCATAAGTTTATCACAGCCAGGCCAGAGTATCAACTTGGCAACATCGAACAGGCAATGAAACAGGTAGCGCTTTGCACAAAACAAGTTGCGTCCAAACGTAGTTACCTTCTAGATTCACCGGTCGTATGAACTCTACTTAACTGCCTACACGCGCGGTGCCTTACGGGAGAGGACTTGTGGTTGAAAAAATAGAACATTATTCTATTCTCTACAGATATTGTATTAAGTGACATTTTAAGTGAGTTTTTTCAAAAAACTTACGTACATACTTATCGATTGCTTTAACGGTGAAGGAAAACATCGTGAGGAAACCTGCACACGCCTGCGAAGAAACTCGAAGGTTGTGTGTGAAGTCGACCAACCCGCACTGGGCCCGCGTGGTCGACTAAGGCCTTATCGCCCTGATTCAGGGTAGGCTCGAGCCCCTCGGTGGGGACGTATATGAGCTGTAATGATGATTGTATTAAGTACAGTTGTAACGCGGCAACGCGTTGCTGATATTTGTTCTTCTTTCATTCGACCTATTTCATTTCATCTATTTGTTCTATCACGCATGCGCTGGCATCTAACAATTTGTCATCTATGTGACATGAGATTCAAAACTCAAATACATTCCATCCTTCAATACTCTTTGCCTTTCCAACTTATTGAAAACAAATTAAAATAAAATATCTTGTACATAGAAACTGCTGCTTTCTTTAAAGACTCGTCTTGGGTAAGTTAAAATTATGTTTTGTGCTGTGATATTTATTTAATGTGTAAAAACATATATTTTTTTATTTATTTGTACTTTTTTAGGTTTTTTATCTCAAAGTAAAATAATAATTGTGAGCACGTACGGTTATTACTTATTACCCACGCTCTACCCATACCTACCTACCGTACCTACACGTACCCGTCGTGCTACACAGATAATCGTCAACTTACTACTTACTGGAAATCCCCGTCCAAACGACGATAAGAACTCGCCGAAACCGCAAGTTGCTTTCTAGTAGGGATGCATCGATACGCCTTTTTGCCGATACGATACTGATCTTCTTCTTAGCGTGTCGATGGCAGACACTACACTGTAGCAGCCCAGAATTTGGCCACGTTAACAGCATTATCAGCCGCTGTCATGAGGTCTTCCTGCGTGCAGATGTAGGGGCACGTAGGGCACGATGTCAAATGTTTCATCGTTTGAACTGCACCGCACAAACAGTTTAATTCACTTTCACCCAAAAATCCCCACCTGACCATGTTTTCTTTGCTCCGACCGGTCTGGGTCCGGAGTCTGTTTAAAGACTTCCAAACCGGCCATTGCAAGTCATGTCCAGGGGGAAGGCTTTCTGCTATCGGGACGAAGGGTGTTGGTAAGCTTACTTTGTCCTGCCAAAGGTTACACCTCGCTTTCTTGGGTTCTACTGATAAAGGATAGACACACTTTATAAAACTATTTCGGCTTTTCAGCCGTTGTTGCACTGGTTTGTGGCTATGCATAGGGTGCCGTGTGTCAGTATCCATCTTCGATCTTTCAGAGGAGCTAGCCACCGCCCTGCGCACAGCAGGGGGCGCAATACCAGCTAGTGGGTACAGCTGACTGACCGGAGTCGGTTTGAGGCAACCAGTTATGATCCGACAAGTCTCATTTAGAGCTGTATCCACCAGCTTCGCATGGGCAGAGCGACACCATACGGGGCTTGCATACTCGCCTGCAGAAAAGGAAAGCGCTAGCCCGGAGGTCCGCAGAACGTGCGGCGTTGCTCCCCATTTAGTGGTAGTGAGACGCTGCAGCAAGTTATTGCGAGTGTGCACCTTTCTTTTAATCGTTTGGCAGTTCTTATTATACGTAAGCGATCGGTCCAGGAATATGCCAAGATACCTCGGAGTGCTATTATGAACTACAGGCACACCTTGCCACGTGATATTAAGCTTACGACTTGCTTGACTATTGCGGAGATGGAAGGCGCAAGACTCAGTTTTTGAGGGGTTGGGTTTAAGGGAGTTTTCCTGATAATAACTGCTCAGGTTATTAAGAGCTCTGGAGAGGTTTAACTCTACTTCCTCGAAACTGGTCGCCTGAGACGTCAACGCAAGGTCGTCTGCGTATAGAAAACGACACGTGTTTGGGCTAGACGGCTGATCGTTTGTGTAGATATTGAAGAGCAGCGGGGCAAGGACACTACCCTGAGGTAGTCCGTTCTTTTGTGATCTCCAACGGCTTTTGTCTTGAAGAAGGTGAACTTGAAAACGACGGTTATGGAGAAGTTCTCTGAGAATTGTGACGAATTTGTAGTCGCCTGTCATAGTCCCCACTTTCCATAACAGTCGCCTAAGGTTCACTGTGTCGTAGGCTGCGGACAGATCTACAAACACAGTACCAGTTATCTTCCTCAGTTCAAAACCGTCTTCGATGTGTTGCGTTAGTTTCAGTGTCTGATTGCAACAAGACTTAATCGGTCTGAAACCCGCTTGCTCTGGAATCAAAGTTTGGTCAATAGATCGCGTTAAGCGGGACAACAGCAGTCTCTCAAATAATTTGTACGTGTGGCACAAGAGTGAGATAGGCCTGAAGTTTTTAGGACTGTCTGTTGATTTTCCTGGCTTTGGGATGGCTATGACCTTTGATTTTCTCCAGAGGCAGGGTATCGAAGCGGATTCCAGACACTGGTTAAACATTTGCAGCAACCATGACGATACTGATACCGATACTCTTATAAAAATATCGGCGATACCGATACCGATACCGATACGCTTATTGAATTCAATAAGGAAGGTAGAATAAATAATACACAATTAATTAATAGTTTTAGTAATCAAAATTAACATTTATAAGATTTTTATTTAAAAAACAAAGCATTCTTAAGTTTTGCGGGCAAAGGCGATTTCGCAAGTCTGTTTGAATAAGACCTGCGGTGGAAAATAGTCTCTCAGATGCGACAGATGCCTCGTTTGCAACGAAATAGATGGGACAACACGCGCGTTTACATTACATTTTTAAAGCGCGAAATTTGAAAAGTATCGTTGAATCTGCCATAAAAATATCGCCGATACCGATATATCGGCAAACCCGAAGTATCGCCGATATATCGGTATTCGTATCGGTATCGGATGCATCCCTACTTCTAGTCAACTAAACTGCGTGTAAATCAGCCTCCCAGATCTATTGATTATTATCGCGGTAAAGCCATATACGCGAGCCTCCGCGAACATGCTAATGCGTTGCAGTGGCGTGGCAATTTCAACAGCATCCTAAAGGCACTGTTCTAGTGTACATGCAGAGCATTGTAGGCCCTCCGCGAATACCAGTAAATATTAGTATCCTTTATTAACGCTATGCAATTAAAAAATACATATTTTAGGGGCCTTGTGCTCCAAATGTCAAGTTTCTATCTCCATCGATTTAGTGAGAGATTTTTTTCTTTGATGGTATGTTGCATTCTTGTTTAACCTAACAGAAAACCAACCTCCACGAGAAATGAAATACAAGGGCGCAGCTGTCTCTGTCTTCGTAGCGTTGTCTCTTTCGGTCGCATGCAACTATTTTGCGTCTCACTCTTCCTGTGACATCATCTCCGCCGCCCGCTTACGTCTCTTTCCTGTAACCTTGATAATAGTTTTTTTAGGAAATAATCCTTGACTACCGGCAAAGTATAAATATTAGTACTAACACACAGTATAGACACTCCCTGGCGCTCTCTAGATTGCGACCTCACCCCCTCGTGACCTAGATTGATACAGATTGGTTACAGTTTGGTTGTCGAACGTATAGGATTTCGCCGCCATTTTGTTGAACAAACAATTCGTCATTCCTTTTTTGATGAAGTGTCCATGGTGTGCTACCGGTCTTGTTTGAGTGGTCTGTGTTATCAGTCACAAGTCCGTTCGACGGTCGTCGTAACGCAAGTGAGGTCTTCTACAGTAACTTCTCTCTTACAGGGCTTTCTAGACCTGGACCAGGCCATGTTGGAAGACGACATGCTCCAAGAGAAGGTGGCCGGCAGCACCGCGGTGGTGGTGCTCATTAAGAACCGGACGTTGTACTGCGCCAACGTGGGCGACTCCCGAGCCATCGCCAGCGTCAAGGGCGCGGTGAGTTTTGTTCCTGCACAGTCGGCATCAGATAAGGGATATGACATTGACAAAAATATATTTCATTTATTTCACTAGCAAAGCGGCAACATAGAACAACAAAAAATAAGTAAACATTGAATTTAAATAGCTTTTTAGATTTAGAACATAATGCAAAAACAAGATCAAAATAAATAACCTAACCACTTCCACCATTACCATATCAGCTCATATACATTCCCACCGAGGGGCTGGAGCGTACACTGAATTAGGGCGATCGAGCCTTAGTCGACCACACGGGCCTAGTGCGGGTTGGTCGACTTCACACACAACCTTCGAGTTTCTTCACAGGCGTGTGCAGGTTTCCTCACGATGTTTTCCTTCACCGCACCGGATTTTTAAATATTTTTTGTTGTATTCTATACAGGTGTAACAAAATTCGTGTAGGTCCCGGGACTGCCAATCATCTTAATGAACAACTTTAGTTCTACAAATTTGCTGAAGTCGCAAAAAAAATTTTAGCTCTTCATACAAATCGATCAGCTGATCGACCAATTTTGTGCATCTTTGTATGGAGGATCCAAAGTTTTTTTTTTGAGAATTGCTTGCTTATGGGTTCCTTGAAGAAAGTTGTTCAGCATGATGAGTAGAATCCCCAGTTAACGGGTCCTACACCAATTTTGTTACACCCTGTTGACAGACAAACTCCTTAAAATATCACTCGTGATTTTTTTGACACCTGTATATTTTTGGTTTCAGAGTAGTTTTAGGTTTCCTTACTCGAAGGGTGCCAATAAGAACATATTGCTAAGCCTACGTCGTCTGTCTGTCCAACCCTTCGAACAATATAACAGCTATGGACCGGCCCTATCCATAAATTAATCTCATAAAAATATGAGTCAAATAATCATGAAAGCATGCGAATTTTTCATTAGTAATTTTTAGATATTATAATTAGAATTGTATTACAAAATATTTACTTACGATGGAAAAGTGATGCATAAACCTTTATTCTTGCGATTATCGGAGCATACGAGCGTGTGACCTCTTGGCTTGCGAAAGACCGACTGAGACGAAATCAGTGAATTCACACGTTCTGTAGCCATCAAACCGTTGTTCGCGTGGGCCGGTCCAATGGCTGTTAACCGGTCGAAGGCTTTAAAATTAAATTAAAATTGTTTATTGGTTACCAAAAATAATTAGCTTTTTAAGCCTGAGATCTCCTGTTAGGTAAAAAATACCTGTGTTAACTCGGAAGAGTATAATAATTATTGGCAAATAACAGAGTCTAGGTAATCTGAAGTAGGTAAATCTACTAAATGTAAATAATAGTTTATGTTGTGTGTGTGTGTGTGTGTGTGTGTGTGTTTGTGTATGTGTTTGTGATTCAGACTACAACCTCAAGAAGGCGTTCAGCTTCATCATAGCTGAGGGATTCTAACCATAGTATTAGAGTATTTCTACATTAAGGCAGGTTCATTGGATAAATGAGCAGAATTTTGTTCATTTTATTATACAAAAATAGGAGGATCGATTATTAAACTGGCGTGAAGCAAAAGTAGTTCTATGTATTAATCTATCTTTTATAGGTATTTGTATTTTACAGTTTATTTTAAAAGATGTAGTAGGTAGCCGGTTGATTGATTTTTAAAACAAAATGTCGTTTTTGACAGATGTTGAAAAATAACACAAATGACAAGCTGAACCACTGTTGTTGATGCCATGTTGCCAGGTGGATGTGCTGTCGTACGACCACAAGCCTAACAACGAGGAGGAGCTACGTCGGATCACCGCGGGCGGGGGCTGGGTGCAACTGAACCGCGTCAACGGGAACCTGGCGCTGTCGCGCGCGTTCGGCGACTACGTGTTCAAGAGGAACTACAGACTGTCGCCGCAGGAGCAGATCGTCACAGGTACAACTTATATGATATAGGGCCAAGGATTCAGTGATAGTCTGCTTTTGCTATGGGATATTACCTGGGACAAACAGTCCAGTTAGGTAGGTCCAACTTCGAGAAAGAGATCAATCGTCGAATCCAACTCGGCTGGGTAGCGTTCGGGAAGACTGGCAATATCTTTACGTCCCAGATACCGCAGTGTCTTAAGACCAAGGTCTTCGACCAGTGTGTGTTGCCAGTGATGACATACGGAACTAAGACATGGTCGCTTACTATGGGCCTCATAAGAAGGCTCAAGGTCACCCAAAGGGCAATGGAGCGTGCTATGCTTGGAGTTTCTCTGCGTGATCGAATCAGAAACGAGGAAATCCGTAGGAGAATCAAAGTAACCGACATAGCTCTCAGAGTTGCTAAACTTAAGTGGCAGTGGGCGGGTGGCAATTTGACGCATAAAAAGGTAAAAAATGGATAAGAAAGTTTTTTTTATCCACAGTTGATAAGCCCTTGACATCATCTCACCTGATGCTAAGTGACTATGATGCCGAAGTTGGAAGCCGGCTTATCAACATTCCCCAACGCAAATGGGGAACGTAGTAACGTCAGTACGCCCACCAAATTTTAACCCCGCGTGCCACGAACGAACGTCCTCGTAAAGTATATTATTCCGAATTTAATGTAACATTAGTCAAAATGTTGGAGGGGGCATCGTTTTTATGACTGTCTTTGAGGGTGAGTGGTGCGCAAGCGGCTCGCGAGCGTAGATATAGCCTGTGCCACTCAGGTATAATGTAACTTCTACTGGTGAAACAATTTTCAAAATTGGTTTAGTATTACTTCTTACAAACATACAAATTTTACCTTTTTAAATTATTGGTGTAGATAAGGACGGTTACAAATTCTCTTATATCACTATCTAAGCTATAGCTTTAACCTTCTCATTCGCATACCAGGTCCGTACGTCATTTGCGGCCTTTTCTGGTAACAATATACCAACTACTTGATGATTTTGATATATTAACCCACAGCGTTCCCAGACGTGCAAGTTCGGCAGTTAACTGACGACTGGGAGTTCATAGTCATTGCGTGCGACGGCATTTGGGAAGTGTTATCTAATGAGGTAAGTAATGTCAATTTATTATATCAGCTCATATACGTCCCCACCGAGGGGCTCGAGCTTACCCTGAATCAGGGCGATTAGGCCTTAGCCGACCACGCGGCCCAGTGCGGGTTGGTCGACTTCACACACAACCTTCGAGTTTCTTCGCAGGCGTGTTGCAGGTTTCCTCACGATGTTTTCCTTCACCGTTAAAGCAATCGGTAATTATATGTACGTAAGTTTTTGAAAAACTCATTGGTACATTGGCCGTCCAGATTTGAACCCGGTACCTCTGGTTAGATGGACCGAGTCGTTACCGGTTGAGCCACCGACGCTTTGTCAATGCAAGCTTTTAAATAAAAGATCAAAAATCAGACGTTGAACAGCAGCATCATTTCTGCGTACCACCACACCGCCATCCCGCCTACCAAGCATGGCGACTGATTGGCATACATATTATAGTGATATCAAACACACCCTCCGTGGTGTAATGGTTTATTGTTTATTCGCTTCACTCCTCCTGGAGTAAACTAGAATTTCGTGACTTGCTTATGTGTATACAGTTTCATAGATATCAAACACATCGCCTCCGTGGTGTAATGGTTTGTTCAGTCGCTTAACTCCTCCTGGAGTAAACTAAAATTTCGTGACTTGCTTATGTGTATACAGTTTCAGAGATATCAAACACATCGCCTCCGTGGTGTAATGATTTGTTCAGTCGCTTAACTCCTCCTGGAGTAAACTAAAATTTCGTGACTTGCTTATGTGTATACAGTTTTAGAGATATCAAACACATCGCCTCCGTGGTGTAATGGTTTGTTCAGTCGCTTAACTCCTCCTGGAGTAAACTAAAATTTCGTGACTTGCTTATGTGTATACAGTTTCAGAGATATCAAACACATCGCCTCCGTGGTGTAATGATTTGTTCAGTCGCTTAACTCCTCCTGGAGTAAACTAGAATTTCGTGACTTGCTTATGTGTATACAGTTTCAGAGATATCAAACACATCGCCTCCGTGGTGTAATGGTTTGTTCAGTCGTTTAACTCCTCCTGGAGTAAACTAGAATTTCGTGACTTGCTTACGTGTATACAGTTTCATTAAAATCGCCCGTCCATTTTCAAGAAGTAGTAATTTTAAGTTTGTATGGAAAATCATCAAGTAGTGCACGCAGCGAGTGATAGAGCTGGTTGGAGAGTCCTCTCCGCCCTAACAATGCCATGACGGTTACGATCCTCAGCATTGAGGGAACGTCGAATTGGATTGGATTGGATGGGAAATGTTTTTTGTGAATACGGTCTTAACATGCGTTAATTACACATAAGCTTACTTATTAAAAAAAAATTGTTTTTTAGGTCTGCCATCTCAGTCGAAATTTTCTTCTTTCCCGGGTCTGCTGGAAGAAATTTCTTTAGAAATAAGCTGTACCCTTTGTATGACCTCAATATTTAAAATCTGTATTTTATGTATCCTTTGTACAATAAACTATTAAATAAATAAACATCTCATAATCGAGGTTGAGACCTCCTTGGTTTTTATGTAAACCTGTCAGGAGGACTTGCACTTCCAAAAGTCTGATAATAAGCAATGTGAACACATATATAGATATTGTGCACATGTACACCTTTCGGTGGTCCGGAGGGAAGAGGCTACAGTTGACAGTGGAGTTATTATCTGGATGAGTTTGAATGTGAGTGACATTTATCTCGACCGTTTACGTGCTTCACAATCGTAAGCCACGTTAGCCGTTAGTGTCGTTTACTATCACTAGATGGCAGTCGTTAAGTCGCATAAAAAAAGACAATTTCTGACAGTGGAGATTGCCACTGGCCTTACACCAATCTGGATTTGGTCCACGTGTGTAGTGTGTCGCACCAGATATGATGAATATAATCTATCTTTAATTGAACAGGCCTGGCTAGAATTTTGCATATTAACGTTGACATAAACACACAGGAGGTGATTACGTTCTGTCGCGTGCGGCTGGTGAGCGGGTGGGAGCCGTCGGCGGTGTGCGAGGCGCTGATGCAGCGCTGCCTCGCGCCCAACTGCGCCACCGGCGGCATCGGCTGCGACAACATGACCGTGTTGATCGTGTGCCTCGCGCCCTTCCCGCACAAATCGCTCCAGGTGAGTTTGCGATGCGCTGATGCGGCGCTGCCTCGCGCCCTTCCCGCACAAGGCGCTCCAGGTGTGTGCGAGGCGCTGATGCAGCGCTGCCTCGCGCCAACTGCGCCACCGGTGGCATTGGCTGCGACAACATTACTGTGTTGATCGTGTGCCTCGCGCCCTTCGCGCACAAATCGCTCCAGGTGAGTTAGCGATGCGCTGATGCAGCGCTGCCTCGCGCCCTTCCCGCACCCTTCCCGCACAAGGCGCTACAGGTGTGTGCTAGGCGCTGATGCAGCGCTGCCTCGCGCCAACTGCGCAACCGGCGGCATCGGCTGCGACAACATGACCGTGTTGATCGTGTGCCTCGCGCCCTTCGCGCACAAATCGCTCCAGGTGAGTTTGCGATGCGCTGATGCAACGCTGCCTCGCGCTTTTTCCGCACAAGGCGCTACAGGTGTGTGCGAGGCGCTGATGCAGCGCTGCCTCGCGCAAAATACGCCGCCGGTGGCATCGGTTGCGTCGACTTTACTGTGTTGATCGTGTGCTTCGTGACCTACGCGCACAAGGCGCTCCAGGTGATTGTTCGGGGTGCTGAAGCAGCGCTGCCTCGCGCCCAACTGTGCCACCGGTGGCACCGGCTGCGACAACATGACCGTGTTGATCGTGTGCCTCGCGCCATTCCCGCACAAGCCAATTATTCCTTCAGTTCGGAAAAGTTCTGTCTACGATTAATACTCAAATACGAGTTACCTCTTGACCTCTAAAAGACTAAACTGAGGAGGAATGTGTGGTGAATTCTCTTTACAGACATCGAAATCGTTTTACGCTAAGCCTGGTCCATGGTTCTTATTTGGGTCAAATGCCAAGACATCTGTGAAATGGACCACACTTTTTCATTTTTTTTTATCCACAATTGGCAAACCTTGATATCATCTCACCCGATTGTAAGTGACGATGATGCCGAAGATGGAAGCGGGCTTACTAAGATTCCTCAACGCAATATTTATGACTTCTTCTTCTTATAGTGTGGCACAATTAATCGTACTATCCAAGGGATAGTCGGCGGTGGCCTGGTATTGCACTTAGCATTACCAGCCATGTAGGGCCTTTAGATTTACACCTACGGACGTGTGCATCGCGACCTTCATGCACAGCTGGAATCGGTAAGTATATGTGTACGCAAGTTTGAAAAACTCATTGGTACATTGGCCGTCCAGATTCGAACCCGGTACCTTTGGTTAGAAGGACCGAGTCGTTACCGGTTAAGCCACCGACGCTTTTTGTGTCTACGTTTATGTTTATGCCTACAACGATAAGACTAGTTTAAATTTTCCTTTTGGTGTAATTCCCTAATACATGTTTCATAAGTAGGTATGCATGAGGCTTAATGTTATGGTGCTAATTTTGCATGTTTCTGTCTTAAATGTTACATTTTTATATATTTTTAGTAAGGAATCTATTAACAACTCAGGCATCAAATACGGTATTTATCAAACTATAGTCCGTCAACTTCTTGCGCGGTACGCCTGCGGTACGGGCGGGTAGGCGGGGGCGAGGTAGCACGACACGACACGAGGCTCGTGCCCTTCCCCGCTAGCCTCAAGCGCCCCCGCGGAGATCCTCCCGCACACCTCCCGCCTCAGCTGCTCAGGCGTATCGCGCACGTAGTTGACGGGCTATAGTCATTTGAGTTAATTTTATCAACTATTAAAAAATATATTTTGTTCTGAAATTGTACGTGCTACGTTCATGTACGTTTTGATTTTAGTAAAAATTGAAAATGGATTAAAATATCCAATGAATAAGGTTTTGTGCTTTTGTAGGAGAAATGATATTTAGTGCATAATATTTTATAGCTTTTTTTTAATAATATTTTATAGCTTTTTTTTAATAATATTTTATAATTAACTGTCAAATACCCCAGTATTTGCAAAATCCGTAAAAGATGATTTAGATATAGTTTTAAATGAAATACTCTTCCGTCATTTGACCGTTTCATAAAAAATGTTCTCCGAAAAACAGAGCTTAGGAATACAATTTTAAAACTTTCAATTATTTAGTTGAGCTAAGATAAAGAAATTACTGAAAAGTCTACAAGAAACATCATATTACGCATCATTTAGTTCGTCAATAAGGAAAAAAATGTTGTTATGAGCAAAATGTGCACAACACGCAAAATGAACAAAACACAAAATGTGCGAAATGAGCACAACACGCAAAATGTAAAAAAAAACACAAAATGTGCAAGGTCTAAAGATAACTACGCCGAAGCTCATTTAAAAAAAGTGAAAAAATACTTAAATTATAAAGTTTTTTTTTGTTTTATGAATCTTAAAGTACTATAGTTCTTACAGATAATAATTGAAAACGCTAAACACATTAAAAAACCGACTTTCATCGCAACAACTTAGTACATTTTTGCATTATTATTTTTGGTTTTTGTTAATTTTATAATAAAGTACTACTTCGATTTTCATAAAATTTATATGGGACCACACGGAAAGTACTAGCTTTTAAATAAAAAAAGAATCATAAAAGTCGGTTTACCCAGTCCAAGTTATGAGGTAACATACATAAAAAAAAACATACAGACGAATTGAGAACCTCCTTCTTTTTGGAAGTCGCTTGAAAACTTAAAACTACTATAACAGAAAATTGATCCTAGACTACTAGATTCTAAAAAGAAACAAGATCTTCGTTTGAGATGACATCTGTCAAAAATGAAACGCCCATATATCGGAAACTATTGATCTTGGACTACTAATTCCAAAATAAAAATGATAAGTTTCGATGATACCTTTATTTCGGACGACAGCTCATTTCAATGAGTTTTCTAAAGAAAAAAAAACTTGTTCTTGTTATTGGTTATTCAAATAGTACAGTGCTTATTAGTGATACACTATAAAGCTTGTGTAAATCAGGATGGCGTACCTTAAATGTAGCTTGTAGGAAAATTTACCTTAAATGTACCTTCGAAGTAATAGAAAATGAACTTTATCTTTAGAAACTAATACTCCAGAGTAGTTCTCGATTTACTTGTAACAGTTTTTAACAGACGCAAAACACGGAGAAGGTACAGTCGACGCGTATATATATTTTATTTATGTATGACCACGCATAACTTTTTACAGTGTAGTTCGATTTTGATAATTCTTTTTTTATTGGAAAGGGTTTACCCCAAAACTGGTCCCATATAAATTTGGAAAAAAATACAACCCTAATACCCCGAAGTTGGTCCCATATAAATTTGGAAAAAATATCCAACCCTAAGGTTAGGAAAACAGGGGATGATTGATTGTTCACTCACTGATTGTAATGCATGACCAAGCATAACTTTTTCCAGAGTAGTCCGATTTTGATAATTCTTTTTTTATTTAGAAGATTAGCACTCATTCGTAAATTTAAGACAAATAAGTTAAATAATAATAAATAATAATTTTGTGTCAGTGCCAAACAAACAAACGGAACTTTCGGTAATTGCCAACAAAGGAACGCATCACGTCGTTCGCCGCCGCCGTGCATTCCGCTGCTATCATTTCATTTTACGTAATAATTAATTTGCTTATTTGTTTGATTGGCGCCGACTTAAATTATTTAGGTATTTACATAAGTATAGGAGCTCAGTTAAAGACTCTAAAGGTTCTTTTTATTTTTCGCTTTTCAGTTCCTTTCTTTTATCATCGGTTTACTTTTTGTTAAGTTTTTTATTACTTTAACAGTGGTCGTCAGAAATAGAGATGTCGAAGAGATTTTATTATATTTAACTTTTTACAGTACCATAGTGTGAATTAGGCTTAACGTTGTAATCCGTTGGGATTCTAATGATGAGTTCACTAGGCTGCCCTGGGGGATCGGGTCAGGGGATCCTGGTGGACGCGCTTATCATTTCTCTTAAAAAAACTAGTAGTCCAGGATCGATAGTTGACGAGTTAAAGAGATTTCAAGTTTGACAGAGCTGTCATCAGAAATTAAGATCTAGAGGAGATCTATTATTTCTCTTTGCAATCTAGTAGTCCAGGATCAACAGTTTTTAAGATTGACAGCTGTCATCCAAAAAATGAATGAATCGTCCAAAGAGAATGTCATCGCTTTTATATAGCTATAACAGCTGTGTATAACAGACAGAACTTCATAGAGCAAGTTTTATTCACAAAATGTCAATGTTTGGGTCCCAAAGCGAGATGTGAATAGAAAAAAGTCAATAGAGCAAGTGAGAGAAATATAATCCGCCATGGAAACATATTTTTCTTTAAAGTTGCGGCAGCCTGGAATCGTCATGCATGTTTACGTGTCGATTGTTTCAAATTTTCTTATCGGTACATTATGCGTGTTGTGTACTTTTTGTGTTTTGCACATTTTGCTTTGAAGCTTTAATATTTTTGTCGGCGAGACTTAAGTAAGTTAGTGGCAGGTAGGCAGGTGAGGTGAGAATACTACCACTAAACAAACTGCACCCGCCGAGAATCGATCCTGCGTCCGCTTTCCTGGTGGAAAGCCAGTAGCAACTGAAACGGGTGAAACTAACGCTTGCGTTTGGTCCGCAGCCTATGAAATGCCACGACGCGGCGCGCCCTTGCAAGTTCTGGTCACTCACGTCGGGGCGTCGATTCAATGTTTAAATATTTTCTTTAAAAAAAGATAATATTATAGTGAACGTAGTCGGTTAAGCAAGATTGCTGGGAGTAGGCGGAGATGAAATCAAACTAAAATAAGAGGGTTTTTGTAAATTTTTACGCAGAGCATTAATGTTGTTGACAGAATTCATCCGTTAAAAAAAACGTTAAAAAATAGTAATTGTAAGCGATCTTCTACGTTGTATTATTATAGTATCCGTTTTTTTTAGCAAGATTATCGTAGGCAAAGCGTCGTCTAGCCACTTTTGGTCTGTGTTACCAAGTAATAGAGTCCAAAAGTGGCTAAGTAAAACTTTTGATGATAGTACTCAAACGAAAATACATAAGAAAATATGAACGTTTTTTAATAACGAACATATTCAGATGTTTACCTTGTTAAACCGGCTACGTTTTCCTATGTAAAAATGATTTGTGGTGTTATAAGAAACTGGTTAGTTTGATTTGTACAAAATTCTGAAATGGTAAAAAAAAACTTATTTGATCAGTTTCTTACATCCCACGTAAGTACCTGCACAAGCTTTAACTAATTATGTCAAAAAATGTGCGCATACGCTGCGTGTTGAAGCTAGCCACTGAGAATGTTTGAGAAATTAAGGAAAGTGAGATTTGAACGATTTTAGCAAGTGTGAGTGTGCCTTAGACACATCTGGCGGAAATTGAAACTCAAGCTCGGGTTCTAAAACTGTACAACATTCCTTAACCATTGAGAAAAGCTGAAATTCAAGAAAATTCATATAGTGGTCGGTCGATGTACATGATAGCCGTTTGGTACACCTATACTTAAGGTTAAAACAATAATTTTTACTGGTAGTTCTTAAAATATTTTCATCGTATTTTTTTTTGTATGGGATTTTACATTTATTTTTCTGAAACCTATTTTGTGGGTTATAAAATGAAAAGGCTTTATAAGCCGATTCTAAAAATGTAGTATATTTTTAGAATCTGCTTACATTTCAGCTAAGTACTCGTTTTCTAAAAATTCTAAGGTATTTTCAAAACCTACCAAATTTCAGCTTCTCCAGGTAAAAAACGGTTCAGTATTTTTTTGTAAAACATACGCAATATGTCTCGTATCATCCTCATATCTAACGTCAAAAAACTAATTTAAAAATTATTAATATTTACTATTTTTTAAATAAATGTTCCATTATTAAAAAATGGACAGTTCTTTCGTCGTTCAGTTGTATGAATAAACTGTAAAACTTTTTAATAATGATTTAACATTAATTAACTTTTTTTGATTTTAACCTAGTGATAAGATAAAATCAAAAAAAGTCAATCCAATCTTAATTTTCAATAATGAAATAAATTAAAACGAAATAGTAAATATTAATAATATATTGAAAATTAGTTCTTTGACGTTAGATATCAGGATATAAGGAGACATATTGCCTATATTTTACAAAAAATACTTAGCAGTTTCTTACCTGGAAAAATTAAAACTTGGTATGTTTTTTAAATACTTTTCGGAGTTTTAGAAAACAAGTAAGTAGCTGAAAGGTAATGGTGTGTAGTATATTTTTAGAATCGGCCTATAAAGCCCTTTCATTGGATGTCCGATACAAAAAGTTTCCGACAAAAACAGTTTTAAATTACTGAAAAATAGATTCAAATATTTTTTTTTTGACGTTTTAAGGGAATACTTTTGAAAACTACCGGTTAAATATATTTTTTTACCTAAAGTAACTGTGTACCAAGTACCTGTGTACCAAGTACCTGTGTACCAAATACCTGTGTACCAAAAGGCTACCCTGTACATCTATTTGCGGTTTTTGATCCATATTGGCGTTGTTCACCGCCCACTAGTTAGTTGATTAGAATATCTTGTATAAGGAGTCGAAGTCTTTTTTTATGAAATCTCAAAAAACTGTTGGGACTCCTTTGATTATTTACTCTCTTGCTAGAGCGTCAACCGGTAAACACTGCGATAAAGACGGGCAACCTTTTTTATGCTTTGTGTGCGTGACAACACTGTCTTACACCAGCGCCTGTCATACATTTTTTTCGGTGTGCGTGGATTACCGGAGAACAGTTCTCCGGTATATTTTCGACGCATATGCGCCGCCACGCTATATCTAGAGAGTAAATAATCAAAGGAGTCCCAACAGTTTTTTGAGATTTCATTCCACAATCAAAGTCATGGTTCGTTGGCGAAGATTTTTAATTCCATGAAAAGAACGCCCTGTGAGCGATTATTTATTTTTGAACACTATCTGGTATTTAGCGGCGGAAAAAAACACGTGGGTATAGTTTTTCTCTGAATGAATATTATTCTGACACAATATAAGTAAGACGAAGTCACACTTATGCTGATGTCTCTGTGATCGTAGTTTAAAGGTCTGTTTAAATTTGTATTGATCGTAATATCAACTAAACTAAGACTGATAGAGTGCCATTATTTGTATTGAAAAATTTGCATAAATATCTTTCTGAACCACAGCATGTGAGTGTTCAAACTGCTTATAAGAGATCATTCTTATGTGCTAATCCTTTAAAGGTACTGAATCTAATGATGTATAAGATTTAATTACATATGCCGTTTTGCGAATGTTTCTTGGTTTTCGAGGTTTTATGATATGACTGCACCCATGCTTTTTACTATTTTTGTGTTTAAACTTATGGTATTATTATATTGTTGATGAGCAAATAAACTATGAAAGTGGATAAGTCTTGCATGTTTTGTAAAATCATGGTGAATTACTGCTAATGCTTTTTAAAAATTGAATTTTTAAATTTTATCAATGTTTTCTGTAATTTCGAACTGATTTTGCATGGTTTATTTCTGCATGTACGTATGTTCTTACATGTAATCGTTTTTATGCACTAACACTAACAGTATTATAATGTTTTTTTTTTTATAATAAAATTACGTGTAGCATTTCAAACTATAAATTGTTTTTTTACATAAAGTATATCAAATCTATGCAAAAGTCTATAACATATATGAGTTTCTTTAATTTTCTAGGAAAAGGATAATTTATATGGTTATAATGTAATACTTGTATTCCCAGTTGTCAACGACTTTACTTTGTCCACATCGGGGATGAAAAACATCCTAGTACCAGTGGTATAGACAGATTAGGCAACATCCAAGTGTTTACAAATGTGAAGATTTTTGAAAAATTTCTATATTTTCTTGTTTTCAACCGACTTCCAAAAAGGAGGAGGTTCTCAATTCGACTGTATGTTTTCTTTATGTGTGTTACCTCAGAACTTTTGACTGGGTGAACCGATTTTTATGATTCTTTTTTTATTTGAAAGCCAGTGCTTTCCATGTGGTCCCATATAAATTTTATCAAAATCGGTGTAGTACTTTACTAGAAAATTAACAAAAACCAAAAATAATAATGCAAAAATGTACTTAGTTAGATGGAAGTCGGTTTTTAACGTGTTTATACAGGGTGACCTCAAATTAGTTCTTGATAGCAAAGGATATGAATGTACTCGTGATTACAAACAACTTTCCCAAGGAAACTATATGTGAAATATGAAAAAAAAAATTTCGCCCTCGATACATAATAAGTTATCAAATCGGCAAAAATGTATCAAGGACCAAAATTTTTTTTTCATATTTGACATATAGTTTCTTTGGGAAAGTTGTTTGTAATCACGAGTACATTCATATCCTTTGCTATCAAGAACTAATTAAAGGTCACCCTATATATATTTGAATTTTATGTGTTGTTTCAATTGTATTTTTAATTTCGGCACGGTGTTGACAAAGGGGTGCTTACATCAGGGAATTACAACTACCTATCTGTACATTATAAGTACAAAACTGTTTTCTGTAATTTTATCAAGGTCATAGGTATTGTTTAACACTGCGCTTGTTTGTGTATTCACTTGTGTTTTTTCACCATATAAAATATTAAAAGCATGCTGTATGTTTCATTTTCGCGCTCGCTTTATTTATATTTTCATACGTATGTGCCGTCATGTGTATAACCAGCATGAGTGGGAGAAAAATGTAACTCTGTGAAGGTAAATAACTATTTTATTTTCATTTGCATGTTATGTACATATTTTTTGGTGTAATTTTTTTGTAAACACTAAGGCATTTTCGTTGTAGAAATAGGGATGGTGAATGCTAGTCATCTGAGTTACTTTTAATCATCTGTCAAAAAGGATATTTTGTTCCAGAAATGTTTGAAATACCTAGGCGTGACGTCATAGTTTAGCAGCGTCATTTATGTACTCATTTTGTGATTTTGGTGAATTAAAAACCGAAGACTTGATGGAAAACAAAACGAGTAAGGTTTAGTGACAAGAGTTCATAATTTATTTCTGATGCTGTCGTCATCCCTATTATTTGTCTTCCTTTGTTCATCAATAGACGTCTTTCGGCTGATATGATGATGATAACGGAAAATGTGATGTGATGACTCATTTAGTTCGATTCAAAGAAGAATTTGGCCAGTAGCTATTCTGACATATGTTTTTTAATCATTTTTTGTATAAGACTGGTGCATCGGTGGAAGTATATTTCCTTTAATGTGTTAACTTTTGTCAGAATCTCGTCTGATGGTAGGCGATGAAGATGATGATGATGGTGGTAACGGGCTTCTCTACCAAGAATAAATATGAAAACCAGTAGAAGTTTTTTTTTATTTATTTTTTATTGACTATTGGTGAGCCCTTGGCATCATCTCACCTGATGGTAAGTGACGATGATGTCGAAGATGGAAGCGGGCTTACCAAGACTCCCCAACGCCATGGGGAACTGGCTATCATAACTTCAAGCCGGAACACATCAATGTTATTAGAATTTATTAGTTTACGGTGAATCTAGATTTATTCTGATTTTTATGTCCCATTCGTCAAATTTCACTCATAAATAGATTCATTGTCATAATGTGATTTGCGATATTCATTACAGGAGAGTTCAGAAGTCCAAACAGAGCAGCAGG